>CM065591.1:214077086-214677086 GCA_033119425.1 Bufotes viridis
CAGACTCCACTGTCTGCACTGAACTAACTCTACTATGCTTGGGCCTACCTATATATAGTGGGGTGTACTATCTCCCTCTAGTGGCTGTAGTAGACACTACCCCAGCAGGCCTGTGCAAGGAAATAAATTAAAGGTACATACACATAATAAACCTTTTGCAGTGTCGGGTATTAACACCCGTATGCTGCAGTAGTTGTAATCGCAATGCGATTAATATAACCTGTATTAATCACATTGCGAATTTAACTTGGAGCTGGGTTCCTAATGGTTGTATTGCCAGAATTATATAACGAAGATTGACAATATAGCGTTATATTCGTCAATTCTAGCAATACAACCATTAGGAACTCAGATCTAAGTTGAATTCGCAATGCAATTAATACAGGTTATATTAATCGCATTGCGATTACAACTTAGATGTGAGTTCCTAATGGTTGTATTGCTAGAATATAACGAAGTTTTGAGAATATAGCGTTATATTCTAGCAATACAACCATTAGGAACCCAGCTCTAAGTTGAATTCGCAATGCGATTAATGCAGGTTATATTAATCGCATTGCGAATTCAATTTACCACATTCTGCATCAACTACGTAATTTTCCATGGGAGTTTTGCAATGGATCCCACTCCGGCATGCCACAGTCCAGGTGTTAGTCCCCTTGAAACAACTTTTCCATCACTATTGTGGCCAGAAAGAGTCCCTGTGGGTTTTAAAATTCGCCTGTCTATTGAAGTCTATGGCGATTCGCCCTGTTCTCCCGCTCGCGAACATTTGCATAAATTCGCGTTCGCGAACGGATAATTTTCTGTTCGACATCTCTATGTAGGACCTCATCATTCTCAACATCATCTTCCACCCAGTCTTCACCCCTGCCTTCTTTGTCGGTCTGCACACCGCAGAAAGCCGCAGCAGTTTGCACCTGTGTTTCGTCATCATCAGGGACGTGCTGCGGTGGTCTTCCCATGTCCTCATCCTCAAACCTAAGTGGTCGGGCATCCGTGCACTCAATTTCTTCCACTTCTGGGGCAGGGCTATGGTTATGGCCCTGGGAAACCCTGCCAGCAGAGTCATCAAAAAGCATAAGAGACTGCTGCATGATTTGCAAGGGGGTGAGGTGAAAGACTGATGGACATTGGCTGCAGGTGCCAACTCTGAGCTTTCTACAGTGGGAGACAATGTAAAGGTACTGGAAGCACTGTCAACCACCCAATCTACTAGCTCCTGTACTTGTTCCGGCCTCACCATTCGTAGAGTGGCATTCAGGCCTACCAAATAACGCTGCAGGTTCTGTTGCCTACTCACACCTGATAAAGGTGTTTCACTTGGACCCGTAGTTGGCGCTGAACTGCCACGTCCTCTCCCAGCAACCGGAGCTCCACCAACACCACTACGACCATGCCCACGTCCCTTATTTGATGTTGTCCTTATTATTTGCATTCACCCACCAAACTAACAGGTATTTTATCTCAGGTGTCAATTTAACTCCCAATAGTCAACAATTAAGTTCACTAACAGTAAGGCGGCAGTGCCCGTGTCAAAAACAGAATACATTTCTCTGGGTCACACAACAGTGTAACGGAGCAATTCAATACAATTACTTCACTATTACCAAAAATTTTATTTTTCAAACCAACAATGTAAAAGCAGAAGTTAACGGTTTAATTTGACTGTTAGAAATGCAGCGTACACCACTAATGTGCTATCTAAAACAAAACCTGTGTGTTTGCAACTAAATATGTAAATGCATAGTTCAAAAGGTTACTTAAAATGACTGAAATACGGGGTAGACCTCAGATCTGCAATGTAGCACAAAACCAGTGTTTATTGCAACAAACTACAGAAATGCAGTATGTCACTGCTAAATTTTAAAATAGGTTTTTGTGTGTTGTATGCCAAACTGCTCTCTAGAAAAACAATACGGATTTATTTCCCCCAAATACAGGAATGCAGTATGTCAATGCTAAATTTTAAAATGGTTTTTCAGCGTTCTATGGAAAAGTGCTCTGTGGAACAACAATACGGGTTTATTTCCCCTAAATACACAAATGCTGTATGTCACAGCTAAATTTTAAAATAGGTTTTTCAGCGTTCTATGCAAAAGTGCTCTGTGGAACAACAATACGGGTTTATTTCCCCCAAATACACAAATGCTGCATATCACTGCTAAATTTTAAAATACGTTTTTGTGCGTTGTATGCCAAACTGCTCTGTGGAACAACAATACGGCTTTATTTCCCCCCAAATACAGGAATGCAGTATGTCACTGCTAAATTTTAAAATAGGTTTTTCAGTGTTCTATGCAAAATTACATTGGTGGGTGACATTTTGCCAGTTTTGCCGTATACAAACCCCTGCTCTGCATAGGTGACAGGGAGGTAAATTTCTAAAAATCATCTGTTACATTGGTGGGTGACATTTTGCCAGTTTTACCGTATACAAACACCTGCTCTTTATAGGTGGCAGAGGTAAATTTCTAAAAATCGTCTGTTACATTCTTGGGCCATAAAGTACCCCTGCACTGCATACCTGACTTGGAAATATATTCAGTAAATTAGGTGCCCTTCAGATTGTTAGGTGATCTGTAGCCCTTCTTTCTTTCAAAATACCCCTGCACTGCATACCTGACTTGGAAATATATTCAGTAAATTAGGTGGTCTTCAGATTGTTGGGTGATCTGTACCCCTTCTTTCTTTCAAAGTATCCCTTCACTGCATAACAGACAGGAAACGGTTATATTGTTGCCTGACATAAAGCCTTTTTTGGCTGTGAAGCCAAAGGTAGTCTCCAACAATGTGTTTTTGTTTTCTTTTTTTTTTTTTTTTTTATAGATTGTGGTAGACCCCAAAACATTGGGAAATAAAAAAAAAGAAAACAAAGAGTAAGTGTGCTGTATTATAACAATGGTTGGATGAGGCCGATATACATGTCTATTCTGCATAAGGTACGAACAAGTCCTGTGGGATCCATGCCTGGTTCTTTTTAATGAACATTAGATTGTCCACGTTGGCTGTGGACAGGCGGCTGCGCTTGTCTGTGATAACGCCCCCAGCCGTCCTAAACACACGTCCAGACAATACACTGGCTGTAGGGTAGGTGTAAAGTTGAAGCTGAGTCCATGTCCCCAATTAGGAGACCCAGAAGTTGAATGCGGCAGACCAAGTGGCGTGGCTAGAAATGACTGGGCCCAACATCAATTTTTTGAATGGAGCCCCCCTCCCCCAGTAATTCTTTCGCAACCCTTCCCTTTAATGCCGCCCCCATTCCTGTGGCTACTAAAGATCGCTCTCTCAGACCAGGTCTGGCAGCTGTTCCATCCGTTTTCAACACTATACTGCCACTGTATATAATTTCATTGTATAATACTGTTGAGGGGGCCCTGACAAAGTCTTTTAGTCCTCCTCCTCCTCCTCCTCCTGGATGGGCCCCTTCTTGGTCAGGGCCCTAAAGCAGCCGCTTTCCCTGCTTCCCCTGTAGCTACGACCCTGGGCAGACCCATCAGTCAGTATGTGTAGGATTGTGCACAGATATTATTCCACCATTTTTCTGAAATGTTGCCTCTTGCTAAGACGTTCTATATCTGCTGGTGGTGCTGGTTGTTGTGGCGTGGTGACAAAGCTTTTCCACATTTCGGCCATGCTAACCCTGCCTTCTGAGGTGCGAGCGGTGACCCAGCTGCGTTGGGGACTTCTTCCTCGGCTTTAGCCTAGTGCTTCCACTGAGCCCCCGGTGTCAGGTGTGAATGCCATCAGCAGCGCGTCTACCAGCGTTGGCTTCTCCCGATCACGCTTTAGTGATGGAATTAAGGACGGCACGTTGTCCTTGTAACGGGGATCCAGCAGGGTGGCCACCCAGTAATCTGCTCAAGTTAGAATATGGGCAACTCGGCAGTCGTTGCGCAGGCACTGCAGCATGTAGTTGCTCATGTTTGCCAGGCTTCCCAGAGGCAACGGCAAGCTGTCCTCTGTGTGAGGTGTATCATCTGTGTCCTCCGTATCCCCCCCCCCAGCCACGCTCAAGTGATGGCCATGAGCTGCTTTGGGTGCCTTGCTGCTGTGAACACGGTTTCTTCTCCTCCTCCTCCTCCTCCTCCTCCTCCTCCCGAACTGTGCCCTGGCTGGACAATTGTGTACCTGGCCTAGGTTGGTGCAGGAACCCACCCTCCAAGCCATTTGTATATAACTGGCCCTATAAGTTAAGGGTAAGTCATGTATATAGTTTTGCTTGTTTATTTTGTTTATCTGACTTATAAACATATTTAAATAACTATAAGTAAATTTGTAAATAGTTTGTGAATGGGCATTAATGAGTGGTTTGAGTGAAGGGGGAGGGGGTGTAGGGTGGGAGTCTGGTCGGGTTAATTTTCTCTTTTTGAAATGGTCCTTGTATAGTCTTTGTTACGATTTATAATAAAAAGTCCTGATAACCGTGGAAATGTTACCCAACAATCTAACCGACAAATTTAATAAAATTATTTGCAGCTCAGGCCGCAGGGGTCCTTGAGCTCCAATAAAAGTGAATTTGTCTCACCAGAATCTAAGAGCTGAATTAACTAAATTCATTTTCACTGTCAGGTGTTCAGGAATTTCTGCACCACCAAATTCAGCACATGCGCCAGGCATAGGCAAAATTGAGGTTCTGTCACCTCCGTGCTCCCAGGTCTCCCCCCCCCCCCCCCCGCTGATTTCCCTTTATTGCTGTGAATACTAATCAGCGCTTCCATTTTGGAAGTTGCTATGGGCAACAGCAGCAGAATTGGTGCATTGCTCCTTAAGAGTCTCTGCGGTTGTGCAATTTTGGGGAGGATAATACTCTGGCAGGCAAATAACAGTTCCAAACAATCTTTAATAACATGCTTTCCCAGCAGTACTTGCTCAGATCTATGGACGGAGTTTTCCGGGATGCGGTGAAGAGAGAACTGCCTTTGCCCTTTTCCAAGATGGCCGCAGCTTCACTTCCTGTAAGGAAATTTCTTTGTCTTCCCTGGTATTGGTGTGAGCTGAAGACGAAGGAGGAACTTTGGGGGTGGAGCTGCCACTTCCCTTCTCTTTGCCGTGCGATCGCTCCCTGTGGGTGGAGCTGGATTTTCGAGTGGTGGAGGGGGTGTTTCTTGTATTTCCCGCTTCTGGACTGGTAGGGAGCGAGCGCCACTGGATTTAAATAGTCTGGCAGCGGAGCGCTCATCAGAACCCAGATTTTTTTTTTTTTTAAAAGGGATCCTGCATTTTCAGCATCCACAAGGCCTCTTTCACATGGTCAGTATTGTTCAGTATTTGGAAGCCAAACGGAGGAATGAATTCTAGACAGAGATGAGATGAAAATATTCCCATTACATTTTATATGTGTTTTGGACCCACTCCTGTTTTTGTCTTACAAATACTGATGCAAAAAACTGACTAAAGACTACAGGCAGGACTTTTTTTCCTTGTTAAAAAAAATGATTTTAGATGTAAATTGACAAAATGGATGTGAATTAAGCATAAGGCCTCTTTCACACTGTTAGTGTTTAGCATCAGTATTTTATCAGAATTTGTAAGCCAAAAGCAGGAGCAGGTTCAAGACACAGATGAGATGCAAATATTCCCATTACATTTTATCTCTGGTTTGGCCTCACTCCTGTTTTTGGCTTACAAATACTGATCAAAAACTAATGCAAAATACTGACTGTATGAAAGAGGCCATTAAAGTCCTGCACTGCTGGTTTTGGCTTACAATTACTGACCAAATACTGACCGTCTGAAAGAGGCTTTATGGATGTTGAAAATATAGGATTTTTTTTTTTTTGCTCTTCTGATGGATAAGAAGAACAGAAAAATGCATCACTGCCACTGCTGCTCCCCCCTCCCCACTCTGTTATGGATTCACTATTGTCACTGTTACTGTCATTGCTGTTTCCACCCCTCCCCACTCTGTCATGGGGTCACTACTTGAATCTTGGTGTACTGCATGGTTAAGTCCACAGGTCCACAGCAATAAATTAGACATGATGCTAACAGTGATCTGTAATTCTAACCCACAATAAATATACAGCTACCATAAGGGATTAAAAAGCATGTGTTTGCACTGCCACAACATGCATTGAAAGAACATTTTTTCTCCACTACGTTATTGACGCTGCCTCCATTTCTTCATTTTGTACCACTAAGGAGCCATTTGGACACAGCTCCTGCAGGGGAGCACACAGGTTTTTGGCTTTACTGAAGGGTGCTATATGCTTTTCTTTTTGTTTAACAGAGGGGATTAGCCATGAATCTCAGTGCATTGCACAGTGATGTAGACGGTGATAAATTTCACCTGTAATACTGATGGCACAGTATCTATAGAATGGATTAACTATGAATGCGGGTGCACTAGAATGTAATGCACACGGAAATACACTCTCCCTGCAATTTCCCTAAAGTTTGAGTTCCAAGCCTTCATACTAAGATTGGGCCACCAAGTGGGATGTATATGATTAAGCAGAGTGGCCTTGGTATACCTGATTTATCGCGATTCGTAACAAATTGATTTATATCGAATTGAATTTCTTCTCGAAATTTAGCAAATCGATCAAATCAAATTTTTCAAAACTTTGCTCATCTCTAGTCGTAAATGTCAAAAAGTTGGTCATGTGGAGTGTGAATACAAGCAGTTAAACTAATGTTTCCTGGGGTAGTGGACCAACGCTCAGGAGGAGACTGTTTGGGTCCAAACTGTTCTGCATAAATTCGCGAATGTCCTACCATTACTGTCAAAATTAATGGTGTGTCATGCCTTGCTTTGGTGGACACTGGGTCACAAGTGACTACTATGCCATTCTATCAGCAGCATTTGGAGCTAGACCAGCTTATCTATCCTACTCAGAGTAAGATAAATGTAATCGCTAGCAATGCCAATCCCATAGCATCCCAGATATACTGGGAGCCCACTGTGCCAATTGATAACACTGAATCATAGCGGAAAGGGATAATAATTCTGCATGTGCATAATGAGGCTTTTCCCCCAGGGGTATTGGGAATTAACATTTTGCTAAATTGTGTGAAGGAAGAGTTAGTTACACCCCTTTTGCCTGTCCACAGAGTGTTATAGCTTACACTGAGGTCATTCATGGGGCATAAAAATTTCAGGGACCACAAGGGTGATGGTCACTGATGCTAAATCCATATGGTAATAACCGCACTCTGAGACATTACTTTGGTATAAAGCATGAATAGGACCACATGGACAAGCTTACCAGACTCTTGTGGAACCTATACTACATAGGGGCAAGGAATACTTTCTCGCAGTCTAGTTACTGTGAAGCTTGTCAGGGTGCCAGTCCGTATGCTAAACATTAGTGACCAGCCTATTTGGATGAACAAGTACCATACTGTTGCTAAATTAATACATATTGGGAATGATCTTATTGTCCAGTTCGACTGTCCAGCCACCCAGTCTACCAGCCAGGCAGAAGTCTGTCCAGAGGATCTCTGGTGGGAGCAGCTGAACATTGGGGGAAAAAACACCCCTGCTGAGTGGAAGGAGGGTGTCCTGAAGGTTAAGGAGCATATGGCTGCTTTCAGTAAACACCACACAGATTGTGGGAAAGTAGAAGTGATCCTACACACCATCCCTCCTGGGTCCCACGTACCCATTAAAGTAAGATACAGGCCCATACTACCAGCCATGTACCAGCAAGTGAAACAGCTAGTGAATGATATAAAAGCCTATAATGTAATTTGTCACATTCATAGACCTTAGGCCACACTATTAGTGCTGGTGCCTAAAAAGTACAGCACAATACAATTCTGTGTGGACTACCGCAAATTAAATAACTTCACCCATACAGACAAGTACCCTTTGCCTAGAATAGAAAACCTATAGCCCTGGGTTATGTAATATTCTTTTCTACTTTAGACTTAACTAGTGGGTACCGGCAGGACCCGATGGCATCTGAGAACTGGGAAAAGACAGCTTTTACCACACCTATGGGACTTTGAGTTCGATTATATGCAATTCGGCCTGTGTAATGAACCAGCCACCTTCCATCATCTCATGGAGTATTGTTATACAAAAACTTGAGACCATGCTATTATATGTGGATGATATTACTATATACGCTAAAACCTATGAAGACCATTTACAGCACCTGTAAAACATGGTCTCAAAGTAAAGCCATACAAGTGCAACTTATTGCAGTCTGAGGTGCACTATCTAGGGCATGTGGTCAGTACTCAAGGAGTCCTCCCTGACCCCAATAAAATCTTTGCAGTTAAAAATTACCCCACACCCACTAATAATTCGGAGGTGAAGAAATTTCTAGGTTTTGCTGGAGATTAAAGGAGATTTATTCATGACTTTACTAAGATTGCAGCCAGTTTTCAGGACTTTTAAAAAGGACAGCCTAATAAACAAGGTTCAAATAAGGCCGCTTTTGTATGGACTGATTCTCAGGAAAAAGCTCTTAATGATCTGAAATGTAAACTTTCCAAAGCACCTATTCTTGCTTGACCAGATTATACTAAACCTTTCAGACAGTATACCGATGCATGTAAAAAGGGAGCCGTGCAGGCTCCCTGAATTTGTAACCTATATAGACAACAACCCGGTGGCTCATCGTTCTACTGCACATATAGGTGCCATAGACCAGCGTTGGGTCTCTAGATAAGCAAATTACAAATTTACCATCAAATACCATTCTGGCAAAAGTAATATTCATGAAGATGCACTGTCAAGATTTCCTATATACAAGCCAACCTGCCTGATAACTACTGGGAGGATTTTATTTGCCTTGCTGCTCAATCAAGCAGGCGACCAAGAGGCCAGTCAACAAAATCCCATCCATCAACAAACAACCAGAATGGACTGTACCCAATTACAATGTGAAAGCAGAGTGCTACAGGAACTAAAGACTGTGCTACAAACTGGTAAGAGCCTTACACCACATCAGAGAGAAACAGCCAACCCTGAGGTACTCAAACTGTTGAGGCAGAGGAAACGCCTCTTTTATGAGAAGGGTTAGCTCAAATGTCTCACTATTGATCCTCTGACACATGACTGTTAGAGATGGCCCGAACTATTCGCACACGAACAGTTCCCGGCGAACATAGCTTGTTCGCGTTCGCTGCGGTGGGCGAACATATGCGATGTTCGGTCCACCCCCTATACATCATCATTGAGCAAACTTTGACCCATTACCTCACAGTCAGCAGACACCAATCGGCAGCATACCCTTCCTCCCAGACCCTCCCATCTCCTGGACGGCATCCATTTTAGATTTAGTCGGAAGCTGCAGTCTTAGTGAGAGGAGGGACAGTGTAGCTGCTGCTGATTTAATTGGGAAATCGATATCTAGGCTAGTGTATTCAGTGTCCACTCCAGTCCTGAAAGACTCATCTGATCTCTGCTGTAAGGACAGCGTCCTGACAGCACCCCAAAAAGCCCTTTTTAGGGCTGCTACATTAGTCTGCCTTTTTTTGTTTTTTTTCTCTGTGTGTATATATGTGTGTATGTATGTATATGTATATGTATATATATATATATATATATATATATATATATATCCAAAGAGGAACAGCAGCACAGCAAAACAAGTAGTCGGGTGCAAATCCACACAATCGCTGGCAAGGCGATCACTGTAGTATATTTACCAAAGATGAGGCAGCACTCCAAGTAGCGGTGAATCGTGAACCCTTTTTATTAACCCACAAAGCGACGTTTCAACTGCTCATTGCAGTCTTTTTCAAGCTTGAAAAAGACTGCAATGAGCAGTTGAAACGTCGCTTTGTGGGTTAATAAAGAGGGTTCACGATTCACCGCTACTTGGAGTGCTGCCTCATCTTTGGTAAATATATATATATATATATTTATTTTTATTTTTTTTCCCCCTCCTCATGACAGCACCATTGAGAGATGGCTCCTCCTCCACGGACAGGAAACCTGTTAGCATAAAAAGGTGGAGCCACTCTCCCTCCTCAGTTAGGTTTCCTGTCCTGGAGGGGAGACCTGTTAGTTTTTTTTATTCCCTACAGGGGACCCATGATCTGCAAACCCTGGGAAAGCCTAGAGGGTCATGGGTCCATTTTTCCAGGAATACCTTTTTCTGACGCCCGGCAGGAAGAAGCAGAGGCGGTAGTGTAAGTCCCCGGATCCTAGGCTGAGGACGCGGATCCCTCAAAGAAGGCAACCGCGGGAAGGCTTCCAGGCTGCAGGACAAGGTGCAGCAGGATGGGGCCGTTCGGCAGAAAGACCCAAAGGGGTTCCTTTCCTGCCCGCGCGCGCGGTTCAGCCCTCATTTTGAAAAGGCGCTGAAGCCGAAATCACGCGAGAGCTGGAGATCGGGGCGCGGTGACGTCATCAGGAGGTGCCGATGCATTCTACGGGCGCAGCGTTGCATTCCACAGAGCTTTTCCGGTTTGGACACCGGAAATAAAAGGGGAAGGCGTGTTATTTAAGGTAGTGGCGTTCCTAGGAGGATTGTACCTGATCCTTTGGGAGAAAAAAGCGGCAGCTTTCACAGAGTTTCGGCCTTCTTGAAGTTCTTTTTGTTTCTGGTGTCCTGCACTCGGCAGCTTTCTGGTGGGTCCCGTCTTCTCACAGCTCATAGGGGCAGCGGTACTCTTAAAGGAGAGGTGTTGCCCCTGAAACTTCTGGCTCAGTAACTGTCCATTCTAAATATTACATGCCTTTAACTATATAGGCAGAATGGAGGAAGAGAAAAAGACAGAGGAGCCTGAAGTAGAAAAACAGTCACCGGTAATTTCTCTTCTGGAGGGGTAAGTGATAAAGTTAAATAATATGTGCTGATTGCGATTGTTTATTCTTTCCAGAGGCCACCCTGAAAAGTAGTGGCGAAAAGAAAGAATAAGGAATGCCCATTGTGCAGATGTCAGCTTTCTTCATCTTACTCTAAAAAACTTTGCCAGCAATGTATAGAAAGTACGCTGGCAGAGGAATAGCCCAGTTTTATAAAAGATATCAAAGCGTTAATAAGAACGGAGGTTAAAGAATCTTTAAAATCTTCAAAAAGGTCTAAAAAGGTAGCGGATCGGGTAGAGTCTGGGTCAGACTCCTCTTTACAGTGTAAGGATTCTGAAAAGGAGGAAGAATCAGTGGACTCGTCTTCTTTTGAAGAAGAAAATGATTAAAAAGAATTATTTCCAGTTAGCGACACGGAGAAATTACTCAAGGCTATACGTGCAACATTTGAGATAGAGGACGTAAAGGAAGATAAGTCTTTAGCAGACTCTGTGTTTGAAGGGTTGAGAGGAAAGAAAAGAAGGTGCTTTCCCTTGCATAACAGTATTTCTGCGATTATAGATAAAGAATGGAAAAAAACTGATAAAGCTTTTATATCAAAAAATTTCAAAAGAAAATATCCGTTTGAAGAGGAAAAATGTTGTGCATGGGGTAAAGCGCCTAGACTAGATGTGGCCATATCAAAAATTTCTAAACGATCCTCTCTTCCGTTCGAAGATATGGGATATCTGAAGGACCCATTAGACAAAAGAATGGATTCTTGCCTTAGAAGCACCTTGGAAGCTTCTACCTCCTCGTTAAAACCCAGCATAGCAACTACTGTTATGGCCAGGTCCATGTCCATCTGGTTGGACCGCCCGGAGAGCAAAATTAGAGATAAATGTCCAAGGGAACAGATTTTATCTTCATTACCTACCTTGCAAAAAGCGGCGGATTTCATCTCTGATGCATCTATAGAGAATGTAAGGTTAGCTGCTAGATCTGCTTGTATTTCAAACTCTGCACGGAGGGCGTTATGACTAAAGAATTTGAAAGCAGGTGATACCGCATCCAAACAGAGATTATGCAGTATTCCCTGCCAAGGACAATTTTTCTTTGGTCAGGAACTGGATACATTATTAGAGAAGGCAGCGGATAAGAAGCTACCTCAAAATTTCTCCTTTCCACAATTTTTAAGAGCTACCGTCGGCCCTTTCGTGGTTCCAGCAGCTATAAGGGGAAGAGACAGACAGGAGAAAGGGAGCAAAACCCCAGAAATAGAGGGTTTGGGGGGAAAGGCTTTATGTTCAGAAAATCCTCCGCCCAACATGAAAAGCCCTCAAAACAATGACGCCATCCTACAGGTGGGAGGAAGGTTGAGCTCGTTTTTTCCTGCCTGGGAAAAGATAGCGGGGCCCTGGCTAATAGACATTATAAAACACGGTTTAAAAATAAAGTTCAAAGGAAAATTTCCAGAGAGGTTTATTATGACACGAGAAACCCCCAAAATAAAAATAGAAGTAGATTTTCTTCAGAAGAAGAATGTTCTAGCTCCGGTACCAGAACTAGAAAGGGGGAAAGGATTCTATTCAACACTCTTTTTAGTAGGCAAACCAGACAGAACCTCCCGTCCAATAATAAATCTAAAACAGTTAAACAAATCAGTTCAGATAAAAAAGTTCAAGATGGAGACAATAAAATCAGCCATCCTCCTTCTCTTTCCGGGCTGTTTCATGTCGGTAGTAGACTTGAAAGAACGCCTATCTCCACATTCCAGTGCACACATTCTTCCAGAGGTTTCTCCGTCTGGCGCTGATAAGGGAAGATCAGGTCAGACACCTCCAATTTCGGGCCATGCCTTTTGGCCTGTCTATAGCCCCAAGAATTTTCACAAAAATAATGGCGGAGGTGGCTTCCTTTATACGCAGCCAGAACATAATTTTCCTTCCATACCTAGACGATCTTCTGATTGTAGCAGACTCCTTGGAAGAATGTCAGCATTCGGTGCTCCGAGTGGTACAGATTCTGGAGAGTCTAGGATGGATGTTAAATATAAAAAAGTCAAGGTTAGAGACAGATGTTCTTAGGTCTCCATCTAGACTCCATAGCTCAGAAAACGTCCCTTCCGAGGGAAAAAGTGGAACGTTTAATATTAGAAATGCAAAAAGCTCAGGACAACCCGTGTATGACAATAAGAAAGGCAATGTCAATATTGGGTATGATGACAGCCTGCATGCCAGCAGTCCGGTGGGCTCAGTTTCATTCAAAGACCCTGCAAAGGGAAATTCTGAATGCAGTAGAGGAAAAAGGAGGAGCCCTAGATGTAAAGATCAAACTATCAGACTTAACACTGAGATCCTTCAACTGGTGGAAGGAAAGAAGAAATTTAGAAGAAGGGATTCCCTGGAGTTTCCCAGATCCAATCGTCATAACAACGGACGCAAGTCCCTGGGGGTGGGGAGCTCACTTTCAGGGGCAGCTGGTTCAGGGATCATGGTCAGTGGGCCAAAGAATGTTTTCCTCAAACAGAAAAGAAATGAAGGCGGTGTTATTGGCTCTCAGGGCAGCCCAGCCACTTATTTACAAGAGTCATCTCAGAGTAATGTCGGACAATCGTACGGTGGTGGCGTATCTAAACCACCAGGGGGTACCAGATCCCGTCCTTTGATGAGAGAAGCAGACCTAATTTTTACGGAATTTCAGGATCAAGTGATTCAGATATCAACCCTTCATATAAAAGGAAAGGCGAACATCCAGGCGGACTTTCTGAGTCGCTACAGACTAAGAAAAGGAGAGTGGAGATTGGATCCAAAAATCTTCAAAATGATAATAGATCTTTGGGGGATTCCAGAGGTGAACTTATTTGCCACAAAAATGAACAGACAGGTAGAGAGGTTCTGCTCCCTGAATCCCAGAGAATACCCTTATGGAGTAGATGCGTTTCTCCTGAAATGGAATTTTCACCTAGGATACACTTTTCCGCCTCTGCAGATTCTTCCCGAGGACTGAAAAAGATAAAAGACGAGGGGGCAAATATGATACTCATTGCACCATTCTGGCCAAGGAGAGCTTGGTTTTCTCTTCTGAGGACCTTATC
Source organism: Bufotes viridis (assembly GCA_033119425.1). Lineage (NCBI taxonomy): Eukaryota > Metazoa > Chordata > Amphibia > Anura > Bufonidae > Bufotes > Bufotes viridis. Next base: position 214,090,877 of record CM065591.1, read on the forward strand.
GGTAGAGGATCCTTGGATTCTTCCGGAAATTCCGTCCCTCCTGTCGCAGGGCCCTGTATACCACCCAGATCTGAAAACCTTGCATCTTACGGCCTGGAGATTGAGAGGGCGTTCCTACTAAAAAAGGGGTTCTCCGAGCCCTTAATTTCTACTCTTCTCAAAAGCAGAAAGATAGTAACAAATTCAATCTATGCAAAGATTTGGAAGAGGTTTCTTTCCTTCTCAGAATTAGATCTAGGGGTATGGCCGGAAAAACTGTCAACTACAAAAGTTTTTGAGTTTCTACAGAAAGGTCTTTCTTTAGGGCTGGCAAAGAGTACATTAAAGGTCCAGATATCTGCTCTTTCAGTGTTAGCAGGTAGAAGTTAAAATTAATAAAGGAAGAGTCCCTCTCATGCTCTGTAAAACTCACTGAGGTGGGAGAGTGGCTCCACCTTTTTATGCTAACAGGTTTCCTGTCCGTGGAGGAGGAGCCATCTCTCAATGGTGCTATCGTGGGGTCGGAAAAACACAATTACTGGTAAGTGCAATCACATTTATATATATATATATTGAAGTTGCCTGGCCTGCCCGTGTGCGAGGAGCTGCAGGCCCACAGACTGTAGTGTGCCCACTGCCAGTGCCCACCACTCATACCGTGGGGCACAGGACTTTGCATAAAAAAAGGCATTTAATTTTTACCCTTTAATCTAAGGTTAGTTGCCTGCCAGTGTGTCAGGCCGACTTCCACTGACTGTAGTATGCCCACTGCCAGTGCCCACCACTCATACCGTGTGGCACAGGGTTTTGCATCAAAAAAAGGCATTTAATTTTTACACTTTAGTCTAATTTTAGTTGCTTTCCTGCTGCCAGTGTGTGTCAGGCCAACTTCCACAGACTGTAGTGTGCCCACCACTCATACCGGGTGGCACAATAGCTTGCCGATAAATAAGGCATTTAATTTTTACCCTTTAATCTAAGGTTAGTTGCCTGCCAGTGTGTCAGGCTGACTTCCACTGACTGTAGTGTGCCCACTGCCAGTGCCCACCACTCATACCGTGTGGCACAGGGTTTTGCATTAAAAAAAGGCATTACATTTTTACACTTTAGTCTAATTTCAGTTGCTTGCCTGCTGCCAGTGTATGTCAGGCCGACTTCCACAGACTGTAGTGTGCCCACTTCCAGTGCCCATCAATCATACCGTGTGGCACTTGACTTTGCCTTAAAATAAGGCACTTTATCTGTACACATTAATCTAATTTCAGTTGCCTGCCAGCCAGTGGGTGTGTGTGTCAGGGCCACAGACTATAGTGTGCCCTCTGCTAGTACCCAACACTCATACTGGGTGACACAGTACCTAGCACGTGTAGTACCACTTATCTAAAAATAAATGACAGGCAGAGGCAGGCCACCCCGCAGGGGCCGTCATGGTCGTGGTGCTGTGATTTCCACTGGCCCTGGAATAATGCCCATTGTTCAGAGGCCACGTACCCTGAACCCGAAAAATTCTGAGGACATAGTTGACTGGCTTCCGCTAAGAACCTTGACGCACTATCCTCCTCCAGCTCAGCTTCGGTCACCTGCTCTCCAGTTACCACGCTCCTGCCCGCCGCCACCACCACCACTACCACCACAGCCACTCCACTTGATCCGTCGGAGGAGTTATTTACACATCAGTTGGATGCAATTAGTGATGCGCAACCATTATTGCCAGAGGTAGATTACAGGGATATGTCTCAGTCAGGCAGGATTACACACATGGACGTACAGTTGTTGTTGTACCCGCTGCTGCTTCCTTTGCTGAGGGGTCAGATACAAGTGAAGCGGTTGATGATGACGATGTGTCCACGGATGCCACGTGGGTGCCTGCTCGAAGAGAAGAAGAGGGGGAAAGTTCAGATGGGGAGACAGAGAGAAGGAGGAGACGAGTTGGAAGCAGGGGGAGGTCTTCGCAAGGAGTTAGTGGTACAGTCAGACAGCATGTATGGGCACCCGGGGTCAGCCAGACAGCACGCCAATCAATGCATGCTGTTACCATCACCAGAATGCCATCATTGCAAAGCTCAGCAGTGTGGCATTTTTTTTGTGTCTGCCTCTGATAACAGCAATTCCATTTGCAACCTGTGCCAAAAGAAACTGAGTCGTGGGAAGTCCAACACCCACCTCGGTACAGCTGCTTTGCGAAGGCACATGATCTCACATCACAAACGCCAATGGGATCAACACATGAGTACAAGCAGCACACAAACTCAAAGCCACCATCCTCCTCCTGGTCCAGCATCTTCAGTCACGTCAACCACTGCTTTCCTCCTTGCCCCCTCTCAACCACCCGCCACTCCGCCTTTTCACCTTCAGCAGTTCCATCTCATCTGCCCACAGTCAGGTGTCTGTTAAGGAAATATTTGAGCGTAAGAAGCCAATGTCACAGAGTAACCCCCTTGCCCAGCGACTGACAGCTGGCTCGACTGAACTCTTAGCCCGCCAGCTTTTACCATACCAGCTGGTGGAGTCTGAGGCCTTCAAAAAATTTGTCGCTATTGGGACACCCGGATGAAATTTCTTTTTAGAAAAAGGCAATCCCATACCTCTACTATGTTATTGAAAAGGAAGTCATGGCATCTCTGGCATAAAGTGTTGGGGCAAGGGTCCATCTGACCACTGATACCTGGTCAGCAAAGCACGGTCAGGGCAGGTATATAACGTACACTGCACATTGGGTCAACCTGCTGACTGCTGACAAGCATGGAATGCATGGCTCCGCAGCGGAGTTGGTGACACCGCCACAACTTGCAGGCAGGCCTACTGCCACCTCCTCTACTCCTACTCCATCCTCTTCGATATCCTCCTCGGCTGAGGCCTCTTCTGCTGCCGAGTCTGGCTGCACATCAACTGAATCCCCCCAGCTCCCCAAGGGCTATACTACATCCTGGATATGACAGTGTCACTCTGTCTTGGGGTTGACTTGCCTGAAAGCAGAGAGCCACACAGGACCAGCACTCCTGTCCGCCCTGAACGCACAGGTGGATCAGTGGCTGACCCCGCACCAACTAGAGATCGGCAAAGTGGTGTGTGACAATGAAACAAATTTGTTGTCGGCACTGAATTTGGGCAAGTTGTCACATGTGCTGTGCATGACACATGTGTTGAATCTCATCGTACAACGCTTTGTGTCTAAGTACCCAGGCTTACAGGACGTCCTGAAGCAGGTTGGGGGGAAGAACAGACCGTCAATGACATCAGTGAGGACGAGGAACGGGAAATGAGTAGCTCTGCATCCAACCTTGTGAAAATGGGGTCTTTCATGCTGTGATGTCTGTTGAGGGACCCTCGTATAAAAAGGATGAAGGAGAACGACCTGTACTGGGTGGCCACGCTACTAGACCGCCGGTATAAGCAGAAAGTGGCAGAAATGTTACCAAATTACCGAAAGTCGGAAAGGATGCAGCAGTTCAAAACCAAACTAAAAAATATGCTTTACAAAGCTTATAAGGGGGATGTCACAGCACAACGGGAATCTAACAGGGGAATAGGTGAATGTAATCCTCCTCCTACCACGGCGACAAGGATTGGACGATTTACAGATGTGTTGTTGATGGAGGACATGCAGAGCTTTTTCAGTCCTACACATCGCAACAGCCCTTTGGGATCCAGCCTTAGAGAACGACTCGACCGACAGGTAGCAGACTACCTCGCCTTAACAGCAGATATCGACACTCTGAGGAGTGGTAAACTCCTTCACTACTGGGTGTGCAGGCTTGACCTGTGGCCTGAGCTATCCCAGTTTGCGATAGAACTTCTGGCCTGCCCTGCTCCAAGTGTCCTGTCAGAAAGGACCTTCAGTGCAGCAGGAGGCATTGTCACTGACAAGAGAAGTCGCTTCGGTCAAAAAGTGTTGATTACCTCACCTTCATAAAGATGAATGAGGCATGGATCCCGAAGGGACTGACAGTGGGTGATATGTTTGACTAACAAAAGGCCTGATGACATGCCTTGGCCTCAAAATGGTCCCCACGCTGCTGTATTTAATGTCTGCATACCGGATGACTTTCGTGAATTCTCCGCCACCAACTAGGGTTCAAGCAGCAATGTTTGTCACTTTTCTGCCTGGAAAACATCAATTTTTCCGGCCGCTGCTACAACAGCGGCTGCAACAATGCCATTATTTTTCAGGCATGGCAACGTTGCCACACCCCAGATGATAAGGCCGTTGCTTCAGTATGGTCAGACCAAAAGCGATCGGACGGCTGGATAATATTTCATAGAAAAAACATTAATTTACCTTTTTTTTTTTTTTTTAAGTTGTATGGGTTTTCAATACATAAAATAAAAAATCATAATAAAGTCTCTTAATAGTTTATTAGAAATAATGCAGACAATTAAAAAAATCCCCATCAATTCCAATACAAAGCAAGTACAGAGCTCAGAACTAAATTATTTCATGATGTCGTAATGGTTCGTTAATTCGACAATGGTTAATCAATTCGACACACGTCCCCAGATAGGGTACATAACAGGGATTAAACTGATAGGAATAGTACTAGTTAAGACATCACTCATATAGGGTGTCACAGCACATTGCTCTGTGCACGCGCAGTGCCCCAATTTGGGAGTAAGAGGACCGACCAAGCTGCTTTTTCCATCTCCCGGTTCCTAAAATCAATTCAGTTTGGTGTATGAGAGTTTGATCTGTCACTGTGAAGACAGTCGAAGGTACCCGGCCTAAATTTTTTTTCACAAAATGCAATCCCTGATATGGGACGTAACAGGGATTAAACTGATAGGAATAGTACTAGTTAAGACACCACTCATATTGGGTGTAACAGTAAATTGCACGGTGCAGACGCAGTGACCGTGGATTAAAACAAAGGGGAGGGAACCAGTGTTTTTTTTAACCATCTCCCCGTTTGAAAAATCTATTCAAAAATGGACCCCAGATTGGGGACGTAACAGGGATTAAACTGATGAATAGTACTACAGAAAATACCACTCATATCGGGTGTGACAGTAAATTGCACGGCACAGACGCAGTGACCGTGGATTAAAACAAAGGGGAGGGAGCCAGCGTTTTTTTAACCATCTCCCCGTTTGAAAAATCAATTCAATTCACCTTTCAGGGACCCTTGGTGTTGTACGTAGCTGGGTGGAGGAAGAAACCTTCAATGACATCACCGGGACATGGCTAGCTTGGTATTCAACCTTGTGCAAATGGGGAGTTTGCGGTTGTGCAAATGGATTGTTTGCGGTGCATTAAAAGGGGAGTTTGGTCTGTCAATGTCTGTGAAGCGGGCGTAACCATTACACTACCTGATCGATACAACATCATACTTGATCGTATACACACACTGGATGTTTTAAAGCATGTTATTCCAAACAATTTAGGAATGTTAGTTGATTTTTGCCCTTTATAGATTAAAACCCGACTCTGCGTCCACTACGTAATTTTCCATGGCAGTTTTGAAATGGATTCCCCTACGGCATGCCACAGTCCAGGTGTTAGTCCCCTTGAAACAACTTTTCCATCACTATTGTGGCCAGAAATAGTCCCTGTGGGTTTTAAAATTCGCCTGCCTATTGAAGTCTATGGCGGTTCGCCCGTTCGCGAACATTTGCGAAAGTTCGCAAACGGAAAATTTTATGTTCATGACATCACTAATGACTATGAAACAGATTGTAGCACTCAGAGAGGATGTCATCTGATCCTGGATGCATACCACAATTAGGACATTTTGGGTGTCAAAAAATACAGAGTAACTAATTAGAGATTTTTTTGGGTTGGAATACGAGACAACATAGAAAAATAGCGTTTACTGGTTTATTCTTGATATAAGAATATATTGGAAAAAGTCATTTTAATATCAGTGTGAGGTTTCAGCCATATATAGTCAATTGCATTTACCATTGTAGTGCACCATTTTTTGTAAAACTTTGTTTTATATAGCCAATAGAGAAGAGCAAAAAAGGAGCGGGGAAATTGGGTGTGGGAACACCCCCAATGTCCCGCGATGGTGACCCTGGAATAGCGCCAATCCACTAGGTGAGATGGCCGTTGGAACTAATGGTAGAGGGGTTGAAATTCAGTACAGCAATATCATAAAAGAAAATATGATAAAATAAAATAAATAAATATAAAAAGGGTTAAAAATCAATATTAAAGGTTAAAACCACCGATGGTGTTGGGAGATATGTACTCATGTACATATATGAGATTCTTTTCACTTTACAGGGGGTTTACTCAGAAAAGCATAAAACACCGGTAAACCAATACCCCCCCAGCCAGGATCGCCTCGAAATGGTGAAAGATAAAGGCAGCCACAGACATGAAGCTTCTGTTCAACTTTCTTATATTCTAATTCATAAAAATCCGGCTCAACGTGTTTCGGGACACAATGTCCCTTTATCAGGAGCAGTTTGCATATGGTGTGAATAGTGGGGGCTATAAATGGTCTGGGTAATGAGGAAAAAAGCGCCAAAGTAAGAGGGGAGTGGTCAAAAACGGCACCAAAAAGGTGGGCGTGTTTGGCTGTTCAGATCACGTCACCTGTCATGACGTCATGGGTCCAATTCGATGGTGGAAATGGGGCATTTCCACCAAGCGCATGTTCGGGCGTGGTGGCTGGGAGCGGTGCGTTCCAGATTGGAGCGCACGCACCGGAAGTGACGTTGCGGCTGTCTGAATTTGCTGGCTGGGCGCTTGTGATGGGAATTCAGAGAGGGTGACTGTGGGTCTGACATTTAGGAATGGAAGAGACAGAGCAATGACCAATTGTCAAGTTGTGTGATCACAAATCGCGATAGGCGCTAATCCGATGGGGTAAAAAAGACTGGGAGATCTAATCTTGTTGGTGGTATTAGTAGTGAAAAGGAAGAAGATACATATATAAAAATAAAAGGATGGAGAATAAAAAAACACATATATTATATATATTAAAAAAGTGAAAAAAAAACATAGAAGAAAAATAAATGGAAATAAAAATAGAACTATGAAGAAAAGGAAAAGGTGAATAAGTGTAGGAATGAAAAATAATAATGCATACAAACATGATGAATAATAAATATAAATTCAAATTGGAAATGTGGGGTCTGCCAGTCGGGAAGACTTTTGAGGTATTGGGATGGAAGGAAAAGAGAGTATGGAAAAATATAATTGTGATGGATAATCCAAATTGGATGATGTTGAGGTGCTAAATGATGGGGTAGAGTGGTGTGTGTGTATATGTTGGAGTCTGTCCCTCTGGTTCTTAGGGGATCCATGTGTGATAGTGAGAGGTGGCGGAGGAGGTGGGCTTTAAATATTGTGTCCTTCCTTAATAGTTGGTGTGTTCCAACGTTTCGTTTAGGCCAAAGGCGGTGAGGGAATTAAGGCGATAGATCCAAAACATCTTTTTATGGCATAGCTGTTGGAAAGATGATGTAACCTGTTTGAGTGGGATTACCCTAAGGCCGGTGGGCTTGCTGTCATGTGCTAGAGAGAAGTGTTGTGATATGCCGTGTGTTTGAATCTTCCTGGTGATGTTGGAACGATGTTCGTTCATACGTTCTTGGAGGGTTTGTGTGGTGTGGCCAACATAGTAAAGAGTGCTAAGGCATTGGAGCAGGTGAATGATGTTTCTACTATCGCAATTCATAGATTGTTTGAAGTTCAGTGTTCCTATAGGCTGTGGAAAGTTAATTTTGTCTTCTTTGGATGTGTAAATCATCTGGCAGCATTTGCATGTGCAGGTCCCGCATTTGTACAAGTCACTCGATTCTGTCGGTTTGTTATTTGATTTTGCGACACAGGGGGATTGTTGTCAATCTTCGGACATGATGGGGCCAACTCATTTTTGAGGGTTTTTGCCCTGTGGAAGGTGAGTTTGGGTTGTTTCGGTATTGTTTTACCTAGTATTGGGTCTTTGAGTAGTACGGGCCACTGTTTAGTGAGAATTAGTCTGATGAGTTTGGGATTCTGGTTTTAAAGGGTAATGAGGCCTGGTCTGGTCTGAACTGTGTCCCTTTAGTGGCTTGGGTGATGGTTTTCGGTTGTAAGCTTTCATTTTGGTTAATTTGTAAGATCCTGTTTCTTGAGTTTCTGATAAGTTGGGAGGGATAACCTTTATCTGTAAATCTTTTGCTGAGGATGTCTAATTGCTGATGCATGGTGATGTCGTTTGTGTAGTTGCGTCTAATTCTCTTCATCTGGCTGAATGGTATATTTGTTTTCCATTTATGATAGTGGCTGCTTTTGAAGTCTAAGAGGCTGTTGGCATATACTTTTTTTTAAATGTGTACTGGTGGATATTATAGTTTTGCTTCTATTGAGCTGGAGGTCGAGAAAATTGGCTTCTGTGGGATAGGACTCGAAGGTGAAGTGTAGGTTCCAATTGTTTTGGTTCAGTGTCTCATTATATCTACAGAGGTCTATATTGTCTCCCTGCCAAATTAAGATGATGTCGTCCATGTATCTTTTGTAGTATGACATTGGGGTGATTCTGTAGGTTGAATTGGGATTTAAATGTCCTAAAGGTTAGCATATGACGGCATAAATTTTGTGCCCATGGCCATACCTTTTTCTGAATATAAAATGTGTTATATAGGAAATAATTATGGCGTAGGATAAAATCAATCTATTTGAGAATAATATCTTTTTGCGCAATTGGCATTGAGGTGTCTGTTTCTAAAAACTGTTTGGTTGCTTTGAGACCTATTGAATGTACGATGTTCCTGTACAGAGCCGCAACGTCTAGTGTGGCCCAAATGTAGTCGCTTTGCCAAGAAAGGCCATCTAGGTTTTCGATGAGGTCGGACGAGTCTTTTAAATAAGAGGGGAGTGCGCTCACATACTTTTGAAGGATGCAGTCTATGTACTCTGACAGGGTAGAAGTCAAAGAATCTATGCCGGAAATGATGGGTCTACCCGGGGGGTTGGTGAGGGATTTGTGTATTTTGGGGAGGTGGTAGAACCGCGCTATAGTGGGGTGTGGTATTTTTAGATTTTTTTTTTCTTTTTTGTCAAGAACCCCAGAAGAAAATCCGTAATCTATCAGGGCATAGAGTAGGGTTTTAAAAGCTTTTGTGGGGTCTTGTGGGAGGGGTCTGTAGTAGTTAGTGTTGGATAGAATTCCGATGGCTTCCTTATCGTAATCGGTGGAGTCCAGTATGACCATGACCCCCCCCACCCCCACCCCTTTGTCGCCGTTTTTTATTACAATGTCCTTGTTTCATTTTAGGCTTTTTACGGCTTTTTTGAGATCAGGGTTGATATTATTGCACTCTTGGTCGGAGGGAGGTGTTTTCTTCTTTATTTTCTTAGTCTTCTTGTTAGGCTGTTAGTTTGTGGGATAGGGGATGGAGAAGGCTTCTTTTAGGTAATCCAGGACCATGTTATAGTAGCTCTCAAGGTGTGGTCCTCTGCTTTCGTGTGGGTAAAAAGAGGATTTGCGTTTTAGTGGTGGTTTAATCATACATGGGCTTGTGGTGTCAAGGACAAGATAGAGTAGGAGAGGGGCTGTGTCTTCATCTGCTGTGGTGGTGGGGAGCTGTGCAGTATTTGTAGGTTGAGTAGGGTAGGTTGCGGTGTTTTTTGATAAGTAATGTTGGAGCATTATTCTAATGAACTGGTTATGGTCAACAAAAAGTTTAAAAAGGTCTGGACTGTTAGTAGGGCAGAAGGATAGGCCTTTGCTTAGAAGTTTGATTTAATTTTCTTTTAGGGTGTATTGGGATAGGTTGAAAATACCTACTTGTTTAAGGGAATCGGAGTTGTATTACTGTGGGGTGGGCTCAACGGTTTGTGTTTGTTGGCGTGTTTTTTCCGGCCGCCCCTGCATCCTCTGTAGCAAGATTTGGTCTTTTTTTGGGGGTTTGCGATTGGACTGAAGAATTTGGTGATTTTGAGTGGTTCGAGGGGTTTCAGGGAACTAAGATGGGGGGGATCCTGGTGTGGAAATTCAATATTTGTGCACTGGATATGTTCAGACGAGGCGGAGATTATATTGGTGGAGATGGTTTCCCCTGTTATCCTGCCTTGCCGAACGAAGTGATTTGTTCTATCAGTAGACTTTCGGCAAGGTTGAGGGGTAATTCTAAAAAATGATGATCAGAACTGGGTTAAAAAGAAGAGGCTTATATTTAGAGAGGGGGAATCGGACAGTGTTGTGGCGATGGGAGGGGATTTTGTTGTGGCAACGGAATTGTCTAAATTTGGGGTTGGTTGGGTGATTCGTAGGGGGGGAGAGTAGACCCATAGGGCGAGCAAGTGGAAGGGTGGTGGGTAGAGTTGAGCGAACACCTGGATGTTAGGGTTTGAGAAGTTCGGCCGAACTTCCTGAAAATGTTCGGGATCCGAACTCGACCCGAACTTCATTCCGAACCCCATTGAAGTCAAGGGGGACCCGAACTTTTGGGCACTAAAAAGGCTGTAAAATATCCCTGGACGGAAAGGGATAGAGGACTGCAAAAGGCAGCAAAATGTAGGTAAATCCCCTGCAAACAAATGTGGATAGGGAAATGAATTAAAATAACATAAAATAAATAAAAAATTAAGCAATATCAATTGGAGAGAGGTCCCACAGCAGAGATTCAGGCTTCAAGTCACCCACCAATGGAGAAGGCCACTTTCATTTATTTAGGCCCCAGCACCCAGACAGAGGACAGAGGTCGCATAGCAAAGAATCAGGCATCATGTCACCCACCAATGGAGAAGGCCACTTTCATTTATTTAGGCCCCAGAACCCAGACAGAGGTCGCATAGCAGAGAATCAGGCGTCATGTCACCCACAAATGGAGAAGGCCACTTTTCGAAAATTAGGCCCCTGGCACCCAGATGGAGAAGAGAGGTCGCATAGCAGAGAATCAGGCGTCATGTCACCCACCACAGGAACAGGCCACTTTCAGATAATTAGGCCCCTGGCACCTAGACGGAGGAGAGGTTCATTCAACTTTTGGTTGCACCGCAATATAATGGTAAAATTAAAAAAAGAGGATTCAATAAAGTAGTGCCCCGGAGTGCAAGAATATATGGTTGAGGGGGAGGCAGTTATAAATGTCTATTCTGCACAAGGGATAGACAGGTCCTGTGGGATCCATGCCTGGTTCATTTTTATGAACGTCAGCTTGTCCACGTTGGCTGTGGACAGGCGGCTGCGTTTGTCAGTAAGGACGCCCCCTGCTGTGCTGAATACACGTTCAGACAAAACGCTGGCCGGCGGGCAGGCCAGCACCTCCAAGGCATAAAAGGCTAGCTCTGGCCACGTGGACAATTTGGAGACCCAGAAGTTTATTGGGGCCGAACCATCAGTCAGTACATGGAGAGGTGTGCACATGTACTGTTTAACCACGTTGGTGAAATGCTGCCTCCTGCTAACACGTTCCGTATCAGGTGGTGGTGCAGTTAGCTGTGGCGTGGTGACAAAACTTTTCCACATTTCTGCCATGCTAACCCTGCCCTCAGAGGAGCTTGCCGTGACACAGCTGCGTCTAACGCTGCTCTGCTCGGCTTCAACTGATGAAGTGTGCATGTCTGTGACGCACTTCCGGTTCAGCCGCGGACCGGAAGTAGGACTCGGGCGCGCTATTTAAACGCTGATTCGGCGCGCTGTAGATGCAACCCATTCCTGCGCTATCATCTGCTTCTAGGTATGTACCCCTCATTACCCTCGATTTAATATCCGCTAGCCCTTGGTGGCATCCGATTTAGGCTTGCATCCTGGAATCGCATTACCATGGCTTTGCTACATATGCAATTTGGGGAGTTTATATTGGCTTACACATATGTCTTATTTTGCTATTTTATATTGGATTGCCTATATCCTTTAACATAGTGGACTATCACTACATTTTGAGCTGACCTCTCTGACTTTACTCTGTACTACTAGATAGTTTTGATATTGGCCAACGGTGATTTGATTATCACCGTTGGTGTTGTCTGTAATCTTAATCCTTTAACATTTTGTATATATCTGTTGTTTGTAGGCCCTGATAAAGGTCTTGGTTAGACCGAAACGTCGGCCATTTACTATTATGTAACCCTAAGGGTGGTTGAATAAAAAACCTTCTTGCATCATAATCAAGCTGTCACCTGAGTGCCGTGTTTTTCCATTTTATATGATTTGGGACATTCCCGTAACACTGAGCACCATCTACAAGGAGGAGTGCCAGCCATTTTGTTTATGAATACTAATGCTCTCTGAGCTTGAGCACCCACCAATGTCAGGGACAACATTCTCATATGATGTTTCCACTGCAGAGGATATAGTCTCTCGTGTCAAGACATCAAGTGAATTTTTGCAGATACCGCACAGCGAATTTAGATCTCGCGACTGGGAACGTGAGTCCAAAAAGGTGATATCATCCGAATTGCATTGCACTACCTTGGCGGAATACTATAGGAGTGGTCGTATTCCAAGAGGTTTGAGGGTGAATCTTTGCCCTAACCTATTCCCTAATAATAAAGAATATTGCGATAAATTTGAGACCATCCTTAATAAATGTTCGCTGGATGTTATTGTACTCAGCATTGAATATCTTCAGCAATCTATCTCTGAAAGCCGAGAAAAACTAACTGCAATAGAAACCCAGCTGACGTCTACTCTTCCTCTACAAGAGTGGACCGAACTCAAGAAAAAAAACGATAAAGTGTTGGAAGATCATAAAAAGTATATAGAACGCACCAAACGAGCAAAATATCTACGGGATACCGAAGATTACCAATTAAAAAAGGTATATCGCTGGCAATGGCAACATTTCGAAAATTCTGGATACCGGTCTTATGGGGACTATGCTTCATCTTCCTCTGGGAGCGAGAGATCTACTCATTATCGTCCACAACGTTTTTTTCGCGGGAGAGGATCCCGCCCACGCAGAAGAGTACACGAATACGAAGGGGGAGAGGCTCAAGACATTTCAGAACCAACCAGCATGACAACCCGATCACAGGCACGGACTTGATAGTTAATATCTCCTCTTGGTCCCTTTCGTCAACAGAACTCTCAGTATTAGCAAAGGGATTATCCTTTTGCCCTACGAACTCTTTACATATGTTCGGTATTACACAGGATTTGAATAGATTTTTTAGAACTTTGAGCCTTAAAGCCCATTTCGCACAAAATGTGACTAATGATAGACAAGATAAGACATGTCAATCATCTCTCTCTATTGTATCTTTAGGCTTACGTAATAAGAGCGATTTCTCACCCCCTAAAACATATCATGGTGTCGAGGCCTATATTGATATCATTAATAGGGAAATACAAAAAGATTTTATTAGATAATTTTATTAGAATTAGATGCTTATAAAAGGGGTCAGTATCCATCGCATGGCAATTTGACATCCTCTGAAAATATTGCCTTGCAAGCCCTCAGAGAAGATAAAATGATCACAATAAAACCGGCCGATAAAGGCAGTGCCATAGTCGTGATGGATACAACCTTCTATAAAGCTGAAATTCTACGTCAATTATCTGACCAGGAAACATACAAGTTGCTATTGTTTAATCCTTCCTTTCAGATACAAAGAGAGATTGATAATTTTTTACAACATCATCTTACACAGGGCACCATCGACAAGGCTACTTACACCTTCTTGAATAACAAAAATCCAATCATACCTGTGTTCTATGTGTTGCCTAAAATACATAAGGACTTACAACATCCCCCTGGGCGTCCGATTGTGGCCTCTTCTGAGTCACTCTTGTCACCCATATCCATTTATTTGGAAAAAATCTTGACACCATTTGTACATTGTACCAAGTCCTTTCTCCTTGATACTTCACATTTCCTACAACTTATTAGCTCCTTGGATCCTCTTCCACCAGATACCTTTCTTGTGACCCTAGATGTCGGCAGCCTGTACACCTCTATCACCCATGAGGAGGGTGTGCAGTCTGTTCGGACATTACTTAAAGACAGTTCACTGTCGGTGGACCAACAACAGTTTTGTATAGACCTACTACGTTTTGTGTTGGAGAAGAATTTTTTTATGTTTGGTGATCATTTTTATTTGCAGCAGAAAGGGACAGCAATGGGGGCAAATGTAGCCCCGCCCTACGCCAATATATTTATGGATCGTTTTGAACAAGATCATGTATATCCACACATCTTATATCGATCACATGTTATAATATGGCGCCGATATATCGATGACATATTTTGCATTTGGCGTGGGGACCGAGAATCCTTTGATAACTTCTTTGAGGAGCTCAACACGATGGTAGTGGGTCTTCAGTTCACTGCACATGTCGATACTAGCTCCGTCAGCTTCCTTGACACTACTGTGTCTAGGAATACTGATGGCAGTTTGTCAGTTGATCTATATTCCAAGCCAACAGACAGGAACACGTTGTTACTATTCTCTAGTAATCATCCAAGAAACACTAAGACCTCATTACCACGTTCACAGTTCTCACGTGTATCTAGAATTGTTAGTGACCCTGTACGTAAACAACAGCGTCTGGCTGAAATGACTTCAAAGTTTGAAACTAGGGGTTATCCACGTACACTGCTTGATACGGAGTTGGCCTATTTGAATCAATGTCGTCCTAAGGAACCAGGGAATGATCCTCCACGGATTCCATTGGTGATGACATATCACCCGTTTGTTCCACGTCTACGGCACATTATACAGAAACATTGGCCGCTGTTAACTGAGTCTAATCCGACGATTCCTGAATTTACCTCGCCACTACAAATGTGCTATAGACGTGCTAAAATTATGAGATTCCTTGGTTCATGCCGACATTGGTTCCACTAGGCCCAACATTATCCAAACTACTTTGGCTAAGACCAAATGGGGCACTTTTCCCTGTTTAAACTGTGCTCAATGTACCCATGTGAAGAAGGGCTCTACATTCACACATCCACACTCTGGTAAAAACTATCAGATACGGGGCTACTTCACTTGCCTTACAACATTTGTGGTTTATCTTATTAAGTGCCCGTGCAGTCTCGCATACGTTAGGGAGACTTCCCAGTGTATGCGAGACCGCATATGCAAACATAAATCTGATATATGATGTGGTAAAATCGAGCTCCCTATTCCCCAACACTTCACTGATATGAAACATCAGATTAGTCAACTGCGGTGTCAAATTTTGGAGCACATTTCCCTTCCCCGTCGAGGTGGCGACAGCAAATTACTTTTACGAAGGCGCGAAGCCTTCAGGATCCATGAATTGAAAACACTATATCCATTAGGTCTGAATAGGGATTTTGACTTAACAATCTAGGATTCAAAATTCCAGCAAGTATAATGAATCCCTATAAAAATTAACTTTTAATCCATTAGGTTAAAATAAAGAGGTCACATATAACCCCATAGATAGCACAAAGTGAGACAAACTATTATCAGTATGATAGCTAGAGGATGATAATCGTCATAGGGACTGTCAGGTGATAATAATAGTCATTATAAGGTCGAACAGCAGGGAGATAAGGGAACTAGCCCTAGTGTACCCCTATGCTAGTCCTCAGCCCGAGGACGTCCCCTGATGGTGGGGACTCCTCGTCCTCGTACCTAAGCTGGGAGCCCCTAGACAATCCCTAATGGTCTGGACAACAGGAGGTTGTCCTATGGCAGGTTGGGCAGGTGATAAAAGTAATCCTACCCAGCAAGAAGTACAAAGGTACGCCACAATAAACACACCTCGCAAACACACCTTGAAGTACCAGGGTGCGCCTCTATAAGCACACCTCGCAAACACACCTCGACGCGTTTCCCCAAGAATGAAAAAGGGTTCATCAGGAGGTATTGTGTGTAAACATATCTATGAAACGATCATTCAAGTAATTATAGCAAACATTAGCAGATAGCGTGAGCCAGTCCGATATTGACAAGGCTTAACTTAAAATATACTTAGCAGCCCCTGTAGACATTTATTCTCAATATGATGGAGGTCAATACATCCAAGTTTTGAGGGACCGGTGACAGGAGGAGAAGTGAAGTAGGCCCTATTTAAAGGGCAGAGTTCAAATGGACCTACAGGAAGGAGAAAGACACATAATTCAAAAGGCCAAGTGAGATATACCAGGAGATAATTTAATCGAAATGTAAAAGGCCCTTACTGGTGAAGTCAGCAGACGATAATCAAGTCAGGGTAGATGTCCCTGATATTGTGTGTGGACCCAGTTTATGCTGTAGATAAATAGGGTCATAAATACATAGTTAGGCCAGAGTTAGGGCAATAGGTGGTCTCCTGGTAAATAAAGTTTCTGTACTCACATGGCTAGGGTTCCTGCAAGTCGCGCTCCTCCTGTAACCTTACCCGAGCGCATATGAGGTTTAAATAGCCCGCTGATACTTACAGGCATCCCCGGAAGTGACGAGGGTTGATGACGCTTCCAGTCACAGAAGCGCCAACGTCATTTCCTACTAGTGTACCCGCGGGGAGGGAAGACAAGCCGGGTAAGACACGCCTATATGATGATGTAGGTGCCGCGATCATGTGACCGGTCTTAGGTCACGTGATCGGAGGTCGCGGCATGGAGAAGTGTCACCCCGGGTGAGGAAGTTGCAAAATATAGAGCCGAAATCCCATGACCGTGATCATGTGACCGGTCCTAGGTCACATGGTCGTGGATTCCGGCATAGAGATATAACAGCTCAGGTACGGGACGGGGAAGTGGTAATATTTATGTTGGGATCATATGACCGATCTCAAAAAGGGAGGGGGGGGGGAACAGAGAGGGCACTTAAAAACCTCTGACGCTATAAATATGGAAAAACAAAACTTAGTATCAGGGAAGATTTACAGAGACCAGGGGCTGACGCTTTAATGTAAAGATAATACGAATGTATCACGGTGTCCACTGGTACCTATATGGGATGGGACACCTTTGAGGGAAAAGTGGGGGTACCCAATAGTATGGGTGTACCCTCTACGATGGCAACGGAATAGTTCGGTGCGATCATGCACCCGGCCCAGGCTAGACGCATATGAGGGTATGAGGTATAGAGAAAAAGAGTCAATCCTGGTAAACAAAAGATCAAAGAAAAGAGGTAAAAGAAAGTCTTTCATTAAGACCTTGTGGGGTCTGCGAACGGAACCTGTGGATCCACTGACACTCTTTTTGTAGGATACTCCTATCCCAATTCCCACCTCTAGGAGAAGGGGAATAGTTTCCAGAATGCTGAACTTCAGTGATCTTGGGTCACCCCATGTTTAACAGCAACATGTGATGCCACTGGGGTCTCCCTCTTCTTGATCACATCGTTAATGTGTTCAAGGAATCTTCTACGTGCTTCTCTCGTGGTTTTGCCAATGTAGTCCAAGGGGCATGTACATTGGCAGACATAGATGGCGCCCCTCGTCCTACAATTGTGAAAGTCCCTGATGTCAAATATCCGGCCAGTGACTGAACATTTTATCATTTTAGTCGTAAGTACGAAATTACATGCCTTACAATTGCCACATTTGTACATGCCCTTGGCTTACGGTCCAACCACGTGTTGCTACATGGAGTTGGCACATAGTGACTGTGGACGAGTCTATCACCGAGACTCCTACCCCGTCTATATGTGACACTCGGATGGTCAGGTAGGATGTCACGCAAGTCGGGGTCCATAAGTAAGATAGGCCACATACGTCTAAGTACCTTCAATACCTCGGGGTTTGCGGAGTCAAAGGTAGAGATGATTCTGGCAGGTTGAGTCTCCCGAACCTCCCTCGTTTTTGGTACCAAGAGTTTGTCCCTGTCTTTAGAGAGGGCATGTTTAAAAGCATCTTGCAAAATGGTTTGGGGGTAACCCCTGTCCCTAAATCTATGCTGCAGTACCTTGGCCTGCTTGAAAAATGATTCCCTAGAGGTGCAGTTCCTCCGGGTGCGGAGGTACTGTCCCCTGGGAATCCCCCTTTTAAGGGGAAAGGGGTGGTGGCTTTCCCAATGGAGGAGTGAATTAGTGGCGGTGCTCTTTCTATAAATGTCCGCTGTGAGTTTGTCTACCTCCTTGGTCACTCTCACATCCAAGAAAGCTATGGTTGTGGGGTGAATTTCGAAAGTAAATCTAAGGCCAATATGATTAATATTGAGCTCGTCGACAAAATGTCGGAATTCATCTGACCCACCTTTCCAGACCACAAAAATATTGTCAATATAGCGGGTCCATAAGATGATCCTATCGGACCACCAGTTATTGTGGTCTGGAAAGACACAACGGTCCTCCCACCAGCCAAGGAGGAGGTTAGCATACGATGGGGCACAGGGGCTCCCCATCGCTGTCCCCCTCAGCTGGTGGTAGAACCGGGTGTTGAACAAAAAGTAATTGTGGGTCAGAGTGAATTCGAGCAAAGATAGAATGAAGCGGTTATGCAAACTGTGATGAGTGCCCCTGGTCCTAAGAAAATATTGCACCGCCTCAAGGCCTTTAGAGTGGGGGATGGAGCTATATAGGGATTCGACGTCCACACTAGCTAGGTAGCAGTCAGGTTCCACCGTGATGTTATCAATTTTATTGAGGAAATCCATCGTGTCCCTCGTATATGCAGGTAGGGACACGACGAATTCCCTCAACACCCGATCAAGATATATCCCACTGTTTTGTGTCAATGATCCAACCCCTGAGACAATAGGTCGGCCCCTGAGGGGAGTGGTACCCTTGTGTACCTTGGGGAGCCCATAGAAGGTAGCCAGGCAAGGATGTTTAGGGAGAAGGAAGTCGTATTCTGCCAGAGAGATAACTTTATCAGATAGACCTCTATCAAGGAGACCCTTAAGTTCAGACACAAAGCTTGTTGTAGGATTAGAGGGGAGTATACAATAGCCTTCCTTGTCTTTGAGAAGGTCATAGCACATACGTTGGTAAAGGGTGTGATCGAGGATGACAAGATTCCCCCCTTTATCAGACGGTTTTATGATCAACGTGGTGTCCTGTTCCAGGGTCCTCAAGGCCCTCATTTCCGTGTGGGTAAGATTAAAACTATCCGGTTTCAATCTTTCCAAATATTCTAATTCATTAGAGACCATTTGTAGAAAGGTCTCAATGTGATCATAGTTATGTGGTGGTGGTGTCTTCACACTTCTAGATCTGAGATTAGTAAATGGTCCCTGTCCAGGGGGTCGGCGACCCTCCTCCTCGAGTTCAGTGAGGGTCTGTAGGTCAACAAAGTCTGATTCATTCAGTCCTAGCTGTTCACAAGTCTGCCTATTAGTGTGTTTGAAAAATTTGTGCCATTTAAGTCTGCGACTGAAAAGATTAAGATCCTTAATCCAAGTGAATAAGCAGAAATTAGAGGTAGGCACAAACGAAAGGCCCTTCCTAAGCACACTCATCTCGGTTTCACTGAAGCTCCTCAATGTTAAATTGATAATTTGTAGGCTTTGGTTCATATTTTCTCCACCCTGCCCCTGTCCCGTAGCTGGTAGGGAACTCGGCTCTTCTCTAAAAAAGAGGAGGAGGGGGTGGTCGAAACATTTTGTGGTGTAGAGGTGGTAGTGCTGTTGGAAGGGTAGGTAGAGGAGGATGGCGCAAAGGATGAGGGGGCATGTGGATATCCCATGCCATGAGGTCCAGGGCCTCTCCTCCCTCCTCTTCCTCGGCGCCATCCGTTGCCTCGGCGAAAGGGTCTATTAGAACCCCTAATCCTAGGGTTGAATGCATTATTGTCCGTATCAGAGGACTCGATATCAGAAGACGAGACCTCTGAGCCAGTGACTATATTCTCCTGTCGTTGACTATAGGCACGGTTTTCCTTGAACTCCGAGAGGTCCCGTATAAACTGCCTGTGCTTCCTGTCCTTAATGTGGTTCTGGAATTTTTCTACAGACGTCTGTAAGATCGTCTCCCTTCTACTGAAGTCAGGGTCGATGTTATATGTGAGGGCTAATTCAATCTGTGCTTGTAAGTCGGCTGAAGTTTTCTCGAACAAAACCCTTTCCTCATCCAAGAGGATACCCATCAATCTAAGGGAGCTCAAGGTGAGTTCCTCCTCCCACTTGGTCATTAATGTGGGGGATGCAATGCGGTCAGCTGGTTTAATCTGGATACGTAATCCCCTTGGAACGATTTTGTGTGTAATATAACTCTCAAGTGACCTAATCTCCCACCAGGATTTTAAATTGTCTTTATACTTTGCGTATAGGTCATTAAAGACCTGCTTACAAGATGGTGAAGTGTTAATACCAGGAATGTCTTTGTCTGAAAATACGTCTTTGGCCTCATTCAATAGAGCCTCAGTAAATAGTTTACCTGACAAAAAGCCGGCCATAGCAACTGCTCAAATCAAAAATTCCAGCACTATATCAATAACAAGATATGGGGGATCCTAACAACATAGTAAACAAAATTCCAACAAGTATAATGAATCCCTATAAAAATTAACTTTTAATCCATTAGGTTAAAATAAAGAGGTCACATATAACCCCATAGATAGCACAAAGTGAGACAAACTATTATCAGTATGATAGCTAGAGGATGATAATCGTCATAGGGACTGTCAGGTGATAATAATAGTCATTATAAGGTCGAACAGCAGGGAGATAAGGGAACTAGCCCTAGTGTACCCCTATGCTAGTCCTCAGCCCGAGGACGTCCCCTGATGGTGGGGACTCCTCGTCCTCGTACCTAAGCTGGGAGCCCCTAGACAATCCCTAATGGTCTGGACAACAGGAGGTTGTCCTATGGCAGGTTGGGCAGGTGATAAAAGTAATCCTACCCAGCAAGAAGTACAAAGGTACGCCACAATAAACACACCTCGCAAACACACCTTGAAGTACCAGGGTACGCCTCTATAAGCACACCTCGCAAACACACCTCGACGCGTTTCCCCCCAAGAATGAAAAAGGGTTTATCAGGAGGTATTGTGTGTAAACATATCTATGAAACGATCATTCAAGTAATTATAGCAAACATTAGCAGATAGCGTGAGCCAGTCCGATATTGACAAGGCTTAACTTAAAATATACTTAGCAGCCCCTGTAGACATTTATTCTCAATATGATGGAGGTCAATACATCCAAGTTTTAAGGGACCGGTGACAGGAGGAGAAGTGAAGTAGGCCCTATTTAAAGGGCAGAGTTCAAATGGACCTACAGGAAGGAGAAAGACACATAATTCAAAAGGCCAAGTGAGATATACCAGGAGATAATTTAATCGAAATGTAAAAGGCCCTTACTGGTGAAGTCAGCAGACGATAATCAAGTCAGGGTAGATGTCCCTGATATTGTGTGTGGACCCAGTTTATGCTGTAGATAAATAGGGTCATAAATACATAGTTAGGCCAGAGTTAGGGCAATAGGTGGTCTCCTGGTAAATAAAGTTTCTGTACTCACATGGCTAGGGTTCCTGCAAGTCGCGCTCCTCCTGTAACCTTACCCGAGCGCATATGAGGTTTAAATAGCCCGCTGATACTTACAGGCATCCCCGGAAGTGACGAGGGTTGATGACGCTTCCAGTCACAGAAGCGCCAACGTCATTTCCTACTAGTGTACCCGCGGGGAGGGAAGACAGGCCGGGTAAGACACGCCTATATGATGATGTAGGTGCCGCGATCATGTGACCGGTCTTAGGTCACGTGATCGGAGGTCGCGGCACGGAGAAGTGTCACCCCGGGTGAGGGAAGTTGCAAAATATAGAGCCGAAATCCCATGACCGTGATCATGTGACCGGTCCTAGGTCACATGGTCGTGGATTCCGGCATAGAGATATAACAGCTCAGGTACGGGACGGGGAAGTGGTAATATTTATGTTGGGATCATATGACCGATCTCAAAAAGGGAGGGGGGGGGGGAACAGAGAGGGCACTTAAAAACCTCTGACGCTATAAATATGGAAAAACAAAACTTAGTATCAGGGAAGATTTACAGAGACCAGGGGCTGACGCTTTAATGTAAAGATAATACGAATGTATCACGGTGTCCACTGGTACCTATATGGGATGGGACATCTTTGAGGGAAAAGTGGGGGTACCCAATAGTATGGGTGTACCCTCTACGATGGCAACGGAATAGTTCGGTGTGATCATGCACCCGGCCCAGGCTAGACGCACAGTGGGATATATCTTGATCGGGTGTTGAGGGAATTCGTCAAATTGATAACATCACGGTGGAACCTGACTGCTACCTAGCTAGTGTGGACGTCGAATCCCTATATAGCTCCATCCCCCACTCTAAAGGCCTTGAGGCGGTGCAATATTTTCTTAGGACCAGGGGCACTCATCACAGTTTGCATAACCGCTTCATTCTATCTTTGCTCGAATTCACTCTGACCCACAATTACTTTTTGTTCAACACCCGGTTCTACCACCAGCTGAGGGGGACAGCGATGGGGAGCCCCTGTGCCCCATCGTATGCTAACCTCCTCCTTGGCTGGTGGGAGGACCGTTGTGTCTTTCCAGACCACAATAACTGGTGGTCCGATAGGATCATCTTATGGACCCGCTATATTGACAATATTTTTGTGGTCTGGAAAGGTGGGTCAGATGAATTCCGACATTTTGTCGACGAGCTCAATATTAATCATATTGGCCTTAGATTTACTTTCGAAATTCACCCCACAACCATAGCTTTCTTGGATGTGAGAGTGACCAAGGAGGTAGACAAACTCACAGCGGACATTTATAGAAAGAGCACCGCCACTAATTCACTCCTCCATTGGGAAAGCCACCACCCCTTTCCCCTTAAGAGGGGGATTCCCAGGGGACAGTACCTCCGCACCCGGAGGAACTGCACCTCTAGGGAATCATTTTTCAAGCAGGCCAAGGTACTGCAGCATAGATTTAGGGACAGGGGTTACCCCCAAACCATTTTGCAAGATGCTTTTAAACATGCCCTCTCTAAAGACAGGGACAAACTCTTGGTACCAAAAACGAGGGAGGTTCGGAGACTCAACCTGCCAGAATCATCTCTACCTTTGACTCCGCAAACCCCGAGGTATTGAAGGTACTTAGACGTATGTGGCCTATCTTACTTATGGACCCCGACTTGCGTGACATCCTACCTGACCATCCGAGTGTCACATATAGACGGGGTAGGAGTCTCGGTGATAGACTCGTCCACAGTCACTATGTGCCAACTCCATGTAGCAACACGTGGTTGGACCGTAAGCCAAGGGGCATGTACAAATGTGGCAATTGTAAGGCATGTAATTTCGTACTTACGACTAAAATGATAAAATGTTCAGTCACTGGCCGGATATTTGACATCAGGGACTTTCACAATTGTAGGACGAGGGGCGCCATCTATGTCTGCCAATGTACATGCCCCTTGGACTACATTGGCAAAACCACGAGAGAAGCACGTAGAAGATTCCTTGAACACATTAACGATGTGATCAAGAAGAGGGAGACCCCAGTGGCATCACATGTTGCTGTTAAACATGGGGGTGACCCAAGATCACTGAAGTTCAGCATTCTGGAAACTATTCCCCCTTCTCCTAGAGGTGGGAATTGGGATAGGAGTATCCTACAAAAAGAGTGTCAGTGGATCCACAGGTTCCGTTCGCAGACCCCACAAGGTCTTAATGAAAGACTTTCTTTTACCTCTTTTCTTTGATCTTTTGTTTACCAGGATTGACTCTTTTTCTCTATACCTCATACCCTCATATGCGTCTAGCCTGGGCCAGGTGCATGATCGCACCGAACTATTCCGTTGCCATCGTAGAGGGTACACCCATACTATTGGGTACCCCCACTTTTCCCTCAAAGGTGTCCCATCCCATATAGGTACCAGTGGACACCGTGATACATTCGTATTATCTTTACATTAAAGCGTCAGCCCCTGGTCTCTGTAAATCTTCCCTGATACTAAGTTTTGTTTTTCCATATTTATAGCGTCAGAGGTTTTTAAGTGCCCTCTCTGTTCCCCCCTCCCTTTTTGAGATCGGTCATATGATCCCAACATAAATATTACCACTTCCCGTCCCGTACCTGAGCTGTTATATCTCTATGCCGGAATCCACGACCATGTGACCTAGGACCGGTCACATGATCACGGTCATGGGATTTCGGCTCTATATTTTGCAACTTCCCTCACCCGGGGTGACACTTCTCCATGCCGCGACCTCCGATCACGTGACCTAAGACCGGTCACATGATCGCGGCACCTACATCATCATATAGGCGTGTCTTACCCGGCTTGTCTTCCCTCCCCGCGGGTACACTAGTAGGAAATGACGTTGGCGCTTCTGTGACTGGAAGCGTCATCAACCCTCGTCACTTCCGGGGATGCCTGTAAGTATCAGCGGGCTATTTAAACCTCATATGCGCTCGGGTAAGGTTACAGGAGGAGCGCGACTTGCAGGAACCCTAGCCATGTGAGTACAGAAACTTTATTTACCAGGAGACCACCTATTGCCCTAACTCTGGCCTAACTATGTATTTATGACCCTATTTATCTACAGCATAAACTGGGTCCACACACAATATCAGGGACATCTACCCTGACTTGATTATCGTCTGCTGACTTCACCAGTAAGGGCCTTTTACATTTCGATTAAATTATCTCCTGGTATATCTCACTTGGCCTTTTGAATTATGTGTCTTTCTCCTTCCTGTAGGTCCATTTGAACTCTGCCCTTTAAATAGGGCCTACTTCACTTCTCCTCCTGTCACCGGTCCCTCAAAACTTGGATGTATTGACCTCCATCATATTGAGAATAAATGTCTACAGGGGCTGCTAAGTATATTTTAAGTTAAGCCTTGTCAATATCGGACTGGCTCACGCTATCTGCTAATGTTTGCTATAATTACTTGAATGATCGTTTCATAGATATGTTTACACACAATACCTCCTGATGAACCCTTTTTCATTCTTGGGGGGAAACGCGTTGAGGTGTATTTGCGAGGTGTGCTTATAGAGGCGTACCCTGGTACTTCAAGGTGTGTTTGCGAGGTGTGTTTATTGTGGCGTACCTTCATACTTCTTGTTGGGTAGGATTATTTCTATCACCTGCCCAACCTGCCATAGGACAACCTCCTGTTGTCCAGACCATTAGGGATTGTCTAGGGGCTCCCAGCTTAGGTACGAGGACGAGGAGTCCCCACCATCAGGGGACGTCCTCGGGCTGAGGACTAGCATAGGGGTACACTAGGGCTAGTTCCCTTATCTCCCTGCTGTTCGACCTTATAATGACTATTATTATCACCTGACAGTCCCTATGACGATTATCATCCTCTAGCTATCATACTGATAATAGTTTGTCTCACTTTGTGCTATCTATGGGGTTATATGTGACCTCTTTATTTTAACCTAATGGATTAAAAGTTAATTTTTATAGGGATTCATTATACTTGCTGGAATTTTGTTTACTATGTTGTTAGGATCCCCCATATCTTGTTATTGATATAGTGCTGGAATTTACAATCTAGGATTCCCTTGATGTTTAGAGACGAACTTTGATATAACTATATATTTTTCGATTTTATCTTTACCATCACTTCTATATAGATACGCACTTATGATTTACTTCTGTTATTTTGCAGATTATATGACAACATTTGGTTACTACTGAAGGTAGGGGATATTACCCTCTACCTACTATGTATGCTATATATGTTCCATGTCTCATACCTAACAATTATGCGTACTCTTATAATCTGCATTGTATCTAATATATGTTAAACGTGTTGCATCCTTGTATATGTACATGCCAGGTATCGTAACATAATACTTTATACTATTGTAATTCACCATATGTCAATATGCCATGATGCTTGCTACCGAGATCCCATATTTTGCCATTACTTGCTCAGTGATGCTTAATACATGAGCGCATGCGCACAGTTTCCCGATCGTTTGACAGCACAGATCCTCTCTAACGCTGCTCTGCTCGGCTTCAACTGATGAAGTGCGCATGTCTGTGACGCACTTCCGGTTCAGCCGCAGAACGGAAGTAGGACTCGGGCGCGCTATTTAAACGCCGATTCGGCGCGCTGTAGATGCCACCCATTACTGCGCTATCATCTGCTTCTAGGTATGTACCCCTCATTACCCTCGATTTAACATCCGCTAGCCCTTGGTGGCATCCGATTAGGCTTGCATCCTGGAATCGCATTCTCATGGCTTTGCTACATATGCAATTTGGGGAGTTTATATTGGCTTACACATATGTCTTATTTTGCTATTTTATATTGGATTGCCTATATCCTTTAACATGGTGGACTATCACTACATTTTGAGCTGACCTCTCTGAACTTACTCTGTACTACTAGATAATTTTGATATTGGCTCTATCACTGTTGGTGTTGTCTGTAATCTTATTCTTAATCCTTTAACATTTTGTATATATTTGTTGTTTGTAGGCCCTGATAAAGGTCTTGGTTAGACCGAAACGTCGGCCATTTACTATTATGTAACCCTAAGGGTGGTTGAATAAAAAACCTTCTTGCATCATAATCAAGCTGTCGCCTGAGTGCCGTGTTTTTCCATTTTATATGATTTGGGACTTTCCCGTAACACTGAGCAGCATCTACAAGGAGGAGTGCCAGCCATTTTGTTTATGAATACACAGCTGCGTTGGCGACCTCTTGCTCCTCCTCTGCCTTCGCCTTGGGCTTCCACTTGCTCCCCTGTGACATTTGGGAATGCTCTCAGGAGCGGATCTACCAGCGTGCACTTGTACTCGCGCATCTTCCTATCACGCTTCAGTGCAGGAAGTAAGGTGGGCACATTGTCTTTGTACCGAGGATCCAGCAGGGTGGCAACCCAGTAGTCTGCACACGTTAAAATGTGGGCAACTCTGCTGTTGCGCAGGCACTGCAGCATGTAGTCGCTCATGTGTGCCAGGCTGCCAAGAGGTAAGGACAAGTTGTGCTCTGTGGGAGGCGTAACGTCCTCCATATCCCCCCAGCCACGCACCAGTGATGGGCCTGAGCTGTGTCGGGTGCAACCCTGCTGTGAACCTGCTTCATCCTCATCCTCCTCCACCTCCTCCTCATCCTCCTCGTCCTCCAGTAGTGGGCCCTGGCTGGCCACATTTTTACCTGGCCTCTGCTGTTGCAAAAAACCTCCCTCTGAGGCACTTCCAACAGTCTGGCCTGAAAGTGTTGAAATGACCCCTCATCATCCTCCTCCTCCTGGGCCACCTCCTCTTCCATCATCGCCCTAAGTGTTATCTCAAGGAGACATAGAAGTGGTATTGTAATGCTGATAACGGCATCATCGCCACTGGCCATGTTGGTGGAGTACTCGAAACAGCGCAACAGGGCACATAGGTCTCGCATGGAGGCATGGTGGTGAAGTGGTGCTGTTCCGCAGTGCGACTCACCCGTGCGTCCTGCAGCTGAAACTCCACTATGGCCTGCTGCTGCTCGCACAGTCTCTCCAGCATGTGCAAGGTGGAGTTCCACCTAGTGGGCACGTCGCATATGAGGCGGTGAGCGGGAAGGCCGAAGTTACGCTGTAGCGTATGATCTACGCTGTAGCGCAGACAGACGAGCAGCGGCAGGATGTGAACGCACAGACGGCCCGCACTTTATGCAGCAGCTCTGACATGTCGGGGTAGTTGTGAATGAACTTCTGCACCACCAAATTCAGCACATGCGCCAGGCAAGGGATGTGCGTCAAATCGGCTAGTCTGCGACGTGAGATCGCCCATTATCGCACACCACCAGGCCGCGCTTGAGGCCCACCGGCAGCAACCACTGGTCGGTCTGTTGTTCAATACCCCGCCACAACTCCTGAGCGGTGTGGGGCCGGTCCCCCAAACATATGAGTTTCGGAACGGCCTGCTGACATTTACCCCGGGCTGTGCTAAAGTTGGTCGTGAAGGTGTGTGGGTGACTGGATGAGCAGGTGGAAGCAAAGAGGAGGAAGCCGAGTAGGAGGAGGAGGCTACAGGAGGCAAAGAATGATGCCCTGCGATCCTTGGCGGCGGAAGGACGTGCGCCAAAGAACTCTCCGCCTGGGGCCCAGCCGCCACTACATTTACCCAGTGTCCAGGTAGGGAGATGTAGTGTCCCTGGCCGTGCTTACTGGTCCACGTATCTGTGGTTAGGTGGACCTTGCCATAGATGGCGTTGCGCAGTGCACACTTGATTTTATCGGATACTTGGTTGTGCAGGGAAGGCACGGCTGTCTTGGAGAAGTAGTGGCGGCTGGGAACAACATACTGTGGGACAGCCATGGACATCAGCTGTTTGAAGCTGTGTCCACCAGCCTTAATGACAGCATTTCAAAGGCCAGTAGTTTAGAAATGCTGGCATTCAGGCCCAGGGCTCGAGGGTGGCTAGGTGGGAATTTACACTTTCTCTCCAAGGTTTGTGAGATGGAGAGCTGAACGCTGCCGTGTGACATGGTGGAGATGCTTGGTGACGCAGGTGGTGGTGTCGGTGGCACATCCTCTGTTTGGTAGGTGGCAGGTGCCAACATTCCTCCTGAGGTGGAGGAAGAGGCCGAGTCAGCAGCAGAAGAGGGAGCAGGGGGAGTCTGAGTGAGTTCCTTGCTTTTAAGGTGTTTACTCCACTGCAGTTCATGCTTTGCATGTAGATGCCTGGTCATGCAGGTTGTGCTAAAGTTCAGAATGTTAATGCCTCGCTTC
The DNA here is from genome assembly GCA_033119425.1 of Bufotes viridis. NCBI lineage: Eukaryota > Metazoa > Chordata > Amphibia > Anura > Bufonidae > Bufotes > Bufotes viridis. The sequence continues at coordinate 214,119,297 of CM065591.1, forward strand.
AGGCTCTGATGGCACAGTGTGCAAACCACTCGGGTCTTGTCGTCAGCACATTGTTTAAAGAAGTGCCATGCCAGGGAACTCCTTGAAGCTGCCTTTGGGGTGCTCAGTCCCTGATGGCGGTGGCCAGTGGCAGGCGAACTCTCTTGGCGGCGGCTGTTCTGCTTTTGACCCTGCTCCCTCTTGGCTATGCTGTTGGCTCGGTCTTACCACTGCCTCTTTCTATGAACTATGAAAGTCGGTGGCACGACCTTCATTCCATGTGGGGTCTAGGACCTCATTGTCCCCTGCTAGTAAACTAGTGTTGATGGACTTGGTGGCAGCTTGTGCTGGTGCACCACAAGACACAAAATGGACACTGATCACCCCAGAAAAAAGTGACAGAAAAACGCTCTGTGCAGCCTAAAAACCAGTGAGCAATTATCTAGCAGAAGTTAAATGATTCACAGCTGTAGATCGATCACTTCATTAGGTGTTTTTGCTGACTTTTCCCTGCCTAATCTTGCCCTCACAGAAACTGCGTCCTCTCCCTACACTAATCAGAGCAGTGTGACATGCGGCGCTACATGACTCCAGCTTACATAGAGGCTGGGTCACATGCTGCACTTGAATAATCACAGCCATGCCATTAGTAGGAATGGCTGCGATGGCTGCTTAGGGCAAGAAGTAAAACGCTAGCTGATTGGCTGCTGTGCAGCCCTTCAGAAAGCGGGAAGAAATCGCCAAACAACGGACCCGAACTTTTTTGAAAATGTCCGGGTCCGTGTCCCGAACACCCCAAAATTCGGTACGAACCTGAACTATCCAGTTCGGGTTCGCTCATCCCTAGTGGCTGGCCAAGTTTAATAGTGTCCGGCAAAGGATATATTTTGTTCTGGGGTGAAATTCAATAGCCAAAATAGCAATCCCCTAAATCTGGTGTTCCAGCTGTGACTGGACAAGTTTAATAGTGTCCGGCAAAGGATATATTTTTTTCTGGGGTGAAATTCAATTGCCAAAATAGCATTACCGTAAATCAGTGGCTTCAGCTGTGGCTGGCCAAGTTTAATACTGTCCTGCAAAGGATAGATTTTAAATTGTTGGGTAAAATATTACCATTTTTGCCCGGTACAAATCCCTGCACTGCATAACGGAACTTGCAATTGGAGGTTACATTCTTGCATGAAATAAAGCCTTTTTGGGCTGTGAAGCCAAAGGTAGTCGCCAATAACTGTTTTTTTATTTTTTATTTAAAAAAAAAATTTGTCTAGACCCCAAAAAATTGGGAAAATATAAAAAATAAAACAAAGTGTAAGTGCACAGTAGTATAACAGTGGTTGGGTGAGGCCGGTATACATGTCTATTCTGCATAAGGTACAAACAAGTCCTGTGGTGCCTGGTTCTTTTTAATAAACAAAAGCTTGCCCACATTGTCTGCGGACAGGCGGCTGCGCTTGTCTGTGATAATCCACCAACCATGTTAAACACACGTTCAGACAATACAGTGGCTGCAGTGTAGGCTAGCACCTCCAAGTTGTAAAGGGCAACCTCAGGACATGTGCCCAATTTGATGACCCAGAAGTTGAATGGGCCAGACCCAGTGGTGTAGCTAGAAATGATTAGGCATCACAGCAAATTTTTGAATGGGGCCCCCTCCCCCAGTAATTTTTTGCGCAAACCCCTTCCTTTTATGCCGCCATGCCTGTGGCTACCAAAGATCGCTCTCTCAGACCAGGCCCAGGAGCTGTTTCATTCGCTTTCTACACTGTCTATACTGCCACTGTAAATAATTTCATTGTATAATTCTGTTAGTTCTCCTTCTCGTCCTGGATGGGCTCTTTCTAGGTCACGGCCCCAAAGCAGTTGATTCCCCTGTAGCTATTCCCCTAGGCAGAACCATCAGTCAGTACGTGTACTGTTCCACCATGTTGCTGAAATGCTGCTTCCTGCTAAGATGTTCCAGATCTGCTGGTGGTGCAGGTTGTTGTGGCGTGATGACAAAGCTTTTACACATTTTGCCCATGCTAACCCGACCCAGCTGCATTGGCAAATTCTTCCTCCTCCTCCTTTGCCTTCACCTTGTGCTTCCACTGAGTCCCTGGTGTCAGGTGTGAATGCCATCAGCAGCGTGTCTACTAGCGGGCTCATCTTCCTATTAAACTCCAGTGAGGGAATTAAGGACGGAACGTTGTCCTTGTAATGGGGATGCAGCAGGGTGGCCACCCAGTAATCAGCAAAAGTTAGAATGTGGCAGTAACTGGGCAGTCATTGCGCAGGCACTGCAGTATGTAGTCGCTCATGTCTGCCAAGCTTCCCAGAGGCAAGGACAAGCTATCCTCTTTGAGGGAGGTATATCGTCTGTGTCCTCTGTATCTCCCAGCGTTCCTCCTACTCCTCTTCCTCATCCTCCAGAACTGTGCCCTGGCTGGACAATTGTTTTCCATGCCTGGGAATATGTTGGTGCAGATACCCACCCACCGTATTTGGTTGGCCTTAAGTTAAGGATAAGGCGTGTATATAGTTTTGTTTCTTTATATGGCTAGTTTAGTGGCTAGTTTAGTGGCTGCCTTATAGTTATTTTAATATGTTTTTAAGTAAATTTGTAAATAGTTTGTTAATAGTTTGAGTGAAGGGGGGGGGGGTGAAGTGTGTAGGGTGTGAGGCTGTTTGGGTTTATTTTCCATCCGCTTTCTACACTGTCTATACTGTCACTGTATCTAATTTCATTGTATAATACTGTTGAGGGGGCCCTGACTAAGTCTTTTAGTCCTCCTCCTCCTCCTCCTGGATGGGCCCACTCTAGGTCAGGGACCCAAAACAGTGTGCTTCCCATGCTTCCCTGTAGCTACGCCCCTGGGCAAACCCATCAGTAAGTATGTGTATTCTTCCATCATGTTGTTGAAATGCTGCCTCCTGCTAAGTCGTTCCAGATCTGCTGGTGGTGCAGGTTGTTGTGGCGTGATGACAAAGCTTTCCCACATTTCGCCAATGCTAACCCAGCCTTCTGAGGTGCTGATGGTGACCCAGCTGCGCGTGAGCTGGCTTGGGTGCCACCCTCCTCATCCTACTTATCCTCCTCATCCCCCAGAACTATGCCCTGGCTGGACAATTGTGTTCCAGGCCAGGGACTATGTTGGTGCAGGAACCCACTCTTCGAGCCACTTTGATTTCACTGGCCTTAAGTTAAGGATAAGGCGTGTATATAGTTTTATTTGTTTATATAGTAAGTTTAGCTGCATTATAGTTATTTTAATATGTTTATAAGAAAGGGGGGGGTTGAGGTGTTGTGTGTGTTCGGTTAACTGAATTGATTTTCACTGTCTGGTGTTTAGGAATTTCTGCACCCCAAATTCAGCACATGTGGCAGGCAGGGGATGTGTGTCAAACCGGCTAGGCCCAAACCTGCTAGTATATTTAGCCCATTAGCGCACAACACCAGGCCGGGCTGGAGGCTCAGTGACACCAACCAATGATCGGTCTGTTGTTCCATGCCTGTCCACAGCTCCTGCGTGGTGCGGGGTTTGTACCACAAACACACAAGTTTTAAAACAACCTGCTGTCGTTTCCCCCTGGCTGTGCTGCTGTGGATGGTGAAGGTGTTACGCTGAGTGGATGAAGAGGAGGTAGAGGAAGCCGAGTAGGAGGAGGAGGTAACAGGATACAAAGAGAAATGCCCAGCAATCCTCGGGGGCGGAAGGACATTCGCAAAAATGCTATCCGCCTTTGGGCCAGCCGCTACATTTACCCACTGTGTTGTTGGTTATGTGGACGTTGCCACAGATAGCGTTGCGCAGTGCACACTTGATTTTGTCCGCCACTTGGTTGTGCAGGGAAGGGATGGCTCGCCTGCAAAAGTAGCAGCCGCTGGGATACACGTACTGTGGGATAGCCACCGCCATAAGGTTATTAAAACTGTCCACCAGACAGAATGACAGCATTTCAAAGGACCAGGAAGTTTGAAGTAAGGCATTCAGAGCCATGGGTAGGGGGGTACTTCCTCTTTCTATTTCTTTTTCTCTCCAGTGTTTGAGAGATGGACAGCTGACAGCTGAACACTTCCATGGGATTTGGTGGAGATGCTTGGTGACAATGACAGATGTGGTGGCGTTGCTGCCACATCCTCTGTTTGCTGGGTGACAGATGCCACTGTCACTCACTTGGGCTCAAGTTTAGAATGTTTATTTATTTTTCTGTATTTTATTTTATTTTAAGTTATTTCCCTATTCACATATGTTTGCAGGGCATTTACCTACATTTTGCTGCCTTTTGCAGCCCTCTAGTAGAGATGAGCGAACTTTAAAAAAAAGTTTGGCGTTCGGGTTGTGGTAATCGCCGCATCCCGTTATGGATTCCACTACCGCGGACTATCGCGGCATATGGAATCCATAAGGGGCGGCTTCCACCAACCCCAACTGTTGAACAGCCGAAGGACCTGAGGTGACGTCACCGTCATGTGATCAGTGCAGAGCCACACCCCCTGCACTGATCACATGACTGTGATATCACCTCAGGTCCTTCGGCTGTTCAACAGTTGGGGTTAATGAAAGCCGCCCCTTATGGATTCCATATGCCGCGATATTCCGCGGTAGTGGAATCCATAACGGGATGTGGCGGTTACCACAACCCGAACGCCAAACTTTTTTTTAAAGTTCGCTCATCTCTACCCTCTAGCCCTTTCCAGGGCTATGTTACAGCCATTTAAGTGGCCAAAAGTTCGGGTCCCCATTGACTTCAATGAGGTTCGGGTTCGGGTCGAGTTCGGATGCCGAACCCGAACATTTTCGGGAAGTTCGGCCGAACTTCTCGAACCCGAACATCCAGGTGTTCGCTCAACTCTACTGGTGACATCACGTTGCCGGGGAGACATGTCAACAACAGTGTAAATAGACGCCTCTTCTTTAATCTTCAGAGATGACGTCCTGAAGGGTAAGTTTCAATTGCACTGCAGAGAAAACAGTGTTCCAAAAAAAGACATATATTATATGCACATCCATGATTCATGATGTATTGTGACAAATTTACCAAACAAATTTAAATAGCCCGCCCATGGTCATGTGATGATGACATCACGTTGCCCATGGTCATGTGATGAGGACATCACGTTTGCGGGGAGACATATCGGCAACAGTGTAAATAGACGCCTCTTGTTTAGAGATGAGCGAACTTTAAAAAAAAGTTCGGCGTTCGGGTTGTGGTAACTCGCACATCTTGTTATGGATTCCACTACTGTGGACTATCGCGGCATATGGAATCCATAAGGGGCGGCTTCCACCAACCCGAACTGTTGAACAGCCGAAGGACCTGGGGTGACGTCATGTGATCAATGCAGGGGGAGTGGCTCAGCATGGGATCAAATCCAGTGCTGAGCCACGCCCCCTGCACTGATCACATGAAGTTGACGTCACCCCAGGTCCTTCGGCTGTTCAACAGTTCGGGTTGGTGGAAGCCGCCCCTTATGGATTCCATATGCCGCGATATTCCGCGGTAGTGGAATCCATAACGGGATGCGCGAGTTACCACAACCCGAACGCTGAACTTTTTTTTAAAGTTCGCTCATCTCTACTCTTGTTTAATCTTCACAGAGATGACGTCCTGAGGGGTACATTTCAATTGCACTGCAGAGAAAATAATATTACAAAAAAATATATACTATATACACTGCAGGAGAGTACCTTGGGTGGCGATAGATGAGAGGTACGTGCCACGGGGGGTTCTGGCCCCGGTGGAGTAAGAGACGGAAAAGACGGACATTACTCTTACCGGTAATCGTTTTTTCCTTTAGCCTCCACAACGGCAGTAACATGGAGATGATCCCGCCTTCTCAGGGACAGGAACAACTTTTGGATCAGCCGATAAATGGCCCCCTCCCTCTTACCTCTTCAGTTAGTAACCTAGTACTCAGAATGAATGCAAGAAAATTTTAATCAAGATATCCACAACAATACAGATACTGAAACTGGAAACCCTTTTTTTTTTTTTTTTTTTTTTTTTTTTTTTCCGGGGGGGAATTCCTCCTGCCGTTGTGGAGGCTAAAGGAAAAAACGATTACCGGTAAGAGTAATGTCCGTCTTTTCCCCACGCCTCCACAACGGCAGTAACATGGAGGAAATAACATAGAATAATGACTAGGGTGGGACAACTGCCGATAGGACCCTACGCCCAAAGGCTAAATCTCTGTCAGCCGAGATATTTAACTTGTAATGTCTAAAAAATGTGCATGGATTTGACCATGTAGCGGCCCGACAAATGTCTTCCAAGGAGGTAGAGGCTCCCTCGGCCCAGGAAGTGGCCAAGGCTCGAGTTGAATGAGCTTTAAGGAAAGGGGGAGGAGATAGTCCTTCCGTCTGATAGGCCAGGGAAATACATGACTTGATCCATCTTGAAATAGAAGTCTTGCTGGCTGCTTTCCCTTTATACAGGCCCATGTACTGAATGAGCAATTGATTGGTCCTCCTAAGCTCCCTCGTGGCCTCTATATATTGTAGGACACATCTTCTTACGTCCAGGTTGTGGAAGAGTTTTTCTTTCTCGGACTTTGCCTGGGAACAGAAAGAAGGAAGGGTAACTTCCTGCAGACAATGGAACTTTGACACTACCTTTGGAAGGAATTCCGGTGAATGTCTCAAAGTGATCCTGTCTTCTGTCACAGAAAGGTAGGGAGGCAAGATAGAAAAAGCCTGAATTTCACCTACTCTCCTAGCTGTAGTGATGGCTAAGAGAAATACTGTTTTTAGAGTGAGAATTCTTAAGGGTAGTTCAGAAATCGGCTCAAACGGAGGATGCATCAGTTTGGACAGTACTAAATTGAGGTCCCAGGGAGGAGTAAGAGATCTTACTCTTGGGCGAACCCTGACAGCGGCTTTGAAGAATCTTTTGACTATCTCTATGTCTGCCAGTTTGTGATCTAAAAAGACGCTTAAGGCTGCAACCTGTACTTTTAATGTACTCACTGCCAGGCCTTTATCCAAGCCCTTCTGAAGGAAGTCCAGTACGAGGGACAGTTGGAGTTCCCCTGAGGGATTATATCTGCCCTCCCCAAACTGCAAAAAGGATTTCCAGGCCCTCAGATATATTTTAGAGGTAACCGGTTTTCTACTTAGCAGTAGAGTGGAAATCACCTTATCAGAGAAGCCTTTGTTCTTCAAAATACTCCTCTCAACCGCCAGGCCGTCAAATGGAGCTGAGTAACCTGGGGATGAGATACTGGGCCTTGGAGAAGGAGGTCTGGACGAGGAGGCAGACACCAGAAATCTTCCCCCGCGAGATTCTTCAGCACCGGGAACCATGACCTTCGAGGCCAGAAAGGTGTGATTAGGATGACCTGAGCTCTCTCCTTTAGGATCTTCGCTATAACCCTCTGTATGAGTGGAAATGGAGGGAAGGCATATAACAGAACTGGGGGCCAGGGTACCGAAAGGGCATCTACCTTCAAGGGATAATCCTGGACGGACAGAGAATAAAAATCCGGGACTTGCCTGTTTTTCCTTGAGGCAAACAGGTCGATCTTTGGTACGCCCCATCTGGCACAGACTTGTTTGAACACTTGGCGATTCAAACTCCATTCTCCCGCGCTTAGCCGGTCCCTGCTGAGAAAGTCTGCTACACGATTTTCTTTCCCCTTTACATGGGCTGCTGATAAAGAGAGAAGGTTTAGCTCTGCCCAACTCAGGATCTTTTTTATCACTAGGCTCAGGGTCTGACTCTTTGTACCTCCTTGCCTGTTTAAATATGCCACAGTTGTAGCGTTGTCTGAAAGAATTTTTACGTTCTTTCCTTGAAGAGAGGAGGCAAAACTTCTTAGTGCTTTCCAAACTGCCGTCAATTCTCTCCTGTTGGACGAAGCTACCTGTAGATCGGGCCCCCATCGGCCCTGCGCCAGTTGTCCTTCCATATGGGCTCCCCATCCTTGCTGGCTTGCATCTGTGGTGATGACCATCAGATCGGATGGCCTCCAGGGCACCCCTCTTGAAAGATTCCTTTGGTCTAACCACCAAGTCAAAGATGCTTTTACTTGACCTGGAATTCTCACTTTTTTGTTCAACGATGTCTGTTTTTTGTCCCAGGATTTCAGAAGAAAGGACTGTAAGGCTCTTGAGTGGAATTGAGCCCATTTTACCGAAGGGATGGTCGAAGTCATTAATCCTAGGATAGTCATGATGTCCCTGAAAGAGACTAAAGTCTGATCCCGAAATCTTCTTAGGTTCTGAACCAGGTTGTCCTGCTTTTGTGCAGGAAGAAAAGAGGTCGTTTTCACTGAGTCCAATAATATGCCTAGGAAAATTCTCTGGGGTGACGGCTGAAGACAGGATTTTTGTACATTTATTAACCATCCCAAGTTGACCAGAGTGGTCTGGATTGTCTGTAGATGCTGAAGCAATGAAACCTCTGATGAATCTGCTATCAGGAAGTCGTCCAGGTATGGAAAAAATAGGATTCCTTTCAGGTGAAAGAATTTCGCTACTTCTGTCATGACTTTCGTAAAGAGTCTTGGAGCTGAGCTGAGGCCAAACGGGAGTACCTGAAATTGAAAATGACATAGCTGACTCCTGTACCATACCGCGAATCTCAGGAACTTCTGATCCTCCTTCTTGATGGGTATATGGTAATATGCATCCGTTAAGTCCAATGTTACCAGGAGGCAGTTTTCTGGGAGTAGGTTGATCACCGTTTTTATTGATTCCATTTTGAACCTCTTGTACATTACGTATTTGCTCAACATCTTTAGATTTAAAATTTCCTGAACGAGCCGTTTGGTTTTTTTATTAAGAAGACTGGAGAGTAAAAGCCTCTCGTGTGTTCCTGTCTTGGAACCGGAACAATGGCCCCTTTTTCTATTAATAGGGATACCTGAAGATCCATGGCTTCCTGGTTTTCTCCCCCCAAAAGGCGAATTTTCCATATATCTTTCTGGTGGGCAGGATTTGAACTCCAGACCATACCCGTCTTTTATAACGGATAAGACCCAGGGCGAAGCTTGAATATCTTCCCATGCTGATAGGAAATGAGCTAATCTTCCTCCCACCATACTTCTGGCGTCATTGGGACGTGGTATGAGTGGTTTTATCTGGGTTAAACAGAAATCCTCTGCCTTTTCCTTTATAGGACTGCCAGGATGATCTTGTCTCCTTCCTTTTTTGATCAGGTCTACCACGCTTTTGGGACCGAAAGGAACGCCTCTGGTGGAAATATTTTGCTTCCGTAGGAAACCCTTTTTTTCTGTCAGAATCTTTTTCTAAAATATCGTCCAGTGTTGTGCCGAACACTCAATCTCCTTCACATGGTAGCGTGCAAAGCCTGTTTTTAGAAGCAGTATCACCAGACCAGGTTCGTAACCAGATTGCTCTTCTTGAAGCATTGGACAATGCGGCTGTTCTGGCCGACAGCTTCACTATATCTGCTGATGCATCCGCCATAAAATTTGCGGCCTGTTTTAACATTGGAATGGACGCCAGAATGTCTTCCTTAGGGGTGTCAGCTTCGATATGTTCTTCCAATTTACCCAACCATAGAGCCAAAGTTCTGGCAGTATAAGTGGCTGAGATACCCGGTCTCAAGGCAGCCGTGGATGATTCCCAGGTTCTTTTGAGAAGGCTTTCACATTTTTTGTCCATAGGGTCCTTAAGGAGCCCTAGATCTTCAAAAGGGAGAGCCGTCTTTTTGGAAATTTTTGCCACCGGGGCGTCTACCTTCGGGGATTTGTCCCAGGTTGCCGAGTCTTCCTCTGAGAAAGGCTACTTTCTCTTGAACCATTTAGAAGTGGACTGCTTCTTTTCTGGGTCTTTCCATTCTGATTGAATGAGTGCTTTTATGTTTGGGTGGACCGGAAACACACGTTTTTTCTTATCCCCTAGTCCCACAAACATATGGTCTTGCACAGAAAGGGGTTCCCTGAGTTCTTCCAGATTCATGGTGGCCCTTATTGTTTTTAGCAGGGAGTCTGTTTCTTCCACTGAACATAGAGGTTTTCTTGTAAGAGCTCTGAAGTATTTTCCTGCAGATAGCACATTTCTTCTTTAGTGATGGATCCTTTTTTAAGGATTCTTTCCCCTAAGAGACACAACCATAGAAAGGTCTTTTAGCTCTTATAAACAAAGGCCAGGAAAGAGAAAAACCACCATCACCAAAGAAGCAGCAGGAACACTTCAAACAAACCGCATTTGGGAGGAGGCTTACCGGGCTAGAGGGCCTGGATGACCCTGCGGGCCGCCTGGGCGATTCATCAGCTGGCTGGGACATCTTGGAGAGGAGCGCTGGAGCTGCATGAGGACGCCGGCAGCCCGCGCTCTTTAACTTCCTGGTTCCCACTGATGACGTCAGCTCCGCCCCCTCACGTCCTGCAAGGCCCGCTGCGCCTTACTTCCCTGCTCATACCGGCGCGCGCGCGGCCCAGGAGTGAAGATGGAGAGTGTCCCCCGGCCCCGGAACACTCCCCCGACTCACAGGATAGACCCGGTCCGACATGACACGGGTCCTTTTAGCCCGGGGCAGCCCGCCTAATAGGGCTGATACCAGAGGGACAGGAGGAGCTGCAACCGAACTCCGCGATCCTTTCCCCTGCCACAGCCCTCCGGCCACTGCCGGGCAAACAAACCTAAAGGCTGGGCGAAAACCGCTGATTCCAAACGATCCCGTCCTTCTGAGGGACAGAGAACAACTGAAGAGGTAAGAGGGAGGGGGCCATTTATGGGCTGATCCAAAAGTTGTTCCTGTCCCTGAGAAGGCGGGATCATCTCCATGTTACTGCCGTTGTGGAGGCGTGGGGAAAAGTGCATTTTGCAGTGGTTATGCTGTTAACACAGTGGATCCGGGCCGGCTCTTACTGGGAGCAAGCAGATATGCGGGTGGGTGCCTGTCTCCCCACAGGCCAGGCCAGGTTTTGCAGGGAAGGGTTAAAACCCGACCAGAAACAAGGGTTTGGTGTGCAATGTTGAGATTTTTGTTCTCTTGCTGTAAGAGTGAGAGGTGGAGGTGAGCTGGGCTGTGTGCTCAGGCCTGTAAAGGAAAAAGAAAATGGTAACATTACTCCTGGCTTTAAATAGACTTTGCTTTATGTGACGGAAACAGGCCTCAAGTAGCCTACAGCTGGTTTGGGGCCCATTCAGGGACTTGCTGTGATTAAGCTTTTATTTTGCTGTTGTGTGTGACCACTCTCCCTATGAACTGCACTGCCTTTCACTTGTATGCACCGTCTGAATAAAGAAAGCACCGTTTCACACCAAGACCTGTCTGTGTTGCCTCTATACTGCACTCGCTACCACTGCCTACCAGATCGGATCCCCACAACACATACATGATTCATGATGTATTATGACAAATTTACTGGTTACTGTAAATCGCAACAAAGTGCAGCCAGGAGAGAGAGAGAGAGGCAAGATATTTAGAAAAAGAAATCTTACAAGAAGCTATTAATGGCATAATCCAGATTTAACCCCTTAGGGGCCAATGTCTGTAAGCGATGGATCCAGAAAGCTTCGCGTCTGAGCAACATTTCTGCCGGGTTCCCACCCCATCTAGGCAGGCTTACTTCTTCAATGATCTGAAAGCGAAGTTGTGAGGTATTGTGTCGCTGTTGATGAAAGTGTTAGTCAATTAGGAGTAGTAGATTCTTTTTAGTTATGGTGGATTTATGCTTCCCAAAGCGGTCCTTCATACGCATGGTGGTTTCACCCACGTAACAAAGACCGCAGGGGCATTTTAACAAGTAGACAACAAACGTGCTGTCACATGTGAAGTGTCCCTTAATGGGGATTTGTTCACCTGTATGGGGATGTGAGTGAGATGTATGCCCCCTTAATGACACTTGAGCAATGGACTCAATTGAGACACGGGAAGGTGCCCTTTTTGACAGTGGCAAGTGTCCTTTGTCTGATATTTGTTTTATTGCTGCCTATGTTGGCCCTGATTATCATGTCTCTTATGTTTCTTGCCCTTTTATAGCAGATCATCGGGGGGTTCTGGAGTTCTGTAACAGTGGGGTAGGAGGACTTGACTACATTCCAATGTTTGTGCATGATGGATCTGATGCGGTTAATTCATGGGTGATATTTTACCACAAACGGGAGTCTTTTGGAAGTGGCATTTTTTTTTTTTGTTTCAGTACTGTGAATCTTGGCCCTTTGTTGCAGTAGCACTGAACTGGGGTATCCCCTTTGTTTGAATTTGTCAGTCATCTCATCCAATTCTGTTTCACGAATTGTGGGATCACTGACAATCCGGTTAACTCTTCTGAATTGGGAGTAGGGTAAGGATTTCTTCACTGCTGGTGAATGGTTGCTGTCATAGCTGAGTAGGCTATTGCGGTCAGTCTCCTTGGTGTAGAGGTCTGTTATCTGCCATCAGTGCCTTTTATGACCCCGGTATCCAAAAAGGATATTTTTAGGGGATCCCAGTGCAGTGTGAAGTTCAGCTCGGGCCAGAGGTTGTTAATATGATGGGTAAATTCTTGTAGGGTTTCTAGGCCGCCCCGCCATATGCAAAATACGTCATCGATGAATCTTTTCCAAAAAAACACAATTCTGATGGAAAATTGGATTTGTGTATATATAATCTTTCTCTAATTGAGCCATGTAACAGTTTTCATAAGGCGGTGCGGCGTTAAAACCCATTGCCGTCCCACGGCGCTGTTGGTAGTACGTGTCTTGAAATAAAAAGTAGTTTCTTTCAAGCACAATAGTTAGACATGAGATAAAAAAAGTTTTTTTGGTCTGTTTTGTAGTTGCTGTTGTCTAATAGAGATTCAGACATAGACATCACAGCCAAGAAGGATTCATGTCTAGAGTTGAGCGAACCGGAACTGTATAGTTCGGGTTCGTACCGAATTTTGGGGTGTTGTACGGGTGTTCGGGGCATGGACCCGAAACCGAACATTTTCAAAAAAGTTCGGGTTCAGGTCCGTTGTTAGGTGAATTCTTCCCGCTTTCTGAAGGGCTGCACAGCAGCCAATCAGCAAGTGTTTTACTACTTGCACTAAGAAGCCATCACAGCCATGCCTACTAATGGAATGGAGCATGTGACCCAGCCTCTTTATAAGCTGGAGTAACGTACTGCCGCACGTCACTCTGCTGATTTGAGTTTAGGGAAAGGATGTTGGTGCTGCGATCAGGGACAGAATAGGGCAGAAATCAGAAGAACCTGTGCTACTTTAATCCACAAGATACAGCAAATAGAGAGGGAGGGAGCTTCAGCAATCTGACATTTCTGATTTCTGTACCCAGCCACTGCAAGGGAAATCTTTTATTGTAATCCATCTGTTACTGAGGTGGTGCTCGGCGGCCATATTAGCCACTGCAGTGGCCACAAATCCTATTTTGTAGCTTAGTGAAGGAAAAAAACTTTTTTTTCTGGCTGCTCAAGTCCCCTACTGTATATTGCCTTTTGTATATTTAATCTGTGGTGCCACAGAGCACTTGTGCATACAATGCACTAAACCTTATAATCCATTTCAGCTAGTGCATCAGTGTCTTTTAGTTAAAAAAAAATCATCCTGATCCACCAAGCCTATTTTACACCGCCAAAATATATTTGACATTTCTGCAGTGAAATGGAGAATCCGTATAATAATGGGGGAAAAAAACGTATTCCTTGTCCACAAAACAGTTCTGCATACACCGACCAACGACATATTTTATATTTCTGCATGGAAATAGTGCTTCTTTCTTTTTTATATAAAAAAAACGTTATTCAAGGTCCACCAAACAGTCTGAAATACCCATTACAACCACCTATTTTACATTGCTGCTGTGCAATACAGCATAAGTGTATTTTTTTGACAAGAGTGGTAATCCTGATCCACAGAGCATCTTGAAATACACCACATAAAAATAACGATTTCATATTACAGCTCAGAAATAGTGCATTATTCTTTTTTGTGTGAAAAAAGCAATATTCTCGCTTCACAAAGTAGTTGTACATACACGGTATAAATATCTACTTTTAATGTACAGCAGTTAAAAACTGCATTTTGGGGTTTTATTGAAAAAGGACGTGTTTTAGGCCGAAAAAACTGTTGTGCGTCCGGCGTATAAATAATTAACTTCAATTAACAGCAGTGAAATACTAATTTTCTGGATTGTATTACAAAAATACTTGTTCCGCAAACCACTTGTGCATACAGTGTACCAAATAAAAATTTTACATTTCCGCATAGAAATTGAGAATCAGTGTATTTTGGGCACAAAAAACATTATTCTGGGTCCACAGAGCATTTTTATGACACGGGCACTGCTTTAGCAAACGTAATTGTCGACTAGTGGCAGGTAAATTGACACCGGAGAGAGACTAATATTTTAGCTTGGTGGGTGAATGCAAATAATGAGGAGAACATCAAATAAGGGACGTGGGCATGGTCGTGGTGGAGCTCCTGTTGCTGGGAGAGGACATGGCCGTTCAGCGCCAACTACCGCTCCAAGTCAAACACCTTCCTCTGGTGCGAGTAGGCCACAGAATCTGCAGCGTTATTTAATAGGCCAAAATGCCACCTTACAGATGGTGAAGCCAGAACATGTACAGGCGATAGTAGATTGGGTGTCTGACCGTGCCTCCAGTTCCTTAACAGTATCTAACACCCAGTCCCTTGCAGAAAGCTCAGAGTTGGCACCTGCAGCCCATGCCCATCAGTCTTCCACCTCACCCCCTTGCAAATCAGCCAAGCAGTCAGAGCCCCAAATCATGCAGAAAAGTCTCATGCTTTGCGATTACTCTGTTGGCAGGGTTTCCCTGGCCCATCCACCTAGCCCTGCCTCAGAAGAGGAAGACCTTGAATGCACTGATGCTCAACCACTTTTGTTGCAGGATGAGGACATGGGAATACCACCACAAAAATGTCTCTGATGATGACGAAACACAGGTGCCAACTGCTGTGGCTTTCTGCAATGTGCAGACCGACGAGGAGGGCAGGGGTCATGAATGGGTGGAAAATGATGTGGAGGATGATGAAGTCCTAGACCCAGACTGGACTGAAGGTCGTGCTAGTGAGGCGTGCAGTTCTGAGGAAGAGGCGGTGGTCGCACAGAGGCAACAGCAGAGCAAAAGAGGGAGCAGGGTGAAAAAGTGGCAACAGCACAGCAAAAGAGGGAGCAGGGTGCAAAAGTGCAGCGACCGTTCCAGAGACGGTACGCCTGCTACTGTCCACCACACCCAGGCACCTCATATGTGACATGCCCAACCGGGTGGAACTCCACTTTACATATGTTGGCGAGAAAGTGCGAGTAGCAGCAGGCAATAGTGGAGTTTCAGATGCAGTATGCACGGTTTAGTCGCTCTGTGGATCAGCACCACTTCACCACCAGTGACTGGGCCTGCGTGCGAGATCTGTGTACCTTGTTGCGGTCTTTGGAGTACTCAACCAACATGGCCAGTGCTGATGACGCTGTTGTTAGCATTACAATACCCCTTCTATGTCTCCTTGAAAAAAATATTACGGCAATGATGGAAGAGGATGCGGCACAGTACGAGAAGGGCATTTCACAGGGTTTCAGGCAGGTCATCCGGAAGTGGCTCAGAGGGTGGGTTCCTGCACCAGCAGAGGCCAGGTACACATGTGGACAGCCAGGGCACACTTCTGGAGGACGAGGAGGATGATGTAGAGGAGGAGGAGGAACTGGTTTCACTGCAGGGTGGCACCCTACGCAGCTCAGGGCGATCACTGGAGCGTGGCTGAGGGGATACGGAGGACACAGACGATACACCACCTACAGAGGACAGCTTATTGCTACATCTGCGCAGCCTTGCACATATGAGCGACTACATGCTGCAGTGCCTGCGCAACGACAGCAGAGTTGCCCACATCTTACCTTGTGCTGACTACTGGGTTGCCACCCTGCTGGATCCCCGGTACAAGGACAACATGCCCACCTTAATTCCCGCACTGGAGCATGATAGGAAGATGCGTGACTACAAGCGTACGCTGACACAGGGGGACAAGTGGAAGCACAAGGCGAAGGCGGAGGAGGAAGAGGTCGCCAACGCAGCTGTGTCACGACCAGCTCCTCAGACAGCAGGGTTAGCATGGCCGAGCTGTGGAAAAGTTTTGTCACCGCGCCACAGCAAACTGCACCACCAGCTGATAGGGAACGTGTTAGCAGGAGGCAGCATTTCAACAACATGGTGGAACAGTACGTGTTCACACGCCTCCACGTACTGACTGATGTTTCTGCCCCATTCAACTTCTGGGTCTCCAAATTGTCCTCATGGCCAGAGCTTGCCCTTTATGCCTTAGAGGTGCTGGCCTGCCCTGTGGCTAGTTTATTGTCTTAACGTGTATTTAGCACGGCAAGGGGCGTCATTACAGACAACCGCAGCCGCGTGTCCACAGCCAACATGGACAAGCTCACGTTCATTAAAATGAACCAGGCATCGATCCCACAGGACTTGTCTGTACCTTTTGCAGAATAGACATTTATAACTGTGGATAAAGAGAGACTGACAGGACCGACCCTCTCACCCAGAAGCTTCCAATGTCCAAATTGGCCTCACGATCCAGTGGAAACACGAGGTGCAAAGCTCCAAACAAGGCAAAATGATAGCAAAGAGTAAAGAGGAGCCGCAATCACCATCCGTGAAAAAACTGTCCCTTTATTATAGAATCTTCAGGGTTTGGGTGAGGAATCCCACCAGTGGGGACGGGGGAGACTCACCAGGATACACAAATGACGGCATCGGCCGTTTCACGTCGTCCCGCTTCTTCCGGCTGTTACAGCAGGAAGAAGCGGGACACCGCGAAACGGCCGTCGACGTCATTTGTGTATCCTGGTGAGTCTCCCCCGTCCCCACTGGTGGGATTCCTCGCCCAAACCCTGAAGATTCTATAATAAAGGGACAGTTTTTTTCACGGATGGTGAGTGCGGCTCCTCTTTACTCTTTGCTATCAGACATTTATAACTGCCTCGACCTCAACCATACATTCTTGTACTCCAGGGCACTTCTGTATTGAATCTCCTTTTTTTAATTGTACCATTATTTTGGGGGCAACCCCAAGTTGAATGAACCTCTCCTCTGTCTGGGTGTCAGGGGCCTAAAGTTCTTTTAATCGCCTGCTGCTTTGGCGGGTGACATCAAGTTAGATTTTCTGCTATGGGACCTCTCTCCTCTATCCGAAATGTAGGCCCCTGGAACCCAGACAATCACCTGTTGCTTTGGTGGGTGACATTAACCTCTTTTTACTGCCAAATGACTGCCCCATTATCTGGATGTCAGAGGCCTATATTTCGTTTAATTGCATTGGTGTGAGACATTCAACTTCAACTCCCATGTATGGTTGCCATTGGCCCGAGTGAGGCCTGTGACACTGCTGGCAGACATGAATAGAGTTGAACGAACACCTAGATGTTCGGGTTGGCAACTTGGAGGAGGAGGTGGAATGGGAGGTTGAGATGGCGTCAGGTGGGAATGCTATAGGAGTTAAAGTTGTCATCACAGCCAAGAAGGATTCATGTTTGCCAGCAGTGTCACAGGCCTGACTCACAGACTCAGGCCAATGACAACCATACATGGGAGTTGAAGTTGTCATCACAGCCAAGAAGGAATCATGTCTGCCTGCATGATTCCCAGCAATGCCACAGGCCTCATTCACAGATTCAGACCCATGTCACCCATGAAGAGGAGAGTTACAATCATGCCAAAACAGTATTGATTTAACCCAGTAGTGCCACAGGCCTGATTCACTAATTCAGGAAAAAAGGAGAGCGGTCCCGTAACAGCAATGTCAGGTCAACCTGCAATGGAACAGGCCATTATCATTTATGTAGGCCCCTGACAACCAGACAATGTAGAGGTCATTTGACAGTATAAAGAGTTTAATGTCACCCATTAATGCAGCAAGCGATGAAACAAAATATAGGCCCCTGACAACCAGACAATAGAGGTCATTTGACAGTATAAAGAGTTTAATGTCTCCCACCAATGCAACAAGCGATTAATCAAAATATAGGCCCCTGACAACCAGACAATGGGATGGTCATTTGACAGTAAAAAGAGGTTAATGTCACCCTCCAAAGCAACAAGTGATTATCTGAAATGTAGGCCCCTGGAACCCAGACAGAGGAGAAAGGTCCCATTGCAGAAAATCAGTCTTCATGTCACCTAGCAATGGAAAAGGCCACTTTCAGTTATTTAGGCCCCAGCAGCCAGACAGAGGAAAGAGGTCCCATAGCAGAAAATCTAGCTTGATGTCACCCGCCAAAGCAGCAGGTGATTACCAGAATTTTAGGCCCCTGATACCCAAACAGAGGAGAGGTTCATTCAACTTGGGGTTTTCCCCAAAATAATGGTACAATAAAAAAAAGAGGATTCAATAAAGAAGAGTCCTGGAGTACAAGAATGTATGGTTGAGGGCGAGGCAGTTATAAATGTCTATTCTGCACAAGGTATGGACAAGTCCTGTGGGATCCATGCCTAGTTCATTGTAAAGAATGTGAGCTTGTCCACGTTGGCTGTGGACAGGTGACTGCGTTTGTCTGTAATGACTCCCCCTGCCATGCTAAATACATGTTCAGACAATACACTGGCCGCAGGGCAGGCCAGCACCTCCAAGGCATAAAGGGCAAGCTCTGGCCATGTGGACAATTTGGAGACCAAGAAGTTGAATGGGGCAGAACAATCAGTCAGTACATGGAGGGATGTGCACACGTACTGTTCCACCATCTTGTTGAAATGCTGCCTCCTGCTAACACGTTCCCTATCAGCTGGTGGTGCAGTTTGCTGTGGCGCAGTGACAAAACTTTTCCACAGCTCGGCCATGCTAACCCTGCTGTCTCAGGAGCTGGCCGTGACACTACTGCGTTAGTGACCTCTTCCTCCAACCTCTCCGCCTCTGCCTTCGCCTTGTGCTTCCACTTATCCCCCCCGTGTCAGTTGGGACTGCCCTCAGGAGCGGGTCTACTAGCATGCGCTTGTAGTCCCGCATCTTCCTATTATGCTCCAGTGCGGGAATAAAGGTGGGCACGTTGTACTTGTACCGGGGATCCAGCAGGGTGGCAACCCAGTAGTCCGCACACGTTAAAATGTGGGCAACTCTGCTGTCGTTGCGCAGGCACTGCAGCATGTAGTCGCTCATATGTGCCAGGCTCCCCAGAGGTAAGGACAAGCTGTCCTCTGTGGGAGGCGTATAGTCATCGTCCTCCGTATCCCCCCAGCCACGCACCAGTGATGGGCCTGAGCTGTGTGGGGTGCCACCCCGCTGTGAACCTGCTTCATCCTCATCCTCCTCGTCCTCCAGTAGTGGGCCCTGGCTGGCCACATTTGTACCTGGCCTCTGCTGTTGCAAAAAACCTCCCTCTGAGCCACTTCTAACAGACTGGCCTGAAAGTGGTAAAAATGACCCCTCATCCTCCTCCTCCTCCTGGGCCACCTCCTCTTCCATCATCGCCCTAAGCGTTTTCTCAAGGAGACATAGAAGTGGTATTGTAATGCTGATAACGGTGTCATCGCCAATGGCCATGTTGGTGGAGTACTCGAAACAGCGCAACAAGGCACACAGGTCTCGCATGGAGGCCCAAGCATTGGTGGTGAAGTGGTGCTGTTCCGCAGTGCGACTGACGCGTGCGTGCTGCAGCTAGGGTTGCCACCTGTCCGGGATTCACCCGGACAGTCCGGGATTTTAATCCTCTGCCCGGGTACAAGGCTCTCTCAGACCCGGGCAGATGATTATTAAGGCAGACAGCAGTGGCAGAGAGAGAGCTGGTGGTCACAGGCGCAGGGACACATCGGGACCCGGCTGCTGCGATCAGCTGCTGTGTGAGCCTGCCCTGTGAAAGAACTTTCTCTCTCTCTCTCTGTCTGAGTGTGTCTGCTCTGCGATCGATCGATGTTTCCTTGATGGATGGCCGTGCTGCTGCTCCCCCAGACTCCTCCCCTCCCTCTCTCAATCAATCTCTGTGTAGTGTACTAGTGTAGCACAGCAGTGGTGACATCACTTCCTGCTGCTCTCACACTAGCCGACAGGACGCAGCAGGTCTGATAACATGAAGGTGATAAATCACTTAGTGGCTCAGCCTCAGTGCCAAGGAGAGAGAGGAGAGGACTGAAGGTATGTGTGACTGACTGTCACTCTCTCAGTCAGAGGCTCAGCCTCAGCTTGTCTTAAGGCAAGCACTGATGTACTGTTACTGTCTGTGACACACTGCACTGACAGTCACTGTGTGAAGTTAAAGGGCTTCAAAACTAGTAGTTCACTCACCCCCCATTTGATCATTTTTTTCACTAGCTGTCAGCTGACATTAGCTATTTGCTAATGTCAGCTAAATTTATCCATATGTCCCTTACCTGTTCTATTTAATAAAATTCATACTTTTATATTATGCTATGCTAAGGCCCCTTTCACACTTGCATTGTTAGGATCCGGCGTGCACTTCCGTCGCCGGAAATGCCCGCCGCATCCGTCACAACGCAAGTGAACTAAAAGCATTTGAAGACAGATCAGTCTTAAATTTGCTTTCAGTGTTACTATGGCAGCCAGGACGCTACTAACGTCCTGGTTGCCATAGTAGTAGTGGGGAGCAGGGGAGCGGTATACTTACTGCCCGTGCGGCTCCCGGGGCGCTCCTGAATGACGTCAGAGCGCCCCGTACACATGGATCACGTGATCCATGTGCGTGGGACGCTCTGACGTCATTCTGGAACGCCCCAGGAGCCGCACGAGCGGTAAGTATGCTGCTCCCCTGCTCCCCACTACACTTTACCATGGCAACCAGGACTTTAGCATCCTGGCTGCCATGGTAACCATTCAGAAAAGGCTAAATGTCGGATGATGCAAGTAATAAAGAGCCCCCTGATGAGGACCACCCCTCCTTATACAGACTTTACAGTTGCCTTTGTGAAGGCTCCTTGGTGACTATATATTGTTTTTTTAAGGTGTTTCACATGCTAAGTGGTTCACCAGTAGCAGCCAATCATTTCATGAGCTGGAATCTAGGAGATCTGTTTGTTGTCAGGAGATCTACTCCACACTTGTCCAGAGTGGACAGCCCCTTGAAGTGCGGCTCTGTAGGAGAAACTTGTATGGACCAGTGCTGCGCGCCAATGGGCGTGGCTGGAGGTGGATCATGGGTAGGGCCTGAAGGGGGCTGTCCCTCCCTCCTGTTCGGGTTTGGCTCGAAGAAAAGGTGGCAACCCTAGCTGCAGCTGAAACTCCACTATGGCCTGCTGCTGCTCGCACAGTCTCTCCAGCATGTGCAAGGTGGAGTTCCACCTGGTGGGCACGTCGCATATGAGGCGGTGAGCGGGAAGGCCGAAGTTTCGCTGTAGCGCAGACAGGCGAGCAGCGGCAGGATGTGAACGCCGGAAGTGCGCACAGACGGCCCGCACTTTATGCAGCAGCTCTGACATGTCGGGGTAGTTGTGAATGAACTTCTGCACCACCAAATTCAGCACATGCGCCAGGCAAGGGATGTGCGTCAAACCGGCTAGTCCCAGAGCTGCAACGAGATTTCGCCCATTATCGCACACCACCAGGCCGGGCTTGAGACCCACCGGCAGAAACCACTCGTCCGTCTGTTGTTCAATACCCCGCCACAACTCCTGCGCGGTGTGGGGCCTGTCCCCCAAACATATGAGTTTCAGAATGGCCTGCTGACGTTTACCCCAGGCTGTGCTGAAGTTGGTGGTGAAGGTGTGTGGCTGACTGGATGAGCTGGTGGAGGCAGAGGAGGAGGAAGCCGAGTAGGAGGAGGAGGCAAAGAATGATGCCCTGCGATCCTTGGCGGCGGAAGGACGTGCGCCAAGGAACTCTCCGCCTGCGGCCCAGCCGCCACTACATTTACCCAGTGTGCAGTTAGGGAGATATAGCATCCCTGGCCGTGCTTACTGGTCCACTTATCTGTGGTTAGGTGGACCTTGCCACAGATGCCGTTGCGCAGTGCACACTTGATTTTATCGGATACTTGGTTGTGCAGGGAAGGCACGGCTGTCTTGGAGAAGTAGTGGCGGCTGGGAACAACATACTGTGGGACAGCCATGGACATCAGCTGTTTGAAGCTGTCTGTGTCCACCAGCCTGAATGACAGCATTTCAAAGGCCAGTAGTTTAGAAATGCTGGCATTCAGGCCCAAGGCTCGAGGGTGGCTAGGTGGGAATTTACGCTTTCTCTCCAAGGTTTGTGAGATGGAGAGCTGAATGCTGCCGTGTGACATGGTGGAGATGCTTGGTGACGCAGGTGGTGGTGTCGGTGGCACATCCTCTGTTTGGTGGGCGGCAGGTGCCAACATTCCTCCCGAGGCGGAGGAATAGGCCGAGGCAGCAGCAGAAGAGGGAGCAGGGGGAGCCTCAGTGAGTTCCTTGTTTTTAAGGTGTTTACTCCACTGCAGTTCATGCTTTTGTAGATGCCTGGTCATGCAGGTTGTGCTAAGATTCAGAACGTTAATGCCTCGCTTCAGGATCTGATGGCACAGCGTGCAAACCACTCGGGTCTTGTCGTCAGCACATTGTTTAAATAAGTGCCATGCCAGGGAACCCCTTGAAGCTGCCTTTGGGGTGCTCGGTCCCTGGTGGCGGTGGCCAGTAGCAGGCGAACTCTCTTGGCGGCGGCTGGTCTGCTTTTACCCCCTGCTCCCTCTTTTGCTACGCTGTTGGCTCGGTCTCACCACTGCCTCTTCCTCTGAACTATGAAAGTCTGTGGCACGACCTTCATTCCATGTAGGGTCTAGGACCTCATCGTCCCCTGCATCGTCTTCCACACAGTCTTCCTCCCTGACCTCCGGTTTGGTCTGCACACTGCAGAAAGACGCAGCAGTTGGCACCTGTGTTTCGTCATCATCAGAGACGTGTGGACTCCGATGAGGTGGTATTCCCATGTCCTCATCATCAGGAAACATCAGTGGTTGTGCATCAGTGCATTCTATGTCTTCCACCACTGGGGAAGGGCTAGGTGGATTCCCTTGGGAAACCCTGCCAGCAGAGTCTTCAAACAGCATAAGAGACTGCTGCATAACTTGAGGCTCAGACAGTTTCCCTGATATGCATGGGGGTGATGTGACAGACTGATGGGCTTGGTTTTCAGGTGCCACCTGTGCGCTTTCTGCAGAAGACTGGGTGGGAGATAATGTTGTGAACGTGCTGGATCCACTGTCGGCCACCCAATTGACTAGCGCCTGTACCTGCTCAGGCCTTACCATCCTTAGAACGGCATTGGGCCCCACCAAATATCGCTGTAAATTCTGGCGGGTACGGACAGATTTAAACTAGGCCTGCAACAGCTGGAACACCAGATTCAGGGTTTTGCTATTTTGGCAATTGAATTTCACCCCAGAACAAAATATATGTTTTTGCGGACACTATGAAACTTGGCCAGCCACAGCTGAAACCACTGATTTATGGTATTGCTGTTTTGGCAATTGAATTTCACCCCAGAACAAAATATATAATTTGCAGGACACTATGAAACTTGGCCAGCCACAGCTGAAACCACTGATTTATGGTATTGCTATTTTGGCAATTGAATTTCGCCACAGAAAATAATCTATCCTTTGCCAGACTGCAGACAGTATTATACTTGGCTTGCCAAAGCTGGAACACCAGATTTAGGGGATTGGTATTTGGGCAATTGAATTTAACCCCTTAATAAAATATAGAAATTGCTATCCTGAGTTTCTAGGGGTGACAATTAGCACAGCCAAGCCCCTGATGTAGGATATAGCAAAAAAAAAAACTAGTATTGATGGATTGATGGACTTGGTGGCAGCTTGTTCTGGTGCACCACAAGTCACAAAATGGCCACCAATCACCCCAGAAAATAAGTGACAGAAAAACGCTCTGTGCAGCCTAAAAACCAGTGAGCAAGTAACTAGCAGAAGTTCAATCATTCACAGCTGTAGATCGATCAGTTCATTAGGTGCTGTTGCTGACTTTTCCCTGCCTAATCTCGCCCTCACAGAAGCTGCGTCCTCTCCCTACACTAATCAGAGCAGTGTGACGTGCGGCGCTACGTGACTCCAGCTTAAATAGAGGCTGGGTCACATGCTGCACTTGGCCAATCACAGCCATGCCATTAGTAGGCATGGCTGTTATGGGCTCTTAGGGCTGCTATGCAGCCCTTCAGAAAGCGGGAAGTAATCGCCGAACAACGAACCCGAACCCAAACTTTTTTGAAAATGTTCGGGTCCGTGTCCCGAACACCCCAAAATTCGGTACGAACCCGAACTATGCTCGAACTGTTCGCTCAACACTAGTTAAGAACGTATATGCCTCGCTTCAAGCTCTGATGACAACAACATGCAAACCACTTGTGTCTTGTCGTCAGGACATTGTGTGAAGAACTGCCACGCCAATGAACTCCTTTAAGCAGGCCATAGTTTGCTCGGTGCCTGGGTGCGGTGGACAGTAACAGGCGTACTGTCTCTGGAACGGCCGCTGCGCTTTTTCACTCTGCTCCCTCTTTTGCTGTGCTGTTGCCTCTGTGCGACCACCGCCTCTTCCTCAGAACTGCGCGCCTGACTAGCACGACCTTCCACCCATTCATGACCCCTGCCCTCCTCGTCGGTCTACACATTGCAGAAAGCCACAGCAGTTGGCACCTGTGTTTCGTCCTCATCAGAGATGTTTTGTGGTGGTATTGCCATGTCCTCATCCTGCAACAAAAGTGGTTGAGCATCAGTGCATTCAAGGTCTTCCTTTTCTGAGTCAGGGCTAGGTGGATGGGCCAGGGAAACCCTGCCAACAGAGTAATCGCAAAGCATGAGACTTTTCTGCATGATTTGGGGCTCTGACTGCTTGGCTGATTTGCAAGGGGGTGAGGTGGAAGACTGATAGGCATGGGCTGCAGGTGCCAACTCTGAGCTTTTTGCAGAGGACTGGGTGTTAGATACTGTTAAGGAACTGGAGGCACGGTCAGACACCCAATCTACTATCGCCTGTACATGTTCTGGCTTCACCATCCGTAAGGCGGCATTTTGGCCTATCAAATAACGCTGCAGATTCTGTCGCCTACTCGCACCAGAGGAAGGTGTTTGACTTGGAGTGGTAGTTGGCGCTGAACGGCCATGTCCTCTCCCAGCAACAGGAGCTCCACCACGACCATGCCCACGTCCCTTATTTGATGTTCTCCTCATTATTTGCATTCACCCACCAAGCTAAAATATTGGTCTCTCTCCGGTGTCAATTTACCTGCCACTAGTCGACAATTAGGTTTGCTAAGGCAGTGCCCGTGTCATAAAAATGCTCTGTGGACCCAGAATAATGTTTTTTGTGCCCAAAATACACTGATTCTCAATTTCTATGCGGAAATGTAAACATTTGTTTTGATATGCTGTATGCACAAGTTGTTTGTGGAACAAGAACAAGTATGTTTAAGAAAATTAGTATGTCACTGCTGTAAATTGAAATTAATTATTTATACGCCGGACGCACAACTGTTTTTTGGGCCTAAAACACAGCTTTTTTCAATAAAACCCCAAAATGCAGTTTTTAACTGCTGTACATTAAAAGTAGATATTTATACTATGTATTTACACCAGATTTGGGGACCCAGAACACGGATTTGGTCACCAAAATTCCCAAATGCAGTATTTAACTGCTATAAATTGTAAATAATTTATACGCCGCGTGCACAACAGTTTTTTGGCCTAAAACACAGCTTTTTTCAATAAAACCCCAAAATGTAGTTTTTAACTGCTGTAATTTAAATTCGATATTCATACTGCTATACAACTGCTTTGTGAAGCAAGAATATTGCTTTTTTCACACAAAAAAGAATAATGCACTATTTTACAGCAGTAATGTGAAATCGGTATTGTGTGTCTTGTTCAGTGGTGGTCGTCTTTCAGCCTTTCTTACCTTGGCCATGTCTCTGAGTATTGCACACCTTGTGCTTTTGGGCACTCTAGTGATGTTGCAGCTCTAAAATATGGCCAAACTGGTGGCAAGTGGCATCTTGGCAGCTGCACGCTTGACTTTTCTCAGTTCATGGGCAGTTATTTTGCGCCTTGGTTTTTCCACACGCTTCTTGCGACCCTGTTGACTATTTTGAATGAAACGCTTGATTGTTCGATGATCACGCTTCAGAAGCTTTGCAATTTTAAGAGTGCTGCATCCCTCTGCAAGATATCTCACTATTTTTGACTTTTCTGAGCCTGTCAAGTCCTTCTTTTGACCCATTTTGCCAAAGGAAAGGAATTTGCCTAATAATTATGCACACCTGATATAGGGTGTTGATGTCATTAGACCACACCCCTTCTCATTACAGAGATGCACATCACCTAATATGCTTAATTGGTAGGCTTTCGAGCCTATACAGCTTGGAGTAAGACAACATGCATAAAGAGGATGATGTGGTCAAAATACTCATTTGTCTAATAATTCTGCACTCCCTGTAAAGAGGACCTTTCACCAATATAATACCCCCCAAATAACCCTCCTACCGGATAGTGCATCATCCACTGATGTTCCCCATTTTATTTTATTTTTAAATCGACCCCCTAATTCCTTCCTAATCGCCCCGTTTCTTCTGCCGCCTCATATGCGCCCCCAACCAGGATGTTTAGCAACGCCCCGTACAAAAGTCCACCTCATTTGCATATAAGGGGGCAGAAGAAACGGGGCGATTAGGAAGGAATTAAGGGGTCGATTAAAAAAATAAAATAAAAATGGGGAACATCAGTGGATGACGCACTATCCGGTAGGAGGGTTATTTGGGGGGTATTATATTGGTGAAAGGTCCTCTTTAAGCAGTGTATTTCAAGATGCTCTGTGGATCAGGATT
The DNA here is from genome assembly GCA_033119425.1 of Bufotes viridis. Lineage (NCBI taxonomy): Eukaryota > Metazoa > Chordata > Amphibia > Anura > Bufonidae > Bufotes > Bufotes viridis. Next base: position 214,145,959 of record CM065591.1, read on the forward strand.
ACCACTCCTTTGTCCAAAAAATACACCTTTGCTGTATTTCACAGCAGCAATGTAGAATAGGTGGTTGTAATTGGTATTTCAGACTGTTTGGTGGACCTTGAATAACGTGTTTTTTTTTTTCTATAAAAAAACAAAGCATTATTTCCATGCAGAAATATAAAATATGTCGTTGGACGGTGTATGCAGAACTGTTTTGTGGACAAGGAATACGGTTTTTCCCCCAAAATTACACGGATTCTCTATTTCACCGCAGAAATGTCAAATATATATTTTGGCGGTGTAAATTAGGCTTGGTGGATCAGGATGACCACTTTTTTTTAACTAAAATACACTGATGCACTAGTTGAAATGGAATATACGGTTTAGTGCATTTTATGCACAAATGCTTTGTGGCACCACAGATCCCAGGCTAGACAAATGGACTATGTCACCCCTTAAACATACAAAAGGCAATATAGGGGACTTGAGCAGCCAGAAAAGAAAGTGTTTTTTTTTCCTTCACTGAGCTACAGAATAGGTTTAGGCTGATGTCCCTGGCTGGCTGGCACACATGCAGTACACTGCAGTGGCTAATATGGCCGCCGAGCACCACCCCAGTAACAGATGGATTACAAAAATAGATTTCCCTTGTAGTGGCTGGGTACAGAAATGTCGGATTGCTGAAGCTCCCTCCCTCTCTATTTGCTGTATCTTGTGGAATAAAGTAGCACAGGTTATTCTGATTTCTGCCCTATTCTGTCCCTGGTCGCAGCACCAACATCCTATCCCTAAGCTCAAATCAGCAGAGTGACGTGCGGCAGTACGTGATTCCAGCTTATAAAGAGGCTGGGTTACATGCTGCACTCAGCCAATCACAGCCATGCCATTAGTAGGCATGGCTGTAATGGCTTCTTAGGGCAAGAAGTAAAACGCTTGCTGATTGGCTGCTGTGCAGCCCTTCAGAAAGCGGGAAGAAATCGACGAACAACGGACCCGAACTTTTTTGAAAATGTTCGGGTCTGTGTCCCGAACTCCCCAAAATTCCTTACGAACCCGAACTATACAGTTCGGGTTCTCTTAACTCTAATCCTTAACTATCACTGTCCATTACCCTACCCATATGGCTTGTTACATACAATCTTTAGTGCTCGGTAGAACGCTGAAGACAAATTCCTTAGTAACGCTCAGTAACAGCTTTGATAAAAGACTCTTTGAACCGAAACGACCGTTACACTTTAGAAATTTGATCAATTGCAGATCTTAGCGACACGTGCTACTTCCAATTTGTTACTTTAGTTTGATATTACGACTTGAATTTTACGACTTGTCCTTCTGACAATGAAGTAATTATAAGTTCTACTGAATATTTTCCCATAAAACTATATAACAATCTGCTGTGCTCCTCCTGCTCTATAACCTTCTTCCTGCTGATACTTTTTCTATGTTGCTTACAGTAACACTGAAGTCTGAAAGGTTTCAACTTTCTATCTTTGTGGCAACACGAGAAGTGCTACACTTGATATGTCTCTATTGACCTTAGGGATGACAGTTCCTGAATCATAAACAACATAACATTCACAGCAGCCAAACTAATATTTACAGTAGTTCAGCAAAGGACAGTCAAGTTTCTAGGGTCACAGAAGATCAAAACCATAAACAACTTTTATTTGCACTAATTTTGTATACAGTATCTAATTTTAACATATAAGCAAGTTAAAGAGTCATTTCCACAGAAAATCTTGATCTTTTTGGACAGTGTTCAAAAGACCGTATTAGACTTACCGGTAATTCAGTTTCCTTGAATCCACCATGACGGCACCTTACAGAGAGATGACCCTTGACCTTATAGGGGCAGGAACACACAGAGATTAAAAGGCTACCACCCACACACACACCTCAGTGCTTTCCAAATTACCTAGTGGGTGAGCCTAAAAGTTATAACAGAAAAGGTTTTTATTATTTTTTCTCTTTTTTTTTTATTTTAGAATATTTTAAGGGTAGGGAATATATAGGCCGTCATGGTGGATTCAAGGAAACGGAATTACCGGTAAGTCTAATACTGTCTTTCCATTGCATCCACCATGACGGCACCTTACAGAGATCTACCAGATTACTGACGGGGGGGCAGCCGCCCGCAAAACACTTTGGCTGAAGGACATATCTGCGCTACTTGCTATGTCAATCCTATAGTGTTTTGCGAAGGTACTTTTACTTGACCAGGTAGCTGCTTTGCAAATATTCTCAAGGGAGACACCCGCTCTTTCTGCCCATGAGAAAGCCATAGCCCTGGTAGAATGCGCTCTAACATTCAAAGGACAGGCTTTGCCTGCCAGTTTGTACCAGCATGATATAGTTTCCTTAATCCATCTTCCTATGGAAGCCTTAGACGCTTTTTTGCCCTTGTTGTGTCCACCAAATAAGACTAGGAGGTTATTTTCTTTCCTAAATACCTCCGAGGCCTCCAGATAGGCTATGATCATATTTCTTACATCTAAGGGATGTTCGCCATCATCCCCTTGATCACCTTCTGTAGAATGGAACTTTGGTAGAATGATCTCTTGGTCCCTATGGAAATCGGACACAACTTTAGGGAGGAAGTTAGGATCCAATCTTAAGACTATTCTGTCATTAAAGATGGCTAGGTATGGTTCTCTGCAAGACAAGGCTTGTATTTCTCCCAGGCGTCTAGCTGAGGTTATTGCTATCAAGAAAGCTGTCTTGTACGCAAGATGTTTTATCGAAATCTGAGACAGAGGAGTAAAAGGAGGGTTCATGAGTCCTCTCAGCACCAATCCTAGATCCCAGAGTGGAATTTTTGGGGATAGGGATGGTCTCAGTCTTGAGGCTGCTTTTATAAATCTTCTAATCCATCTATGGTTAGCAATATCTTGGTCATAAAAGGCGCTGAGGGATGATATTTGCACTTTCAGGGTACTTGGCCTGAGGCCCAGGTCAAGGCCATTCTGTAAAAAATCTAGGATCTTTTGAATACATGGTCTGTTGATGTTTGGTGCGTTGTCCCCAAGCCAGGAACAGTATTTCTTCCATATTTTCAGGTAAATCACCCGTGTGACCTTCTTCCTGGGGGACCTAAGGGTGGATATAACTTTGTCCGACAGACCTTTTCTTTTTAAGATTTCGCCCTCAGGATCCATACTGATAGTTTGAACCTGTCTGGGTTGTCGTTAACAATAGGACCCTGGTAGAGCATCCTGCCCTGGGATGGAATTATCCAGGGGTCTTCCACAGCGAGCTGTTTCAGGGTGGCAAACCAGCTCCTCTTGGGCCAGAATGGGGCTACTAGGATTACTGTAACTGGATCCCTCTGAATTTTTTGTAGGACCCTGGGAATCAGAGGCAAGGGAGGAAAAGCGTACGCTCTTTCCAAGGTCCATTCCACTGAGAATGCATCCACCGCCCAGGGCTTTTCCCTGGGATTTAGTGAGCAGAAGATCTTTACTTTTGCATTCTGTCTTGAGGCAAACAGATCTATTTGTGGTTTCCCCCATTTTTTGCAGATCTCCTGGAAGATCTCTTGTTTTAAGGACCATTCGCCTGGAAAAAGTATTTTTCTGCTGAGAAAGTCTGCTTCTGTGTTCATTTCTCCTTTGATGTGGAAGGCAGTCAGAGAACACAGGTTTTTTTCTGCCCAGTCGAAGATTTTCCTTGTTAAGTACATCAGTTCTGGGGCCCTTGTACCCCCTTGATGTTTTAAATATGCGACAGCAGTTGAGTTGTCGGAGAATACCTCGAGGTGATTTTTTAGTACTAATTTTCCTCCTGCTTTTAAGGCCTCCCATATTGCTCTTAGCTCCCGATAGTTTGAAGACTTTGCCATGATTTCTTCTGACCAGGAGCCCTGGAAATTTTTTGAGGAAATTTGTGCACCCCAACCAAAACTGCTTGCATCTGTGGTTATTTGGGCTTTTGGATATTTGACCCATGGGATCCCTTTTATTAGGTTTTGTTGTTTCCTCCACCATGTTAGATCTTCTTTCACATGATGAGGTATCGTGATTATCTTGTCCAAAGATGTGCTCTTTTTGTTCCAATTTGATAGGATCCAAGTTTGTAGTATCCTTGAGTGTGCTTGTGCCCAGCTTACTGCCTGGATGCATGACGTCAGGATACCCAGAGTGCTCATGCCCTTTCTTATGGAGCATCTTTTTAATTCTTGAAAGGTTTTTATCTTTCCCTTTATTATGTCTATTTTCTCTTGTGGAAGAGATGTACTTTGGTTTTCTGAGTCCAGTAGTACTCCTAAATATTTTATTTTTGTGGAAGGGGAGAGATTTGACTTTTTTAGGTTCAAAATCCATCCCAGTTCTTTCAGCCTTTCCTGAAATCTTATTGTCACATCTCTTGCCTCTGGTTCTGAGTTGGCGACCAGAAGGAAGTCGTCCAGGTAGGGGAATATCTTTAAACTTCTCTTCGCATTGGGGCTATCATTTCTATGACTAATTTTGTAAACACTCTTGGTGCTGTAGAAATTCCAAAAGGCAAGGCTACGAACTGAAAATGATTAACCATACCGTGATCGTCTTTTAGCGCAAATCTGAGGTATTTTTGGGATTTTGCGTGAATAGGTATATGATAATAAGCATCTTTTAGATCGATTGTGGTCATGAACGCATCCTGATTTATTAGTGGAGCTATAGAGGATATGGTTTCCATTTTGAATTTTCTGTAAACTATTGACTGGTTTAGTTGTTTTAGATTTATGATTGTACGCGATAAACCGTCTGGCTTTTGAACTAGAAATAGTCTTGAGTAGAAGCCCCTTCCTTGCTCTGAGGCTGGGACTTCTGTTATCACGTCCGCAAATTTTAAATCTAGTACACCCTTCCAAATTTGATACATTACCGAACTGCTGTGTGATGTTATTTGGTACTTTACCGGGGGTTTTGAGGAAAATTCTATTTTGTAGCCCTCTTTTATGATATTTAACGCCCAGGGATTCTGGGTGGTCAGGGCCCAAGCGGATAGAAAATTTTTTAACCTCCCCCCGACTTTGGCGTCATGCCCTATCTGAGGGTTTTTCTTTGGAGCTGGAAAAGGTGCCCCTTCCTCTTCCTCCCTTTGCATAGCTCCAGCGGCCCGATTTGCCTTTCCCCCTGTATGACCTGGATTGTGAGGAGAAGGGGCGAAAGGGCTTCTTTTTAATTTCCTCTGGGAATTTTTTCTTTTTGTCAGCCGCTTTTTCCAGTATGGTATCAAGAACTGGTCCAAAAACATATTTGCCTGAAAAGGGGATAGAGCACAGTTTCGCTTTTGAGGCTCTGTCCCCATTCCAGGATTTCATCCATAGAGCCCTCCTGGATGCATTTGATAAGGCCGCGTCTTTAGCGGCAAATCTAATTGATTCCGCCGAGGCATCTGCCAGAAATGCTGTAGCGGATTTTAATAATTGGAAGGAGTTTACAATCTCCTCTCTAGGGGACCCGTTTTTTACCCGGTCTTCTATCTCGTTTAGCCAGATATATAAGGCCCTTGCTACTGAAGTTGCTGCCGTGTTAGTCTTGATACCCAGCATTGAAGTGTCCCAGCATCTTTTTAAAAGAGAATCTGCTTTCCTCTCCATTGGGTCCCTGAGCTGTGAGGAGTCTTCGAAGGACAGAGAGGTCTTTTTTACTACTTTAGCTACCTGGATGTCCACCTTTGGGGTATTATCAAAAATCTTTGTTTCAGCGTTGTCAAAGAGGAGTCGGTTTTTGAAATCCCTTGAAAGATTTAATCTTTTTTCAGGGTCCGACCATTCATCTAGTATCATTTCTTTAATGTTCTCATTAAAGGGGAATACTTTGGTTTTCTTTGCTCTTAGCCCACCAAACATTTCGTCTTGGATTGATTTTGGCTTGGCTACTTCCTCAATTCCCATGGTAGACCTTACTGCTGATATAAGGTCATGCATGTCGTCTGAGGAAAAGAAGAACTTCCTTTCTTCATCTGCAAGCTCTCCCTCTGATAAAGCATCTATGCTATCCTGCTTAGAGGTGGAGGCTATTTCCTCCATATCCTCTGCATCAGAGGAGGATGGAGCAGAGACGTTTGATCTTTTGGCAGGAGGAGCTGAGGTAGCAGATTTTAGGGAGGCCATAGAGCTTTTGATTTCACTTTGAATAAGCTGTTTAACCTCTGAAAGGAAGGATGGCTGTTCCTTCTTAACAATCTCAGCAATGCAAGTTTTACATAGTTTCTTCTTATAGCCTTCAGGTAGTTTTGTACCACAGGTTGCACATCTGATTGGTTTTGACTTAACTATGGGCTCTTTTACTCCCTAAAAGAGAGGAGCACCAGAGGTTAAATGGCATATAAGACATAATAAAAAGTAACTTGCCCCACCACGGGGTACTCACAGCTTGAGCGACCGAGGGTGTGTCAGAGGTCTCCAAATGAGCCCCAGTGTTATCTGGAGCCGACATGCTGACAGGGAAGTCTGCGCAGGTCTCGGCGTGTGGCGTCTAATCTTCCGCCAGAACGCCCTTTTACCTGTTTGCCACCTCCCCCCCCCCCCCTTCTCCTGGGGGGGGGGGAGAACCATGTGCGCATAAGGTACTTCCTACCTGCTCCTGGGGAAAGCGTCCGTCTGAAGTCGCGCGAGATCTCGTTACCCGGTCCGAGGAGAAGGAGGAACTCCCGCTGAAAACATGTCCTCATGTCGGGGGAAAAGTCAGGCAGCCGGACCGGTGCGAGCTTCCTCCATAAAAGCGCTCCCTCATAGCGGCAAGCAGGTAACCCCCAAGGGTAACGAGTGCCCGGAGTAGAAACTCCCAGGGGATTTTTAGTGAGGCTGGGGCCATAAACAGGCATCCAAAGGGAGCGAGTATGCCCAGGGATGCGTAGTATAATGAAAGGCAGCCCCACTTCCCCATGAAAAAATGAAATAAAAGGTAAAAAGTAAAAGATAAGGTACTCCTCAGAGAGGAGCTCTGTGTATAGTGCCCTATAGGGACAGGAAACACTGAGGTGTGTGTGTGGGTGGTGGCCTTTTAATCTCTGTGTGTTCCTGCCCCTATAAGGTCAAGGGTCATCTCTCTGTAAGGTGCCGTCATGGTGGATGAAATGGAAATGAACATACTATTCTTCTGTTCCTGAAAGGGGTTCTCCTGCCCTAATTTGAAAAATTGAGGCTGAATGAGACCTGTGGAGGGAAGCATAGTTAGTCAATACTTACCACCCGCAGTGCAGACCTTCCTTGGAGCTTCTTCATGGTCACATGACCGCATGGAGCTTTGTCCCTAATGTCATTGTCTTCTACAATCAGCCTTCCTTCTTTATGCATGCCCAGTAATGTAGTAACACAGGGGGAGATTTATCAAACTGGTTTAAAGTTGAACTGGCTTATTTACCCATATCAGCCAATCAGATTCCACCTTTCATTTTTGGAAAATGAAAAATTGAATCTGATTGGGTGCTGTGGGCAACTAAGCCAGTTCTACTTTACACCAATTTGATAAATGATGCCTATAGTTTGTAATGCTGAAAAAAGATATACTTCCATCCAGTTCAGCCTGTTATCTGGCAAGTTGGCAAGGCAAAAAACTCAAGGTAGAAGCCAATTTTCCTAATTTTTAGAGGAAAAAAATTCCTTCCCGACTCTGAATCAACTACCCATCTCTAGTAACTATAACCTGTAATTCTATTACACTCCAGAAATACACCCAGGTCCCTCTTCTCTGCAAGCCCTGTCACTATACTGGGCAGATTTGAATGAGGAACTCTTCAGCAAGCACTGCCCATCGGCGTTGTCCAACACTTCTTAAATTACTAATGTGATTAGTAATTTGAGAAAGGGTAGTAAATAAAGATGTTATAAAAAGATGTTTTAGTCTTTTTTTTCTGAGAATGCATTTGGGCTACAAACTGTGGAGGTCAATGTTATGGGGGTTACTCCCACTGTCACTGTTAGGGGGGGGTACTACAGATGTCACTGTTATGGGGGCATTGTGAATTATTACTGTTATAGGGCACTATGGATGTCTCTGTTATGCAGGTACTGTGCAAATTTCTGTTATGGGGGCACTGTGGATGTCACTGTTATGGGAAGACACTGTATGAAACATGAGAATTATAAGGTTCATGCTCACTATACAGAAGCTTATCAGATAGTATCACACATGATAGGCCAAGGAAAACACTCCAGCAGGCAGTAGCAAAAAAGATAGGAAGAAGCCTCTTGCACATGACTGTATCTCTTTTGCAGTCTACAAGTCACAGATCCGCAAAATAAGGTTACCACATTTTTTGGCGGACCCATTGACATTGCGGTACATATTTTGAGGACCAGAATAGGACATATTCTATCTTTTGCAGAACTGACATACAAATGTGGAAAACACACAGATGACATCCATGTGCTTTCCACATCCATTACTGTGAGGGGGCAAAATGTCAGCATAACTGTGAAGGGGCACATGCGGGCATAACTACTGTGAAGGGGAGATATCTGGGCATAACTACTGTGAAGGGGAGATATCTAGGCATAGCAACTGTGAAGGGGGAACATCTGAGCTTAGCTATTGTGAAGATGGCATATCTGGGAATAGCAACTGTGAAGGAGGAATATCTAAGGGCACAATGTGAGCATGTTGTAGAAATTTTATTAGGTTGTGTTTTTAATATGTCATGTATTGTCATCATGTCTCTCAGTGTCAGGGTAAACCATTGGAGTGGATATCTTACTGTGGATGTAGAGACGCAGCTGCTGGGCGTAGAGGTCTCCGCTGGCAAACAGTCTATGTGTTATGCACTGGGCTGTGGGCCAGGGGGGACTGATGCACTGCAGAGCAGAGTTTTCTTGGGAAATGTATGGGCGCCAGCTAGGGCCCAAAGAGCGGATTTATTGTCTTGGCGTGGATGCATTTATTAAGAGAACAATATACAAAAGGAACGTGCGTTTGTTGTTTCCAGTGTGCCTGATCAACGGCTGGAGGTAATGGAGCATGACGGGTGTATTGGTTATTTCCTTATCATCCACCATGACGGCTACCATGGAGAGATAACCCTTGACCTCTATACACATGACTGTATCGCCCTAGTGAAAGAGGAACAGCCGTCCATATGAAATCAAATCTTCTTTAGCCTCCCTGAAATCTGTTTCTGATCCTCCGCCAAAAAAGGCAAAATTGTCAGTTCCATCCTCCTCTGAGGCTGAGGACATGGACTTGGGTCCCTCCGAACATAGACCTACCGATGGTGATAGCCTGTCTGAGGGCAAAATCATTGAGGATGATAGAAAATGTTTCTTCTCATCCTCAGAAATTAATGATTTATTGGCAGCAGTACGGTCTACCATGGGCATTGAAGACGTCCAAAAACCTAAATCAGTTCAGGATGACATGTTCGGAGGGCTCAGTCAGAACAAAAAGATCTAAAGTTTTCCCGGTGAACGAGAACATTAGAGAGATGATATTAGATGAGTGGAGTGATCCCGAAAAAAGATTGTGAAACTCCAGGGAGTTTAAACAAAGATTACCGTTTGATCCAACAGAAACCAAGATTTTAATAAAACCCCTAAAATCGACGTGCAAGTCGCTAAAGTGGTAAAAAAAGACTGTAGGGGCAGGAACACGGAGAGTTTAAAAGGCCACCATCCACTCTCACCCTCAGTGTTTTCCTGTCCCTATAGAGGGCACCTACACAGAGCATCTCCACCGGAGGTATTATAAGGTTTAATTATACCTGAAGACACCTGAAAACTCCTTCTGCCCTCCTGCGGTTTCTCCCAAAGCTGGGCAGAGGTAGAGCAACAAAGGGAACTTGTCCTCAGCTCGGGGGCCTGCTTTCCCTCCTAAAAATCCCAGGGCCTCCTTCCCTACTTTGAGGAAGCTGACCACATTCCAGCGCGCACGCCAACATCGCAATTGCAGCGGGCCACGCGCTTGGACACTTCCAGGTGGGGGCGGAGTTAGGCAGCAGCGGAGCGCATGAATGCCCGGACGCCCTGTGATGACGTCAGACGCCGGCAGAGGTGAAAAGCGCGGCACTTTGAAAATTGCAACCTCCACTGTGAGTCCTCCGGCCTGGAGAAGATGTCCACTCCTAACACCCCAGCAGGCAGCATGGATCAGGAGGAACCTCCCTCAGCCACTCCAAGAGTGAGTTACCCTCTGGGGGACAAACAGAAGTATCTTCTTTGTTTTTTGGTATGTAAAATGGACTAATGTATGGCTGCTCCTCTTTTATAGGGAGTAAAGTCAAAGATTAAAGCCAGGAATCCTAGATGTGCTACTTGTGGTAAAAGGCTGCCAGATGATTATCCTAAAAAACTCTGCCAGCCTTGTATCAGCGCCCTAGTGAAAGAGGAACAGCCGTCCATATTAATGGAAGTAAAATCAATGATACAAAATGAAATCAAATCTTCTTTAGCCTCCCTGATATCTGTTTCTGATCAAAGATTACCGTTTGATCCAACAGAAACCAAGATTTTAATAAAACCCCTAAAATCGACGTGCAAGTCGCTAAAGTGGTAAAAAAGACTTCCTTGCCATTCGAGGACTCCTCTCAATTGTCCGATCCTATGGAAAGGAAAGCTGATGCCCTATTACGCAAATGTTGGGAGACCTCAATCTATAGTATCAAGACCAACATTGCTGCCACTTCGGTCGCCAGGACGATGTATATCTGGCTTAATGAACTGGAAAGTCACCTTAAAAATAAAACCCCCAGAGAGGAAATTTTAAGTTCTGTTCCCTTACTTAGATCTGCCTGCATTTTTTAGCAGACGCTTCTGCCGAATCTGTCCGTTTTGCTGCAAAAGACGCAGCTCTATCAAATGCCGCACTTTGTGCCCTATGGGTTAAATCCTGGGGAGGAGAATAAAACATCCAAAGCAAAACTCTGCTCTATTGCCTTCTCCGGTAAATATGTTTTTGGCCCAGTCTTGGACTCCATATTGGAAAAAGCGGCAGACACAAAAAAGGGGTTCCCTGAAGAGAAAAAGAAAAAGCCCTTTCGTTCCTTTCGCTCTCAATTAAAATCCTATAGGGTGAAAGGAAGGACGGGTCGGTGGAGTTACCCTAAAGGGCAGAGGGTTCCTACTCAACCCACAAAATAAACAAACCGACAAACAATGATGCCATGGTAGGGGGCAGATTGAAGAAATTTCTAGTACCATGGCAGCAAGTGACCCAGAATCCATGGGTCAAAAACTTAATCCAGAACGGATATCACATAGAACTTTCCTCAATTTCCCCGAGAAGATTTCGGTTAACCTCTCACAACCCCAAGACATTACAAAAAATTTGGCCAGGTGTACTAGTTTTAAAACTAGCAGACGTCATCACGGAAGTCCCTTTCCAAGAAAGAGGGAAGGGGTTTTACTCATCCCTGTTTTTTGTCCAGAAACCAGACAGGTCCTCCAGGACTATAATAAATCTCAAAGGGTTAAACCAACACAGTCTATCGGAAATTCAAAATGGAATCCATTTCCTCCATAATTCCTCTAATCAAAAAAAGGTTCATACATGATGTCCATAGACCTAAAAGATGCGCACTATCACGTCCCTATAAATCTCCAATCTCAGGCCTACTTAAGATTCGCCCTGCAAGACGAGAAAGGCATAATAAACCACTTTCAGTTCACAGCCTTGCCCTTCGGCATTTCTTCCGCCCCCCAGGGTCTTTACAAAGATCGTCGTAGAAATGACAGCCTTTTTCAGACTCAAGAAATTAAAACGTTTCCCCTACTTAGACGACTTTCTTTTCATAGACTCAATATAGATTCAAGGAGCACCACTGTCCTTGTTAAGTGAAGCCAATATGCGGCGGTGCCAGCGGTGTTCGGATCCGACCACAGGATTCCCAGAATAGCGTATAAATGATAGATGTCACCACGGCACTCCAAAGGAATCTTCAATTATTTTATTGGATCCAAGAAGACAGCAACGTTTCGACTTATCAAGTCTTTGTCAAGCTACCAAATGGCTGTATCAAGTGTTACTCCATATATACATATTCTGGTGATATAATTCCCTCCCCCAATTTACCTCATTTCCTCCCATTTTTTACAGCCTGAATCGGCTTCTCATTCGCTCATTAATACAGAATCATCAATTCGCATCAATACATATACTTCTTAAATATAAAGAGGACGCATACCTGAGTGTAGACCACATTTCTATTAGATGGAAACTCCGGCATTGATCGCGGCGTCTCTGTTTTCTTACTGCGCCTGCGCCTCTGCCGTCGCATCACATGACCAGTCAGCTGGTGTGACGTAGTCATGACGCGATAATCACCTGACTGTCAGCTGGTTCATCCGTTGCCTAGCAGGTTGACGCTTCCAAAGGTCCTGCTATGACAGCCGGTGAAACATTAGTACGGGCACTTCCTTCTCAATTCTGCCTAGGAGATCGCTCATCATTCATATCTTACTCCGTGGGCTTACATACGGGGCCTCAATAAGAGGTCTAAAATCCATTTTAATGGTGTCCCACTTCCCAGCCTTACTTTTATCATGCTGCAGATAAATTCCTCTGTCAACCCTTGGTTCCTCACCGCGGGAGACAGAGGGGCTCTGCATTCCACTCAAACTTTTATTAATTCTTGTGGGTGCTTCTGGCCGTCAGGTCAGAAGTAACCTCGCTTAATTACATGCATTCCGGCTTGGGTGGGACTTCCCGCTTTTAAAGCTAGGTATTCACGATACCCGTATTAGCACCTACAGCCCCTTAAGTAAAGATCCAAAATGGGACATCCTACGTAAGATTAAGTTGCTAGTTGATAATGCATATGCAAATGATCTTATTGATGAAAAATTGCACACTTACCTGATACCACCAAATCCTATTACACCTATGTTGTACATCTTGCCTAAAATCCACAAGAGATTTCAGGATCCCCCTGGACGCCCTATTGTGTCGGGGGTGGATTCTGTTTTCTCCTGTGCAGCGACTTTTCTCGACAAGGTATTGAGAGAGTTTGCTGTGGGTGCGAAATCATACGTCAGGGACACCACAGACTTCCTTTCCAGGTTGAGTTGCCTCGATTTTGGGGAGGGGGATCTGTTGGTGTCCTTTGATGTAACTAGCCTCTATACAAGCATAGAACATGAACAGGGACTTAATGCGGTCAGGTGGGCCCTTGAAGGCTCAGGATACAAACCAGACATAAAAATGTTCTTATTATCATTACTGGAGATTATTTTGATGGACAACTACTTCCTCTTTGAGGATAGATTTTACGGGCAAAGTCGGGGGACCGCAATGGGGTCCAATGTGGCCCCGACTTATGCCAATATTTACATGGCATGTTTGGAGGAGCTGTCTATATATCCATCCACCCCCTTCAAGACAGTAGGGGGGTGGATGAGATACATAGACGACATCTTCCTAATTTGGAAGGGTTCAATCATGGAGCTACAGTTGTTCCATGATTATATTAATCAATTGCATAATACTCTGAAGTTCACGGTGGTCTACTCAGGAGAATCGTTACAATTTTTGGACACCTTAGTATATGTTAAAAATGGAAAATTAGAAACTGATTTATATGTCAAAACAACTGACCGTAACAGTATGTTGCATTTTGACAGTGCACACCCTAGAAAGACAGTAGAATCATTACCACTGAGCCAATTTTTGAGGGCCAGACGGATAGTTTCAGATGAAAATTTAATAGACATCAGACTAAGGGACATGGGAATGAAATTCAGGGAGAGAAAATACCCGAGACGATTAGTGGAGAATCAGATGGAAAAAGCTAAGGCTATGCCACGCCAGAAACTACTAACCCCTAAAGAGAAATTGAAAGAGGAAAAGGGAAGTAGGATACCATTTGTATCCACCTATACAAAAGCCAGTAATGAAATCTCAAGGGTTATACGACAGAACTGGCATATCCTCAAAGAGTCGTTCCCTAAGGTGGAGGAATTCAAGAAGCCTCCCCTGATGTCCTATAAAAGGCCGAGAAACCTGAGTGATAAATTAATCTGTACGGACATAAAACCAATAGAAAAAAATGAAGGGAGAAAGGGCTGTTTCTCCTGCTTGGGTTGTTGTAATTGCAACAATATGATCAAGGGCCAGTCCTTTAGTCATCCAAGGACAGGAAAAAGGTATAAAATACAGAACTTTTATACCTGTAATTCAGAATATGTGATTTATATTTTACAGTGCCCATGTGGACTTCTCTATGTAGGGGAGACCACGCAGCACTGTAAAAACAGGATAAACAGCCATAGGTACACTATAAGAAAATTGTTTGTGAAAAAACAGGACCCTAATTACAAGGATGAAGTTGAATTGCCAGTTCCAGAGCATTTTTGGAAACATCGACATAATGTAGCCCAATTAAGATTTATGGTGATAGATGGTGTCCCACCCCTGCGTAGAGGGGGTGATAGGGAGAAACTCTTAAAACGAAAAGAACTAAAATGGATACATGAACTTGATACGTTAGAGCCAAAGGGTTTGAACAGGGATTTTAAGATTGGATCCTTATTCTGAAACACTAGGATATCTGAGATAGACAAACATTCTGAAATTTGGTACCCGCGCGAGAGGCCGTGATAATAATGTTTTCTGTTTTATATAATGATTGGTTATATATAACAATTTGTTTTAACATCACTAACCTCATTCCTCCCATGTTTTGCAGGTTGGGTGTTGAGGATGGATGCAGGAGTCTGGACCACATGGATATTGGACCTGGCAGAGAAGCTCCTGAATGGGGCCATGTCAGTATTATGTAAAAGTGGGGGTATATACTTCCTTTCTCTTTTCTTGCTTTTAGGAGATAGTAACAAAGTGAGACGTGTACATGACTGAAGATGTAGGTGCTAATACGGGTATCGTGAATACCTAGCTTTAAAAGCAGGAAGTCCAACCCAAGCCGGAATGCATGTAATTAAGCGAGGTTACTTCTGACCTGACGGCCAGAAGCACCCACAAGAATTAATAAAAGTTTGAGTGGAATGCAGAGCCCCTCTGTCTCCCGCGGTGAGGAACCAAGGGTTGACAGAGGAATTTATCTGCAGCATGATAAAAGTAAGGCTGGGAAGTGGGACACCATTAAAATGGATTTTAGACCTCTTATTGAGGCCCCGTATGTAAGCCCACGGAGTAAGATATGAATGATGAGCGATCTCCTAGGCAGAATTGAGAAGGAAGTGCCCGTACTAATGTTTCACCGGCTGTCATAGCAGGACCTTTGGAAGCGTCAACCTGCTAGGCAACGGATGAACCAGCTGACAGTCAGGTGATTATCGCGTCATGACTACGTCACACCAGCTGACTGGTCATGTGATGCGACGGCAGAGCGCAGGCGCAGTAAGAAAACAGAGACGCCGCGATCAATGCCGGAGTTTCCATCTAATAGAAATGTGGTCTACACTCAGGTATGCGTCCTCTTTATATTTAAGAAGTATATGTATTGATGCGAATTGATGATTCTGTATTAATGAGCGAATGAGAAGCCGATTCAGGCTGTAAAAATGGGAGGAAATGAGGTAAATTGGGGGAGGGAATTATATCACCAGAATATGTATATATGGAGTAACACTTGATACAGCCATTTGGTAGCTTGACAAAGACTTGATAAGTCGAAACGTTGCTGTCTTCTTGGATCCAATAAAATAATTGAAGATTCCTTTGGAGTGCCGTGGTGACATCTATCATTTATACGCTTTTCTTTTCATAGACGACACAGCTACAGAAACTCACAACATAACCGACTACGTCCTGTAAGAAATGACAAAATTAGGCTGGATAATAAACACAAAAAAATCATGTTTAACACCAAGCACCCAAATAAAATACCTGGGAGTCCTATTAGACTCTGTTACCCAGTCGTCATCCCTCCCCATGGAAAAGCTGGAAGCTTTCAGGGAGAAACTACTAAAATTTAAGACGCAAAAGAAGTGCTCAATAAGAGAAGCCATGAGCGTTCTAGGTTCCATGACATCCTGCATCACTATGGTGAATTGGGCCCAGGCTCACTCCAGGCCAATGCAGGCCTGAAAACACCTGATAATCTTTTTGGACAACACCACCTCAGTGGCCTACCTTAAAACACCAGGGCGGCACAAAATCCGAAGGGTTGATCAGGTTGACAGAACTAATTTTCCAGTGGGCAGAAGAACATGTCTTATCTATAACGGCGGTCCACTTAAAAGGTTCAGAAAACCTAGAAGCAGACTACCTGAGCAGAAGACCTATAGACCAAGGAGAATGGTCTCTATATCAGGATGCGTTCCAGAATATCTGCAAAAGATGGGGTACTCCTCAAATAGACTTGTTCGCATCAAAGCAAAACGCAAAAGTCAAACGCTTCTGTTCCCTGAACCCCAGAGACCGACCATGGGCAGTCGACACGTTCTCAACCAGATGGACATGGACCCTGGTATACGCTTTTCCTCCCTGGTCCATAATGCCCAGGGTAGTTAAAAAAATCGAGAGGGATCCAACAACAATAATACTAGTGGTCCCATTCTGGCCGAAAAGAAGCAGGTTCTCCATTCTGAAAGACCTAGCTTTAGAGGAGCTGTGGGAAATTCCATATCAGCCGAACCTGTTGTCACAAGACCCAATCAACCATCAGAATCCCAGCTAGTGTTGAGTGAACAGTTCGAGCATATTTTCAAAAAAGTTCGGGTTCGTTGTTCAGCGATTACTTCCCGCTTTCTGAAGGGCTGCACAGCAGCCAATCAGCTAGCATTTTACTTCTTGCCCTAAGAGCCCATCACAGCCATGCCTACTAATGGCATGGCTGTGATTGGCCAAGTGCAGCATGTGACCCAGCCTCTATTTAAGCTGGAGTCACGTAGCGCCGCACGTCACACTGCTCTGATTAGTGTAGGGAGAGGACGCAGCTTCTGTGAGGGCGAGATTAGGCAGGGAAAAGTCAGCAACAGCACCTAATGAACTGATCGATCTACAGCTGTGAATGATTGAACTTCTGCTAGTTACTTGCTCACTGGTTTTTAGGCTGCACAGAGCGTTTTTCTGTCACTTATTTTCTGGGGTGATCGGCGGCCATTTTGTGACTTGTGGTGCACCAGAACAAGCTGCCACCAAGTCCATCAATCCATCAATACTATTTATTTTTTTTGCTATATCCTACATCAGGGGCTTGGCTGTGCTAATTGTCACGCCTAGAAACTCAGGATAGCAATTTCTATATTTTATTAATGGGTTAAATACAATTGCCCAAATACCAATCCCCTAAATCTGGTGTTCCAGCTTTGGCTAGCCAAGTATAATACTGTCTGCTGTCTGGTAAAGGATAGATTATTTTCTGTGGTGAAAGTCAATTGCCAAAATAGCAATACCATAAATCAGTGGTTTCAGCTGTGGCTGGCAAAGTATAATAGTGTTCGCCAAAACATATATTTTGTTCTGGGGTGAAATTCAATTTCCAAAATAGCAATACCCTGAATCTGGTGTCCCAGCTGTTGCAGGCCAAGTTTCATAGTGTCCGCAAAAACATATATTTTGTTCTGGGGTGAAATTCAATTGCCAAAATAGCAATACCATGAATCTGGTGTTCGAGCTGTTGCAGGCCAATTGTAAATCTGTCCATAAAAGGATACCTTTCATCCAGGGCCTAAATACTAGCCCTAAAGAGATATTCCCCTAAATCAGTGGTTACTGCTTTGCCTGGATTAGTGTAATACGCTACCTAAATAAATAAGCAGATAGTGTTAGGTGCCTGTAAAAAAAGGCCTGAATTTGAAATCAATACATTGGGCCAAATATTTTTTTCCTTTTTGTGGTGCTTGGTGAACAGTAACAATGAGGAAAACATCTAGTAAGGGACGCGGACGCGGTCGTGGTGGTGTTCGTGTACCCTCTTGTGCTGGGAGAGGACGTGGCCATTCTGCCACAGCCACACGTCCTAGTGAACCAACTACCTCAGGTTCCAGTACCCGCCAGAATTTACAGCGATATTTGGTGGGGCCCAATGCCGTTCTAAGGATGGTAAGGCCTGAGCAGGTACAGGCGCTAGTCAATTGGGTGGCCGACAGTGGATCCAGCATGTTCACAACATTATCTCCCACTCAGTCTTCTGCAGAAAGCGCAAAGGTGGCACCTGAAAACCAAGCCCATCAGTCTGTCACATCACCCCCATGCATATCAGGGAAACTGTCTGAGCCTCAAGTTACGAAGCAGTCTCTTATGCTGTTTGAAGACTCTGCTGGCAGGGTTTCCCAAGGAAATCCACCTAGCCCTTCCCCAGTGGTGGAAGACCTAGAATGCACTGATGCACAACCACTGATGTTTCCTGATGATGAGGACATGGGAATACCACCTCATCGGAGTCCGCACGTCTCTGATGATGACGAAACACAGGTGCCAACTGCTGCGTCTTTCTGCAGTGTGCAGACCGAACAGGAGGTCAGGGAGGAAGACTGTTTGGAAGACGATGCAGGGGACGATGAACTGCAGTGGAGTAAACACCTTTAAAAGCAAGGAACTCACTCTGGCTCCCCCTGCTCCCTCTTCTGCTGCTGCCTCGGCCTCTTCCTCCGCCTCGGGAGGAACGTTGGCACCTGCCGCCCACCAAACAGAGGATGTGCCACCGACAACACCACCTGCGTCACCAAGCATCTCCACCATGTCACACGGCAGCGTTCAGCTCTCCATCTCACAAGCTTTGCAGAGAAAGCGTAAATTCCCACCTAGCCTCCCTCGAGCCCTGGGCCTGAATGCCAGCATTTCTAAACTACTGGCCTTTGAAATGCTGTCATTAAGGCTGGTGGACACAGACAGCTTCAAACAGCTGATGTCCATGGCTGGCCCACATTATGTTGTTCCCAGCCGCCACTACTTCTCCAAGACAGCTGTGCCTTCCCTGCACAACCAAGTATCCGATAAAATCAAGTGTGCACTGCGCAACGCCTTCTGTGGCAAGGTCCACCTAACCACAGATACGTGGACCAGTAAGCACAGCCAGGGACGCTATATCTCCCTAACTGCACACTGGGTAAATGTAGTGGCGGCTGGGCCGCAGGCGGAGAGTTCCTTGGCACACGTCCTTCCGCCGCCAAGGATCGCAGGGCATCATTCTTTGCCTGTAGCCTCCTCCTCCTACTCGGCTTCCTCCTCCTCTGCTTCCACCAGCTCATCCAGTCAGCCACACACCTTCACCACCAACTTCAGCACAGCCCGGGGTAAACGTCAGCAGGCCATTCTGAAACTCATATGTTTGGGGGACAGGCCCCACACCGCGCAGGAGTTGTGGCGGGGTATTGAACAACAGACCGACGAGTGGTTTCTGCCAGTGGGCCTCAAGCCCGGCCTGGTGGTGTGCGATAATGGGTGAAATCTCGTCGTAGCTCTTGAACTAGCCGGTTTGACGCACATCCCTTGCCTGGAGCATGTGCTGAATTTGGTGGTGCAGAAGTTCATTCACAACTACCCCTACATGTCAGAACTGCTGCATAAAGTGAGGGCCGTCTGTGCGCGCTTCCGGCGTTCACATCCTGCCACTGCTCGCCTGTCTGCGCTACAGCGGAACTTCGGCCTTCCCGCTCACCGCCTCATATGCGACGTGCCCACCAGGTGGAACTCCACCTTGCGCATGCTGGAGAGACTGTGCGAGCAGCAGCAGGCCATAGTGGAGTTTCAGCTGCAGCACACACGCATCAGTCGCACTGCGGAACAGCACCACTTCATCACCAATGATTGAGCCTCCATGCGAGACCTGTGTGCCCTGTTGCGCTGTTTCGAGTACTCCACCAACATGGCCAGTGGCGATGACACCGTTATCAGCGTTACAATACCACTTCTATGTCTCCTTGAGAAAACGCTTAGGGCGATGATGGAAGAGGAGGTGTTCCAGGAGGAGGAGGATGAGGGGTCATTTTTAGCACTTTCAGGCTAGTCTGTTAGAAGTGGGAGTTTTTTTGCAACAGCAGAGGCCAGGTACAAATGTGGCCAGCCAGGGCCCACTACTGGAGGACGAGGAGGAGGTGGAGGAGGATGAGGATGAAGCCGGTTCACAGCGGGGTGGCACCCCACACAGCTCAGGCCCATCACTGGTGCGTGGCTGGGGGGATACGGAGGACATTGACGATACGCCTCCCACAGAGGACAGCTTGTCCTTACCTCTGGAGAGCCTGGCACACATGAGCGACTACATGCTGCGGTGCCTGCGCAACGACAGCAGAGTTGCCCACATTTTAACTTGTGTGGACTACTGGGTTACCACCCTGCTGGATCCCCGGTACAAAGACAATGTGTCCACCTTACTTCCTTCACTGGAGCGTGATAGGAAGATGTGCGAGTTCAAGCGCACGCTGGTAGAGGCGCTCCTGAGAGCATTCCCAAATGTCACAGGGGAACAGGTGGAAGCCCAAGGCGAAGGCAAAGGAGGAGCAAGAGGTCGCCAACGCAGCTGTGTCATGGCCAGCTCCTCTGAGGGCAAGGTTAGCATGGCAGAAATGTGGAAAAGTTTTGTCTCCACGCCACAGCTAACTGCACCACCACCTGATGCGGAACGTGTTAGCAGGAGGCAGCTTTTCACCAACATGGTTGAACAGTACGTCTTCATACCCCTCCACGTACTGACTGATGGTTCGGCCCCATTCAACTTCTCTGTCTCCAAATTGGCCACGTGGCCAGAGTTAGCATTTTATGCCTTGGAGGCGCTGGCCTGCCCGGCGGCCAGCGTTTTGTCTGAACGTGTATTCAGCACGGCAGGGGTCGTCATTACTGACAAACGCAGCCGCCTGTCCACAGCCAACGTGGACAAGCTGACGTTCATAAAAATGAACCAGGCATGGATCCCACAGGACCTGTCCCTCCCTTGTGCAGAATAGACATTTATAACTGCCTCCCCCTCAACCATATATTCTTGTACTCCGGGGCACTTCTTTATTGAATCCTCATTTTTTTTAACTTTACCATGATCTTGCGGTGCAACCCAAAGTTGAATGAACCTCTCCTCTGTCTGGGTGGTGGGGCCTAAATAACTGAAAGTGGCCTTCTCCGGTGGTGGTTGATATGACGCATGATTCCTTGCTGTGGGACCTCTCTCCTCTGTCTGGGTGCTGGGCTGAAATAACTGAGAGTGGCCTTCTCCGGTAGTGGTTGATATGACGCATGATTCCTTGCTGTGGGACCTCTCTCCTCTGTCTGGGTGCTGGGCCTAAATAACTGCAAGTGGCCTTCTCCAGTGGTGGTTGATATGACGCATGATTCCTTGCTGTGGGACCTCTCTCCTCTGTCTGGGTTCTGGGCCGAAATAACTGAGAGTGGCCTTCTCCGGTGGTGGTTAATATGACGCATGATTCCTTGCTGTGGGACCTCTCTCCTCTGTCTGGGTGCTGTGCTGAAATAACTGAGAGTGGCTTTCTCCGGTGGTGGTTGATATGACGCATGATTCCTTGCTGTGGGACCTCTCTCCTCTGTCTGGGTGCTGGGCTGAAATAACTGAGTGGCCTTCTCCAGTGTTGAGTGATATGACGCATGATTCCTTGCAGTTGGACCTGTCTCCAATTGATATTGGTTAAATTTTATTTATTTTATTTTAATTCATTTCCCTATCCACATTTGTTTGCAGGGGATTTACCTACATTTTACTGCCTTTGGCAGCCCTCTAGCCCGTTCCTGGACTATTTTACAGTCTTTTTAGTGCCTAAAAGTTCAGGTCCCCATTGACTTCAATGGGGTTCGGGATAAAGTTCGGGTCGAGTTCGGATCCTGAACCCGAACATTTTCGGGAAGTTCGGCCGAACTTCTCGAACCCGAACATCCAGGTGTTCGCTCATCTCTATTAATAACGGTCAGATACAACCAGTAGTCCCACAAAACACAGTGTGTCTGGTGTACCACTGGAATTCTCAGGCTGACCTGAGGAAAACACAATGTAGTCAGAGGTGCAGGTGAATTTAATGTACTGGAATGTTGGTCTGGCCGGGAACTTGCTTGCGGTCAGTTACAACCAACAATACCGTAACTCACCTCACACAACTGATCAGGTGACGGAGCTGACTACTCCCGTGTGCCTCTAGGCTAACCTCTCTAGCGCCGATGCTGCTGTCTCTGATCGGGATAGTTAGCAAATGTTTGTCTGTCTGTGTGTTTGTGCCCCGAGCTCCTGATGATCTGAATATCAGAGAAACGCGTTGAGCATGAATGGGCTTAGTATTCAGACATGAAATGCTAGGAATGGGCGCAGAGCCATCTCAGGCAGTATATGTAGGACTTTAACATAGGGACTAACCTAGGAGTGTTGATGAGAGTAGGTGTCAGGAGTGTGTGAAGAGGTTAACACCTTAGACTCTTAAAGTAGGACGTCCTCCCCCTCCTCCCTCCTTCAAGTGTCTGGTTAGCATCCCTGTGTAGGTTTGCACCCTCTGCCCGGTCTACACAGGTTGGGATAAGTGTCGCATGCTGCATGGGCGACGCAATCCCTTCACTGTGTGAGGTGAGAGAGCCAGTAACCGAACCTCCGCCACTAGTGAGGTGTATATGGGCTTTATTTTTAGCTCCCCCTCCATCGTACTCAGCCTAGCAAAGCACGGCCTTAGACCAGATATACAGGGTGAATTTTTTGGTACTGTAGGTTGTAAGTGAGCGTGAGCTAATCATTCCGGCCAGACCAACAGTCCAATGATTATACTCACCTGTACCTTGGCTAGACCTAGTCTTCCATTTTTCAGGTTAGCCTAGAGGTGCACGGGCGTAGCCAGCTCCGTCATCTGATCAGTTGTGTGGGGTGAGTTACGGTATTGTTGGTTGTAACTGACCACGAGCAAGTTCCCGGCCAGACCAACATTCCAGTACATTAAATTCACCTGCACCTCTGACTACATTGTGTTTTCCTCAGGTTAGCCAGAGAATTCCAGTGGTACACTGTGGGACTACTGGTTGTAACTGACCGTTATTAACCATTCCGGCCAGACCAGTGGTCCTTTTTGTCTTAAACACATCGGTGTCTGTGTATACTGAGGCTGTTTGAATTGCCAGATCCACTAGCCTTGAGATCTGTAGGTAGCGGTGCATCTGGCCTCTCTTTCTTTTTATTGTTTTGTCATTATATGTGGTTCACGCCCTCATTCTATTTTAATGATAACTAATAAAGTGTGTGGTTTTATTACACACACACTTAAGCGTTCTTGACATACCAGTGAGAATATTTAAGGCTGAACGTAATTCTTCTCTTTCTATATCAGTGAATTCAAGAAGTACAACAGCGACTTAAAAAGATTAAAATAGACAAATCGCCAGGACCGGATGGCATACACCCCCGTATCCTAAGGAAATTTAGTGATGTCATAGCGAGACCTTTATTTCTGACATTTACGGACTCTATACTGACAGGTAATGTTCCACAAGATTGGCGCATAGCAAATGTGGTGCCAATATTCAAAAAGGGTCCAAAAACAGAGCCTGGAAATTATAGGCCAGTAAGTTTAACATCTGTTGTTGGTAAACTGTTTAAAAGTTTTCTAAGAGATGCTATCTTGGAGTATCTCAATGAAAATAAGCAAATAACGTCATATCAGCATGGCTTCATGAGGGATCGGTCATGCCAAACGAATTCAATCAGTTTCTCTGAAGAGGTAAGTTCTAGACTTGACAGTGGCAAATCAATGGATGTCATATATCTGGACTTCTCCAAAGCATTTGACACTGTACCTCATAAAAGGATAGTATACAAAATGAGAATGCTCGGACTGGGAGAAAATGTCTGTATGTGGGTAAGTGACTGGCTGAGTAATAGAAAACAGAGGGTGGTTATTAACGGTACACACTCAGATTGGGTCAATGTCACTAGTGGGGTACCTCAGTGGTCAGTATTGGGCCCTATTCTCTTCAATATATTTATTAATGATCTTGTAGAAGGCTTGCACAGTAAAATATCAATTTTTGCAGATGACACTAAACTGTGTAAAGTAATTAACACTGAAGAGGACAGTTTTCTGCTACAGAGGGATCTAGATAGATTGGAGGCTTGGGCAGAGAAATGGCAGATGAGGTTTAACACTGACAAATGTAAAGTTATGCACATGGGAAGGAGTGATGCAAGTCACCCGTACATACTAAATGGCAAAACACTCGGTAACACTGACATGGAAAAGGATCTAGGAATTTTAATAAACAGCAAACTAATCTGTAAAAACCAGTGTCAGGCAGCTACTGCCAAGGCCAATAGGATAATGGGTTGCATCAAAAGGGGCATAGATGCCCGTGATGAGAACATAGTCCTACCACTTTACAAATCACTAGTCAGACCACACATGGAGTACTGTGTACAGTTCTGGGCTCCTGTGAACAAGGCAGATATAGCAGAGCTGGAGAGGGTTCAGAGGATGGCAACTAATGTAATAACTGGAATGGGGCAACTACAGTACCCTGAAAGGTTATGAAAATTAGGGTTATTCACTTTAGAAAAAAGACGACTGAGGGGAGATCTAATAACTATGTATAAATATATCAGGGGTCATTACAGAGATCTCTCCCATTATCTATTTATCCCCAGGACTGTGACTGTAACTAGGCGACATCCTCTGTGTCTGGAGGAAAGAAGGTTTGTACACAGACTTAAAAGAGGATTATTTATGGTAAGAGCAGTGAGACTATGGAACTCTCTGCCTGAGGAGGTGGTGATGGTGAGTTCACTAAAAGAGTTGAAGAGAGGCCTGGATGTATTTCTGGAGTGTAATAATATTATAGGCTATAGCTACTGGAGATGGGTCGTTGATCCAGGGAGTTATTCCGATTGCCTGATTGGAGTCGGAAAGGAATTTTTTCCCCTTAAGTGGGGGAAATTTGCTTCTGCCTCACAGGGTTTTTTTGCCTTCCTCTGGATCAACTTGTAGGAAATAGGCCGAACTGGATGGACAAATGTCTTTTTTCGGTCTTATATACTATGTTACTATCTATATTACTATGTATTCACTGGCCACAATGACTCTAACAGAAACAAAACAAAGTTTAAAATGAACAGATACAAAATGGAGTCCAAATTATGAGAAACTACATCTTTACACTTTTCACTGTAATCTTTGTTTTGGTTCGTTTATGGTTCTGTTTGTCCGACCCATATCTGTCATTACGTTATTATTTTTTCTTTGCTTTTCTCCTTGTAGGCCTCTGCACCTAGTTAGAAAGGGATCAACGTCTAGTTGTGGGTCGTCATTTAGGGCGTATCTTGCAATCAGGTAGGGACAGTGGTGTGGGTGAATTTCAGGGCGTCATGGTAATATAGGGGTCTCAAGAACAATTTCCTCTGGTGGGCCCCAGGAACCGCAGTCCGATACTGCTTTATGGTAATCTAAGCATGGTGTGTGCACATGATGTGGTTTTTAGGATATATTTACATATGAAAAACTGTTTACAGTGCTAACTGTTGGTACTTAATGCCAAGCACAATAATTGTACAGTTTTGTGAAGGCACAAGTTCAGGAACTGACTTGTATGTTACAGCTAATATCTTGCTGTAATGGCAAGGATCAAAGACATTTAATCTCTCAGCGGTACTTTCTGCAACATGATTTCGGGATGCTGATAGGTTAATATGGCACCCAGGGCCTAAGAATGGCCATGTATGGAATCCTATTATGTCACCTACTGAAAGGTAACCCCTTAAGGTCATGGCCCATTTTCATTTTTGCATGTTAGTTTTTTCCTGTCTGCCTTCCAAGGGCCATAACATTTTAAATTTTGTATTCACATAACCAGATGAGGATTTAATTTGTGTGGGACAAGTTGTATTTTTTTTAATGGCACTATTTAATTGACCATAGCTTGTACTGGAAAAAACATTTCTTTGCAGGGTGAAATTGAAAAAAAGAAAAAAAACTTAATTCTGCAATGTTCTTTGGGTTTAATTTAAAAGTTTTCACTATGTGCTAGAAATTATATGACAACCTCATTCTGCAAGTTACTGCAATTAAGAAAATACCAAATATATGACATGTAGTTTGTATTATGTGTGTATTTTTTGCCATATTCTGACACCTAGATTTGAATTTACTGCACTGTGTAAGAGTTAATTTTTGTGGGCTGAGCTGTAGTTTTTATTTGTACCATTTTGGGGTACATAAGACTTTTTAATCACTTTTTATATGAAAAATTTTGGGCTATTTTTTTTATCATTACTGCATTCACAGCACATGATAAATACGTATTTTATTAGTTCAGACAATTTGGACACGGAGATGTCAGTACTGTTTATTTTATAATTGTTTGTTTATTTTTTGAGTAAAATATGGAAAGGGGTGATTTAAATATTTTTTTGTTTTTTATATTGTTCAAAACCTTTTTTTTTTTTTACAGGCTGCCTATCCTGGAAATCTTCATAAGGCAACCAATTGCCAACCAATTGGATCCCTGCAATTTCACCACTGGGCTCCGATCAAAGGACAGAGGGAGTCCCCTCCTTCTTACCCCAAAGATGCCACCGTTGCTATTGACAGTGGCATTTGTGGATTTAAATGATTTGATGTATGCTGTATTATACAGCCAGCACCTTCCACATATGGAGCGAGATCAGCACATGAGCCCTCTCCATACAACCTCTTAATACATATGACGTACAGGTATGTCATGTAGCTTTAAGGGGCTAAATAATAAAATAAATCATCAATTCAAAAACTATACATAATTGGTATTGCTGTATCTAATGACCCATGCAATAAAATAAACATTATTTTCCTGAATGGGGAAAATTGTTAAAAAAAAATATTTAAAAAACAATGCCAACATTGATGCTTTTATGAATAAAAAGTACCCCAAAATTATACCAATGAAAATTACTAAATAGTCTTGCAAAAAGCAAGCTCCGTTAATGGAGAATTAGTGTTACAAGTCTTGGAATATGCCACCAAATTTTTTTTTTTTTTTTTTTAATTCATTTATTGTGCAAAAGAAGTTAAAAAAAAAAACAATATACATTTGTCACATCATTTATCCCGTACTGTGAACTCCGTGATAACAAAACGCAAAAAACATGAAATTTAGCTTTTTTTTCTATCAATCTCATTATATAAATATGGAAACTTTGTCAAGGACTATTCATATGGAGGAATTTGCCATCAGAATTTTAGAGTGGACACCGCATCAAATTTCCAGCAGCATCCGCATGGTATCTGGCTCGCTGTTTTCAGTGGAAAGCAGAGTTGCAGTTCACAGACCCTTGGTTTAGAGCTACAACCATATCAAGAAGGGATATGTCAGCTTGTGCTCGGATCGGCTCATGGTGAGAAGAGACCCTAACTAACCCTACTCTCTCCCCCCCCCTCACCTGGAAAGCGACAGGGTTATGACGGAACTGCTGTCGAAGGGTAGCCTAAAGGGGGCTACACCTCAGTCCTGAAAAGAAGGGTGGGTTCCTGGGTGGGTCGAAATCGTTCGAACCGAGGTGTGGGGGAAGGAGAGGCAGGTATAAGTAGCCAAGGCCCCGCCTCCCCTCTCACAAACACGGCAATCTTAATTGACTACCACTTATGCTCGGATCGGCTCATGGTGAGAAGAGACCCTAACTAACCCTACTCTCCCCCCCCCCCACCTGTAAAGCAGCATGGTTATGCCGGAATTGCTGTCGAAGGGTAGCCTAAAGGGGCCAAAAGAAACAATGCATAGAGGTTTGAAAAGACTTTAATAACACACAACTACAAAACCAAATCTCGGAAAGCTTGTGACATCTCACATTGGGGGGACTTCTCAGCACAAAAGCAATTTAGCTGGTTCCTGCAGTGCCCTGAAAATAAGCAGACTGGTAAGTCTATAAGAGGCAGTATCTGTAGTGTTAGGGACCCTTGTGCAGAAGTCGCCGTGAAGTGGCACTTGGGCCCGACATACTTTTGATCAAAAATGTGCGCTAAGAGCTTCCTTCATTCCTATTTTTGGAATGAGCCCCTTTTTTATTTTTCAGTTTGTGATGTATTGTGCAGCCATCTTTTAACCAACTTTATTTGCCTTATGGTCATGCACTTCTGAGTGTAGAAATATATTTGCTTAGTCTGAACTCTTATTGTATCTCACATTGGGGATCAGGGATATAACACATGTAACAAGCGGAACTCCGACATCCCAACTGTTTGATGTCATGTACTGGTACCTTATGCATGGACGCAGCAGCCGCAGCGCCGATGCGGAAGAAATGCCCAGTGATCGACCAAGGATCGACCCCTGAGCCGGCCAACAATATACTAATGTACCTAAGGAAAGACGTGGTAGTCAGTGGTGCATTCCCTAGCTTGAGCAAGGGAGAACATGCCAGTTCGGACTCAGCTTTAAGCAGCCAATCATCTAACACCCGTACCAGACACCATTTGTTGATCGTGGGGAAATACCTGACCTCTACCGATTCCCCCGGCCGCGACGTTTTGGACGAGGCCAAGGTAAGAACTTAGCAGGCGTGTTGGAGCCCATGAGCTCGCCTGGCCTGAGGAATCCATAGAAAGCCAGGTACATGGCTGTCTCCACCAGAGCACCTGCGGCCCGAACGGTTTACCCTGAAGTTTGTCGGCTACGGACCTAAACATGCTACTGGTGAATGGCTGACGAACATGCCATTTCGTAACAGACATCTTCCGCAAACCCTTCAGCGTTGCCTTGATGGGGTGGACGGAGAACAGTGACGGTAGATCCGGATACAGCATGTACCAATGATGTTGAACACCTGCCAGGTACAGTTTATTAGTGCTATAGGACAGGTTTAATTGAGAGTGGCAAAACCCGACAAAGCCCAATAGGTGAGTGATAGGCCCCAGGTAGGTGTCCTCATTTTTTTAACAGGCGCCAAGCCATCTTGTAAGCCCTCAGGGTATTACTGGACAAGGAGTTGGCCATCAGTCTCCTAGCTACGGCGAGATGAGAGACTAGTCCAACCACAACTGGGACTGGTGAGGAGTTGGCGTTGACAACCGATCTGCCACTGGACACACCTGAAAGAAAAGTTGAAAATTAAAGCGGGATAGAGCATCCGCCACGACGTTGCGGTCTCCACTAATGTGTTTACAAACAAAAACAGAAATTGTGCATCAAAGACACCCAAACAAACCTCCTCACAAACAACATGATCAGTTTAGAATTAGACCTGCCCTTCATAATGATATCCATGACTGCCGTGTTGTCAGTCAGGAACAGCACCGTACAGTTCCTTCATTGCTCGCCCATACAACTGCTGCCCCTACAATAGGATAAACCTCAAACAAGGAGAACATAAGGAGAAACCTGGGATGGATGCGACCTCCGGTGGCCATGGACCAGAAAACCAATGGTTGCCGTGCATTGCGGCGAAGCCGAATGGTGACGAGGCATCAGTGTGGACTACCGGAGACTGGTTTGAGACCACCGGAACGAGGAGTGACACACCGTTCCAATGCGCCAAAAACTTATCCCACATGACAAGGTCAGCCATGGCCTCTGGATCCAAACACACCATCTTGTCCTGCGCACGGGCCTGCGGGAGCAACGCCAAAAGTCTAGAGATGAAGGACCTACCCTGGGGAATAATGCGCATGGCGAAATTGAGCATGCCTAAAAGGGACTGCAGATCCGCTCTGGAAGCTACTCTCACTTGAGCCCACCTATGGACGACTTGCCTAATCCTGTCTAACTTGTTAGGTGGGAGACTTGCTTGCAAGCGCACTGTGTCTAGTTGAATTACCAAAAAGGTAATGGTGGTGTCAGGGCCTTCTACCTTGTGAGAAGCTATAGGCACGCTGAGATCTGAAAATACCGTCCGCAAGCACTGTAGGTCCTGAGGCTGCTGTGGCGGGGGCTCAATGAGGAGAAAGTCGTCCAGGTAATGAGTGACATGGCTGACCCGAAAGACATCTGACAACACCCAATGCAAGGCACTAGCCAACTGGTCAAAGATCCACGGACTAGACTTGGACCCGAAGGTCAGCATGCTGACAAAGTAGTACTGCTCTTGCCACTTAATCCCATGCCACTGCCACAGTTCTGGCTGGATGGGGAGTAGTTTAAAGGCGTCTGTGAAATCCGCCTTAGACAACCAGGCACCTCTTCCAAACATAAGTATGACCTCAATAGCCTCATCAATGGAGGCGTACCTCATGGATAACTCATCCGAGGGGATTAGTGAATTCAAACTGGGAACTGGTAAGGAATGTGGGGCTGACAAGTCGTAAACAAACCTCTTTTTATTAGAAAACTTGCCAGTCACCACACCGACTAGGTTAACCCTCCAACAATCAAACGGGGGCTGCACCACTGGGCCAATCAAATAATCCTTATCTAACTCAAGTTGGATTAACTGTGTGACTGTTTCGGGATCTCTGGTAGCCGACAACAAGTTCCTGCACTTATGCGGGGCTTGAGGAAGGACAAGCAAGCCTGTATGAAAGCCGTAAAGCAGGCTGTTGAGTACAAACTGAACCCACACCGATTCTGGATGTCCAGCTAGGAAACAGGCGAGGAGATCCACATTAACCACGCTTAGTCATGTGTGATATCCCCCCTTTTGCATGCAAGCAACGCGGGGTGGACCCTGAAACACAGGGTACATAAGTGTAGCAACCTACATTGGTTGCAGTGGCACACTGCATAATTGAAATTGTTGCACAACGGTGACTTACCGAGATACTTCACCGGGCGAACCAACTTGTCAAAGGACGCGAGTACCCTACTAGCCAGCAGAGCGGGAAGAGCACTAGCTACGGAAGGCCCTTCCGAGCTACCACTCTCCGAACACCAGCCGGCTGTATGGGCGTAGGAGCCGCAACCAGTGCAAGTCGGTGCCTTAAGCCCCGCAAAGTGACGGCAAAAAAACTCTGTATCTACCTGTGACCAATCTATGACATGATTGCACTGAGCAAGTGTGGCTGCCGCCTTGGCCGAAATGGAGCGGTGGTAGTCATAAAATGCGGTGCCACCTTATTTGTACCCTAAATCAACAACCTTAAACAAGTACAGGTAACAACTCCTACCTCCTGAGGGGGCTAACGGTGCACACCACATCCCGATAGAGGCTGAAGGCCAACACAAATTCTGCAATATTAAGTTTCCTATTTTGCCTGACGTCCTTAGACCTGAGCACAACAGAGACCTCTCCGGTCAGGATGGTTCTAAAGGAAACCTCATCCTGGCCCAGAGCCGCCGGTTGTGTAAAGAGAAGGCAGTAAAATTCGGCGGTACAATTCGCAGACTTGTCCACATCCACACTTCCGTTCCGCATAAAAATAGAACATGTCCTATTCTTGTCCGCAGACACGGACAAGAAAAGGCATTTCTATTTAAAGTGCCAGCCATGTGTGGTCGGCAAAATACAGAACGCACATGGCCGGCGTCCGTGTTTTGCGGATCCGCAATTTAAGGACCGGAAGACACTTGCGGACACGTGAATGGACCCCAAGTGGAGTATTTTGACAGCATCAACATCTGCCATGTGAACAAGCCCATAAGTTTCCACAACCAAGCTTCCTGCATGCATACCTTAAAGGGAACCCGTCACCTCCAAAACCATCCCAAGCAGCCAGCAGTACCTGAGAGTAGCCAGCAGAGTGTTGCCTCCTTGCTTCAAGTCAAGGTAACCCCTTCCCTGCCCCTTCGTCTGTGACTGACAGCCGGCAGTTCGGCAAAGCCAGCCGAACGCTCTGCATAAGTACTCTCAGTAACAGCGAAGGGGAAGGGAAGGGGGCGCAGTTACCTCCACTTAAAGCAAGGAGGCCGCTGCCCACTTGACTTCAAGCACGACTAGAAAATCACGCGGGCAAGGGATAAAAGAACGTTTTCAGAGCTTTTGCTTCATCTGCCTTCAGGAAGAAAATGATCGTCAGAAACATGCTGCTGGCTACTCTCAGGTAATGCTGGCGGCTTGGGATGGTTTTTGGAAGTGCAGGTACAAGCAGCGCCGGTTTTAGACAAAATGTGGCCCTGGGCAAAATCAAAAGGGGGGCCCACATCTTGTAATGTGCTAAAAACACAGTCCGACACCCCCGCTGATCAGCTGTTTGAGGAGACAGCACGTGCTGTTCACTGCTGTCCCATAGACATACAGCAGCAGAGCAGGAAGAGAGGAGGGAGATGGCATGTGCGCACAACACACACCGTCTCCTTAAAGAGCTGATGGTTGGGAATGCCCGGTGTCAGACCCCCGCTGATCTAATATTGATGACCTATCCTTAGTCAATGGGGGCCCAGGGCAATTGCCCAGGGTATCCCCCACCTAATGCCGGCCCTGACTACAAGTAATATTTTGCACAAGTAAAGAGAGACTTTTATACCTATAGTTCTGGCCTGATTCTTCAAACCACCCTTCCACTTCAGTGATACCCAGGGAGCAATAGCTTGAGAAAATATACCATGTGTGGGGAGTCGCTCTGGTAGATAGTGCGGGTGCAGTATAGAGGCACAACAGGGAGTCCAGATAGTGCAAATAACTGTTTTATTCACACTTGCACAAAATAAGACAGTCTCTTGGTGTTAATTCACACACATACGAAATCAAGCGGAAAAACAAGACAGTCCAAAACAGGCTCCAGTCACCTGGGAGGTTTTTAGATGCAGGTTCACACCTGGCTGTCAGTCCAGCCGTAAGACAAGCGACGTCAGGCTTCCAGGCCGTCTGCACTCCTCCTTGCTGGGCTCTTGCTTCCTGCCCAGAGAACTTCCAAACTGAAATGAATCCCCAGCCTAACAGCAGCACCAGGATAATCACATCCTCCACACCCAGCTGCTGGCTGTGTTATAAAGGCCTGGGAAAATCCGGCCTGGACCGTGGGGAGTAGGCACCCACCCAACTCTTTGCCTACTCCCAGTAAGAGCCGGCCCGGATTGGCTTTGCAGCCAAACTAAATAGCAAGGTGTCAAGCAGCACTAGCTTCTGCTGACACACCAAAAATCCGGCTCTTACCTCACCGAGGCCAGGAACCTCGGTGACACGTACCTCCCGTCGACCACAGTACCTTGCACCTTACCACATATGACACATCATCTCATCAGGGCCACTATTACTCCCATCCTCTGCACAGGCTCCCCAAGGACTCACTGCAAGGTAAAGTCAGTATATGACCTCACCTGTATGTATACTATACTACCAACTAACATACAGCATTTTTCTTCCTGCCACACAGCAGACCATTCCATAACCCATACATTAACACCAAAGCAGCAAAGCTCCTCAGTATAACTGTAACAAAAAAACAAAACAGTAAAGAAGCCATACATCCAGAAAGAGTTAGGGCTAGAGCTTAGCTAACCAGTTGAGATTTGGTTTGGTTCGGATCCAAATCGGTTCGGGCCGAACCAAAGCTGATGCAATTGCCCTGAAAGTTGGTATATAGCCTCCAAGGAATTTTTAGGGAAACTTGTTATCCTTGTTATTCATATTTTTTTTCCCTCCTCAAGCTCTGGAATGAAATGGCAGCAATAGTAAATGAAGTCTGAGGGACACGGACATACATAACTAAAGGTAAACGCATGTTTGATGCCATTAGCAAAGAACGTGTTTAACCCCTTCCCGACATGTGACATACTATTACGTCATGGAAGTCAGTGACTTCCTGCATTTTGAAGTAATAGTACGCCATGCTGATCGGGCGGGCACCAGAGTGGTGCGTGCCCGATCACTGCAGGGATCCGGCAGTCCCTGGCAGCCGGGCCTCTGCTGTATCCACTGGCATCTCTTGTGGATTAACCCCTTCTGACCACGGCATAGAAGGGGTTTGTGTCGGGTGAGGGAGATCATCGGGTCCCACTTGCTGCTGTGACGGGGACCCGATGCGTGAGAAGGCAGACGGATGCCGTACAGAGGCTGCCCAATGCCTTGCACAGCATCGGGACCTGCCTTCTACGGGTGCCCAGGAGATCCAGCCTCAGGCCTGGGTCTCCTAGGCAACCTGTTAGTGTACTGTTCAGTGTAGTACACCAACAGGCAATGCTTTACAATACAGAAGTATTGTAAAGCATTGCAGAGGGGGATCAGACCCCCAAAAGTGAAAGTCAAAAATAAAGTAAAGAAAAAAAGTTAAAAAAGATGTTTTTAATAAAATTAATAACTTTTTTAAGTAAAAAAAAAAAGGAAAAAAACGCCCCTTTCCCCTTATTTTATAATAAAAAAAAACAGAAAAAAAAACCACACATTATGTATCGCCGCTTCCCTAATGATCGGTTCTATAAATATATCACATATATCCACCCTGTCCGATAAACGCCATTAAAAAAAATGGTGTCACCTTACATCACAAAGTGCAACACCAAGCGATCAAAAAGACGCATGTCCCACAAACTGGTATCCATAAAACCGTCACATCATCCTGCAAAAAATAAGCCCCTACCCAAGTCAAAAAATATAAAAAAAAACTATAGCTCTCAGAACATGGAGACGCTAAAACATCATTTTTTTGTTTCAAAACTGCTATTATCGTACTAAAGTGAAAGGCCTCTTTCACACAGGCGTCATGTTTGACGCCCAGATAAGAGGCGGGTGCATTGCGGGAAAATGCACGATTTTTCCGCGCGAGTGCAAAGCGTTTTAATGTGTTTTGCACGCACGTGGGAAAGATCGGCATGTTTGGTACCCAGACCCGAACCCGGACTTCATCACTGAAGTTAGGGTTTGGGTTGAGTATTCTGTATATTTTATTATATGCCCTTATAACATGGCTATAAGGGAAAATAATAGCATTCTCACTACAGAATGCTTAGTAAAATGTGCATTAAGGGGTTAAAAATAAAATAATTAACTCACCATATCCACTTGATCGCGTAGTTGCTATCTCTTCTCTCTTCTTCATTCATTAGCTGTCAGCTAAAGGACCTGTAATGACGTCACTGAGCTCATCACATGGTCCATCACCATGGTGATGGACCATGTGATGTGATGTCACCACAGGTCCTTTAGCTGGCAGCAGATCACAACTACGCGATCAAGTGGATAAGGTGAGGTTTTTTTTTTAACCCCTAATGCACATTTTACTAAGCATTCTGTAGTGAGAATGCTATTATTTTCCCTTATAACCATGTTATCAGGGAAAATAATAAAGATAGAGTCCTGTCTCTTAGGAACCTTGCGGGAAAATCGCACTGCATCCGCACTTGATTGTGGATGCCTGCGATTTTCCCGCAGCCCCATTCACTTCTACGGGGCCTGCGTTGCGTGAAAAACACAGAATATAGAACATGCTGCGATTTTCACGCAACGCAAAAGTGATGCAGGAAAATCACCGCTCATGTGCATAGCCCCATAGAAATGAATGGGTCAGGATTCAGTGTGGGTGCAATGCGTCCACCTCATCCATTGCGCCCGCGCGGAAAACTCGCCCGTGTTAAAGGGGCCAAATACATTTTAAAAAAATGCACATATGTATTGCCACGTCCATAACAACCAGCTCTATAAAAATATCACATGAGCTAACCCCTCAGGTCAACACCGTAAAAAAATTTAAATAAAAACTGGGTAAAAAATTACATTTTTGTCACCTTAGATAACAAAAATTTCAGCAGCAAGTGATCAAAAAGATATAGGCCCCCAAAATAGTACCAATCAAACCATCACCTTATCCCGCAAAAAATGAGACCCTACCTAAGACAATCGGTCAAAAAATAAAAAAAGCTATCACTATCAGACAGACAATGGAGACAGATAGTTTTGAAGCAAAAAAAAAAAAAAAAAAAATCATATTATTGTGTTAAAGTGAAATAAATAAAAAAAGTCATATTAGGTATTGTCGTGTTCATAACAACCAGCTCTATAAAAATATCAGATGACCTAACCCCTTTTTGTCACCTTACATCGCACAAATTGCAACACCAGGCTCTCAGACTATGGAGACACTAAAACATCATTATTATGGTTTGAAAAATGCTATTATTTGTGTGAAGCTTAAATAAATAAGAAAAAGTAGACCTATTATTAGGTATTGCCACGTCCGTAATGATCTGCTCTATAAAAATATCACATGACTTAACTCCTCAGGTGAACGCTGAAAAAATAAATAAAAAAAAACTGCGCCAAAGCAACCAATTTTTTGGTCACTTTGCCCCATAAAGTGTAATAATAAATGATCAAAAAATCATATGTACCCAAAAATGGTACTAATAAAAGCGATAACTCCTTCTGCAAAAAACAAGCCCCTGCACTAGACAAATCGGCAGAAAAATTTTAAAAAATAGAGCATTCAGAAAATGGAGATACAAAAACAAAGCATTTTTGAAAAAAAATTATGTAAAACTGAAACATAGAAAGTAGACATATTTGATATCATTGCATCCATAAGAACCTGCTCTATAAAAATAGCACATGATCTACCCTGTTAGATGAATGTTATAAAAAAAACTGTGGAAAAGGTACAGTACAGACATAGTGGCATGCGGCTGCAATAGAAGCAACAGCAGAAGCAGCATAGCATGGAACATACAAGGCTGTCTATGGGCAGTAGTAGTAGTAGTAGTGATAGTGGTGGCATATGCTTTGAGTTAATAGTGGTGGCAGTAGGGGATAAGCAGCAAGAGACAGCAGCCATATCATACACATTGGCAAAAAGGCAGCAGCCTTACGGAAGCTGATGGTCAGCAGGCCGCAGCAGTGGCATGAAGGAGGAGGCGGCAGCAGCCATATGCTATATGTTGGCAGATAGGCAGCAGCAAGATGAAGGCAGCAGATTTACGGAAGATGATGGTTGGCAGGCCGCAGCAGTGGCATGATGGTGGTGGTGGTGAGATGATGCAGGTGGCGGCAGTAGCAGCCATACACAACATGACTGTAGGCAGATCGCAGTAGTGGCGTGAAGGAGACGGTGGCAGAAGCCATGCAGAACGGGATGGTAGGCATTAGGAAGTAGGCAGCAGTGGCATGATAGAGGCAGCAGCAGTACGGAAGATGATAGTTGGCAGGACGCAGCATTGGCATGATGACGGCAGGCAGACAGCAACAGTGGCAGGATGGGGGTTCAGTCAGCAAAGTTAGGCTACTTTCACACTAGTGTTTTTTGCGGATCTGTCATGTATCTGCAAAAATGCTTCCTTTACAATAATACAACAGCCTTGTCCTTTGCCAGCGAACTGCCTGTTACCTTAATGCATATGTCTTGAATTGTCGTATATATGCATGCATTTATGTCTCCTTGCAGGTCGCAGTATCCAGCTGGATGGGCCCTGTGTGGTGCGAGGTCGCACCAATGTTAAAGCAGCGGGGTATGTAGTGTCCCACTCTGTAATGGTGGGCACAACTAAGGGGTCACATTGTTCCCCCTCATGTGGGGAGATTGGTATTTTGTCATTTTATGCACAGTTTTACCCTGCAGAGGTCATGTGTTTCTGTACAGGCCTGCTAGGGGTGTAGTTTAGCCTCCCAGACAGTAGAGGGAGCCAGGGAGACCCTAGTTTATATAGCTAGGCCCAGGCAGGGGATAGGGAGTCCAAGCCCTGGAGCCTGAGAGAGGACAGTGCAGGCCCTGAGCTTGTGAGGGCAAGTTCAGCTCCTGTGCAGTCAGTCTAAGACTGGAGCTAGCCCAGACCAGGCAGTGTGCCAAAGGAACCACCTTCCAGGAGATAGTCCTGAGTATTCCTTCCAGGAGAGAGTCCCGAGTCCAGGAGAAGGTTCCCTCCTGAGTCCTGCAATCAGCAGAGAGAAACCCAGCAGTGCCATTACCCAGTCCAGCTAGAGTCAAGCTGAGAGGCAGAGAGAGAAAGTGAGTGCAAGAAGATATTACAGATCAGAGGAGGAACTTCAGTGTTCCCAAGGATAAAGCCAGCTATAGGGCATACGGGCATTGGAAGTTTTTACCAGTCAGGATCCTGAGGGATGCAGCCTGTACTGTGAGTCTATTTAACCCTCCATTACTACTGTGAAGCCTGCTGTATACCAATTGTCTTCTGTGGAACTACAAGGAGTGTGTATGAAGTTGCCATCATTCAGTAAAGAAGAGTTCTGTTTCAACTCAAGTGTCTGCACCTCCATTATTCCCACTATCTATCAGGGTGCCACCGTTACCGACACTGGCATCACGAACTGTATGGGACCTGGCCATAGGCACGTTAAATCATAACACCAAGGGCACCTCCCCTAGCACCCGGCCTGTGTCCCCGAAATTAGAGTGTGCCCCAGAGGACCAACTCGTCTGCCTCTCCGGCACTGGCATCTCTCTCCCTTACCCCGGGATGCTACAAAAACATTCCCACATTTTACTTTGGTAGCAAGGGTCTAAAAGCATGGCTATCCAGTAATCAGACTGCTTGATGTCAATGATACACCTGTCACGGCGTAAGCAAGATAGCATACAGGTCACAAATCTGGCCAGTGTGCCTAAGGAGCCAGTTTTTTCTGGCTCTGTCCCCCACTGAGACAATTGGGTGTCTTAGCCAGTGCCATTCTCATCATCGTCCTCTTGCTTCTCCACCTCCCCTTGCAGTGGCAGCTCCTCATCATCCTTCTCCTCTATGGTAGCTTCCCATTGTGTGTCCCTAACAGCTATAGGACGGACAGCAAGGTGCGTCAGCTGCTCTTTTTCCGCTATGGTCACCTGCTGCATAAATGTCAGTGTCTGTTCTAAGATAACTATAAGAGGGATTGTCCATGCTGCTCTTGTCCTTTCTGATGAACTTTGTGACCTCTTTGAATGGCTGACCACGAAGCAACACATGCTCCCTGCTGCTGAGGCTGTCTGGTGCATGACAAAATCATTCACGGCTTCCTGCAGCTCATACAGATGCTTGACCATGTGCAATGTTGAATTCCAGCAAGTTGGCACGTCACAGATTAAGCAGACCGTTCTTTTGCTGCAGGTCCAGGAGAGTGTTTCTCGCCATGTGGACTTTGACAGCACCTTGTGCAAGCCAAATTATTTAGAAAGAGCTGCACCACTATATTGATGACATGTGCCATGCAGGGAGTTTGTTTAATTTTGCCCAGGTTCAGGGCGGCCAGGATGTTGCACCCATTGTGGCTAAAACAAAGTTGAAACTTAAACTAATTGACGGAAGGGCACCACCAGGAGTGGAGCCTGTGGTTTAATTTGATTACGCACAGGAAACCTCACCCGGCCCAGACACGGAAAGGATTGACAGATTAATACCTCTTTCTCGATTCTGTGGGTGGTGGTACATTATGTGGTCAAAGGTTAAAAATTTTACTGTAGGCCACTGTAGTACGGCCCCCAAAAATTAGTCTTTCACCGGACAGAAAATAAATTGTCAGTATGTGGTTCGAGGTACATTATGCGGTCACAGGATAAAAATGTAACTGCCAGGCCCCAAAAAGTACCCAATAGGCATTCACCTGACAGTAAAGAACTTTAGATTCTGTGGCGGGAGGTACATAAGGCAGTCCCAGGATAAAAATGTAACTGTCGGCCACTATAGGACCTAAAAATTAGGCATTCGCCCAACAAGGCCTTTTTTGCCGCTCTACATACATAAGGCAAGGACCATTCTTTGTTCTGGGTGGTGGCATTGGATATGTGTGGGCTGGCATGAGCAAATTCAATTACATGTGTTCATCACAGGCGTTGAATTGCTACGATATCCATGCCTCATTCATTTTTAGAAATGTGGGGTAGTCCACACTGTCGTGAGCTAGGAGAGTGCGCTTATCGGTCACAATCCCACCTGCAGCGCTGAATGTCCTTTCAGACAGGACACTCGACGAGGGGCAAGCCAAGAGTTCAATGGCAAATTGTGCCAGCTCTGGCCACAGGTCAAGCCTGCACACCCAGTAGTCCAGGGGTTCCTCGCTTCTCAGAGCATCCACATCGGCCATTAACCCGATGTAGTTGGACACCTGTCGGCATTCCCTGAGGCTGGATCCAGAGGACGATGGTTGTCGATGGGTTGGCTGCAAGAATGATCGTATATCCAAAGTGACCAACACATCTTCAGACCACCCTCTTCTTGCAGGCGCGGTAGGATTGGTACCCGCACCTGTTTCGCGGTGGGTGGAAATTCCTCTGCCAGTGCCCGCAACAGCAGAATGCAGCATCTCTCGCACCAAGGCCTGGAAATGCTGCATTCTGCCAGCGATTTGTGATGGTGGTAACATGTCTGCCATTATGTGTTTGTACCGGGGGTCTAAGTAGGTTGTCACCCAGTATAGGTCCTTGCCCTTTATGCTTTTTATATGGGGATCCCTCTTCAAACACTGGAGCATGAAGGCCCTCATTTGCACTAAATTGGAAGCGGTGGAGCGCCCTGGCTCATGCTTATTGCCCAGGAGAATGTTGTCCTCGGTCTCCTCCCCCCCCGGCCAAGGACAACACCAGGGATACCCCCCAGCCACCATCCTCCTCTGACTCCTCTTTAGACTACTGCTGACTTGTCTCAGATGGAGTAGCCCCCCCTGGGAATTCATTCAGCATTGTGACTTCCTCATCTTCCAGCTCCTGTTCCGGCTTGATCAATGACACGACGCAATGCAAGCTCCAGAAAGAAGGCGTAAGGTAA
Source organism: Bufotes viridis (assembly GCA_033119425.1). Taxonomy (NCBI): domain Eukaryota; kingdom Metazoa; phylum Chordata; class Amphibia; order Anura; family Bufonidae; genus Bufotes; species Bufotes viridis. The sequence goes on from CM065591.1 coordinate 214,186,236, forward strand.
AATGTCACTGATGGCGCCCTGACTGCGACTGACCAGTTTGGTGATCTCATCAAATGGCCACAGAAGTTTGCATGAGCAGCCACTGGTGCTGAGAAAAGAAACTAAAGTCCCCAGAACCTGTCCTGTCGCCAAGTTCGTACAGGTAGTCCAGTGGCGGATCCAGAGCCTGATCTCGGGAGGGGCACTTCCAGATTGTTTTGTGGCGGGCAAGGGGGTAATATTACTGAGGAGGGTTATCATGGGACTGTAGAATGTACCTTGATACCCCTTAGTTATAATACACCTGTATAATGTACCCTGATACCCCTCCTCAGTTATATTACCCCCTGTATAATTTACCCTGATATAACTGAGAACGGGTATCAGGAGATATTATACATGGGTAATATAACTGAGGGGTATCATCAGGGTAAATTTTACAGGCTGTGGGACCCGCACCTATCAGACAATGGGGGCATATGCTACCGATATGCCCCCTTTGTCTGAAATGAGAATACCCCTTTAAGTGCCACTTTCCCCTCTCCCGTATCATGTCCCAGTCTCCCCATCATGTGCCTGTAATAAGTGCCACTCTTCTTTCTCTCCCCCTCTCACCAGTCTCCTCTCATGTGCTAGTCTCCACAGTGAGTCCCCCCCCCTCCCCTTAAACATACTGACTGCTCCCACACTGCTGCATCTGTTGTGCCATATTTTGTGCTACATACTTACCTTTCTATGTTGTCCTCCTTGGCTCTCTTTCTGGGCACTGCCTAGGGCCCTGGGCTGTGGCCTAAGGACAGTCACTCAGGCTACTGGCTGCACTCCCACAGTTGCTCCACCCCTTTTTCTTCTTCTATGGGCTGGGGCAGGAGCTAGCAACGGCTCTCCTCTCCCAGCTGCGATGCTGCGATGCTGCGTGCGTGTGCACGACTGCACGCACGGCTCTGCTGCTTCACTCCGGACCGGCTCCGCCCCCCTTCCTGGCCCTGTGGCGCGGTATAGAAATTTATAGTGTGTGCACGCCGCGGCCAGTGAATTTATTCAGCAGAATCTCGGGGAGGGGAAATTGCCCCGTTGCCCAACCCCCCTGGATCCGCCAATGAGGTAGTCATTAGCGGCACGTTTCTGCTGGAGCAGCCTATCAAGCATATACAATTTAGAGTTCCAGCACGTCGGACAGTCACAACTCAGACGTCTGACGTGCAAGTGGTGTTGACACTGAAAGTCAGCAAGGTGAGCCATGGCCGTGTACGATTTTCTAAAATGTCCATAGATTTTCCTGGTCTGCCGCAAGACCTCTTGGACCCCTGGGTATTTGGCAATGAAACGCTGAATGACTAAGCTCAAGACGTGTGCCATGCACGACACGTGTCATTTTGCCCTGTTTCAGCATGCTCAGCAGATTGGCACCGTTGTCGCACACCACTTGACCAACTGTCAAATTGAGTGGGATTAGCCGCTGATTGACCTGTGACCATAGAGCTGAAAGCAGTGCAGGATCAGTGTGGCTCTTGGCTTCCAGGCACAACAGCCGCAGAACAGCATAGCAACGTCTCATCTGGCACATCGAATAGGTTCTGGGGAGCGCAGCGGAAGAGGTAGCAGTGGAAAAGGAGGAATCAGCAGAGGAGGAGACAGAGGATGGAGTAGGAGAAGAGGCAGGCCTGCATGAAATCCGTGGTGGTAACACCAAATCCACACGGGTGCCACGGGTTATATGTTTGACAGCCATCAGAAGGTTCACCCAGTGGGCAGTAAAAGTTATGTACTTTCCCTGCCCGTGTTTGGTCAGGGGTATCTTGACACCGACACTGTGTGCCAGAGATATATTAACTTGCCGCTGAACATGTCAATATAGCTCTGGGATGCCCTTTTGGGAGGAATTTTTCCTTCCGGGGAACTTCCATTGCTGTGTGCCAATGGCACAAATTTTCTAAAGGCCTCCAAGTCCACCAGTTTATATGGCAGTAGTTGGCGGTCTAGCAGTTCTGACAAGCCAGCGGTCAGAGGGTTATCCGGCATCATTATCTTTTTACGTTCGAACATTTGGCCCACAGAAGCCTGCCTTCTGCCAGATGAACGTGATGACAGCACAGTGGAAGGTGGAGTGGAGAACAATTGGGAGGAGAGAGGAGAAGGAGAAGAGGCAGGACATGGAGCACTGGGAGTGTAGCTTTGTGGGTTCTGACGGCATTGCTCCCACTGGGCTCGGTGATGGAGGCCAGGTGCTTTCTTAAGGTGGTAGTCCATAGGCGAGTGTTGGGCTTACCGCGACTTATGCATTGACAGCAGCTAACAGGTTAAAAAAAAGCCCACACAGAGGAGCCATGTGCCGGCGTCCTGGTAACGCCAGATGTGGCTGTGCATGGCTCACTCCAGATACACTTGCACTCTGCTTTTGGCCTCCTGTGCACTGCGAATTCTGCCTGCTTCTTCTCCATATCTGCTGCCACGTCTCTCCATCTGAACTCCCCTCCTCTTCCTCTCTTGTGTGCACCCACGTGCCGTCCATCGACGCGTCATCATCGTCACCTTCCCCACCACTGACATTAGAGATCTTTGAGTAGGCAGCAACAGCGGGGTCCTCCTTTCTTGGGCTAATCGGGGTACTGTCGTCAGAACGCTGGGTGGCGGCCGTTGCTACCTCCTCTTCCTCATCCGATGCCAAATAAATGTGGAGCCCCAGTATTGGGTCTACAACACAATGAAAGCCAGATATCCCTCGAAGGAAGGAAAACTGGTGCAAAGGGGTGTCTCCATTACAGAGATCACCAAATTATTATTTTTTTTCATCCAATGCCAAGAACGGCTACGCAAAAATAAGGTCTGGGAATGAATAGGAAAATAATAACTGACTCGAGTGGAGGGGCTATCGGGGTGGTGTCTTTAGGAGTGCACACAGCAGAGAGTGAAGAGGGTGCAGATACATAGGATGTGGAAGTGGAAGTCTGAGTGACCCACTCAACTAAATCTGGTGCGTTCTTTGACGTAATCGCACGAACTTTCTAGTTAGGCTTCGACCTGGTGCATCTGCCTAACCCCTACTACCCCTACGGAATGGCCTGCCTCTTCCTCTGCCTGTCATTTTGAAAAGTCCCTAGAGAAGAGCAGTATTATGTGGAAACAGGAATATCGCACCCCATCAATAAATATTTTGTGGAAACAGGTATAGAGGAGACGTAAATGAATATTTTGTGGATTCAGGTATATCACAGGCCTGAATAAATATTTTGTGGAATCAGGTATATTGCAGGCCTGAATAACTTATTTCAGGGAAGTAGGTATATCACAGGCCTGAATGAATATTTCTCGAAATCAGGAATATCACACTCCTCAATAAGTATTTAGTGTAATCAGGTATATCGCAGACCTAAATAACTATTTTGTGTAATCAGGTTTATAGCATGCCTAAATAACAATTTCGTAGAATCAGGTATATCACAGGCCTTAATAAATATTTCGTGGAAAAGGGGTATCACACCCTTCAAAAAATATTTTGTGTAATCCGTTATATCGCAGGCATAAATAACTTTCGTGGAATCAGGTATATCGTGGGCATAAATAACTATTTTGTGTAATCAAGTATATCGCAGGCTTGAATAAATATTTTGTGGAATCAGGTATATCACACTGCTCAATAAATATTTTGTGTAATCGGGTATATTGTAGGCCTAAATAACTATTTAGTAGAATCAGGAATATCGCAGGCCTGAATAAATATTTTGAGGAATCAGGTATATCACACTGCTCAATAAATATTTAGTGTAATCAGGTAACTCGCAGGCCTAAACAACTATTTTGTGAAATCAGGTATATCACACCCCTCAATAAATATTTCATGGAATCAGGTATATCACTGGCCTAAATAACTATTGCGTGTAATCAGGTATATCGCAGGCCTAAATAACTATTTCATGAACTCAGCTATATCGCAGGCCTAAACAACTATTTCGTGGAATCAGGTATATCAAACCCCTCAATAAATATTTTGTGTAATCGGGTATATTGCAGGCCTAAATAACTATTTTGTGGAATCGGGTATATCGTGGCCATAAATAAATATTTTGTGTAATCAGGTATATATCGCAGGCCTAAATAACTTTCTCGGAATCAGGTATATCACACTCCTCAATAAATATTTACTGCAATCAGGTATATCGCAGACCTAAATAACTATTTTGTGTAAGCAGGTATATCCCCGGCCTGAATAACTTGTGGAATCCGGTATATAGCAGACCTAAATAAATATTTTGTGTAATTGGGTGATTCGCGGGCCTAAATAACCATTTCGTGTAATCAGGTATATCGCAGGTCTAAAAACCATTTGATGGAATCAGGTATATCGCAGGCCTGAATAAATATTTCGTGGAATCAGGTATATCACACCCCTCAATAAATATTTTGTGTAAATAGCTATATCACCGGCCTAAATAATTATTATTTTGTGTAATCAGGTACATTGCAGGCCTAAATAACTATTTCATGGAAACAAGTATATCACATGCCTGAATAAATATTTAGTTGAATCAGGTATATCACACCACTCAATAAATATTGTGTAATCGGGTATATTGCAGGCCTAAATAAATATTTTGTGGAATCAGGTATATCACAAACCTAAATAACTATTTCGTGGAATCAGGTATATTGCAGGCCTGAATAAATATTTCATGTAATCAGGTTTGTCACACCGTTAAATAAATATTTTGTGTAGTCAGGTTTGTAGTCACATTTTTGTAATCCATCTGTTACCCAAGTGGGGGTCCGCGGCCATTTTCGGCACTGCATTGTACTGCAGGTCTGCCAGGGAATCCGCCTAATCCTATTTTGTAGCTCAGTGAAGGAAAATATTTTTTTTTTTTCTGGCTGCTCAAGTCCCCTATATTGCCTTTCGTATGTTTGTTTAAGGGGTGACATAATCCATTTGTCTAGCCTGGGATTCGTGGTGCCACAGAGCACTTGTGCATACAATGCACTAAACCTAGTGCATGAGTGTATTTTAGTTAAAAAAAAAGTGGTCATCCTGATCCACCAAGTCTATTTTACACTGCCAAAGTATATATTTGACATTTCTGCAGTGAAATAGAGAATCCGTGTAATTTTGGGGGAAAAACCGTATTCCTTGTCCACAAAACAGTTCTTCATACACCGTCCCACAACATATTTTACACTTCTGCATGGAAATAGTACTTCTTTGTTTCTTATAAAAAAAAAACAACATTATTTAAGGTCCACCAAACAGTCTGAAATACACATTACAACCACTTATTTTACATTGCTGCTGTGAAATACAGCATAAGTGTATTTTTTGAACAAAAGAGTGGTAATCCTGATGATCCACAGAGCATCTTGAAATACAACGCTTAAATACCGATTTCACATTACAGCTGAGAAATAGATCATTATTTTTTTTGTGTGAAAAAAGCAATATTCTTGCTTCACAAAGCAATTGTACATACATGGTATAAATATCTAATTTAGATTTACATCAGTAAAAACATTATTCTGGGTCCACAGAGCATTTTTATGACACAGGCACTGCCTTAACGAACGTAATTGTCAACTAGTGGCAGGTAAATTGACACCGGAGAGAGACCAATCTTTCAGCTTGGTGGGTGAACACAAATAATGGTCATAGTGGTGTTGGTGAAGCTCCTGTTGCTGGGAGAGGAAGTGGCCGTTCAGCGCCAACTACCGCTCCAAGTTAAACACCTTCCTCTAGTGTGAGTAGGCGACAGAATCTGCAGCGTTATTTGATAGGCCCAAATGCTTCTCTACGGATGGTGAAGCCAGAATATGTACAGGCGATAGTAGATTGGGTGGCTGACAGTGCCTCCAGTTCCTTCACAATATCGAACACCCAGTCCTCTGCAGAAATCTCAGAGTTAGCACCTGCAGCCAATGGCCATCGGTCTTCCACCTCACCCACTTGCAAATCAGCCAAGCAGTCTGAGCCCCAAATCATGCAGGAAAGTCTTATGCTTTTTGACGACTTTGTTGGCAAAGTTTCCCCGGCCCATCCACCTAGCCCTGCCCCAGTAGAGGAAGTCCTTGAATGCACTGATGCTCAACCATTTTTGTTGCAGGATGAGAACATGGGAATACCGTCACAAAACGTATCTGATGTTGACGAAACACAGGTGCCAACTGCTGTGGCTTTCTGCAATGTGCAGACCAACGAGGAGGGCAGGGGTCATGAATGGGTGGAACATGATGTGGGGGATGATAAAGTCCTACACCCAGACTGGACTGAAGGTCATACTAGTGAGGCGTGCAGTTCTGAGGAAGAGGCGGTGGTCGCACAGAGGCAACAGCACAGCAAAAGAGGGAGCAGGGTGCAAAAGCGCAGCGGCCATTCCAGAGACGCCTACTACTACGCCTGCTACTGTCCACCACACCCAGGCACCGAGCACACCAAGGCCTGCTCCAAGGAGTTCATTGGCATGGCAGTTCTTGACACAATGTCCTGACGACAAGACACAAGTGGTTAGCATGTTGTGCCATCAGAGCCTGAAGCGAGGCATAAACGTTCTTAACCTGAGCAGAACCTGCATGACCAGGCAACTACATGCAAAGCATGAACTGCAGTGGAGTAAACACCTTAAAAACAAGGAACTCTCTCATGCTCCTCCTGCTCCCTCGTCTGCTGATGGCTCAGCCTCTCCCTCCACCTCAGGTGTCACCGTGGCACCTGATGACCAGCAAACAGAGGATGTTCCACCAACACCACCACATACGACACCATCACCAAGCATCTCCACCATGTCACACGGCAGCATTCAGCTGTCCATCTCCCAAACAGTGGAGAGAAGGAGGAAATACCCACCTACCCACACTCGAGCCCTGGCCCTGAATGCCAGCATTTCAAAATTACTGGCCTTTGAAATGCTATCATTCCGTCTGGTGGAGACGGACTGTTTCAAACAGCTGATGGCGGTGGCTGTCCCCCAGTACGTTGTTCCCAGCCGCCACTACTTTTCCAGGCGAGCCGTCCATTCCATGCACAACCAAGTGGAGGATAAAATCAAGTGTGCGCTGCGCAACGCCATCTGTGGCAAGGTCCACATAACCACAGCTACATGGACCAGTAAGCATGGCCAGGGCCACTATATCTCCCTAACTGCACACTGGGTAAACATAGTGGCAGCTGGGCCCGAGGCGGATAGCGGTTTGGCACATGTCCTTCCACCACAGAGGATACTCCGATACTACTCTTACTCCGCATCATCCTCCTTCTCCTCCTTCTCCTCTTCCACCACCCCCACACCCGGTCATTGAAAGAACCTCACCCCCAAATTCAGCACAGCCCGTGGTAAACGTCAGCAGGCGATTTTAAAACTCATGTGTTTGGGTAACAAACCGCACAGGAGCTTTGGAGGGGCATAGAACAGCAGACTAATGAGTAGTTGCTGCCGGTGAGCCTCAAGCCCGGCCTGGTGGTGTGCGATACTAGGTAAAATCTCGTTGCAGCTCTGGGACTAGCCGGTTTGACTCTCATCCGTTGCCTGGTGCATGTGCTGAATCTGGTGGTCCAATAGTTTCTTAAAAACTACCCCGACATGTCCGAGTTGCTGTTGAAAGTGCGGTCCGCATGTGCGCGCGTTTGGCATTCTCACACTGCTGCTGCTTGCCTGTCTGCACTGCAGCGTAACTTTGGCCTTCCTGCTCACTGCCTCATATGCGACATGCCCACCAGGTGGAACTCCACCTTTCATATGCTGGCGCCGTTGTTAGCATTACAATACCCCTTCTATGTCTCCTTGAAAAAAAAAATTATGGCGATATTGGAAGAGGAGGCAGCACAGGAGGAGGAGGAAGAGTGGGCATTTCACAGGGTTTCAGGCAGGTCATACAAAAGTGGCTCAGAGGATGAGTTTCGGCACCAGCAGAGGCCAGGTACACATGTGGACAGCCAGGGCACACTTCAGGAGGAGGAGGAGGAACCGGTTTCACTGCAGGGTGGCACCCTACGCAGCTCAGGGCCATCACTGGAGAGTGGCTGGGGGGATGTGTAGGACACAGACGATACACCACCTACAGAGGACAGCTTATCGTTACCTCTGGGCAGCCTGCCACACATGAGCGACTACATGCTGCAGTGCCTGTGCAACGACAGCAGAGTTGCCCACATTTTAACTTGCGCTGACTACTGGGTTGCCACCCTGCTGGATCCCTGTTACAAGGACAACGTGCCCACCTTCATTCCCGCACTGGAGCGTGATAGGAAGATGCGGGACTACAAGCGCACGCTGGTAGATGCGCTCCTGAGGGCATTCCCAACTGACACGGGGGGACAAGTGGAAGCACAAGGCGAAGGCAGAGGAGGAGGAGGAAGAGGTCGTCAACGCAGCTGTGTCACGGCCAGCTCCTCAGACAGCAGGGTTAACATGGCCGAGCTGTGGAAAAGTTTTGTCACCGCGCCACAGCAAACTGCACCACCAGCTGATAGGGAACGTGCTAGCAGGAGGCAGCACTTCAACAAGATGGTGGAACAGTACATGTGCACACGCCTCCATGTACTGACTAATGGTTCTGCCCCTTTCAACTTCTTGGTCTCCAAATTGTCCACATGGCCAGAGCTTGCCATTTATGCCTTGGAGGTGCTTGCCTGCCCTGCGGCCAGTGTATTGTCTGAATGTATATTTAGCACGGCAGGGGGCGTCATTACAGACAAACACGGCCGCCTGTCCACAGCCAACGTGGACAAGCTCACGTTCATTAAAATGAACCAGGTATGGATCCCACAGGACTTGTCCGTACCTTGTGCAGAATAGACATTTACATCTGCCTCGCCCTCAACCATACATTCTTGTACTCCAGGGCTCTTCTTTATTGAATTTTTTTTTATTGTACCATTACCATGTTGAATGAACCTCTCCTCTGTCTGGGTGTCAGGGGCCTACATAAATGATAATGGCCTGTTCCATTGCAGGTTGACATGAGGCCTGTGTTGCTGTTACGGGACCGGTCTCCTCTTTGTGGGTGCCATGGTCCTGAATTAGTGAATGAGTCCTGTAGCACTACTGGGTGAAATCAATACTATTTTGGCATGATTGTAACTCTCCTCTTTGTGGGTGCCATGGGTCTGAATCTATGAATGAGGCCTGTAGCATTGCTGGGTGAAATGAATACTGTCTTGGCGTGATTTTAACTCTCCTCTTTGTGGGTCCCATGGCCCTGAGTCTGTGAATGAGGCCTGTGGCACTGCAGGCAGATATGAATCTTTTTTGGCTGTGATTAGAACTTCAACTCCCATAGCATTCCCACCTGACGCCACCTCAACCTTCTATTCCACCTCCTCCAAGTTGCCAATTGATATTGGTTAATTTTTATTTAATTTTATTTTTTCCCTATCCACATTTGTTTGCAGGAAATTTATCTACATTTTGATGACTTTTGCAGCCCTCTAGCCCTTTCCAGGGCTATTTTACAGCCTTTTTAGTGCCCAAAAGTTTGTGTTCCCATTGACTTCAATGGGGTTCAGGGTCGAGTTCTGATCCCAAACCCGAACAATTTTCGTGAAGTTCGACCCAACTTCTCGAACCCGAACATCCAGGTGTTCGCTCAACTCTAATCAGGTATATCGCAGGCCAAAATAACTATTTCATGGAATCAGGTATATCGCAGGCATGAAAAAATATTTTATGTAATCAGGTATATCACACCCCTCAATAAATATTTTGTGTAATCAGGTATATCGCAGGCCTAAATAACAATTTCGTAGAATCAGGTACATCGCAGGCCTGAATAAATATTACGTGTAATCAGGTGTATCACACCCTTCAATAAATATTTCATGTCATCAGGTATATCGCAGGCCTAAATAAATATTTTGTGTAATCAGGTGTATCGCAGGCCTAAATAACTATTTCATGGAATCAGGTATATCGCAGGCCTGAAAAAATATTTAGTGGAATCAGATATATCACACCCCTCAATAAATATTTCATGGAATCGGGTATATCGCCGGCCTAAATAACTATTGCGTGTAATCAGGTATATCACACCCCTCAATAAATATTTTGTGTAAATAAGGTATATTGCAGGACCAAATAAATATTTTGTGGAATCAGGTATATTAGAAGCCTAAATAGCAATTTCGTGGAATCAGGTATATCGCAGGCCTTAAAAAATATTTTGTTTAATCAGGTGTATCACACCCTTCAATAAATATTTCATGTAATCAGGTATATCGCAGGCCTAAATAAATATTTTGAGTAATCAGGTATATTGCAGGCCTAAATAACCATTTCACGAAATCAGGTATATCATAGGACTAAATAACGATTTTGTGGAATCAGGAATATTGCATGCCTGAATAACTATTTCGTGGACTCTTGTAGATCACAGGCCTGAATAAATATTTTGTGGAATCAGGTATATCACACCCCTCAATAAATATTTTGTGTAATCCGTTATATCGCAGGCCTAAATAAATATTTTGTGTAATCAGGTATATTGCAGGCCTAAATAACTCGTTTGTGTAATCAGGTATATATTGCAGGCCTGAATAATTATTTATTGGAATCCGGTATATCTCACCCCTCAAAAACTATTTCACGTAATCAGGTATATCGCAGGCCTAAATAACTCATTCGAGGAAGCAGGTATATATCGCATGCCTGAAAAAATATTTTGTGGAATCATGTATATCACAGGCCCAAATAAGTATTTTGTGTAAAATCAGGTATATCGCAGTCCTATATTACCATTTCATAGAATCAGGTATATCGCAGGCCAAATAACTATTTAGTTGAATCAGGTATATCACACCCCTCAAAAAATATTTTGTGTAATCAGGTATATCGCAGGCCTAAATTACCATTTCGTGGAATCAGGTATATCGCAGTCCTGAATAAATATTTAGTGGAATCAGCTATTTCATCCCCCTCATTAAATATTTTGTGTAATCAGGTATACAGCAGGCCTCAATCAATATTTGGTGGAAGAAGATATAAAGCACCCCTCAAAAATATTTTTTCCAATAACACTTGTCCATCTATCTAGCTGCGCCATCGCAGCAGAACCGCACACAAATGCTGCACAAGACAAATGCAGTATAATATACTTTCTACTATGTTTGAAAGTATATTATAGGTATATCACACCCCTGAATCTGTTTTTTTTTATGGGGGGTGGGGGGCAACCGGTATATCCCCCCAGTTGCAATTAGTTATTTCAAAAGCGTTTGTTCCTCTATCTAGCTGCGGTATCGGAGCAGAACTGCACGCATCTGCTGCACAATACAAATGCACTATAATAAATAAAGGAATAAAGGAATTCAAGAGGGGCCTGGATGTATTTCTGGAGCGTAATAATATTTCAGGCTATAGCTACTAAAGATGGGTCGTTGATCCAGGGAGTTGTTCTGACTGCCTGATTGGAGTCGGGAAGGAATTTTTTGCCCTTAAGTGGGGAAAATTGGCTCTACCTCACAGGGGTTTTTTGCCTTCCTCTGGATCAACTTGCAGGAAACAGGTCGAACTGGATGGACAAAAGTCTTTTTTCGGCCTTATATACTATGTTACTATGTTACTATGTATAATATACTTTGTGTTAGAAAGTATATTATTAGTATATCACACCCCTCTATCAGTTTTTTTTGGGGGGCAACAGGTATATCACACCAGTTGCAATTAGTTGTTACAATAGCATTTGTCCCTCTATCTAGCTGCGGTATCGCAGCAGAACAGCACACAACTGTTACACAATACAAATGCTTTGTGTTCTTCAAATAAAGAATCACGTATGAATGTCACACTTGTGAGTGCTGCTTTAATCTATTCTCTTATCGAACTGTGAAACTGGACCTATTACTATTTTGAAGCTGTTCACCACCGTGAGTGTGATTGAATAGGAACCGAGTGGGATTGCCTTCCTTGAATCACTGCATTTATATTTTTACAGCTGTGCAGCCTTATTATCTACATTGTTAAGCTGATATTTAAGGTATATCACACCCCTCTATCAGTTTTTTTTTAGGGGAGCGGGGGCAACAGGTATATCACACCAGTTGCAATCTGTTATTTCAATAGCGTTTGTTCCTCTATCTAGCTGCAGTATCACAGCAGAACCGTACACAACTGCTGCACAATACATATGCGCTAGAATATCCTTTCTATGTTAGAAAGTATATTATAAGTATATCACACGCTCAGTATCCATAGCACACCTATACCAGTCCTTAAAAGGACTTTTGTGGCCCTATTAGTTAGCATTTAGTGTCCCTAATAGACTGCCCCTGCTTAATAAAGCAACCTCTCCCTACACTAACAAAAGACAGAATGTAAAATAGCTGCCAGATCAGTTTTTTTTCTAATAGGGTAGGAGGGTGTCCATGTGCTGAAACGTCACTATTGGCTGTCCTGTACCACCTAATGGTATTGTCATGGGTAGAGTTAATCGGACACCTGGAAGTTTGGGTTCGGCCGAACTTCACAAAAAAGTTTGGGTTCGGGACCCGAACTTGACCCCGGACCCTATTGAATGGGGACGCAAATATAAAAAAGTCCTGGAAAGGGCTAGAGGGCTAAAAAAGGCAGCAAAATGTGGGTAAGTGCCCTGCAAACAAATGTGGATAGGGAAATAACAAAATAAAATAAAAAATTATTAACCTGCAACTCGGAAGAGGAGGTTGTTGTGGAGTCGGAGGTTGAGGAGGAGGTGAATGTGGTGTTGTAGGTGGAAGCGGCAATGGAGGAGGAGGTAGCTAGCTAACAAGGTTTTTTTTTTTAAATTGGGGTAGCCCCCAAAGTAATGGGACAAATAAAAAAAAAAAAGAAAACATAGGATAAGTGCACTTGAATACAAGAATGTATGGTTGAGGCGGGTATAAATGTCTATTCTGCACAAGGTGCAGACAAGTCTTGTGGGATCCAAGCCTGGTTCATTTTAATGAACGTGAGCTTGTCCACGTTGGCTGTGGACAGACGGCTGCGTTTGTCTGTAATGACACTCCCTGCCGTGCCAAATACACGTTTAGACAATACACTGACTGCAAGGCAGGCCAGCACCTCCAAGGCATAACGGGCAACCTCAGGCCATGTGGACAATTTGGAGACCCAGAAGTTGAATGGGGAAGAACCATCAGTCAGTACATGTAGGCATGTGCACAGGTACTGTTCCACCATGTTGTTCAAATGCTGCCTCCTGCTAAGACGTTCCATATCAGCTGGTGGTGCCGGTTGCTGTGGCGTGGTGACAAAGCTTTTCCACATGTCGACCATGCTAACCCTGCCTTCTGAGGTGTTGGCCCTGACAGTTGCGTTGGCGACCTCTTCCTTCTCCTCCTCTGCCTCTTCCTTCACCTTGTGCTTCCACTTGTCCCCCGGTGTCAGTCAGGAACGTACTGAGGAGCGTGTCTACCAGCGTGCGTTTGTCTACCATCACGCTTCAGTGAGGGAATTAAGGATGGCACGTTTACTTTTTAATGGGGATTCAGCAGGGTGGTAACCCAGTAGTCAGCACAAGTTAAAATGTGGACAACTCTGCGGTCGTTACACAGGCACTGCAGCATGTAGTCGCTCATGTGTGCCAGGCTTCCCAGAGGTAAGGATAAGCTGTCCTCTGTAGGTGGTGTATCGTCTGTCCTCAGTATACCCCCAGCCACGCTCCAGTGATGGCCATGAGCTGCATTGGGTGCCACCCTGCTGTGAACCCAGTTCCTCCTCTTCTACCTCATCCTTCTCCTCCTCGTCTTCCAGTACTGTCCTCTGGTTGGCCACATGTGTACCTGGCCTCTGCTGGTGCAGGAACCCACCCTTTGAGCCACTTCTGAATGACTGGCCTAAATACCTGTAAAAAGCCCGCTCTTCCTCCTCCTCTTCCTCCTGTGCCACATCCTCTTCCATCATTGCCCTAAGTGTTTTTCAAGGACACATAGAAGTGGTATTGTAACGCTAAGAACGGCGTCATCGGTACTGGCCATGTTGGTTGAGTACTCGAAACACCGCAACAAGGCACACAGGTCTCTCATGGAGGCCCACTCATTGATGGTGAAGTGGTGCTGTTCCGTAGAGCGACTGACCCGTGCCTGCTGCAGCTGAAACTCCACTATCGCCTGCTGCTGCTCGCACAGTCTCTTCAGCATATGCAAGGGGGAGTTCCCATGTCCTCATCCTACAACATAAGGGGTTGGTCATCAGTGCATTCAATGTCTTCCACTTCTAGGGCAGGGCTATGTGGATGGCCCAGGGAAACCCTGGCAGCAGAGTCATCAAAAAGCATAAGAGTCTGCTGCATGACTTGGAGCTCAAATTGTTTGACTGATTTGCAAGGGGGTGAGGTGAAAGACTGATGGGCATGGACTGCAGATGCCAACTCTGAGCTTTCTGAAGATGACTGGGTGGGAGATACTATAAAGGAACTGGCGGCACTGTCAGCCACCCAATGGACTATCGCCTGTACTTGTTCTGGCCTCACCATCCGTAGAGCAGCATTCGGGCCTACCAGATAACGCTGCAGGTTTTATCGCCTACTCGCACCTGAGGAAGGTGTTTCAATTGGACCTGTAGCTGGCGAAGAACAGCCACATCCTCTCCCAACAACAGGAGCTCCACCAACACCACCACGACCATGTCCACGTCCCTTATTTGATGTTCTCCTCATTATTTGCTTTAACTCACCAAACTAACAGGTTTATGTCAGGTGTCAATTTAACTACCGAAAGTCAACAATTAAGTTCACTAAGAGTAAGGCAGTGCCCGTGTCATAAACAGAATACATTTCTTTAGGTCACACAACAGTGTCACCACAAAATTTTTAAATACGTTTTTTAGCGGTGTATGCAAACATGCTCTGTTGTACGACAGTACAGGTTTATTCACCCAACTACAGAAATGCTGATTTTCACCGCAATATTTTACAACAGATTTTTCAGCGTTGTATGCAAACGTGGTACGACAGTACGGGTTTTTCCCCCCCAAATACAGAAATGCACTTTGTCACTGCAAAATTTTAAAACAGGTTTCTCAGCGGTGTGGTACGACAGTATGTGTTTATTCCCCCAACTACAGAAATGCCAATTTTCACCACAAAATTTTAAAACAGTTTTTTCAGCGTTGTATGCAAACGTGCTCTATGGTACGACAGTACGGGTTTATTCCGCCAACTACAGAAATGCCACCGCAAAATTTTAAAATAGTTTTTTTAGCGGTGTATGTGAATGTGCTCTGATGTATGACAGTCCGGGTTCATTCCACCAACTACAGAAATGCATTATGGCACCGCAAAATTTTAAAATAGGTTTTTCAGCGGTGTATGCAAACTTGTTCTGTGTTATGACAATGCGGGTTCATTCCACCAACTACAGAAATGCACTATGTCACCACAAAATTATAAAACAGGTGTCTCAGTTGTGTGGTACGACAGTACGGGTTTATTTCCCCAACTACAGAAATGCCGATTTTCACTGAAAAACTGTTTTTTTCAGCGTTGTATGCAAAAGTGCTCTTTGACAGAACATTGCATGTTTATTCCCCTAACTACAGAAATGCAATTTTTCACCGCAAAATTTTAAAACAGGATTTTCAGTGGTGCATGCAAATGTTCTCTGTAGTACGACAGTACAGATTTATTCAACCAACTAAAGAAATGCACTATGTCCCTGCAAAATTTCAAAACAGTTTTTTCAGCGTGGTGTAACGGTCACTTCCACACATACACAGGGGGAAGAATAGTGACCACTGCGCTCCACCCTCACCCCTGGCCCTGCCTACTTGCCTCACAAGTCCTGACGACAGGGGACAACTGGACGACAGTCCCTTACTTATGATATGTGCAGGGAAGACAGACAAGACAAAATACGGAACCAGAACGGACCGGGTCAGAACCAAGAGAGCTACGCAGTACAAAGGGTTAACTCCTTAAGAACACATGACGTATGGGTACGTCATGTGTCCAGTCCCTGAAGATGGCGCCCGCTCCTGGCTGCTGCGGGCACCATCGCTGCGGGGGTCCGGCTGATTCCTGTAGCTGACCCCCGCAGCTGATGATCGCGGTCGGCAGCGCTGCCGACCGCGATCATTTAACCCCGCAGATGCCGTGATCAATCCTGATCACGGCATCTGCACGCGCTAAAACCGAAAGTAAAACTTTCGGCAGCGCTCCGGCTCCCCCTAGTGGTGATCGGGAGAATCGGAGCACTGTAAGGGATAGCCTCAAGCCTTTTATTCAGCTTGAGGCTATCACTTACTATTTCCTATGGAGCCCATGTTAGCAATAGGGCTTCATAGGAAAGTAGTAAAATGCTCATAAACTCCAATACAAGTGTATTGGAGTTTATGATAGAAGCAATCAGGTAACTGATTTATATAGGTCCCTATGGGATCTATATAAAAGTGTAAAAAAAATAAAATAAAAAAATAAATAAAAAAAAACCTAAAAATTTAAATCACCCCCCTTTCCCCAAAATTAAAATAAAATAATAAAAAAAATAAAACAAATACACATCATGGGTGTCGCAATGTGTGAAAATGCCCATAGTATAAAAATATAAAATTATATTTCCCATACGGTAAACAGAAAAACGGAAAAAAAGCGCCTAAATGGCCGATTTGCCGTTTTTGGACGCTTCATTTCCTCAAAAAAAATTTAATAAAAAGCGATCAAGAAGTCCTACACACCCCATAATGGTATCAACTAAAAGTTAAGATCGCCCCGCAAAAAATAAGCCCCCATACAACGCCATACACTTATTTATAAATACGTTATAGCGGTCAAAACATGGCGACAAAACAAAAATAAATTTTTTTTCCCACTTTTGAATTTTTTTTCACTATCAAAACGCAAGAAAAGCTATACATATTGGGTATCGCCGGATTCGTACTGACCTGTAGAATAAAACTAAATGGTCAGTTTTATCGCAAATCAAACGTCGTAATTTAGAAACCCGTAAAACTGTGGTGAAATTGCTTTTTTTTTGCAATTTCACCCCATTTGGAATTTCATTCCCGCTTCCCACTACACCGTATGCATTATTAAATGATGGCGTTGGAAAGTACAACTTGTCCCGCAAAAAATAAGCCCTCATATGGCCATGTGAACGGAAAAATAAAAAAGTTATGGCTCTTGGAAGGCATAGAGCTCAAAACGAAAACGCAAAAATGAAAAAACCCTGTGTCCTTAAGGGGTTAAGCAAAGAATGGTCAGGAGAAGCCGGGGTAAAATACTAGGAGAGTAGATAAGTACCTGAGGAGTCCGCAAAGAGTAGTCAGGTGGGAGCCGAGGTCACAATACCAGGAGGGATGCCCAGTACAGGAGGAGCAGGCAAAGGATCGTCAGGGAACAGGATCAGCTGAATATTCAGAAGTCCAACAAATACCCAGGAACCTAGAATTAACAGGAAACCTGTGGTCAGCTGGTTGCCTGTATTTATAGTGGGGTCTGAGAGTCATGTGACGTGACCAGCATCACATGACCGACAGACAGACTAGTCGAGCACCGAGTGATCAGCTCAGCGCTCATGGCAGATCTAGGAGCAGGGAGCCTCCCTGCTAGAAAAGCTGCCCTGGGAACGAGGCAAAACACAGATCCTTGCTCTCAAAGCTAAGCAGCAGGTCTGTAACTGATGGGAGACCAAGTGTGCCTTAGGCGCCCTTTTACGAGGGGCCACAGGACCCAAGACTTGATGGTGTTCTAAATGAAACTTTCGAACAAGTCTAGGAGCGGGTACCCAAGATCTTTTTTTCGGGTCCATACCCCTTCCAGTGAATCAGGTACTGTAAGGAATTACGCACCCTCCTGACATCCAGAATCATAGACACTACATACTCTACAGCATCACCAACAAGAACCGGCGGAGGCTAGGCCTCCAACGGTACAACAGGTTCAAAATACTTTTTAAGAAGAGATTTATGAAGCACATTATGAATGTGGAACGACTCGGGCAGCTCCAACCTAAACAATACCCGATTAATGACCTCCGTGATCCTTTACGGTCCAATAAAACGAGGAGCAAATTTTCTAGAAGCTACCCTTAGAGATAGATTCTTGGAGGACAGCCATACTTCTTCCCCAACCTGAAAGTTCACCCCCTTGGAACGTCTCCCGTCGGCCTTGAGTTTTTGAGAGCTTTGAGCCTTTTCTAGGTTCGATTGAACCCGGGCCCAAACTGTGCACAGTTCGGAGGAGAGTTTATTCTCTTCAGGGTTAGAGGAGGAGACGGACGACCCAGAATGAAAACGGGGATGAAAACCCTGGTTACAAAAGAAAGGGGAGACCCCAACAGAAAAATTGACACGTTTATTCAAAGCAAATTCAGCCAACAGAAGGTATTTGACCTATAATTTCTGGTCATTAGCAACGTACAACCTCAAGAATTGTTTCACAAACTGATTAAGGCGTTCAGTTTGCCCATTACTCTCAGGATGGTAGGCGGAAGAAAAAGACAATGACATTTTACATCTTTGACAGAAGGCTCTCCATAACTTGGACACAAACTGCACACCCCTGTCAAAAACAATATTTTCCAGGATGCCATGTAAACGAACAATCTCTCTCACAAAAATAGACGCCAAGGTTTTTGCATTCGGAAGTTTAGACAGGGGAATGAAATGAACCATCTTGCTAAACCTATCGACCACTTCCCAAACTACAGTCTTACCCTCCGCCAGCGGTAGGTAAGTTGTAAAGTCCATCGAGATATGAGACCAGGGTCTACTGGGAATGGGTAGGGGTCGTAGGTTACCAGCAGGGCGAGTCTTAGGTGTCTTAGACCTGGCACAAACCTCACAGGCTGACACGTACGACTTGACATCCCTGGTCAGAGTGGGCCACCAATAAGATCTAGAAACTAGATCCTTAGTGCCTTCATAACCCGGATGTCCACAAAAGGCAGAATCGTGACACTCCCTTAACAGCTGGAGACGAAATTTTACAGGAACAAACAACTTATCTGTTGGGGTGGATGTTCGGTGCCAGAAGTTGTTCAGCCTTAATGCGAGCCGAGATATCCTGGCCTGGGTTAGAGCCGCTAAGAAGATGTTTGCTGGTAGGATAGATTCAGGCCGTGCCTCAGTGGGTTGAAAAGCATGGTACTCCGAGATAATGCGTCTGCCTTCACATTTTTACTTCCCGGCCAGAACGTAATGGAAAAATCAAAACGGGTAAAAAACATTGGGGATTCAAGCTTTTAGCAGACACGAGAAACATTAGGTTTCTCATTAGCTTGCCCCTTCCAAAAAAAGCTTCCACTCCTCAAATGCCCATTTAATATCCAGCAGCTCCCTATTCCCTATGTCATAGTTTCTCTCCGTGGGAGAGAATTTCCTGGAGAAGAAGGCACACAGTCTCAGGTTAGTGAGGCTAGCAGGACCTTGTGAAAGGACTGCTCCTGTGCTGTCCTCGGACGCATCCACCTCCACAATAAAGGGTCTCTCCTGATCAGGCTGGATCAGAATGGGAGCGCTACTAAATGCCTTTTAAAGTTTCAAATGAAGAAATGGCCTTGGTAGACCAATTCTCCAAATCTGCCCCTTTCTTAGTAAGGTCGGTCAATGGTTTAGCAATTACAGAAAAATTCATGATAAATTTAGGATAGTAATTAGCGAACCCCAAAAACCATTGTAAGGCCTTTAACCCCTTAAGGACATGGCCCTATTTCACCTTAAGGACCAGGCCATTTTTTCAAAATCTGACCAGTGTCACTTTATGTGGTGATAACCTTAAAACGATTTTACTTACCCAGGCTGTTATGAGACAAATGGAGTAAAAAGTTAATTTTTTGCATAAAAAATACTAAATTTACCAAAAATTTTGAAAAATGTACAAATTTAAAAGTTTCAGTTTCTCTACTTCTCCAATACATAGTAATACCCCCAAAAATAGTTATTACTTTACATTCCCCATATGTCTGCTTCATGTTTGATCATTTTGGGAATGCCAATTTATTTTTGGGGGATGTTACATAGCTTAAGTTTAGAAGCAAATTTTGAAATTTTTCTGAAATCTGCCAAATCCCACATTTTATGGACCAGTCCAGATCTGAAGTCGCTTTGTGAGGCTTACATAATACAAACCACCCAAAAATGACCCCATTTTAGAAACTAAACTCCTTAAGGTATTCAAAACTGATTGTACAAACTTTGTTTACCCTTTAGGTGTTCCACAAGAGTTCATGGAAAATGAAGATAAAATTTCAGAATTTTGATTTTTGGGAAAATTTTCCATTATAATCCATTTTTGCCAGGAATAAAGTAAGGGTTAACTCCATATGGGTTGCCCTGATTCTTTAGTTTACAGAAGCACCCCATATGTGTTCCTAAACTACTGTTTGGCCAAACGGGAGGACATAGAAGGAGGGGAACGCCATATGGTTTTTGGAAGGCAGATTTTGCTGGACTGGTTTATTTACACCATGTACCCTTTCAAGCCCCCTGCTGCACCCTTGAGTAGAAACTCCATAAAAGTGACCCCATCTAGGAAACTACGGGATAAGATGGTTGTTGTTTTGGGACTATTTTAGGGTAAATATGATTTTTGGTTGCTCTATATTACACTTTTTTGAGGCAAGCTAACAAAAATGTAAATTCTAAAATTGTTTCTACATTCGCCATTAAGTTTTGTGGAACACCTAAAGGGTTAACAAAGTTTGTAAAGTAGTGTAGGGATGTAGTTTCTTAGATGGGGTCACTTTTTGGAGTTTCTAGTCTAGGCTACATCAGGGGGCTTCTAATGGGACATGCTGTAAAAATCAAAATCTGCCTTCCAGAAACCATATGGCGTTTCCTTCGTTCTATGCCCTGCCGTGTGGCTATATAGCCATTTATGACCACATGTGGGGTGTTTCTGCAAACTACAGAATCAGGGAAATAAATATTTAGTTTTGTTTGACTGTTAACCCTTGCTTTATTCCCGGAAAATGTGGATTAAAACGGAAATTTTGCCAAAAAATTTGTGTTTTGGCACCATTTTTATTTAATTTTTTAACGCTGTTCATCCGAGGGGTTGGGTCAAATGTTATTTTTATAGGGAAGATTATTACGGACGCGCCGATACCTAATATGTCTACATTTATTTATTTAGATTTTACACTATATTATCATTTTAGGAACAAAAAATAAATAATTTTACTATCTCCATAGCCTGGGAGCTACAGTTTTTTTTTTTTTGTTGAGCGACCATCTAATGTAGGGGCTCATTTTTTGCGGCATGACATGGTGGTTTTATTGGCACTATTTGGGGTGCATATGACTTTTGATTGCTCACTATTACACTTTATGTAGTGTAAGGTGACATAAATGGCTTTTTTAACACTGTTTTTATTTTTTATTTTTAATGCCGTTCATCCGAGGGGTTGGATCAAATGTTATTTTTATAGGGCAGATTATTACGGACGCGCCGATACCTTTTTTGATTTATTTACATTTTACACTATATTATCATTTTAGGAACAAAAATAAAAAAATTTACTATCTCCATAGCCTGGGAGCTACAGTTTTTTTTTTTTTGTTCGCGACTATCTAATGTAGGGGCTCATTTTTTGAGGAGTGCATATGATGTTTGGATCGCTCGCTATTACACTTTTTGTGATGTTAGGTGACAATAAAAATGGCTTTTTGCCATAGTTTTTATTTTATTTTTTGAAGTCGCTTATCTGGCTAGTTTATGGGGCATTTTTATACAGCAGAATTTTACGGACGCGCGATACCCAATATTTTGGCTCTCAGACTTAGGAGACACAAACAGGCATCCTCAAACTGCGGCCCTCCAGATTTTGTAAAACTACAATTCCCACTATGCCCTGCTGATAGCTGTAGCTGGGCATGCTGGGAGTTGTAGTTTTACAACATCTAGAAGGCCGCAGTTTGAGGATGCCTGCACTAAAACTAAAATCATTTTTGGAAAAAAAATTTGGTTCCGTGTCTCCAAAGTCTGAGAGCCATAGTTTTTTATATATTTTCTCGGGGACTGTCGGGAATTATAAAAATTTAGTACTCCATGGAAGTGTGATACTCCCTGAAGCAACCGATAACGCAGAGGCCCGGATGATCGGGGCACGTGTCACATTGAGTGGTAGTGTCCTTCCGTATACCCCTTCTTTTTCAGTATGGGGGACCACACCTGGAAAATGTTGGCTAGGGACGATCCGGGCGCCTCTAATTCCTGAGGCACTCCAACCTGCTCTTTCCCGGTCTGAAAAAATCAGGTCCTTGAGGACTGCCTCATAGAATTGGAGGAACGTCCCTTTGCTGCCAGCACTTCGGGATAGTACAAAAGGGTTATACATGGCAACCTGCACCATGTAGAACGCAACCTTTTTGCACCATGCCCGGTTTTTCCGCATGGCATTATATGGTTGGAGGACTTGATCAGATAGATCAGCTCCTCCCATATACCGATTGTAGTCGACGATCAGCAACAGGTTTCCACTGGTAAGGGCACGTGTCTCATCCCTGGGGATAGGTACCTGGAGGGGGTGGGTAGGGAGGCCACGATGATTTTTCCGCACAGTCCCACAAGCGAATGTGGATCTGGAGTAGAGGGCCTGATACAAGGGAATACTAGTGTAAAAGTTATCCACAAGTGGTAACCGTTAACTAGTAGTGGGTACATAAGGTCCCACATGATTTTCCCGCTAACACCCAGAGTGGGGGGACATTCTGGGGGTTCAATACGGGAATCTTGCCCCTCGTACACATGAAATTTGTAAATGTACCCTGAGGTACTCTCACAAATTTTGTACATTTTCACGCCATACCTCGCTCGCTTAGAAGGAATGTATTGGCAGAAACGGAGTCTCCCCTTGAAAGCAACGAAAGACTTATTAACCGGAACCGGAACTCCCTTCCAGTTACATAGGCCTGCGCAAATTTGGCCCCGAAATGATCGCTGACCGGCCGCGTATCTTATACAGACGGTCATCGGCAGGATCACTCCGGGGGGAGACATGCTGCATTATTTGCATAATGCAGGCATTTCCGGATGGCCACAAACCGTGGGCGTGTCATGGCCATACTGTACAGTGGGGTCTGGTAGAGGACGTCCCCAATCCAGTATTGCCTGATGCTCGGTTTTTGCACTAGACCCATATGCAGCACGAGGCCCCAAAACGTCCTCATCTCGGCTGAACTGACCGGGGTCCATCCACCGGGTCTAGCCAAAAAGGAGCCCGTGTGCTGAGCAACAAACTGTTGGGTGTACAGGTTCGTCTGCTCCACCATCAGATTTACCAATGGGTCACTGAAAAAAAAACTAGAAAAGTCTATTTCAGTGAACCCTACTTTGTGAATCTGGATTCCAGTATTGCCAACAGAATCCGGAATCGCAGGCTCATAGTCCACTGTGGGACACCAGCTAAGTTCACCGGTAGGGGGCTCCGGTGCGCTTATTTGGTGGGCTGGGAAACCAGTACGAGCCCCAGGGCTGCTCGTACTGGTGTGGGCCATGGGGTCCCTTGCATGTGGGGCCCTTGGCTCCGCCGCCTTGGGGGCTCATCATCATCAGATGATGATGAGGAGGATGCGGATGACAGGAGGAACGTGGGGTCATCCTCATCCTTACTAGGGCTCTCGGAGTTGGAGAGCATATGGGCATATGCCTCCTCCATCGAGAACGTCTGGCGGGCCATGGGTATGTGTGTGTGCAAAACTTTATTGTATGTGCGTGTGTGTGGGGGCACGGGTGTTAGCATACTCTAAAAAGAATAAAAAATTGGCAAGTGTAAAAAAAAAAAAAAAAAGTTCTATCCAGCTGATCAGCGGTAGCAGCACCCCTGGGTGGGTCTAGGGTCTCACAGCTAAATGCTGTGGACCCCAACCACCAGATTTGGATGCACACAAAAAGTTACATTTTTTTTTTTTTACCTAAACTATTCTGTCCCTTCTATCCCTGCCTAAATCACGCCTCTCCCTCACTGACCCTGACCTACCTTGAGGGTGATGGGTGCAGGTGGGTGATGGGTGCAGACGGGGGGTCATAGTAGCTCTGCAGACGTCTTCGCAGCAGCAGCAGGAGTAGGAAGAGGAGGGAGAGAGAGCGCTGGGAGTTTGAATCTCCGCCTCTCTCCCGCATGAATCAGTACCTTGGAGAGCATCTGGGTGGTGAAACAGCACCAAGGACAGCACTGCTGCCCCCGATGCTTGGATTGTGATTGGTGGTGTGTTATCACAAATGAGATTCGAAGTCAGGAGAGAATATCAAAATGTCGTCAAGATACACAATAATAAATTTACCTAAGACCTCCCTAAGAATATCGTTCATTAGTTTTGGAATACAGCTGGGGCATTGCTGAGTCCAAAAGGCATCACCTGATATTCAAAGTGTCCTATCGGAGTATTAAATGCTGTCTTCCATTCGTCTCCCTCCTTGATTCGGATTAGATTGTATACCCCTTTCAGGTCAATCTTGGAAAACCAGGTTGCCCCCAGAACCTGGTTAAATAAACCCGGAATCAATGGGAAAGAGTATCTATTTTGGACAGTGATTTTATTTAATCTCCGGTAATCAATACAAGGCCTAAGAGCACCATCCTTTTTCTTAACAAAGAAAAACCCTGCTCCCATAGGAGAGACTGAAGGTCTAATATGCCCATTAGCAAGGCTCTCCTTAATATAATCTTCCATAGCCTTGCATTCAGGCTTAGAAAGATTATAAATTCGCCCTTTAGGAAATTTGGCACCCTCTTTTAGCTCTATAGCGCAATCATAAGGTCTATGGGGAGGTAGAACCTCTGGAGTGGGGGATGAGAATACATCAGAATGATTTTTATTCCACTACTACAGAAATGCACTATGTAACAGCTAAATTTTAAAATAGGTTTTTCAGAGCGGTATGCAAACATGAACTGTGCCACAACAGTAAGGGTTTATTCCACCAACTACCGAAATGCTGTTTTTCACCGCAAAATTTTAAAACAGTTTTTTCAGTGTTGTATGCAAAAGTTCTCTGTGGCACAACAGTACAGGTTTATTCCCCCAACTACAGAAATGCAGTTTTTCACAGCAAAATTTGAAAACAGTTTTTCAGCGTTATATTCAAATGTGCTCTGTGGTACGACAGTACGGGTTTATTCCACCAACTACAGAAATGCACCTTGTCACCGCAAAATTGTAAGACAGTTTTTCAGCGTGATGTGCAGACGTGCTCTGTGGTACGACAGTACGGGTTTATTCCCCCAACTTCATAAATGCACCATGTCTAGAGTTGAGCGAACACCTGGATGTTCGGGTTCGAGAAGTTCAGCCGAACTTCCGAAAATGTTCGGGTTCGGGATCCGAACTCGACCCAAACTTCACCCGAACCCGAACCCGATTGAAGTCAATGGGGACCAGAACTTTTGGGCACTAAAAAGGCTGTAAAATAGCCCAGGAAAGGGATAGAGGGCTGCAAAATGTAGGTAAATGCCCTCCAAACATATGTGAATAGGGAAATGACTTAAAATAAAATACAGAAAAATAATAAATAAACATTCTAAACTTGAGCCCAGGTGAGTGACAGTGGCACCTGTCACCCAGCAAACCGAGGATGTGGCAGCAACACCACCACATCTGTCATTGTCACCAAGCATCTCCACCAAATCCCATGGAAGAGTTCAGCTATCAGCTGTCCATCTCCCAAACACTGGAGAGAAAAAGAAATAAAAGAGGAAGTACCCCCTACCCATGGCTCTGAATGCCTTATTTCAAACTTCCTGGTCCTTTGAAATGCTGTCATTCTGTCTGGTGGACAGTTTTAAAATCCTTATGGTGGTGAATATCCCACAGTACGTGTATTCCAGCCACCGCTACTTTTGCAGGCGAGCCATCCCTTGCCTGCACAACCAAGTGGCAGACAAAATCAAGTGTGCTATCTGGCAACGTCCACATAACCAACAACACAGTGGGTAAATGTAGCGGCTGGCCCAAAGGTGGATAGCATTTTTGCGAATGTCCTTCCGCCCCCGAGGATTGCTGGGCATTTCTCTTTGTATCCTGTTACCTACTCCTCCTTCTCCTACTCGGCTTCCTCCTCCTCTACCTCCTCCTCATCCAGTCAGCGTAACACCTTCACCACCCACAGCAGCACAGCCAAGGGAAACAACAGCAGGTTGTTTTAAAACTTGTGTGTTTGTGGGACAAACCCTAACCACGCAGGAGCTGTGGACAGGCATGGAACAACAGACCGACCATTGGTTGGTGCCACTGAGCCTCCAGCCCGGCCTGGTGTTGTGCGCTAATGGACGAAATATACTAGCAGGTCTGGGCCTAGCCGGTTTGACACACATCCCCTGCTTGCCACATGTGCTGAATTTGGAGTGCAGAAATTCCTAAACACACACAACACCCCCTTTCACTCAAACCATTAACAAACTATTTACAAATTTTCTTAAAAACATATTAAAATAACTATAATGCAGCTAAACTTACTATATAAACAAACAAAACTATATGAACGCCTTATCTTAAGGCCAGTGACATCAAGTGGCTCGAAGGGTGGGTTCCTGCACCACCATAGTCCCTGGCCTGGAACACAATTGTCCAGCCAGGGCACAGTTCTGGAGGATGAGGAGGATAAGTAGGATGAGGAGGAACCGTGTTCTCAGCAGGGTGGCACCCAAGCCAGTTCACGGGCAGCTGGGTCACCATCAGCACCTCAGAAGGCTGGGTTAGCATTGGCAAAATGTGAGAAAGCTTTGTCATCATGCCACAACAACCTCCACCACCAGCAGATCTGGAACGTCTTAGCAGGAGGCAGCATTTCATCAACATGGTGGAAGAGTACACGTACTGACTGATGGGTTTGCCCAGGGGCGTAGCTACAGGGTAGCATGGGAAGCACACTGTTTTGGATCCCTGTCCTAGAAGGGGCCCATCCAGGAGGAGGAGGAGGACTAAAAGACTTTGTCAGGGCCCCCTCAACAGTATTATACAATGAAATTAGATACAGTGGCAGTATAGACAGTGTAGAAAGCGGATGGAAAATAAATCCAAACAGCCTCACACCCTACACACTCAACACCCCCCCTTTCACTCAAACCATTAACAAACTATTTACAAATTTACTTAAAAACATATTAAAATAACTATAAGGCAGCTAAACTAACCATATAAAGAAACAAAACTATAAACACGCCTTATCCTTAACTTAAGGCCAACCAAATACATGTGGCTTGGAGGGTGGGTATCTGCACCAACATAGGCCCTGGCCTGGAACACAATTGTCCAGCCAGGGCACAGTTCTGGAGGATGAGGAAGAGGAGTAGGAGGAACGCTGGGGGTACAGAGGACACAGACGATATACCTTACTTTAAAGAGAATAGCTTGTCCTTGCCTCTGGCCAGCCTGGCAGACATGAGCGACAACATTCTGCAGTTCCTGCGCAACGACCGCCCAGTTACTGTCACATTCTAACTTTTGCTAATTACTGGGTGGCCACCCTGCTGCATCCCCATTACAAGGACAACGTGCCGTCCTTAATTCCATCACTGGAGTGTAATAGGAAGATGGGCCCGCTAGTAGACACGCTGCTGATGGCATTCACACCTGACACCGGGGACTCAGTGGAAGCACAAGGTGAAGGCATAGGAGGAGGAGGAAGAATTTGCCAATGCAGCTGGTCACCAGCAACACCTCAGAAGGCAGGGTTAGCATGGGCAAAATGTGGAAAAGCTTTGTCATCACGCCACAACAACCTGCACCACCAGCAGATCTGAAACATCTTAGCAGGAGGCAGCATTTCAGCAACATGGTGGAACAGTACACGTACTGACTGATGGGTCTGCCTAGGGGAATAGCTACAGCGGAAGCAGGGGACGCAACTGCTTTGGGGCCGTGACCTAGAAAGGGCCCATCCAGGAGGAGGAGGACTAACAGTATTATACAATGAAATTATATACAGTGGCAGTATAGACAGTGTAGAAAGCGAATGGAACAGCTGCTGGGCCTGGTCTGAGAGAACGATCTTTAGTAGCCACAGGCATGGCGGCATGAAAGGAAGGGGTTTGCGCAAAAATTACTGGGGAGGGGCCCTATTCAAAAATTTGCTGTGGTGCCCAATCATTTCTAGCTATTTCCATTCAACTTCTGGGTCATCAAATTGAGCACATGTCCTGAGGTTGCCCTTGATGCCTTGGAGGTGCTGGCCTACCCTACAGCCAATGTATTGTCTGAACGTGTGTTTAGCATGGCTGGTGGCATTATCACAGACAAGCGCAGCCGTCTGTCTGCAGACAATGTGGGCAAGCTTTCGTTTATTAAAAAGAACCAGGCATGGATCCCACAGGACTTGTTTGTATCCTATGCAGAATAGACATGTATACCGGCCTCACACAACCACTGTTATACTACCGTGCACTTACACTTTGTTTAATTTTTATATTTTCCCAATGTTTTGGGGTCTACACTAATTTATTGTAAAAATTACAAATAAAAAAAGTTATTGGCTACTACCT
Organism: Bufotes viridis; assembly: GCA_033119425.1. Taxonomy (NCBI): domain Eukaryota; kingdom Metazoa; phylum Chordata; class Amphibia; order Anura; family Bufonidae; genus Bufotes; species Bufotes viridis. The sequence goes on from CM065591.1 coordinate 214,214,581, forward strand.
ATGGCTTCACAGCCCAAAAGGCTTTATTTCATGCAAGAATTTAACTGCCAATTTTAAGTTCCCTGCCAGTTGTACCTGGCAAAAATAGTAATATTTTACCCAACAATTTAAAATCTATCCTTTGCCGGACAGTATTAAACTTGGCCAGCCACAGCTGGAACCACTGATTTACGGTATTGCTATTTTGGCAATTGAATTTAATGCCAGAACAAAATCTATCCGTTGCCGGACACTATTAAACTTGAACAGTCACAGCTGGAACACCAGATTTATGGGATTTCTATTTTTGCAACTGAATTTCACCCCAGAAAAAATATATCCTTTGCCGGAGACTTTTGAACTTGGCCAGCCACAGCTGAAACCACTGATTTACGGTATTGCTATTTTGGCAATTGAATTTCACCCAGAAAAAATATATCCTTTGCTGGACACTAATAAACTTGGCCAGCCACAGCTGAAACCACTGATTTACGGTATTGCTATTTTGGCAATTGAATTTCACCCCAGAAAAAAATGTATCCTTTGCCGGACGCTATTAAACTTGTCCAGTCACAGCTGGAACACCAGATTTACTGTATTTCTATTTTGGCAACTGAATTTCACCCCAGAAAATAATAAATCATTTGACAGACACCATTAAACTTGGCCAGCCACTGCTTGGACACCAGATTTACTGGTATTGCTATTTTGGCAATTGAATTTCACCCCAGAAAAAATATATCCTTTGCCGGACACTATTAAACTTGGCCAGCCACAGCTGAAACCACTGATATATGGTATTGCTATTTTGGCAATTGAAGATCACCCCAGAAAAAATATATTCCTTGCCGGACACTATTAAACTTGTCCAGTCACAGCTGGAACACCAGATTCATGGTATTTCTATTTTTGCAACTGAATTTCACCATAGAAAATAATATATCCTATGACAGACACTATGAAACTTGTACAGTCACAGCTGGAACACCAGATTTACGGTATTGCTATTTTGGCAATTGAATTTAACCCCAGAACAAAATATATCCTTTGCCGGACACTATTAAACTTGGCCAGCCACAGCTGAAACCACTGATTTATTGTATTGCTATTTTGGCAATTGAATTTCACCCCAGAACAAAATATATCTTTTGCCGGACACAAGATGAAGAAAGCGACAGATGAACCCCTAAGCGAGAGCAAAAAGCTTTCCAAAATTTAGAAACAAATTGGGTACCACGATCCGAAACAATATCGGAAGGGACCCGTGAAGCTTCACAATGTGGTCAATAAAAACCTGAGCCAGTGTGTTAGCATTAGGCAATGCGGTAAGAGCAGAGGGATCTGGATAGATTGGAGGCTTGGGCAGAAAAATGGCAGATGAGGTTTAACACTGACAAATGTAAAGTTATGCACATGGGAAGGAATAATGCAAGTCACCCGTACATATTAAATGGTAAAACACTCGGTAACACTGACATGGAAAAGGATCTAGGAATTTTAATAAACAGCAAATTAAGCTGCAAAAACCAGTGTCAGGCAGCTACTGCCAAGGCCAATAAGATAATGGGTTGCATCAAAGGGGCATAGACGCCCGTGATGAGAACATAGTCCTAACACTTTACAAATCACTAGTCAGACCACACATGGAGTACAGTGTACAGTTCTGGGCTCCTGTGAACAAGACAGACATAGCAGAGCTGGAGAGGGTTCAGAGGAGGGCAACTAAAGTAATAACTGGAATGAGGGATCTACAGTACCCTGAAAGGTTATCAATTAGGGTTATTCACTTTAGAAAAAAGACTGACTGAGGGAGATCTAATAACTATGTATAAATATATCAGGGGTCAGTACAGAGATCTGTCCCATCATCTATTTATCCCCAGGACTGTGACTGTGACAAGGGGACATCCTCTGCATCTGGAGGAAAGAAGGTTTGTACACAAACATAGAAAAGGATTCTTCACTGTAAGAGCAGTGAGACTATGGAACTCTCTGCCTGAGGAGGTGGTGATGGTGAGTACAATAAAGGAATTCAAGAGGGGACTGGATTTATTTCTGGAGTGTAATAATATTACAGGCTACAGCTACTAGAGAGGGGTCGTTGATCCAGGGAGTTATTCTGATTGCCTGATTGGAGTCGGGAAGGAATTTTTTTTTCCCCTTAAGTGAGGAAAATTGGCTTCTGCCTCACAGGGGTTTTTGCCTTCCTCTGGATCAACTTGTAGGAAACAGGCCGAACTGGATGGACAAATGTCTTTTTTCGGTCTTATATACTATGTTACTATGTAAAGTGCACCATTTTACTGAATCTGTCAACAACTACAAGAATAACAGTCTTCCCCGCTGATACTGGTAGATCAGTAATGAAATCCATTGATAGGTGCGTCCAAGGCCTGTTGGGGATGGCCAGAGGTAAAATACGCCCTGCCGGACGAGTATGATCCACCTTAAAACGAGCACAGGTAGCACATGCAGACACAAAATTCAACACCTCCTGGCTCCACTTAGGCCACCAGAACCGACGAGACACTAATTCAGAGGTTGCCTTACTACCTGGGTGTCCTGCCAGTGCGGAGTTATGGTGTTCTTTTAGTATCACCAGGCGTAAATTTTCTGGCACAAACAGTTTACCCGAGGGGCAGGAGGCCGGGGCGTCCCCCTGAGCTTCCAACACCCTACCCTCTAAACCTGAGTGTAATGCAGAGACCACCACCCCCTTTTGCAAAATAGGCTCTGAAACATCAACATCACCCCCTCCAGGAAAACTTCGAGACAATGCATCCGCCTTAGTATTTTTTGCCCCCGAGCGATAGGTTATTACAAAATTAAACCTAGTAAAAAATAACGACCACCGAGCCTGTCTAGGGGTGAGACGTTTAGCAGACTCCAGATATACTAAGTTTTTGTGATCAGTAATCACTGTGACGGGATGAACCGCCCCCTCCAAAAAGTGACGCCACTCCTCTAAGGCCAACTTAATAGCCAAAAGTTCCCTGTTGCCGATATCATAGTTCCTTTCTGCAGTAGACAATTTCTTCGAAAAGAAAGCACACGGACGCCATTCAACAGGGGACGGGCCCTAAGATAGTACCGCTCCCACCCCCACCTCTGATGTGTCAACCTCTACAATAAAAGGAAGAGAGACATCTGGCTGTAAGAGAATAGGAGCCGAGTTGAATCTCTCCTTCAGAGATGTAAAGGCAGTTTTGGCTGCATGTGACCATTTGGAAAAATCGGATCCCTTTCTGGTCATGTCCGTCAGTGGTTTGACCACCAAGGAATAGTTCTTTATAAACTTTCTATAAAAATTGGCAAACCCCAGGAAGCGTTGCAATGCCTTCAGGTTCTCAGGTAGATCCCAGTCCATAATTGCCCAGACTTTTTCTGGATCCATGCGGAAACCTGAATCTGACAACACATACCCCAGAAATGGCAGTTCTTTTACGGCGAACACACATTTCTCTAATTTAGCAAACAGTTTGTTGGCCCTTAATATCTGCAGCACTTGTCTCACATGGATCTTGTGTGTATCCAGATCCGGAGAATAGACCAGGATGTCATCAAGATATATCACAACAAATCTCCTGATAAGGTGACTAAAAATATCGTTGACAAAATGTTGGAACACCGCAGGCGCATTAGTAAGACCAAATGGCATGACCAGATTTTCATAATGCCCTTCCGGAGTATTAAAAGCCGTCTTCCACTCATCCCCCTCTTTGATGCGAACCAGGTTATAGGCTCCTCTGAGATCCATTTTGGAGAACCATTTAGCACCAGCAACCTGATTAAAGAGGTCGAGAATGAGAGGAAGAGGATAGGGATCTCGGATAGTTATCCGGTTTAATTCCCGGAAATCCAGGCAGGGCGCAGGCCCCATCTTTCTTTTTAACGAAAAAGAACCCTGCAGCCACGGGTGAAGAAAGAGGGGCTGATGTGTCCCTTAGCCAAACTCTCCGAAATATAATCTTTCATAGCCTTCCTCTCCGGGCCGGAAAGATTGTATAACCGGGTTTAGGTAGTTTTGCCCCAGGTAACAGATTAGTCGGGCAATCATATGGACGATGAGGTGGTAACCCCTGACAACCCTTCTCAGAGAACACATCCATAAAATCCGACAGAAAGGCAGGTAGGGATGTTACAGAGAGTGTTGAGCACCTACTACTCAAGCAGTTGTCCTTACAATGTTCACTCCACTCCACAATCTCCCCGGCCTGCCAATCCACCACTGGATTGTGAGTCACCAACCAGGAAGCCACAATACCATAGGAGCCGGAAGACCGTCCAGGACATAACAAGAGATATGCTCTTTATGGAGGTCCCCTACCTGCAGATGGATATTATGGATGATCTGAGTTAACTCTCTCTGAGTAAGAGGGGAGGAGTTGATGGCAAAAACAGGAATAGTTCTGCGTACCGGTTCCGGAGTAAAACCCAGAGCCTGAGCAAACCGTGAATCCACCAAGTTGACCCCCGCCCCACTGTCCAAAAATACGGAACAGATCTCAGTCTTATTGCCCGCCACAACGGTAGCGGACAACAAAAACTGAGACATGCGTATGGAGGAAACGAATACGCCCAGACTGTTATCCTCCGCACAATCTGGGGACTCTAGTTTTCCGGCGGCTCCTTTGTTTGTGATCTCTTGGGTTCTGAGGGACATACCTTTACAAAATGACCCCTCCCCCCACAACGAAAACAAACCTCTGACCTACAGCGGACCTTAGGAGGATTCACCCGTCTAGTGGCGCCCCCTATTTGCATTGGTTCGACTGGATCATAACAAACCGATCCCTGCCCTATAGAGGCCTCTGTAGAATTTAATAGTCTCTCCCTGAGTCGTCTGTCGATTCTTATGGACAGAGACATAGCAGCCTCAAGAGAACCAGGGACCTCGTATACCGCCAGCGCATCTTAATTTTTCAGACAACCCCTGGCAGAACTGACTCCTAAGGGCCGAGTCGTTCCATAATGTATCAGTATCCCACCTACGGAATTCGGAACAATATAGTTCAGCTGACCGGTTCTCTTGCCGAAGTCTACGTAGCTTAGACTCAGCCAGTAAGACCCTGTCCGGGTCATCATATACGAGACCCAAGGCTTCAAAAAACTACTTCACTGATCGTAAGGCCGGAGAGTATGATGGTAAGGAGAAAGCCCAAGCCTGCGGATCTCCTTGCAGGAGAGAAATTACAATGCCCACCCGTTGTTCCTCACCGCCGGAGAATCTAGGGCGTAACCATGAAGAACAATTTACGAGCTTCTCTGAAGGTTACAAATTGGTCTCTCCCTCCTGAGAACCTATCAGGTAAAGCCACTTTTGGCTCAGGAGTATCTTGGTTTCCCGTAGCAACGGTGGAACCCAAGGATTGCTGCTGCTGCTGCTGCAGCACTGTTGCTTTTAATCCTGCCACTTTAAGGGATAACCCCTGTAATTGTTTCGCCAAAACCGTAACCGGATCCATAGTGGAACAGAAAAATACAAAGCAAAACAGCAGGCAAAAAAAAAAAAAGAAATGTCACTTTTTTTTTTTTAAAGGCCAGATATACTGTCACGACCGCTATCCCAGCAGCAGTCGTGTCGCACCAGACATGTCAACGCAAAATTCTAAAATAGCTTTTTCAGCAGTGTATGCAAACGTGCTCTGTGGTGCGACAATACGGGTTTATTCCACCAACTACAGAAATATACTATGTCACTGCAAAATTTTGAAATAGGTTTCTCAGCGGTGTATGCAAAAGTGCTCTGTGGTACGACAGTACAGGTTTATTCCACCAACTACAAAAAAAGCACTATGTCACCTCAAAATTTTAAAATAGGTTTTTTAGCGTTGTCTGCAAAAGTGCTCTGTTCACAACATTACATGTTTATTTCCCCAACTACAGAAATGCAGTTTTTCACAACAAAATTTTAAAACAGGTTTTTCAGCGTGGTATGCAAATGTGCTCTGTGGTACGACAGTACGGGGGTTATTCCCCCAACTTCAGAAATGCACTATGTCACTGCAAAATTTTAAAATAGGTTTTTCAGCAGTATATGCAAACGTGATCTGTGGTACGACAGTACGTGTTTATTTCATCGACTACAGAAATGCACTTTGTCACCGCAAAATTATAAAACAGATTTCTAAGCGGTTTATGCAGACATGCTCTGTTGTACGTCAATACGGATTTTTTCCACCAACTACAGAAATGTACTATATCACCGCAAAATTTTCAAATAGGTTTTTCAGCGGTGTATGCAAACGTGATCTGTGGTACGACAGCACGGGTTTATTTCATCAACTATAGAAATGCACTATGTCACTGCAAAATTATAAAACAGGTCTCCCAGCGAAGTATGCAAACGTGCTCTGTGGTACAACAGTACGGGTTTTTTCCACCAACTACAGAAATGCATTCACCGAAAAATTTGAAAACAGTTTTTTCAACATGGTATGCAAATGTGTTCTGTAGTACGACAGTACGAGTTTATTCCCCCAACTTCAGAAATGCTCTATGTCACCGCCAAATTTTAAAATAAGTTTTTCAGCGGTGTATGCAAACGTGATCTGTGGTACGACAGTACGGGTTTATTTCATCGACTACAGAAATGCACTATGTCACATTAAAATTATAAAACAGGTTTCTCAGCGGTGCATGCAAACGTGCTCTGTGGTAGTGATGAGCGGCAGGGGCAATATTCGAATTTGCGATATTTCGCGAATATTTGGGCGAATATTCGCCATATATTCGAAAATTCGAAAATTCGTAATCTCAAGACATTATTTTCTTAATGACAGTACGGGTTTATTCCACCAACTACAGAAAAGCACTATGTCATCGCAAAATGTTAAAATAGGTCTTTCAGCGGTGTAAGCAAACGTGCTCTGTGATAAAACAGTACGATTTTTATTCCGCTACTACAGAAATGCACTATATAACCGCAAAATTTTTAAATTGGTTTTTCCGAGCGGTTTTCAAACGTGATCTGTGCCACAACAGAACGGGTTTATTCCCACAACTACAGAAATGCAGTTTTTCACAGCAAAAATTGAAAACTGTTTTTTCAGCGTGGTATGAAAATGTGCTCTGTGGTATGAAAGTACAGGTTTATTCCCCCAACTTCAGAAATGCACTATGTCACTGCAAAATTATAAAATAGATTTTTTAGCGTGGTATGCAAACGTGTCTGTGGCACAACAGTGCGGGTTTATTCCACCAACTACAGAAATGCTCTATATCACCGTAAAATTATAAAAGAGGCTTTTCAGCGGTGTATGCAAATGTACTCTGTGGAACGACAGTACTGGTTTATACCACCAACTACAGAAATACAGTTTTTCACTGCAAAATTTGAAAACAGATTTTTTAGCGTCATATGCAAAAGTGCTCTGTGGTAGGACAGTACAGGTTTATTCCACTAACTACAGAAATGCACTGTCACCGCAAAATTATTAAATATGTTTATCAGCGTTGTATGTAAAAGTGCTCTGTGCCACAACAGTACGGGTTTATTCCCCCAACTACAGAAATGCAGTTTTTCACCGCAAAATTTTAAAACAGTTTTTTCAGCGTTATATGCAAACGTGCTCTGTGGCACAACAGTACGGGTTTATTCCACCAACTACAGAAATGCACTATGTCACCGCAAAATTTTAAAATAGGTTTCGCAGTGGTGTATGCAAAAGTGCTCTGTGGTATGACAGTATGGGTTTATTCCACCAACTACAGAAATGTACTATGTCACCGCAAATTTTTAAAATAGCTATTTCAGCAGTGTATTCAAACGTGCTCTGTGGTACGACAGTATGGGTTTATTCCACCAACTACAGAAATGTACTATGTCACCGCAAATTTTTAAAATCGTTTTTTCACCGGTGTATGCAAATGTGATGTGTAGTACGACAGTACGGGTTTATTTCACCAACTACAGAAATGCACTATGTCAGCGCAAAATTTTAAAAAAGGTTTCGCAGTGGTGTATGCAAAAGTGCTCTGTGGTACGACAGTATGGGTTTATTCCACCAACTACAGAAATTTACTATGTCACCGCAAATTTTTAAAATAGCTTTTTCAGCAGTGTATGCAAACATGCTCTGTGGTACGACAGTACGGGTTTATTCCCCCAACTACAGAAATACAGTTTTTCACTGCAAAATTTTAAAACTGTTTTTTCAGCATTGTATGCAAAAGGGCTATGTGGCACAACAGTACTGGTTTATTCCACCAACTACAGAAATACAGTTTTTCACTGCAAAATTTGAAAGCAGATTTTTTAGCTTTATGTGCAAAAGTGCTCTGTGGTACGACAGTACAGGTTTATTCCACTAACTACAGAAATGCACTGTCCCTACAAAATTAAAAAACAGGCTTTTCAGCGGTGTATGCAAACGTGTTCTGTGGTACAACAGTACGGGTTAATTCCACCAAATACAGAAATGCACTATGTCACCTCAAAATTTTAAAATAGGTTTTTCAGCGGTGTATGCAAACGTGCTCTGTGGTACGACAGTACGGGTTTATTCCCCCAACTACAGAAATACAGTTTTTCACTGCAAATTTTTAAAACAGTTTTTTCGGCGTTGTATGCAAAAGTGCTCTGTGGCACAACAGTATGGGTCTATTTACCCAACTACAGAAATACACTATGTCACCACAAAATTTTTAAATATGTTTATCAGTTTTGTATGTAAAAGTGCTCTGTGCTACAACAGTACGGGTTTATTCCCCCAACTACAGAAATGCAGTTTTTCACCGCAAAATTGTAAAATAGGTTTTTCAGCGGTGTATGCAAACATGATGTGTGTTACGACAGTATGGGTTTATTCCACCAACTACAGAAATGTACTATGTCACCGCCAAAATTTGAAAACAGGTTTTTTAGCGGTGTATGCATACGTGCTCTATGGTACGACAGTCCGGGCCTATTCCACCAACTACTGAAATACACTATGTCACTGCACAATTTTTAAATATGTTTATCAGCGTTGTATGTAAAAGTGCTCTGTGCCACAACAGTACGGGTTTATTCCCCCAACTACAGAAATGCAGTTTTTCACCGCAAAATTTTAAAACTGTTTATTCAGAGTCATATGCAAACGTGCTCTGTGGCACAACAGTACGGGTGTCAGAAACTGCCCTGATATAGTTTACCCTGCCCTCAAGTTTGCCCTCAGTCAAGATGGTGGATTATGTGTTTCCTGGTTGCCATCTCACTTCCTGTTCCTGTTCCTTTATAAACTGGCCAGACCTTCCTGTCTTTGCTGGAGTATTGTGTTTGGCTTTTGTCTGCAATCCTCTTTCTGGAACTCACTCCTCCGTGTGTTCTGTGCCCTAGCGGTTCTCCCTGCTACCTCCGGTTGCCGACCCTGTTCTTGGACCTTCGTACCTGCTTGCCGCCTGCCCTGACCTTCTGCTTGTCTACCTTCCTGCCAGCTTGCCGCCTGCCCTGACTTCTGCAAATCCTGACCTCGGTTCTTGTCTACAGACTCTGCCTCATCGGTGCGGGGCACAACAACGTGGGTTCTGCTACATCCGTACTATATATACTCTGCTCCCAAGTCCTGGCCATCGGATTCCAGTTCTGTTGCACCAGTATCGTGACAGAATACTCCAGCCACCATGGATTCCGCCGGGACTGGATCTGTAGAGATCCGTATTAAGCAGTTGCAGACTGCAGTATCTAGTATGCACGCGGAGTTGCAAACCTTAAAGAAGAAATACAATGCCTTTGAGGGCCAGACCGGCCTCAGCATTCAGTTTTATGGACAAACGATCCACGAACTCCGTGATACAGTGCAAGCACTGACTGATCGCTTAACACAGTTGGAGAATGCAGCTCCTGCACCATCTCCTACATCAACTACTAAATTACCTCCATTCCGATTTAGTGGGGACCGCGACAAATACTGGGGGTTTATCAATCAGTGTTGCCTCTACTTTGACGCAAATTCCTTCCAGTTTCCTACTGATCGATCTAAAGTGCTATGCATCATTATGCTACTAACACACAAGGCTATCGCCTGGGCGAGTCAGTTGATCGAAACTGGGGATGCCCGACGAAACAATCTGGGAAATTTCCTTGGGGCCATGAGCCAGATGTTCGATGACCCTAACCGAGGATCTACAGCAGAGGCAGCCTTACTAGCTTTGCGCCAGGGCAGACGTCCCGTCACGGATTATGCTATGGACTTTAAAAGATGGTCCGTTGACACTAACTGGAATGATGCAGCAAAATTATCTTTTTTCAAGAAAGGACTGTGTAGTTCACTAAAGGACGAGCTGGCCCTTAGAGCTTGATGCTTTTATCAACCACTGCATCAGAGTTGATATACGACTAGCTGGGCGACGGCAAGAAAGATGGGCCACACTGAACTATACTACGAAGCAGGCACTTTCTTCGTCTGCCCCCACTTCAAAAGAATTTCCAAAAATAATCTACAAGGAATCAGAAAGCGAACCAATGCAAATAGACTCCATCTTAAAACGCGAAAATATTGATCGCAAGGAACATAGACTCCGAGAGAACTTATGTCTGTATTGTGGAAGATCCGATCACTTTCTGATTAATTGTCCCAGACGTCCACGAAAACTGGTGGCAGCCATTACAGACCCCGATCTCTCAGATGAAGATTCTGTGACATCTGAAGCGGAATCATTGGAAGAAACAACTAGTGTTGGGCGCGAATATTCGCGATGCGAATATTTCGCGCGAATATCGCATATTCACGATTTCGCGATTTTTTCGAATATCATGCCATAAATTCGATATTGCGAATATTCGCGTTGGTTAAATTAGATGATACACAATAAGTTCAAGAACTTCAGTTCACTTGTGTTGATAAATGAGTTTGAGTGACTCTGAGTTTCATTCATTTAAGGTGTTGTTTTGCATCAAGGCTCTTTTTCAAAGCCATAGCCAAAATCCTGCCTTTTTTGCGATTTTCCGTAATGCGATTTTTTTGACAGCGATGCGAATATCTAACACTTGCTGACATGCCTGCGCATTGACTTGAAAATTGAAATATTGCCTTTATGCGATTTTTCCGTAATGCGATTTTTTTCACACTCTATGCGCTTGGTAGTCGCGATCGTCAACTTGCAAATATGCTGCGAATTGCGAATATATTCGAAAATTCGCATATTCGAATATATGTCGTCGTGTTTTCCTTTTCTTATTCTCATTCACCCCCAATCATTAGTTTCACTTTCAACAAGGCTTCATTTTATATCCATTCCTCGACCCCCTGTCCCCACTTCCCTCCCTTGTCTTTTTTTTTTTTTCCGATTTTTCGTAATGTGATTTTTATTAAGCGATGCGATTTCTTTCACACGTGCTATTCTTCCTGCGCATTTATTGACTTGACCATCCCGGCCATGAAAGTTAAAGTGTTTTTGCGATTTTTCGTAATGCGATTTTTATTAAGCGATGCGATTTCTTTCACACGTGCTATTCTTCCTGCGCATTGATTGACTTGACCATCCCGGCCATGAAAGTTAAAGTGTTTTTGCGATTTTTCGTAATGCGATTTTTATTAAGCGATGCGATTTCTTTCACACGTGCTATTCTTCCTGCGCATTGATTGACTTGACCATCCCGGCCATGAAAGTTAAAGTGTTTTTGCGATTTTTTTTGCCATGCGATTATCCACGATTTTATAAAAAAAAGATGGCGATTAAATGATGACGAATACGAATATTTAAATTTGCGAATATATCGCGAATATTTTACGAAATATTCGCGAAATATCGCGAATTCGAATATGGGCATATTCGATCATCACTAGAAACAACCATCCGCTCCATCTCTTCAGTGGCCCCTCGTATTAAGGTTTCCTCCCCATCAAATTTTCAATTAATTCCCAGTGGATATCCACCTCTGCTATGGTGGATTCTGGGGCTGGTGGCAATTTTATGGACTATTCCTTTGCAAAGAGACATGGGGTAAAGATTCATAAAAAACTCTCATCTATGATTATGGAAACGGTAGATGGTACCCCTTTAAATTCGGGCCCTGTAGATCAAGAAACGGAACCCCTCGACATCTGTATAACACCACAACATCACAAAGTTCTATTGTTTCTTCTGATCTCCTCTCCTCATTTTCCTGTTATCCTAGGCTTGCCCTGGTTACAGGCACAGGACCCCGACATCAACTGGGAGACCAAAGAAATAACATTTCCAGGGAAGGATGCTATGCCAACAAAACAGTCAGAACAAGGGGGGGAAGCCACATCCCAGAACGATAAGGTGATGGAACTACCCCTCATATATCAGGATTTTATGGACGTTGGTGATAAACAAAAGGCAGACAAACTTCCCCCACATCGACCCTATGACTGTCCCATAGAATTGCTCCCTGGTGCTTCCATCCCCTTCGGGAATATCTACCCCTTGGCAGGTCCGGAACTGAAGGCCCTCAAGGAATATATAGAAGAGAATCTGGCTAAAGGGTTTATCCGTCCCTCCTCCTCACCAGCAGGGGCTCCCATATTCTTTGTCAAAAAGAAGGATGGGTCTCTAAGACCATGTATTGACTACCGCGAACTTAATAAAATAGCTAAGAATCGCTACCCCCTACCACTAATCCCAGAGTTATTGGAGAGAGTACGTCACTCCAAAAATTTTTCAAAGTTAGACCTACGAGGTGCCTATAACTTGGTCAGTATCAGATCGGGAGATGAATGGAAGACAGCATTTAGATCACGGTACGGACACTTTGAATACCTTATCATGCCTTTTGGTCTTTGCAATGCTCCAGCCACCTTTCAACAAGTGGCAAACAACATTTTCAGGGATCTTCTGGACCAATTTGTAGTCATCTATCTGGAAAGTGTGCCCTGACCTTCTGCTTGTCTACCTTCCTGCCAGCTTGCCGCCTGCCCTGTCTACTGCAAATCCGGACCTCGGTTCTTGTCTACAGACTCTGCCTCATCTGTGCAGGGCACAACAACGTGGGTTCTGCTACATCTGTACTATATATACTCTGCTCCCAAGTCCTGGCCATCGGATTCCAGTTCTGTTGCACCAGTATCGTGACAATACAGGTTTATTCCACCAACTACAGAAATGTACTATGTCACTGCAAAATTTTAAAATAGGTTTTTCAGCGTTATATGCAAATGTGCTCTGTGGTACGACAGTACAGGTTTATTCCACCAACTACAGAAATGCACTATGTCACCTCAAAATTTTAAAATAGGTTTGTCAGCGGTGTATGCAAATGTGCTCTGTGGTACAACAGTCCGGTTTATTCCCCCAACTACAGAAATACAGTTTTTCACAGCAAAATTTTAAAACTGTTTTTTCAGCATTGTATGCAAAAGTGCTCTGTGGCACAACAGTATGGGTTTATTCCCCCATCTACAGAAATAAAGTATTTCACTGCAAAATTATTTGAAAAGTTTTTTTTTAGCGTTATATGCAAACGTGCTCTGTTGTACAACCTTACGGGTTTATTCCACTAACTACAGAAATGCACTGTCACCGCAAATTATAAAACAGGCTTTTCAGCGATTTATGCAAACATGTTCTGTGGTACGACAGTACGGGTTAATTCCACCAACTACAGAAATGTACTATGTCACCGAAAAATTTTAAAATAGTTTTTTCAGCATTGTATGCAAAAGTGCTCTGTGCCACAACAGTACAGGTTTATTCCCCAACTACAGAAATACAGTATTTCACTGCAAAATTTTAAAACAGATTTTTTTAGCCTTATATGCAAACGTAAATGCACTGTAAATGCACTACATAAATGCACTGTCCCCACAAAATAAAAAAACAGGCTTTTCAGCGGTGTATGCAAACATGATGTGTGGTACGATAGTATTGGTTTATTCAACCAACTACAGAAATGTCCTATGTCACCGCAAAATTTTAAAACAGGTTTTTTAGCGGTGTATGCATACGTGCTCTATGGTATGACAGTACGGGCTTATTCCACCAACTACAGAAATGCACTATGTTAGCGCAAAATGTTAAAATAGCCTTTTCAGCGGTGTATGCAAACGTCCTCTGTGGTACGACAATACAGGTTTATTCCACCAACTACAGAAATGCCGTTTTTCACAGCAAAATTTTAAAATTGTTTTTTCAGCGTTGTATGCAAAAGTGCTCTGTGGTAGAGCTGGCCCGAACTATTCTCTGGCGAACATAGCTTGTTCGCGGCGGCGGGCAATCATATGCGATGTTCGGTCTGCCACCTATACATCATCATTGAGCAAACTTTGACCCTGTACCTCACAGTCAGCAGACACACTCCAGCCAATCAGCAGCATACCCTCCCTCCCAAACCCTCCCATCTCCTGGACAGCATCCATTTTAGATTCATTCGGAAGCTGCAGTCTTAGTGAGAGGAGGGACAGTGTAGCTGCCGATAGCTAGGCTAGTGTATTCAGTGTCCACTCCAGTCCTGAAAGACTCATCTGATCTCTGCTCTAAGGACAGCGTCCTGATAGCACCCCAAAAAGCCCTTTTTAGGGCTAGTACATTAGTCTGCTTTTTTTTTTCTCCATATATATATTGCAGTTGCCTGGCCTGCCCGTGTGTGAGGAGCTGCAGGCCCACTGACTGTATTGTGCCCACTGCCAGTGCCCACCACTCATACCGGGTGGCACAGGACTTTGCATCAAAAAAGGCATTTCATTTTTACCCTTTAATCTAAGGTTAGTTGCCTGCCAGTGTGTGTCAGGCCGACTTCCACAGACTGTATTGTGCCCACTGCCAGTGCCCACCACTCATACCGGGTGGCACAGTAGCTTGCCGATAAATAAGGCATTTAATTTTTACACTTTAGTCTAATTTCAGTTGCTTGCCTGCTGCCAGTGTGTGTCAGGCCGACTTCCACAGACTGTAGTGTGCCTACGGCCAGTGTCCATTAGTGATGTCGCGAACATAAAATTTTCCGTTTGCGAACGGCGAACGCGAACTTCCGCAAATGTTCGCGAACATGCGAACAGTGCGAACCGCCATAGACTTCAATAGACAGGCGAATTTTAAAAAACAAAGGGACTCCTTCTGGCCACAATAGTGATGGAAAAGTTGTTTCAAGGGGACTAACACCTGGACTGTGGCATGCCGGAGGGGGATCCATGGCAAAACTCCCAAGGAAAAATATCTAGTTGACGCAGAGTGTGGTAAGTTGTAATCGCAATGCGATTAATACAGGTTATATTAATCGCATTGTGAATTCAACTTAGATCTGAGTTCCTAATGGTTGTATTGCTAGAATATAACGAAGATTGAGAATAGGAACCCAGCTCTAAGTTGAATTCGCAATGCGATTAATATAACCTGTATTAATCGCATTGCGATTACAACTTAGATCTGAGTTCCTAATGGTTGTATTGTTAGAATATAATGACGATTGAGAATAGGAACCCAGCTCTAAGTTGAATTCGCAATGCGATTAATATAACCTGTATTAATCGCATTGCGATTACAACTTAGATCTGAGTTCCTAATGGTTGTATTGCTAGAATATAATGAAGATTGAGAATAGGAACCCAGCTCTAAGTTGAATTCGCTATGCGATTAATATAACCTGTATTAATCGCATTGCGATTACAACTTAGATCTGAGTTCCTAATGGTTATATTGCTAGAATATAATGAAGATTGAGAATAGGAACCCAGCTCTAAGTTTAATTCGCAATGCGATTAATATAACCTGTATTAATCGCATTGCGATTACAACTACTAAGATGGATGCCATCCTTGCTTTTTGATGGGAGGTGGGAGGGTCTGGGAGGGAGACTGATGTACTAGCCCTAAAAAGGGCTTTTTGGGGTGCTGTCAGGACGCAGTCCTTACAGAAGAGATCTGATGAGTCTTTCAGGACTGGAGTGGACACTGAATACACTAGCCTAGCTATCGATTTCCCTATTAAATCTCAGCAGCAGTTACACTGTCCCTCCTCTCACTAAGACTGCAGCTTCCGAATGAATCTAAAATGGATGCTGTGTCCAGGAGATGGGAGGGTCTGGGAGGGAGGGTATGCTAATTGGCTGGAATGTGTCTGCTGACTGTGAGGTACAGGGTCAAAGTTTACTCAATGATATGGGGTGGATCTAACATCGCATATGTTCGCCCGCCGCGACGAACGCGCACAAGCTATGTTCGCCGGGAACTACTCGCCGGTGAATAGTTTGGGAGTTGGGAATTTAGCTCTATATTCTCAATCTTCGTTATATAATTCTAGCAATAAAACCATTAGGAAACCCAGATCTAAGTTGAATTTGCAATGCGATTAATATAACCTGCATTAATCGCATTGCGAATTCAACTTAGAGCTGAGTTCCTAATGGTTGTTGTATTGCTAGAATATACGTTATATTCTAGCAATACAACCATTAGGAACTCAGCTCTAAGTTGTAATCGCAATGCGAATAATACTTACATTTATTAATCGCTTTGCGAATCCATTTAATGCCTCTATTTGATTGTATATGACGGTTGACTATGACTACCACTAATGTTCTGCTGCCGCCGAGGCAAGATATCGGAACCCCCCCAGGGGCCATTTGGGCGTTTTTGATAGAAAACGCATCAAAAACGCATCTGCGTTTTGTGGGGATTTGCTCAGGTAGACAGGTTAGCGGACGCAGTATAGAGGCAAGGACCCAGGTAGTAACTCAAACTTCAGTGTTTTATTTACACTCAGAAAAAAAACATAACAGTCCTTGTGCTTGTTCACACAGCCAAACAAAACAGAGTTCACCTGAAGTCCTAGGTGTTGCTTCACACCTGCCTGAGAGCTCAGCAACCCCAAAGTTCAATGGCAGGCTTCCAGGCGGCCTGCACGCCTGTTTGCAGTCTTAGTGTTCAGCCCAGAGGACTCCACAGCTTCAATGTCAGGATGGAAGATAATCCACACACCTGACAGTGCTGCCTGAGCTTTATAGCCCAGCCAAAACCCGGCCTGGAACACGGGGAGTAGTCACCCACCCAGCTCTTTGACTACTCCCAGTAAAAGCCGTCCCGGATCAGCTATAGTAGCCATGCTACCTATCAAAAGTGTCAAACAGCTACTGCTGCTGACATGAAAAACCGGCTCTTACTCCACCGAGGCCAGGAACCTCGGTGACACGTATCTATCGTCCACAATTATTCCCGTGCCTTCTTACATACCTCCCCCTTTGTTCAACCCTGCGGGGTTGAACACACGTCAAACAGTGCACTCGGGACAAGGCATCCGCGTTTCCCTGCAAGCGGCCTGCCCTGTGTTCTATGGAGAATTTAAAATTCTGTAAGGCCAGGAACCACCGGGTGACTCGGGCATTCCTCTCTTTGGCTTGGCTCATCCACTTGAGAGGGGAGTGGTCAGTCACCAGACGGAACTTCCTCCCCAACAGATAATAGCGGAGAGACTCGAGTGCCCACTTGATAGCCAGGCACTCTCTCTCCACTATACTGTACCTAGTCTCAGCTGGGGTGAGTTTACGGCTCAGGAAGACAACGGGATGCTCCTCCCCGTTGACTTCCTGAGACAGTACAGCACCCAGGCCAACCTCAGAGGCGTCGGTCTGAACTATAAACTCCCTCTTGAAATCGGGTGTCACCAAAACCGGGGACCCACACAGGGCCGATTTCAAGGCGGAGAAAGCCCTTTCTGCCTGCTCACCCCAATGGACCGTCACTGACTTCCGCCCCTTCAAGAGGTCTGTCAATGGTGCCGCTAAAGTGGCAAAATGGGGAACGAACCTCATGTAATAGCCCACCATGCCCAGGAATGACTTTACCTGCCTCGTGGTGACAGGTCGGGGCCAACTCCGTATTGCCTCTATTTTGTTTACTTGGGGCTTGATGACCCCGCGCCCAATGACATACCCAAGATACTTTGTCTCCTCTAACCCTATTGAGCACTTCTTTGGGTTAGCGGTCAGTCCGGCCTTCCTAAGGGCGTCCACTACAGCCTGCACTTTGGGTAGATGACTTTCCCAGTCGCCACTGTGGATGATGATGTCATCCAAGTAAGCCGATGCGTACCGACGATGTGGACGAAGTACAATGTCCATGAGTCGTTGGAACGCTATGGGGCACCATGCAGACCAAAGGGTAAGACTTTATACTGATACAGCCCCTCAGGGGTGATGAAAGCAGTTTTCTCCTTGGCAACCTCAGTCAAGGGTACCTGCCAGTACCCTTTTGTGAGGTCCAAAACAGAAAAATACCTGGCTTGTCCAAACCTTTCAATCAGCTCATCCACCCGCGGCATGGGATACGCATTAAATTTGGAAACTTCGTTTAGTTTGCGGAAATCGTTACAGAACCGTAACGTCCCATCGGGCTTGGGAATTAAGACTATTGGACTAGCCCATTCACTTTTAGACTCCTCAATGATATTGAGTTTCAGCATTAGCTGCACTTCCTCCGAGATGGCTTGTCGCCGAGCCTCGGGTACCCGGTATGGTTTTAACCGGACTCTTGCCTGAGGCTCAGTGACAATGTCATGCCGGATTAGGGAAGTGCGTCCAGGGAGGTCCGAGAACACATCAGTGTTCCGACTAATAAATTCCCTAGCTTCCTGAGCCTGTTTAGGGGAGAGGGTGTCAGCAATTTTACTGTGACCACCGCTTCTTTTTATCATATATAGGGGCTGGAACTTCTTCTCCTAGAAAACTCGGCCGTGAGCTATCACCTGAACTGGTCTCCCTAGCTTTCCAAGGTTTAAGTAAATTCACATGGTACACCTGCTCCGGCTTTCGCCGCCCTGGCTGGTGTACCTTGTAGTTTACTTCCCCAACTTTTTCGAGTACTTCGTAGGGTCCCTGCCACCTAGCCAGGAACTTATTGTCCACTGTCGGAACCAGAACCAAAACCCGATCTCCCGGGTTAAAGTTACGGACCCGAGCCTGCCTATTATAGACCCGACTCTGAGCTTGCTGCGCTGCCTCCATATGTTCTTTTACCAGCGGTAACACCGCTTCCATGCGTTCCTGCATCTGGGTGACATATTCCACAACACTTTTATAGGGTGTGGGTTGCTGCTCCCATGCCTCTTTGGCTATGTCCAACAGCTCACGAGGATGCCTGCCATATAGCAGTTCGAAGGGCGAGAACCCAGTAGAGGCCTGGGGCACTTCTCGCACTGCAAACATCAGATAGGGGAGAAGGAGGTCCCAGTCCTTCCCATCCTTAGCCACCACTCGTTTTAACATATTTTTAATGTTTTATTAAACCTTTCAACCAGGCCGTCAGTTTGCGGATGATAAACGGACGTCCGTAGCTGTTTAATGTGCAGCAACTTACAGAGTTCCCTCATGACCTTGGACATAAAAGGTGTCCCCTGGTCCGTCAGAACCTCTTTAGGTAGGCCCACACGGGAAAACATCTCCATCAACTCCTTCGCTATCAGTTTGGCCGATGTATGTCGCAAGGGCACCGCCTCAGGGTACCGAGTGGCATAGTCTAGGACGACCAAGATATGTTGGTGCCCTCTAGCGGACTTCGATGCGGGGCCTATAAGATCCATAGCTATTCTCTCGAACGGAACCTCGATAATCGGCAGAGGCACAAGGGGACTACGGAAATGTGGCTGGGGGCTAGTTATCTGGCAGGTTGGGCAAGACTTACAAAATAGTTCTACTTCTTTGAACACACTGGGCCAGTAAAACCTCTGTAATATCCGGTCCTGCGTCTTCTGCCATCCCAGGTGTCCCCCAAGAACATGCTGGTGGGCTAGCTCCAACACGAGTTTGCGGTACGCTTTGGGCACCACCAGCTGTTCAATATGCTCACCCCGCAGCTGGTTTACCCGATACAGCATTCCCTGGTGAACAACAAACCGGGGAAACACCGACTCAGCCCCAGGTTTTTGGGGTTCACCATCAATCATTATCACATTCTCCCAAGCCCGAGATAGGGTGGGAACCCGGTGTTGTGCGGTACCGAAATTTTCGCCAGAGACGTTGAGGTCTGCCAACTCAGGTCCCGGTGGCAAATCCTCCACGTCTCCCACCATTACATTCAGTGGGGTTATCTCCCCCTCTTCCACCGAAGTGGTGGTCACCCCTACCGCTGGCCCTTCGGTCTCGGGTTCCCAGGGTTCTGGTCTCCCCTGAGCCAGGCCACTCTGCTAGGGTTCCATCTGCCTCCCGGGCAGTGGTGACTTTCGTATCCGGCCAGAGTGCTGGGAAACCAGGAAGTCTCTCCCAATTATAAGTTCATACTGTAATTTTGTAGCGACGGCCACCTCATGAACCCACCTGCCAGCCACAGTTGATAGAGAGCCAGGGCGGTGGGATAGTCCTTTAAGTCTCCATGAATACACACCACCCCGACCTTTCGGCCAGTATACTCCGTGGGTCGCACGAGGACAGCTCTTACCAGAGACACCAGACTCCCTGAATCCAGCAGTGCCACCGCCAGAGTGTCCCCACTTCCACCTGACACAGGTGGCTATTGTCTATAGTCTCAGAGATACCTGTGGCACACAGCTTCCGGGCATACAATGAATGGCGGTAACCATAGTTCGTATCCATGGGTTCACCCGATGGGGACAGTTGGCCCTTATGTGTCCAGGCTCCCGACACTGCCAGCAGACCACTGGGGCTGGGTCTGCAAGGGGTACATTCTGGGCGGGTTTGGCTGGCCGCCGGGTCTGGGGTGGAGATTTCCGGGGTTTGACTGGCCCCCTCCCAAAGAACCCCCTGCAGGTTTCTGGTGGCCTCATATCGCTCCACCAGGTCGACCATCTCTAAGGCATTCCCAGGTGACACCTGGCCGATCCAGTGCTGGAGAGGGTATGGCAAAGCCCTCCAGAATACATCTGCTAACAGACGGTCTAACATAGCAGTAGGAGTCAGTATGTCTGGCTGCAGCCATTTTTGCAACCGATGTAGCAATTCATAGTATTGTGGTCTGGCGGGTTCAGCCGGGTTAAACTCCCACTGATGCACCCGCTGGGCCCGGACCAAAACATTCACCCCAAGTCTTGCCAGGATCTCACCTTTCACGGTCGGGTAGTCAGCTGCTTGATCATCTGGGAGGTCAAAAACACTTGCTGGGGTCCAGACGCCAGGAACGGAGCGACGACCTCAGCCCACTGTTCCCGGGGTAATTTCTCCCTCACGGCCACCTTCTCGAACACTGCCAGATAGGTCTCAACATCATCCGAGGGGTCATCTTAGGGATCGCTGCACGGACAGCTTTCCGGGCATCGTGGACGTACTGGGATGCTCCTGTCGCTTGTAAGGCCATCACCTGCTGAAGTAGTAGCTGGTTGGTCTCCTGCTGCTGCTTGTTGGCCTCCCGCTGCTGCAAGTTAGCCTCCACAAGGGCTTTTACAACCGCCTCCATTTTGTCAGGGAACACAGGCTGCAACTTTGCCGGCTTAATAAAGGACATATGTTTAGAAAAACAAAAATATTTCGGCCTTCACGCCAGCCTCACTGCTTTCTGCCCGCATCCTCCACCAAATGTGGGGATTTGCTCAGGTAGACAGGTTAGCGGGACGCAGTATAGAGGCAAGGACCCAGGTAGTAACTCAAACTTCAGTGTTTTATTTACACTCAGAAAAAAAACATAACAGTCCTTGTGCTTGTTCACACAGCCAAACAAAACAGAGTTCACCTGAAGTCCTAGGTGTTGCTTCACACCTGCCTGAGAGCTCAGCAACCCCAAAGTTCAATGGCAGGCTTCCAGGCGGCCTGCACGCCTGTTTGCAGTCTTAGTGTTCAGCCCAGAGGACTCCACAGCTTCAATGTCAGGATGGAAGATAATCCACACACCTGACAGTGCTGCCTGAGCTTTATAGCCCAGCCAAAACCCGGCCTGGAACACGGGGAGTAGTCACCCACCCAGCTCTTTGACTACTCCCAGTAAAAGCCATCCCGGATCAGCTATAGTAGCCATGCTACCTATCAAAAGTGTCAAACAGCTACTGCTGCTGACATGAAAAAACCGGCTCTTACTCCACCGAGGCCAGGAACCTCGGTGACACGTATCTATCGTCCACAATTATTCCCCGTGCCTTCTTACAGTTTTTATAATTTTTTCATTTTTTAGTTAAATTTTTTGTGTATTTTGCCACATTTGGTTGCATATTTACATTTGGTATAGGCAAATATGGTAGTCTAGATCATTACTCTGCCCAAATCTATATTCAGCTACATGGCTTAGAAAATATGCTGTCAAACAATGATCCTAGGTTTTGGTATAAACACATGATCTAGACTACCATATTTGCCTATACCAAATGTAAATATGCAACCAAATGTGGCAAAATACACAAAAAAATAAACTAAAAAATGAAAAAATTATAAAAACGCAGATGCGTTTTTTATGCGTTTTCTATTAAAAATGCCTAAATGGCCCCTGGGGGGTTCAGATATCTTGCTTTGGAGGCAGCAGAACGTTGGTGGTAGTCATAGTCAACCGTCATATACAATCAAACAGAGGCATTAAATGGATTCGCAAAGCGATTAATAATTGTAAGTATTATTCGCATTGCGATTACAACTTAGAGATGAATGCCTAATAGTTGTATTGCTAGAATATAACGTATATTCTAGCAATACAACAACCATTAGGAACTCAGCTCTAAGTTGAATTCGCAATGCGATTAATGCAGGTTATATTAATCGCATTGCAAATTCAACTTAGAGCAGAGTTCCTAATGGTTTTATTGCTAGAATATAATAAAGATTGAGAATATAGTGCTATATTTGTTATCTTCGTTAATATATTCTAGCAATACAACCATTTGGAACTCAGATCTAAGTTGTAATCGCAATGCAAATAAAACAGGTTATATTAATCGCATTGCGATTTACAATTACTAACACTGCAGCTTCAGAATGAATGTAAGATGGATCCTATCCTTGCGTTTAGATAGGAGGTGGGAGGGTCTGGGAGGGAGGGTATGCTGATTGGCTGAAATGTGTCTGCTGACTGTGAGGTACAGGGTCAAAGTTTGCTCAATGATAAAGTATAGGGGCGAACGCGAACATCGAATATGTTCGCCCGCCGCGGCGGACGCGAACAAGCTATGTTCGCCGGGAACTGTTCGCGGGCGAATAGTTCGGGCCATCTCTAGTGCCCATCAATCATACCGTGTAGCACTGGACTTTGCCTTGAAATAAGGCACTTTATCTGTACACTTTAATCTAATTTCAGTTGCCTTCCTGCCAGTGTGTGTGTGTCAGGCCCACAGATGTAGTGTGCCCTCTGCTAGTGCCCAACACTCATACCGGGTGGCACAGTACCTAGCACGCGTAGTACCACTTAACTAAAAAAAAAGGCAGAGTGAGGCCACCCCGCAGGGGCCGTCGTGGTCGTGGTGCTGTGATTTCCACTGGCCCTGGAATAATCCCAGTGTTCAGAGGCCACGTACCCTGAACCCGAAAAATTCTAAGGACATAGTTGACTGGCTTAGACAGGACACCCAATCTTTAACAGCTTCCGCTAAGAACCTTGACCCACCATCCTCCTCCAGCTCAGCTTCGGTCACCTGCTCTCAAGTTACTACGCTCCCGCCCGCCGCCACCACCACCACTACCACCACAGAAGAGGGGGAAAGTTCAGAAGGGGAGACAGAGAGAAGGAGGAGATGAGTTGGAAGCAGGGGGAGGTCGTCGCAAGGAGTTAGTGGCACAGTCAGACAGCATGTATCGGCACCAGGGGTCAGCCAGACAGCACGCCAGTCAACACATGCTGTTGCCACCACCAGAATGCCGTCATTGCAAAGCTCAGCAGTCTGGCATTTTTTTTTGTGTGTCTGCCTCTGATAACAGCAATGCCATTTGCAACCTGTGCTAAAAGAAACTGAGTTGTGGGAAGTCCAACACCCACCTCGGTACAACTGCTTTGCAAAGGTACATGATCTCACATCACAAACGCCAATGGGATCAACACATGCGTAGAAGCAGCACACAAACTCAAAGCCACCATCCTTCTCCTGGTCCAGCATCTTCAGCCACGTCAACCACTGCTGTCCTCCTTGCCCCCTCTCAACCACCCGCCACTCCGCCTCTCACCTTCAGCAGTTCCATCTCATCTGCCCACAGTCAGGTGTCTGTTAAGGAAATGTTAAAGTGTAAGAAGCCAATGTCACAGAGTCACCCCCGTGCCCGGCGACTGACAGCTGGCTTGACAGAACTCTTAGCCCACCAGCTTTTACCATACCAGCTGGTGGAGTCTGAGTCCTTCAAAAAATTTGTCGCTATTGGGACACCACAGTGGAAGGTACCCGGACTAATTTTTTTTTTTCAAAATAGGCAATCCCAAACCTCTACTATGTTATTGAAAAGGAAGTCATGGCATCTCTGGCATACAGTGTTGGGGCAAGGGTCCATCTGACCACTGATACCTGGTCTGCAAAGCACGGTCAGGGCAGGTATATCACATACACTGCGCAATGGGTCAACCTGCTGACGGCTGACAAGCATGGAATGCGTGGCTCCGCAGCGGAGTTGGTGACACCGCCACGACTTGCAGGCAGGCGTACTGCCACCTTCTCTACTCCTACTCCATCCTCTTCGATATCCTCCTTGGGTGAGTCCTCTTCTGCTGCGGAGTCTGGCTGCACATCAACTGAATCCCCCCAGCTCCCCAGGAACTATTCCACATCCCGGATACGACAGTGTCACGCTGTCTTGGGGTTGACTTGCCTGAAAGCAGAGAGCCACACAGGACCAGCACTCCTGTCCGCCCTGAACGCACAGGTGGATTAGTGGCTGACCTCGCACCAACTGGAGATCGGCAAAGTGGTGTGTGAAAATGGAACAAATTTGTTGTCTGCATTGAATTTGGGCAAGTTGTCACATGTGCCGTGCATGGCACATGTGTTGAATCTCACCGTACAACGCTTTGTGTCTAAGTACCCAGGCTTAGAGGACGTCCTCAAGCAGGCCAGGAAGGTGTGTGGCCATTTCAGGCGTTCCTACACGGCCATGGCTAACTTTTCTGATATTCAGCGGCAAAACAACATGCCAGTGAGGCGCTTGATTTGCGACAGCCCGACACGTTGGAATACAACACTCCTAATGTTCGACTGCCTGCTCCAACAAGAAAAAGCCGTCAACGAGTATTTGTATGACCGGGGTGCTATGACAGCCTCTGCGGAGCTGGGAATTTTTTTTCCACGTTACTGGACGCTCATTCGCAATGCCTGTAGGCTCATGCGTCCTTTTGAGGAGGTGACAAACCTAGTCAGTCGCACCGAAGGCACCATCAGCGACCTCATCCCATTTGTTTTCTTCCTGGAGCGTGCCCTGCGAAGACTGCTGGATCAGGCTGTAGATGAGCGTGAAGAGGAAGAGGAAGAGTTGTGGTCACCATCACCACCAGAAACAGCCTTGTCATCATCGCTTGCCGGACCTGCGGCAACGCTGGAAGAGGAGTATGAGGAAGAGGAGTCAGAGGAGGAATGTGGCTTTGAGGAGGAGGAAGACCAACCACAGCAGGCACCCCAGGGTGCTCATTGTTGTCACCTATCTGGGACCCGTGGTGTTGTACGTGGCTGGGGGGAAGAACAGACCGTCAATGACATCAGTGAGGATGAGGAACGGGAAATGAGTAGCTCTTCATCCAACCTTGTGCAAATGGGGTCTTTCATGCTGTCATGTCTGTTGAGGGACCCTCGTATAAAAAGGCTGAAGGAGAACGACCTGTACTGGGTGGTCATGCTTACTAGACCCCCGGTATAAGCAGAAAGTGGCAGAAATTTTACGAAATTACCGAAAGTCGGAAAGGATGCAGCAGTTCAAAACCAAACTAAAAAATATGCTTTACACAGCTTATAAGGGGGATGTCACAGCACAACAGGAATCTAACTGGGGAAGAGGTGAATGTAATCCTCCTCCCATCACGGCTGCAAGGACTGGACGATTTACAGATGTGTTGTTGATGGAGGACATGCAGAGATTTTTCAGTCCTAAACATCGCCACAGCCCTTCGGGATCCAGCCTTAGAGAACGACTCGACCGACAGGTAGCAGACTACCTCGCCTTAACAGCAGATATCGACACTCTGAGGAGTGATGAACCCCTTCACTACAGGGTGTGCAGGCTTGACCTGTGGCCTGAGCTATCCCAGTTTGCGATAGAACTTCTGGCATGCCCTGCTATAAGTGTCCTGTCAGAAAGGACCTTCAGTGCAGCAGGAGGCATTATCACTGACCAGAGAAGTCGCCTCGGTCAAAAAAGTGTTGATTACCTCACCTTCATAAAGATGAATGAGGCATGGATCCCGAAGGGACTGACAGTGGGGGATACGTTTGACTAACAAAAGTCCTGATGACATGCCTTGGCCTCAAAATGGTCCCCACGCTGCTGTATTTAATGTCTGCATACCGGATGACTTTCATGAATTCTCCGCCGCCAACTAGGGTTCAAGCCACAATGTTTTAGTCACTTTTCTGCCTGGAAAACATCAATTTTTCCGGCCGCTGATACAACAGCGGCTGCAACAATGCCATTGTTTTTCAGGCATGTGTACATGCCTAATTTTTCTGTCCTATAGTGCAGCACTGTGGCTGCAAAAACAAAAAAAAAAGGCACATACAAGTGTCAATTCCCCTTCGTGTTCGTTACCTTGTTGTGGTGAAGGGGCTTGCGTATCACAATGAAGCAATCATCACCTCTATGAGTGTGTTGGCAATGTTGCCACACCCCAGATGATAAGGCCATTGCTTCATTATGGTCAGACCAAAAGCGATCGGCTGGATAATATTTCATAGAAAAAACATTACTTTACCTTTTTTTTTTTTAAGTTGTATGGGTTTTGAATACATAAAATAAAAAATCATAATAAAGTCTCTTAATAGTTTATTAGAAATAATGCAGACAATTAAAAAAATCAATTCCAATACAAAGCAAGTACAGAGCTCAGAACTAAATTATTTCATAATGTCATAATGGTTCGTTAATTCGACAATGGTTAATCAATTCGACACACGTCCCCGGATAGGGTACGTAACAGGGATTAAACTGATAGGAATAGTACTAGTTAAAGGGTTTCTGTCACCAGGATTACACATTATAAGTTGTCTGACATTAGCTATGTGCTAATGTCAGAGCAGCTTAATAATGTCTTTTTTATAAAAAGCCGATGTATATTTAGGCTAAAAAACGTCTTTTTATAATATGTAAATTAGCCTCTAGGAGCAGGGGGGCGTTGCCCTGCTCCTAGCGGCTCCGTGCGGCAACCTGCTGGCACGCCCCTTCTTTCTTTGATTGACAGTGCCGGGCAGCGATCCTCTCCTGCCTCCGGCACTGTCTGCCTGCTAAATCCTGCGCCGCCGCTCTGTATTCGGCACAGACGCGGTGAGCTGAGGACGCTGGTGCCTGCTGCTGGTGCAAACAATTTAGGAATGTTAGTTGATTTATGCCCTTTATGGATTAAAACCCGACTCTTCGTCCACTAGGTAATTTTCCATGGGAGTTTTTTGCCATGGATTCCCCTACGGCATGCCACAGTCCAGGCGTTAGTCCCCTTGAAACAACTTTTCCATACCTATTGTGGCCAGAAAGAGTTCCTGTGGGTTTTAAAATTCGCCTGTCTATTGAAGTCTATGGCGGTTCCCCGGTTCGCTCGTTTGCGAACATTTGCGGAAGTTCGCGTTCGCGAACGAAAAATGTTATGTTTGCGACATCACTACTCTGTGGCACAACAGTATGAGTTTATTCCCCCAACTACAGAAATACAGTATTTCACTGCAAAATTATTTGAAAATAGTTTTTTTTAGCGTTCTATGCAAACGTGCTCTGTGGTACGACAGTACGGGTTAATTCCACCAACTACAGAAATGCACTATGTCACCTCAAAATTTTAAAATAGGTTTTTCAGCGGTGTATGCAAACGTGATGTGTGGTACGACAGTACGGGTTTATTCCACCAACTACAGAAATGTACTATGTCATCGCTAATTTTTAAAATAGGTTTTTCAGCGATGTATGCAAACGTGCTCTGTGCCACAACAGTATGGGTTTATTCCACCAACTACAGAATTAGTTTTTCACTGCAAAATTTT
The DNA here is from genome assembly GCA_033119425.1 of Bufotes viridis. Classification (NCBI taxonomy): domain Eukaryota; kingdom Metazoa; phylum Chordata; class Amphibia; order Anura; family Bufonidae; genus Bufotes; species Bufotes viridis. Next base: position 214,242,514 of record CM065591.1, read on the forward strand.
AAAACTGTTTTTCAGCGTTGTATGCAAAAGGGCTATGTGGCACAACAGTACTGGTTTATTCCACCAACTACAGAAATACAGTTTTTCACTGCAAAATGTGAAAACATATTTTTTAGCGTTATATGCAAACGTGTTCTGTGGTACGACAGTACAGGTTTATTCCACTAACTACAGAAATGCACTATGTCACCGAAAATTTTTTAAATAGTTTTTTCAGCATTGTATGTAAAAGTGCTCTGTGCCACAACAGTATGGGTTTATTCCCCCAACTACAGAAATACAGTTTTTCACCGCAAAATTTTAAATAGGTTTCTCAGCGTTGTATGCAAAAGTGCTCTGTGGCACAACAGTACGGGTTTATTCCCCCAGCTACAGAAATACAGTATTTCACTGCAAAATTATTTGAAAACAGTTTTTTTTTGCGTTCTATGCAAACGTGCTCTGTGGTACGACAGTACAGGTTAATTCCACCAACTAAAGAAATGCACTATGTCACCTCAAAATTTTAAAATAGGTTTTTCAGCGGTGTATGCAAACGTGATGTGTGGTACGACAGTACGGGTTTATTCCACCAACTACAGAAATGTACTATGTCACCGCTAATTTTTAAAATAGGTTTTTCAGCGATGTATGCAAACGTGCTCTGTGCCACAACAGTACGGGTTTATTCCACCAACTACAGAATTAGTTTTTCACTGCAAAATTTTAAAACTGTTTTTCAGCGTTGTATGCAAAAGGGCTATGTGGCACAACAGTACTGGTTTATTCCACCAACTACAGAAATACAGTTTTTCACTGCAAAATGTGAAAACATATTTTTTAGCGTTATATGCAAACGTGTTCTGTGGTACGACAGTACAGGTTTATTCCACTAACTACAGAAATGCACTATGTCACCGAAAAATTTTAAAATAGGTTTTTCAGCATTGTATGTAAAAGTGCTCTGTGCCACAACAGTATGGGTTTATTCCCCCAACTACAGAAATACAGTTTTTCACCGCAAAATTTTAAATAGGTTTCTCAGCGTTGTATGCAAAAGTGCTCTGTGGCACAACAGTACGGGTTTATTCCCCCAGCTACAGAAATACAGTATTTCACTGCAAAATTATTTGAAAACAGTTTTTTTAGCGTTCTATGCAAACGTGCTCTGTGGTAAGACAGTACGGGTTTATTCCACTAACTTCAGAAATGCACTGTCACCGCAAAATTATAAAAAAGGCTTTTCAGCGGTGTATGCAAACGTGTTCAGTGGTACGACGGTATGGGTTAATTCCACCAACTACAGAAATGCACCATGTCACCGCAAAATTATAAAGCAGGCTTTTCAGTGGTGTATGCAAACGTGTTCTGTGGTACGACAGTATGGGTTAATTCCACCAACTACAGAAATGCACTGTCACGTCAAAATTTTAAATTAGGTTTTTCAGCGGTGTATGCAAACGTGATGTGTGGTATGACAGTATGGGTTTATTCCACCAACTACAGAAATGCACTGTCACCGTAAAATTTTAAAATAGGTTTTTCAGCATTATATGCAAAAGTGCTCTGTGCCACAACAGTACGGATTTATTCCCCCAACTAAAGAAATACAGTTTTTCACTGCAAAATTTTAAAACCGTTTTTTCAGCATTTTATGCAAAAGTGCTCTGTGGCACAACAGTACGGGTTTATTCCCCCAACTTCAGAAATGCACTACGTCAGCGCAACATTTTAAAATAGGTTTTTCAGCAGTGTATGCAAACGTGCTCTGTGGTACGACAATACGGGTTTATTCCACCAACTACAGAAATACAGTTTTTCACTGCAAAATTTGAAAACAGATTTTTTAGTATTATATGCAAACGTGCTCTGTGGTACAACAGTATGGGTTAATTCCACCAAATACAGAAATGCACTATGTCACCCCAAAATTTTAAAATAGTTTTTTCAACGGTGTATGCAAACATGATGTGTGGTACGACAGTATGGGTTAATTCCACCAAATACAGAAATGCACTATGTCACCGTAAAATTTTAAAATAGGGTTTTCAGCATTGTATGCAAAAGTGCTCTGTGCCACAACAGTACGGGTTTATTCCCCCAAGTAAAGAAATACAGTTTTTTACTGCAAAATTTTAAAACAGTTTTTTCAGCGTTGTATACAAAAGTGCTCTGTGGTATGACAATAGTTTTATTCCACCAACTACAGAAATGTACTGAGTCACCACAAAATTTTAAAATAGGTTTTTCAGCATTGTATGCAAAAGTGCTCTGTTCACAACATTACATGTTTATTCCCCCAACTACAGAAATGCAGTTTTACACTGTAGAATTTTAAAACAGGTTTTTCAGCGGTGTATGCAAAAGTAAAATATTGCAGTGATGGCCTACAGGTGAGCAGACGGTATAAAGCATTGGAGGTGAGGGCCTGACGTCTAGAGAACCCCATAAAACATTGCAGTGATGGGCTACATGTGAGCAGACTTTAGAAAGCATTGGAGGTGAGGGCCTGAAGCCTAGAGAAACCCATAAAACATTGCAGTGATGGGCAACACGTGAGCAGACGATATAAAGCATTGGAGGTGAGGGCAGGAAGCCTAGAGAACCCCATAGAACAGTGCAGTGATGGGCTGCAGGTGAGCAGACGCTATAAAGCTTTGGAGGTGAGGCCCTGAAGCCTACAGAACACCATAAATCATTGCAGTGATGGCCTACAGGTGAGCAGACGGTATAAAGCATTGGAGGTGAGGGCCTGAAGCCTAGAGAACCCCCAAAAAACATTGCAGTAATGGCCTACAGGTGAGCAGATGGCATAAAGCATTGGAGGTGAGGGCCTGAAGCCTAGCGAACCCGATAAATCATTTCAGTGATGGCCTACAGTTTAGCAGACGGTATAAAGCATTGGAGGTGAGGGCCTGAAAACTAGTGAACCACATAAAATATTGCAGTGATGGGCTACAGGTGAGCAGACCTTATAAAGCATTGGAGGTGAGGGCCTGAAGCCTAGAGAATCCCATAAAACATTGCAGTGATGGGCAACAGGTGAGCAAACGGTATAAAGCATTGGATATGAGGGCCTGAAGCCTAGAGAACTTCATAAATCATTGCAGTAATGGCCTACAGGGGAGCAGATGGTATAAAGCATTGGAGGTGAGGGCCTGAAGCCTAGAGAATCCCATAAAACATTGCAGTGATGGGCAACAGGTGAGCAAACGGTATAAAGCATTGGAGATGAGGGCCTGAAGCCTAGAGAACTTCATAAATCATTGCAGTAATGGCCTACAGGTGAGCAGACGGTATAAAGCATTGGAGGTGAGGGCCTGAAGCCTAGCTAACCCCATAAATCATTTCAGTGATGGGCTACAGGTGAGCAGATGGTATAAAGCATTGGAGGTGAGTGCAAGTAGCCTAGAGAACCCCATAAAACAGTGCAGTGATGGGCTACAGGTGAGCAGACGCTATAAATATTTGGAGGTGAGGCCCTGAAGCCTATAGAACCCTATAAATCATTGCAGTGATGGCCTACAGGTGAGCAGACGGTATAAAGCATTGAAGGTGAGGGCCAAAAGCCTAGAGAACCCCAAAAAACATTGCAGTAATGGCCTACAGGTGAGCAGATGGTATAAAGCATTGGAAGTGAAGGCCTGAAGCCTAGCGAACCCCATAAATCATTTCAGTGATGGCCTACAGTTTTGCAGACAGTATAAAGCATTGGAGGTGAGGGCCTGTGGCGAAACCAACCTCGCCACTGGGTTTAGGAGGGGACAGATTGCCAGCCTCTTGCCCCAGGATTATGGGCCCTCTCATCAGCCCATGCTAAACGTTTGAACCCCTGGTCTAATTCGTGCCATTTTGGAATATGTTAAATGTCTGAATGTACTGTAAAGGGTGGAACATTGTATATTTGAATAGTGATGTCTGTCCTATTGTCCCCACGTGTGTATTGGCGATTTCCCTTTGTCCTGAGAGATAATTGAATGACTCCTCGGCTGTCTCCAGGACAGATGACATTGTGTATTCTCCTGCCTGTGATGATTACATTAACCCGTGTAGGGTAATTGTATCACAGGCAGAGGGGAGGAATATGCTGGGGGTGTTTCTATTGTCCCATTGTGTGTGATTGGCTGCTGTATTCCCTGTGTCTCAGTCTTCCTTCTGGTCCCCTAGGGGAGTATCCACCAGGTGGGAGACCTGCATAAATACCGGGCAGGTAGCACTCAATAAAGAGTATTCATTTTTAACCATCAATACAGAGCCTCGTCTCGTACTTTGGGGAAATTGCTACTTCAGAACATTCTCTTGCCTGTTCCAGGAACGGAGGACTTCGTATGGTTCCAGTTCGGTGGATTCGAGTGGTTGTAGGTTGATGTGCTCTTCGCCAAGGGAATCGGCCGAACGGTATTAACCCTCACTATACCGGGATATACCGTAACAGGGCCTGAAATCTAGTGAAGCACATAAAATATTTCAGTGATGGGCTACAGGGGAGCAGATGGTATAAAGCATTAGGGGTGAGGGCCTGAAGCCTAGAGAACCCCATAAAACATTGCACTAATGGCCTCCAGGTGAGCAGAAGGTATAAAGCATTGGAGGTAAGGGCCTGAAACCTAGAGAACTCCATAAATAATTTCAGTGATGGGCTACAGGTGAACAGATGGTATAAAGCATTGGTGGTGAGGGCAAGAAGCGTAGCGAACCCCATAAAACATTGCAGTAATGGCCTACATATGAGCAGACGGTATAAAGCCTTGGAGGTGAGGGTCTGAAGCCTAGAGAAACCTATAAAACATTGCAGTGATGGTCTACAGGTGAGCAGATGATATAAAGCATTGGAGGTGAGGGCCAGAAGCCTAGTAAATCCAATAAAACATTGCAGTAATGGCCTATAGTTGATCAGACGGTATGAAGCATTGGAGGTGAGGGCAAGAAGCCTAGAGAACCCCATAAAACAGTGCAGTGATGGGCTACAGGTGAGCAGACGGTATGAAGCTTTGGAGGTGAGGGTCTGAAGCCTATAGAAACCAATAAAACATTACAGTGATGGGCTACAGGTGAGCAGACAGTATAAAGCATTGGAGGTGAGGGCCTGAAACCTAGTGAACCACATAAAATATTGCATTGATGGGCTACAGGTGAGCAGACCTTAAAAAGTATTTAGAGGTGAGGACCTGAAGCCTAGTAAATCAAATAAAACATTGCAGTAATGGCTTATAGGTGAGCAGACGGTAAAAACCATTGGAGGTGAGGGCTAGAAGCCTAGCAAATCCCATAAATCATTGCAGTAATGGCCTACAGGTGAGCAGACCGTATAAAGCATTGGAGGTGAGGGCCTGAAGCCTAGAATACCCCATAAATCATTGCAGTAATGGCCTACAGGTGAGCAGACCGTATAAAGCATTGGATGTGAGGGCCTGAAGCCTAGTAAACCCCATAAAACATTGCAGTAATGGTCTACAGGTGAGCAGACGGTATAAAGCATTGGAGGTGATGGCCTGAAGCCTAGTAATTCCAATAAAACATTGCAGTAATGGCCTATAGGTGAGCAGACGGTATAAAGCATTGGAGGTGAGGGCAAGAAGCCTAGAGAACTCCGAAAAAAAGTGCAGTAATGGCCTATAGTTGAGCAGACGGTAAAAAGCATTGGTGGTGAGGGCAAGAAGCTTAGAAAACCCCATAAAACAGTGCAGGGATGGGCTACAGGTGAGCAGACGGTATGAAACATTGGAGGTGAGGGTCTGAAGCATAGCGAATCCCATAAATCATTGCAGTGATGACCTACAGGTGAGCAGACAGTATAAAGCATTGGAGGTGAGGGCCTGAAGCCTAGAGAAACCTATAAAACATTGCAGTGATGGTCTACAGGTGAGCAGATGATATAAAGCATTGGAGGTGAGGGCCAGAAGCCTAGTAAATCCAATAAAACATTGCAGTAATGGCCTATAGTTGATCAGACGGTATGAAGCATTGGAGGTGAGGGCAAGAAGCCTAGAGAACCCCATAAAACAGTGCAGTGATGGGCTACAGGTGAGCAGACGGTATGAAGCTTTGGAGGTGAGGGTCTGAAGCCTATAGAAACCAATAAAACATTACAGTGATGGGCTACAGGTGAGCAGACAGTATAAAGCATTGGAGGTGAGGGTCTGAAACCTAGTGAACCACATAAAATATTGCATTGATGGGCTACAGGTGAGCAGACCTTAAAAAGTATTTGGAGGTGAGGACCTGAAGCCTAGTAAATCAAATAAAACATTGCAGTAATGGCTTATAGGTGAGCAGACGGTAAAAACCATTGGAGGTGAGGGCTAGAAGCCTAGCAAATCCCATAAATCATTGCAGTAATGGCCTACAGGTGAGCAGACCGTATAAAGCATTGGAGGTGAGGGCCTGAAGCCTAGAATACCCCATAAAACAGTGCAGTGATGGCCTACAGGTGAGCAGATGGTATAAAGCATTGGAGGGGAGGGCCTGACGCCTAGTAAACCCAATAAAACATTGCAGTAATGGTCTATAGGTGAGCAGATGGTATAAAGCATTGGAGGTGAGGCCCTGAAGCCTAGTAAATCCAATAAAACATTGCAGTAATGGCTTATAGGTGAGCAGACGGTATAAAGCATTGGAGTTGAGCGCCTGAAGCCGACAGAAACCCATAAAACATTGCAGTAATGGCTTATAGGTGAGCAGACGGTATAAAGCATTGGAGTTGAGCGCCTGAAGCCGACAGAAACCCATAAAACATTGCAGTGATTAGCTATAGGTGAGCAGATGGTATAAAGCATTGGAGGTGAGGGCAAGAAGCCTAGAGAACCCCATAAAACAGTGCAGTGATGGGCTACAGGTAAGCAGACGGTATGAAGTATTGGAGGTGAGGGTCTGAAGCCTAACGAACCCCATAAATCATTGCAGTAATGGCCTACAGGTGAGCAGACCGTATAAAGCATTGAAGGTGAGGGCCTGAAGCCTAGAAAACCCCATAAAACATTGCAGTGATGGGATACAGGTGAGCAGATGGTATAAAGCATTGGAGGTGAGGGCAAGAAGCCTAGAGAACCTCATAAAACAGTGCTGTGATGGGCTACAGGTAGGCAGACAGTATGAAGTATTGGATGTGAGGGTCTGAAGCCTAATGAACCCCATAAATCATTGCAGTAATGGCCTACAGGTGAGCAGACCGTATAAAGCATTGGATGTGAGGGCCTGAAGCCTAGAGAAACCCATAAAACATTGCAGTAATGGCCTACAGGTGAGCAGACGGTATAAAGCATTGGAGGTGAGGACCTGAAGTCTAGAGAACCCCATAAATCATTGCAGTAATGGCCTACAGGTAAGCATACCATATAAAGAATTAGATGTGAGGGCCTGAAGCCTATAGAAACCCATAAAACATTGCAGTGATGGGCTACAGGGGAGAAGACAGTATAAAGCATTGGAGGTGAGGGCCTGAAGCCTAGAGAACCCCATAAAACATTGCAGTAATGGCCTACAGGTGAGCAGACGGTATAAAGCAGTGCAGGTGAGTGCCTGAAGCCTAGTGAACCCCATAAAATATTGCATTGATGGGCTACAGGTGAGCAGATGGTATAAAGCATTGGAGGTAAGGGTCTGAAGTCTAGCGAACCGCATAAATTATTTCAGCGATGGGCTACAGGTGAGAAGACCGTATAAAGCATGGGAGGTGAGGGCCTGAAGCCTAGTGAAGCCCATAAAATATTGCAGTGATGGGCTACAGGTGAGCAGACGGTATAAAGCATTGGAGGTGAGGGTCTGAAGCCAAGAGAACCCAAAAAAACATTTCAGAAATGGCCTACAGGTGAGCAGACGGTATAAAGCATTTAAGGTGTGGGCCTGAAGCCTAGTGAACCCCATAAAATATTGCAGTGATGGGCTACAAGTGAGCAGACCTTATAAAGCATTGGAAGTGAGGGCCTGAAACATAGCGAACCCCATAAAACATTGTAGTAATGGCCTACAAGTGAGCAGACGGTATAAAGCATTGGAGGTGAGGGCCTGAAGCGTAGCGAACCCCATAAATAATTGCAGTAATGGCCTACAGGTGAGCAGATGGTATAAAGCATTGGAGGTGAGGGCCTGAAGCGTAGCGAACCCCATAAAACATTGCAGTAATGGCCTACAGGTGGGCAGACGGTATAAAGCATTGGAGGTGAGGACCTGAAGCCTAGAGAACCCCATAAATCATTGCAGTAATGGCCTACAGGTACGCAGACCGTATAAACCATTGGATGTGAGGGCCTGAAGCCTAGAGATACCCATAAAACATTGCAGTCATGGTCTACAGGTGAGCAGATGGTATAATGCATTGGAGGTGAGGGCAAGAAGCCTAGAGAACCCCATAAAACAGTGCAGTGATGGGCTACAGGTAAGCAGACGGCATGAAGTATTGGAGGTGAGGGTCTGAAGCCTAACGAACCCCATAAATCATTGCAGTAATGGCCTACAGGTGAGCAGACCGTATAAAGCATTGGAGGTGAGGGCCTGAAGCCTAGAGAAACCCATAAAACATTGCAGTCATGGTCTACAGGTGAGCAGACGGTATAAATCATTGGAGGTGATGGCCTGAAGCCTAGTAAATCCAATAAAACATTGCAGTAATGGCCTATAGGTGAGCAGACGGTATAAAGCATTGGCGGTGAGGGCAAGAAGCCTAGACAACACCATAAAACAGTGCAGTGATGGGCTACAGGTGAGCAGACGGTATGATGCTTTGGAGGTGAGGGTCTGAAGCCTATAGAAACCCATGAAACATTACTGTGATGGGCTACTAGTTAGCAGACGGTATAAAGCATTGGAGGGGAGGGCCTGAAGCCTAGAAAACCACATAAAACATTGCAGTAATGGCCTACAGGTGAGCAGATGGTATAAAGCATTGGAGGTGAGGCCCTGAAGCCTAGAGAACCAAAGAAATTATTGCAGTAATGGCTTACAGGTGAGTAGACCTTAAAAAGCATTGGAGGCGAGGGCCTGAAGCCTAGTAAATCCAATAAAACATTGCAGTAATGGCTTATAGGTGAGCAGACGGTATAAAGCATTGGAGGTGAGGGCAAGAAGCCTAGAGAACCCCATAAAACTGTGCAATGATGGGCTACAGGTGAGCAGATGGAATGAAGCATTGGAGGTGAGAGTCTGAAGCCTTGCGAATCCCATAAATCATTGCAGTAATGGCCTACAGGTGAGCAGACCGTATAAAGCATTGGAGGTGAGGGCCTGAAGCCTAGAAAACCCCATAAAACATTGCAGTAATGGCCTACAGGTGAGCAGACGGTTTAAAGCATTGGAGGTGAGGACCTGAAGACTAGAGAACCCCATAAATCATTGCAGTATTGGCCTACAGGTAAGCATACCATATAAAGAATTGGATGTGAGGGCCTGAAGCCTATAGAAACCCATAAAACATTGCAGTGATGGGCTACAGGGGAGAAGACAGTATAAAGCATTGGAGGTGAGGGCCTGAAGCCTAGAGAACCCCATAAAACATTGCAGTAATGGCCTACAGGTGAGCAGACGGTATAAAGCAGTGCAGGTGAGTGTCTGAAGCCTAGTGAAACCCATAAAATATTGCATTGATGGGCTACAGGTGAGCAGACGGTATGATGCTTTGGAGGTGAGGGTCTGAAGCCTATAGAAACCCATGAAACATTACTGTGATGGGCTACTAGTTAGCAGACGGTATAAAGCATTGGAGGGGAGGGCCTGAAGCCTAGAAAACCACATAAAACATTGCAGTAATGGCCTACAGGTGAGCAGATGGTATAAAGCATTGGAGGTGAGGCCCTGAAGCCTAGAGAACCCCAGAAATCATTGCAGTAATGGCTTACAGGTGAGTAGACCTTAAAAAGCATTGGAGGCGAGGGCCTGAAGCCTAGTAAATCCAATAAAACATTGCAGTAATGGCTTATAGGTGAGCAGACGGTATAAAGCATTGGAGGTGAGGGCAAGAAGCCTAGAGAACCCCATAAAACTGTGCAATGATGGGCTACAGGTGAGCAGATGGAATGAAGCATTGGAGGTGAGAGTCTGAAGCTTTGCGAATCCCATAAATCATTGCAGTAATGGCCTACAGGTGAGCAGACCGTATAAAGCATTGGAGGTGAGGGCCTGAAGCCTAGAAAACCCCATAAAACATTGCAGTAATGGCCTACAGGTGAGCAGACGGTTTAAAGCATTGGAGGTGAGGACCTGAAGACTAGAGAACCCCATAAATCATTGCAGTAATGGCCTACAGGTAAGCATACCATATAAAGAATTGGATGTGAGGGCCTGAAGCCTATAGAAACCCATAAAACATTGCAGTGATGGGCTACAGGGGAGAAGACAGTATAAAGCATTGGAGGTGAGGGCCTGAAGCCTAGAGAACCCCATAAAACATTGCAGTAATGGCCTACAGGTGAGCAGACGGTATAAAGCAGTGCAGGTGAGTGTCTGAAGCCTAGTGAAACCCATAAAATATTGCATTGATGGGCTACAGATGAGCAGATGGTATAAAGCATTGGAGGTAAGGGTCTGAAGTCTAGCGAACCGCATAACTTATTTCAGCGATGGGCTACAGGTGAGAAGACCGTATAAAGCATGGGAGGTGAGGGCCTGAAGCCTAGTGAAGCCCATAAAATATTGCAGAGATGGGCTACAGGTGAGCAGACGGTATAAAGCATTGGAGGGTTGGCTCTGAAGCCAAGAGAACCCAAAAAAACATTTCAGAAATGGCCTACAGGTGAGCAGACGGTGTAAAGCATTTAAGGTGTGGGCCTGAAGCCTAGTGAACCCCATAAAATATTGCAGTGATGGGCTACAAGTGAGCAGACCTTATAAAGCATTGGAAGTGAGGGCCTGAAACATAGCGAACCCCATAAAACATTGCAGTGATGGGCTACAAGTGAGCAGACGGCATAAAGCATTGGAGGTGAGGGCCTGAAGCGTAGCGAACCCCATAAAACATTGCAGTAATGGCCTACAGGTGGGCAGACGGTATAAAGCATTGGAGGTGAGGACCTGAAGCCTAGAGAACCCCATAATTCATTGCAGTAATGGCCTATAGGTGAGTAGATGGTATAAAGCATTGGATGTGAGGGCCTGAAGCCTAGTGAAACCCATAAAACATTGCAGTAATGGCCTATAGGTGAGTAGATGGTATAAAGCATTGGAGGTGAGGGCAAGAAGCATAGAGAACCCCATAAAACTGTGCAGTGATGGGCTACAGGTGAGCAGACGGTATGAAGCATTGGAGGTGAGGGTCTGAAGCCTAACGAACCCCATAAATCATTGCAGTAATGGCCTACAGGTGAGCAGACCGTATAAAGTATTGGAGTTGAGGGCAAGCCTAGAGAAACCCATAAAACTTTGCAGTGATGGTCTACAGGTAATCAGACGGTATAAAGCATTGGAGGTGATGGCTTGAAGCCTAGTAAATCCAATAAAACATTGCAGTAATGGCCTATAGGTGAGCAGACGGTATAAAGCATTGGAGGTGAGGGCAAGAAGCCTAGAAAACCCCATAAAACAGTGCAGTGATGGTCTACCGGTGAGCAGACGGTATGAAGCTTTGTAATTGAGGGTCTAAAGCCTAGAGAAACCCATAAAACATTACAGTGATGGGCTACAGGTGAGCAGACGGTATAAAGCAACGGAGTTGAGGGCCTGAAGCCTAGAAGTAATGGCCTACAGTAATGGCCTACAGGTGAGCAAACTGTATAAAGCATTGGAGGTGAGGGCCTGAAGCCTAGAGAAACCCATAGAACATTGCAGTGATGGGCTACAGGGGAGCAGACGGTATAAAGCATTTGAGGTGAGGGCCTGAAGCCTAGAGAACCCCAAAAAACATTGTAGTGATGGCCTACAGGTGAGCAGACGGTATAAAGCAGTGGAGGTGAGTGCCTGAAGCCCAGTGAACCCCATAAAATATTGCAGTGATGGGCTACAAGTTAGCAGACCTTATAAAGCATTGGAAGTGAGGGCCTGAAACATAGCGAACCCCATAAAACATTGTAGTAATGGCCTACAAGTGAGCAGACGGTATAAAGCATTGGAGGTGAAGGCCTGAAGCCTAGAGAACCCCATAGTACATTTCAGTGATGGCCTACAGGTGAGCAGATGGTATAAAGCATTAGAGGTGAGGGCCTGAAGCCTAAAGAACCCCATATAACATTGCAGTAATGGCCTACAGGTGAGCAGACGGTATAAAGCATTGGAGGTGAGGGCCTGAAGCCTAGAGAACCCCATAAATCATTGCAGTGATGGCCTACATGTGAGCAGACGGTATAAAGCATTCGAGGTGAGGGCCTATAGCCTAGAGAACCCCATATAACATTGCAGTAATGGTCTACAGGTGAGCAGAAGGTATAAAGCATTGGAGGTGAGGGCCTAAAGCCTAGAGAACCCCATAACACATTTCAGTGATGGCCTACAGGTGAGGAGACGGTATAAAGCATTAGAGGTGAGGGCCTATATCCTAGAGAACCCCATAAATCATTGCAGTAATGGCCTACAGGCGAGAAGACCGTATAAAGCATTGGAGGTGAGGGCCTGAAGCCTACCAAATCCAATAAAACATTGGAGTAATGGCATACAGGTGAGCAGACGGTATAAAGCATTGAAGGTGAGGGCAAGAAGCCTAGAGAATCCCATAAAACAGTGCAGTGATGGGCTACAGGTGAGCAGAAGGTATAAAGCATTATAGGTGAGGGTCTGAAGCCTAGCGAACCCCATAAATCATTGCAGTAATGGCCTACAGTTGAGCAGATGTTATAAAGCATTGGAGGTGAGGGCCGCAAGCCTAGATAAACCCATTAAACACTGCAGTAATGGACTACAGGTGAGCAGACGGTATAAAGCATTGGAGGTGAGGGCCTGAAGCCAAGAGAACCCAAAAAAACATTGCAGAAATGGCCTACAGGTGAGCAGACGATATAAAGCATTGGAGGTGAGGCCCTGAAGCATAGAGAGCCCCATAAATCATTGCAGTGATGGCCTACAGGTAAGCAGACGGTATAAAGCAGAGGAAGTGAGGTCCTGAAGCCTAGTGAACCCCATAAAATATTGCATTGATGAGCTACAGGTGAGCAGACAGTATAAAGCATTGGAGGGGAGGGCTTGAAGCCTAGAGAATCCCGAAATAGAGACAGAGAAATACAATTTTTCGGCACCCCACTAGCCCAGAGATAATGTGATTTTTACAGTACAAACTGTATTTGCTTTCTATAATGAACAGGAGACAGAGAAATACAATCTTTTGGCACCACACTAGCCCAGAGATAATGTAACTTTTACAGTACACACTGTATTTGCTTTCTGTAATGTACAGGAGACAGAGAAATGCAATTTTTCGACACCCCACTAGCCCAGAGATAATGTAATTTTTACAGTACACACTGTATTTGCTTTCTATAATGAACAGGAGACAGAGAAATACAATCTTTTGGCACCACACTAGCCCAGAGATAATGTAACTTTTACAGTACACACTGTATTTGCTTTCTGTAATGTACAGGAGACAGAGAAATACAATTTTTCGGCACTACACTAGACCAGAGATAATGACATTTTGACAATATACACTTTTTTCGGATGTAGTTCTATATTGGATACAAATTTGTCCCAAATAAAATGTATTCTCTGCTGGAATACTGTATACACGGTTGCAGCCTTAACGCACACACAGATGTGCCCAAAACTTGTTAACTATGGCCAATATAAATCACTGTCTGCTGGAGTAATTAATATAACGGTTGCGGATTGAACGCACACACAGATGTGGCACAAGGTAGGTTAATTTCCCAGGAACAAATATTTTCTCCGATGGTACAGTGTATATCTCGGCAGCAGGAACACTGTAGTGAATAAGCCCCTTTTAATAATGTCTGCCCAACACACTGCATTATAGTGGTGCAGTGTATATCTCAGTACCAAGGAACACTTTAGTGAGTAAGCCCCTTTTTATAATGTCTGCCCAACACACTGCTTTATGATGGTGCAGTGTATATCTCAGTACCAAGGAACACTGTAGTGAACAAGCCCCTTTTAATAATGTCTGCCCAACACACTGCTTTATGATGGTGCAGTGTATATCTCAATACCAAGGAACACTGTAGTGAATAAGCCCCTTTTGATAATATCTGCCCAACACACTGCTTAATGATGGCGTATTGTAGATGTCACTAATCGGAAATCTTTCTGACTTTTAGAAGTTATCAAAGCAATTTTCAAGCTCTGCACTTATCTGTCCCTTCCTGGTGATGCGTGCCCCTGATAGTGCTTTATTAATCCCCTTCTTAAAAATAAAAAAAGGTGCTGCACTGCTGTCAAACACACACTCTAGGCCTTAAAAGGACTGTTAGGTCTTTCAATAAGGTTATTGGAGTGAAATCAGTAAGTTTAGAGCAAAATGCTATCTGTCCCTGCCTACTGTGTGCTCTCTCTGACGCTGAATCAGCCGAGCGCCGGACCTCAGCTCCTATATGAAATGGTATCACGTGTTCCAGCCAGCCAATCAGTGTAAGGCTTACAGCTAACATTGCTATGTCCTTACACTGAGGGGAATTACTTACCTGGACCTTGATTGGCTGCTTAGAAGGTGCCAAACGTGCGGGGAGGAGACTCGAGCAATGCAACAAATACACGTGGTGCTCGGCCGAGGGAGGCCGACCGCCGAGCATAGCGATGCTCGAGCCGAACCAATACTTGGCCGAGCATGCTCGCTCATCACTACAGTACATAACTGTATCGATTATACCTGCAAATTACTGGAATGGATAATACTATGAAAGAATGCAGGTCGCCATGTTTGCATACATTCTGATTATAATACCTGTTGGGCACAGATTCTGAATTTGAAATTGCTTGCAGCCATGCAGAGTTATTATCACACAGACTGATTCCTACATTAGCATTAGTATTACATGTTAAATACAGTATGTAATTAGATTATCTAAACTGGGTTTTTACCTTAATTTTCATAAACATTTTAAATTTTGACTTTATATGCTATAATGATAGTTCAGCGATATTAAGCATGTATTTAGAGACATGACCATCTGTGCCCATTATTTTGTCTTTGGGTAATGAGGGCTAACAAATGTTACAAATCTGTAGACACTTTTCGCTCATGTGCAAAAAAAACAAGTACATGGCTTTGTTAATTTAACCACTACTGCTAAAAAATAAAGATGCTGCTTTCATCTGCCTTCTTTTTGGTCATTAACTGCAGTCTGCTTGCAGCGAAGGGATATATGCCAAGTAGTGGGGGATGTCCATTCCAGAGAGGTCACCCTGTCACTGTCACTCCTTGGTGCCATTTTTAGAACCTAGATAAATCTGCTCTCCACCCAAGTGCTGTGTCAGCCATCCCCTGGTCTCTGACCCCTTACAGCAAGCCTTTCCATTTCTTCTTCTCGTGGTGCATCTCCTATGAAACTGCCTATTCTTTATCTGTTCTGTTAATTTATAAATCCATTCATCTCATCATGGCACAGAGAAATAACAAATCTCAGTCTAATAATAATGATGTACCCAAGGATCCACCAGAAAGTTCAGAGGCGCCAGGAGAAGAGAATTCCAAGAAGAAAGAACTGGAAGAATTGCCTCCTTTTGAAGTAGTGGAAGGGTAAGTGTATAAATTACTTCAAGGGTGGTTATATACACAGCATATTTGTGACATAAAGATTAAATTTAAAAAAAGGCTATCAAAAAGCCATGAAATGCATGCAAAGCTACAAAAGAACATTGTGAAAGAAGCATAAAGGCGATTGATACAACACATGGAATATACAGTCCTAAAGTATTGTTTTACAGTAATGTTTCTTGTATGTCCTCCGTTTTATCTCAACCAAAAGACACAATACTAAAATGGTACTTTAAAAGTAATGTATTAAAGTTTGATTTTTGATGTTTACCACTAAAGAAAAGGTAAGTTATAAGTGCTCTCATATGCACAGTAAGCATAAATATTTCACTTTACAAATGAACTAGAAGCAGACTATGTATTTTAATGCTTCGATTATAGTGACTACATTGAAATGTGGTGACTAGCATATATTTTCTAGCTGGTTACTTGCTGAATCGTAATGTACTTATATAGCTGAGTAAAATGTCCTCAGTGACCAGTAATAGGTGACATTTTATTGATAAAATATCCAACATTAAAGGGGTTTTCCTGCTGTTTTATACGGATGAGTAATGTCCTATCTTCAGGATAGGCAATCAATATCTGATTGTCAGGGGTCTGACATCCCATATCCCCACATATCAGCTGTTCTGTAGTAGAAACAATAGAATCAGGGTATGGCACTCAACTTATCTGGAAATATGCAGACAGTAGGCACTATTCAAATATATGTAACATTTATTAAAACACACAATAGAACAGATATAAAAAAAATGAAAAAAAAAATTTAAAAAATTTTTTTTGGAAAAAAAAAAAATTATAAAAAAGTTTTTTGAAAAATAAAAATAAAATAAAAACTAAGACAATAATAATAATAAAAAATGAAGTGAGTTCATGAAGAATCCATTAGCTCAATTGTACTAAAAAGTCCATCTTGCAATAATTCGTGTACAAACTTGGCTATGGAGCCACTCCAGATAGTTAAAACACTAGAGGATATGAAGTATGTCCGTACTTGGTTGGACCAATTCTCCGTTAGTGTATTTTTCAAATATTTGCTAGATAGGTGGTGGCGTCCCACCACAAATCTTACCTCCGTGGAATAGTCAGTGTCGGTACCAGTACTCACTTTCTTTGCGATAAGCCGGCTCAAATCGACGATTATTTGGAGACGATTCAGCATGGACACTTTGCTTTAAAACAGCAACCTTTCCCGGGCGTTGTTTTGTAAGAGACCACTTAGCTTGTAATATCAAGCGGTATACTCTACCGTAAATAACGTCAAACCTTTAATTCGCCCGGAGGTCTGTTTGTCCTTTTAGACTCCGGAAGTACGTATTTCTCCACTTCAAATAGCAGCGCTGCAAGGAGGTTTTAAGTAAGTGTAGTGACTATTTTTATTTTTTTTTAATTTTTTTTTTTTAATTTTTTTTTATTTTTCAAAAAACTTTTATAAATTTTTTTTTCAAAAAAAAATTTTTCAAAAATTTTTTTTCATTTTTTTTTATATCTGTTCTATTGTGTGTTTTAATAAATGTTACCTATATTTGAATAGTGCCTACTGTCTGCATATTTCCAGATAAGTTGAGTGCCATACCCTGATTCTATTGTTTCACTTTCATTTTTTGTGGTGTTTGGAAGCTTACACCATTTGAGTATTGAGCACCATAGTCCAATCACAGATCGGTGGAGCCGTCTCTAAACCACTTCTGTCTGTTCTGTAGTAGATTTGTTGCTGGAACTACAGCTCAGTCTATTGTATGTAGTGGAGGATGGAATTGTAAATGCAGCACTGCCCCACTGCTGTAGCATTTGAGCTACTGCAGAACAGCTGATCTGTAGGAGTGTGGGGTGTCATATTGATGATCCATCTGTAGAATAGGCCACTAATATAAATGGATAACCCCTTTAATGTGACAATGTATCATGTATTAAAAATATGAACGCTAGTGTGAAAGTAGACTAATAGAGAGGGCACAAAAGAAAACCACAGAACATCCTTATGCCATAATAGACCATATAGATAGTGACTGTCTAAAGTAAGCAATCCTTTAAAGTGGAGCTCTGTTCTGAATTTACGTTCATTATTATAACATTTAGAAGTTTTAGCAATTAGTATTTCTACAATGCGGCAGGTCAAGTAAATCCCTGCTTCAGCCTTGCAGGCACCACTAGCACACTTTGTATTCTGTGAAATGGACAGCTCACACAGACATGTGCAGTGTGCTGATAAAAAACTGACAACTGCGAGCAGTCCATATACGAAATCCAACCTTTCCTACAGTCTGCCTTGCTCTGTCCACCCCTGCTGATGATGCCTGAAGAGCAGAGAAAGGGAATTTTATTTCTCCTGAGCCTTGCAAGCTAGCTTATTATTGGAATTACGACCCATTGGTAAACTGAATTCTGATAACAGTTCACTAAAAAAAATAGCTAATAATTCCGTTTTATAATATAGAATTGGTTCCAAACTAAATATCTCAAGTTTCCAGGTTAGATGAAAGTTCAAACTCTGCAAATATCCATTTTTCTTGTTTAGTGGCCCATTCTGTTGATTTTATATCATTGGGCTTATGCACAGGACCGGCCGTCCATGTCACATTTCATACGAATCTAAAATAAAATAAATTATATCAGTTGCATTGGAGGCCGTATGTACGGAGCTATTCTCTATATATACAGCACCCGAAAGAGCCTGTACAGCAGCGCACTTAGGCTTCGAAGGAGTCGTACAGCCTCTTCAAAATAGGAAAGAAATACAATTAATGAAACAGTTTCCTTTCATTGGGGCTAATTTCTGTAGCTTTGTAAATGCTGCCATTTTGCCCGATAAATAATACCCTTCAGAAGCCAGATAACATTTTTGCTAAATGTGGTACATGAGAATGTGTTGAGTAAATACGTAAATACGATCCTTATCTCCAGTGGAAAGTTTTCTACCACTGTTGTTAGTGATTTATCTATGGCTGTCTCTTTGCTTATGGTTTTACTGTTCCCATAATAGAGATAGCAATACCTTCATCTCCAGTTACAGAGGCAGCTGGTCAGCGAACAATAGATAAATACCTTGGGTCCATATATGTTCCTGAAGGATTAAAGGAGCATGAGCATGATCATACAGCAACGATTCTCAGAGCACTCAGCACTGTCATATTTCATTCTCTCTGTTCGGTGTTTCCAGCATGCTGAGTATGCATCCACAGAGAATGTATCAGATATGGCAAAGCAGATGAAGCCTGATAGAGCAGAGTGTACTTAGAAGTGCTGCTGCATAATCGTGTTTCACCAAAGGTTTAGGTCTCCCCTTAAAGTGTACCATAGGGCCAGGGGTGTACAGAGAAATCATGGAGCCCCATAAGTAAAACTCAGTATTGCCCCCACACAAATATATATATATATATATATATATATATATATATATAGTGGTTCTTGTTGTCATATTACTGTTAGTGCAAGTTTAGCAATGTCAGGGCCTATTCTGGCGCTTCTTCAACCTGAGATGAAAATTGAAATCGTGCCCCCCCCCCCACCCCATGCCAATTTTCAATTCAACCCCTCCCCCCAGCCCTACTGTTAAAGACATATCTGATTACATACAGTGCTGTAACACATATGGGAGAATACAGCACCACATACCTCTTACATCCAGCGATGTCTCCTCTGATGTAGATGTTCTCTTTCCTCATCTTCTTCATTTGGACCAAACTACCACAACAAATTATTTCAGCCGCGTCTTGTCCCTGTATAATTTGATGCACGGACATCTTAGATTCCTCACTTTTCTATTAGACCCCCAAATCCCCAACATCATCATCCTGCTGCTGCCTCCAATACTGTGCCTGCTGTATTCCCCAATGCTTTAAAATACTATCCTGCAGAAATAACAGTACCATAATCCCAGTACTCCCAGAATACCCAATACTAATAGTGGCCCGCTTGTAGTAAAGCCCTCCATATTGTGCCCAATAATATTGTGCCCAAAGTGCCCCCAATATTAATAATGCCCCTATAGGGCCCCTAGTAGAGAAGTAGCCCCCTATAGTGCCCCCCAGCAGTAACAAGGGCCCTCTATAAGGCATCTCTTTAGAGCCCCCAGTAGTAATAAGGTCAATCTATTAGGCCATAGACCCCACACTAGTAATAAAGCCCCCTATAATGTCCCCAGTTGTCATAATACCCCCTGTAGTAGCTCCAGTATTTATAAAGTATCACTGCACTGCCCCTTGTAGTTATAATAACTCCCTACAGTCGTCCCCCTTGGGCACCCCAGAGTATCCCCTTATAAGGCCTCCTCCTGAGTATATAGAATGGCCCCTCTGTAGTATATACGTATAATAGCCTCCCTTAAGTATATGCCATGGCCCCCTCAGTAATATATATAATGGCCGCCTTTCTAGTATATAGAATGACCACCTCTGCAGTACATAGAATGCACCCCTCTGTAATATACAGAATATCCCCATGTGTAGAGTGTCCCTCTGTAGTATATATATATATATATATATATATATATACTGCCAGCATACATACATAAAAAAAAAATACCTGTGTTCCGCACACTGCCGCCACCTGCGAGGTGGTTTGAGTTCCCATGTCCAGGCACATGTGATCGCGATGACATCACTGTGTCCTCCTGTACCAGGTCTTGTGTGATGACATTATGATTCCAGGAGACCCACCACATAGGCTTCAGGCCCCACCGTAAACTGACACCCTTCCCCCTCAGAGGCAGCCAAGCAGGTCACCCGAGCCCCCAAACTCACGTGCCTCATAGCAACTGCCTGGTCTGTGCCTATTAGCAATACAGTACGTCACTTCATGGGGCTGATCCTTACATACATAGGACAGGTTTACACATTGCTTTTGAGTTGTTTTTTAAAAATGCATAGCAAAAAAAGCATGTAACTGTGTGATTTTCTTTTTACAGGTGAAACATGTTGAACCAATGGTTTACACTTGTAAAACCTGCATAGGCTATTAATATATAGATTTAACATGTTTCAAGTTGAAATACAATCACTTTAAAAATGCATGTGTTTTTTTATGCTGTTTCTGCAATTGTGTATTTAAAAAGTAACTCAAAAACAATGTGTAAACCCTGCCTTACTCTATAAAAAGTACCAATTTAATTAAAACATTACAAACCAATTCTCCTAAAAATTTAACCATGTTCTGGGTCTTACTGACAAAGATTTTTTTTCTTATTTTCATCGTCACCTTTCAAGAGACATACATTTTTTATTTTGAAGTCAAAGTAGCCATATGGGGGCTTGTTTTTTGCGGGACAAGTTGTAAATTTTAATGGTGCCGATTTTGGGTTACACATTGTGACAAACTGCCATGTATCCCTGGGCATTGGAGAGGCATGCTTGCTAGCCTCTTACCCTGCGACTATGGCCCCAATGACAGTTGGCATTCACAATGGACATTACCTGTGACCTAATCAGAATCCACAATGGACATTACCTGTGACCTAATCAGAATCCACAATGGACATTGCTGTGACCTAATCAACATTCACAATGGACATTGCTGTGACCTAATCAACATCCACAATGGACATTACCTGTGACCTAATCACCATTCACAATGGACATCGCCTGTGACCTAATCAATATTCACAATGGACATTGCTGTGACCTAATCAGCATCCACAATGGACCAGCCATGTGGGATTGTGATATATCTGGCTGTATGTTGATTGGTCGCTGTATTTTGTGTGGGAGTGTCTGTGTTTATTGTACGGATTGATTGGTTGTATTTCAAACCCCTGTGGGCCGTACTATGTTTGTGGAGTGTAAATAAAAGAGGCTGTATGCCCCAGGAAAGGAGTTCCTGTTTAACCCTCAAAGTGAAGTGTCGTCTCATTATTGGGGGAGGAGTTATTGCATGCTGTTCCAGTCTGACTGCTAGGAGTGAAAACCTATTCGTATGGTTCCTATTCAACTGTCCACAGCATTCAGAGGCTTGAGAGGATTCGTATGCTTCTCAGGTTCGGTGGTTGTGGTGTCGTCTAGAGCGCTTGGAATGCTCAAGAAGTGCTAGGAGCATCTTTCAACGGAGGTACCCAGTTGGGGTGCCAGGCGATCTGTTACATTTGGTGGCAAACAGCGGGATCATTTCCACAGCCCAGAAGGACATCTACAGGGCAACACCATTCCTTGGATTACAAAGTGAGGGCAACGTTAGTACCCGTACAGCGCCCCTATCTACAAAAGAAAGAACTTCAGGAGAACAAGCATGGCACCCAGCTACACGCAGGAGGAATTTGACAGAGAGCTGAGATCACGGCTGATTTTCTTCGGACCCAACCCCCCGGAGAAATCTGTGCAGTTCGTGAGGAGGATAACAGCAGAGTACCTGCAGTTCATGGCAGATGGTATCGTCCGCCCTCCCCAGCGGCTGAGTGCGTTCCGGAGAGCTGAAGGTGCCGTCCTTCCTCCCCAGCGGCTGTGTGTATCCCAGGGAGCTGAAGGTGCCGTCCTTCCTCCCCAGCGGCAGTGTGTACCCCAGGGAGCCGAAGGTGTCGTCCTTCCTCCCCAGCGGCAGGGTGTATCCCAGGGAGCTGAAGGTGCCGTCCTTCCTCCCCAGCGGCAGTGTGTACCCCAGGGAGCTGAAAGTGTCATCCTTCCTCCCCAGCGGCTGTGTGTACCCCAGGGAGCTGAAGGTATCGTCCTTCCTCCCCAGCGGCAGGGTGTATCCCAGGGAGCTGAAGGTGCCGTCCTTCCTCCCCAGCGGCAGTGTCTACCCCCGGGAGCTGAAGGTGTTTCCCTTCCTCCCCAGCGGCTGTGTGTACCCCAGGGAGCTGAAGGTGTCGCCCTTCCTCCCCAGCGGCAGTGTCTACCCCCGGGAGCTGAAGGTGTTTCCCTTCCTCCCCAGCGGCAGTGTGTACCACAGGGAGCTGAAGGTGTTGTCCTTCCTCCCCAGCGGCAGTGTGTATCCCGGGGAGCTGAAGGTGTCGTCCTTCCCCCCCAGCGGCAGTGTGAGTTACAGAGGGCTGAAGATGTCGTCCTTCCCCCCCAGCGGCAGTGTGAGTTACAGAGGGCTGAAGATGTCGTCCTCCCCCCCCAGCGGCAGTGTGAGTTGCAGGGAGCTGAAGGTGCCGTCCTTCCTCCCCAGCGGCCGTGTGAGTTACAGAGGGCCGAAGGTGTCGTCCTTCCTCCCCAGCAGCCGTGTGAGTTACAGAGGGCCGAAGGTGTTGTCCCCCCTCCCCAGCGGCAGTGTGAAGTCCAGGGGGCCAAAGGTGTCGTCCTTTCCCCCCAGCAGCAGTGTGTCCTACAGGGAGCAGAGACAGTTGGTCTCTCTCTCCAGCAGCAGGACAATGTTACGGGAGTGGAGACAGGCGGTCTCCCACTCCAGCAGCAGCCTGGGTTTCAGGGAGAGGAACACAGCACCCCCTCTCCCAGCGGCAGCTTACCCTAACAAGGGGAGACACCAATCTCCCAGACGGCGCAGATGGGACCGTGGTCTCTGTGCCTGACCTACAGGGATGCTGGACAGCCTGTCCAGATCCCCAACTACCCGCACCGGGACAACAGGAGGAGGGGTAAGTACAAACTCTCCTCCCCAGCTAACACCTAACTTGGCCCCAGGGTTAACAGAGGCGATGTTAACCCCCACTGGTGCCCATGTTCCCCTGGCTACTGAGCCGGACTATGTTCCCAGCCCCCAGCAGAAGAGCTGGCAGCTGGGCAGAGTGCAGTCGGCCTCTGCCCTCCCTCAACTCCCCACAGCATGTTGCCTCAGCACCCCAGAGGAATATCCGGGTGCAGTAACTGCTTCTTGTGGGTGGGTCACTCTTGTACCTGTTTGTTGTGGGTGGGCTACTCTGGCATTTGTCTATTGTGGGTTGGTGGATCGACTAACGTAGGCACTGACCGACAGGAGGTCAGGTGCCTGGTTAGTCTTCCCCCCAAAGGGGAGATATGTGACAAACTGCCATGTATCCCTGGGCATTGGAGAGGCATGCTTGCTAGCCTCTTACCCTGCGACTATGGCCCCAATGACAGTTGGCATTCACAATGGACATTACCTGTGACCTAATCAGAATCCACAATGGACATTACCTGTAACCTAATCAGAATCCACAATGGACATTGCTGTGACCTAATCAACATTCACAATGGACATTGCTGTGACCTAATCAACATCCACAATGGACATTACCTGTGACCTAATCACCATTCACAATGGACATCGCCTGTGACCTAATCAATATTCACAATGGACATTGCTGTGACCTAATCAGCATCCACAATGGACCAGCCATGTGGGATTGTGATATATCTGGCTGTATGTTGATTGGTCGCTGTATTTTGTGTGGGAGTGTCTGTGTTTATTGTACGGATTGATTGGTTGTATTTCAAACCCCTGTGGGCCGTACTATGTTTGTGGAGTGTAAATAAAAGAGGCTGTATGCCCCAGGAAAGGAGTTCCTGTTTAACCCTCAAAGTGAAGTGTCGTCTCATTATTGGGGGAGGAGTTATTGCATGCTGTTCCAGTCTGACTGCTAGGAGTAAAAACCTATTCGTATGGTTCCTATTCAACTGTCCACAGCATTCAGAGGCTTGAGAGGATTCGTATGCTTCTCAGGTTCGGTGGTTGTGGTGTCGTCTAGAGCGCTTGGAATCCTCAAGAAGCGCTAGGAGCATCTTTCAACGGAGGTACCCAGTTGGGGTGCCAGGCGATCCGTTACACACATAACATACAGATAAACTTTTATCAACTCTTTCTGGGGGGATGGAGGGTTCTAAGGAAAAAATTAACAATACTGCCACAGAGTTTTTAATGTTGTAAATTTTGCGGCGTTCATTTTTTCGGCATAAATAGCATGACATAACTTTATTCTCTGGGTTAGACCTCATGCACACGACCGTATATATTTTGCGGTCCGCAAAATAATTGCTGTTTTTTATCTTTCCCCCTAAAAATAAAATCATAAAAGTTATTGTAAACACTATACAGTTGTGTTCAAAATTATTCAACCCCCACTGAAATTGAGTGTTTTGGCCAGTTTGACATTGATTTTGATCATTTCAGTCATCTTGTTTACAATTAAATCAAAGAAGCACTTGTAAGTCAGACAGATATAACATAACATTTATAATGAAATAACCACAAATGTCTTTTCTGTGCTCACATCATTATCAGTTTTATTCAACCCCCAAGTGACATTCAATCTTAGTACTTAGTACAACATCCTTTTCCAGTTATAACAGCTTTTAAGCATAGCTTGACACAAGTGTCTTGCAGCGATCTACGGGTATCTTCGCCCATTCTTCATGGGCAAAAGCCTCCAGTTCAGTCACATTCTTAGGCTTGCGTGCTGCAACTGCTTTCTTTAAGTCCCACCAGAGGTTCTCAATCGGATTTAAGTCTGGTGACTGCGATGGCCACTTCAAAATGTTCCAGCCTTTAATCTGAATCATTGTCCTGTTGAAAGGTCCAACGTCTCCCAAGCCTCAGGTTTGTGACGGACTGCATCATATTTTCATCCAATATCTCCTGGTACTTTTCTTCATAGGCTTTGTTCTTCCTCCTCCAAACATAGCGTTGATCCATGGGCCCAAACTGTTCTAATTTTGTTTCATCAGTCCACAGAACACTATCCCAAAACTTTTGTGGTTTGTCCACATGACTTTTGGCATACTGCAGTCGACTCTTATTATTCTTTGGAGACAGCAAGGGGGTGCGCCTGGGAGTTCTGGCATGGAGGCCTTCATTACGCAGTGTGCGCCTTATTGTCTGAGCTGAAACTTCAGTACCCGCATCTGACAAATCTTTTTTCAGTTCCTCAGCAGTCACACGGGGACTTTTCTCCACTTTGCACTTCAGGTAGCGCACAGCAGTCGAAGTCAGCATCTTCTTTCTGCCACGACCAGGTAGCGTTTCAACAGTGCCCTTTGCCTTGAATTTGCGAATGATGCTTCCTATGGTGTCTCTTGGTATGTTTAACATCTTTGCAATCTTCTTATAGCCATTGCCCTTCCTGTGAAGAGAAATCACCTCTTCTCTTGTCTTCCTGGACCATTCTCTTGACTTCACCATGTTTGTAAACACACCAGTAAATGTCTAGAAGGAGCTGAGTATTACAGTCATTTTAAATCTGCCTAATTGTTGCTTATTATGCTTGATTGCTGCTCCTTGACATCCACAGGTGTTTTCAATACCTGCTCGAAAACACTTGAATGAACCTCTGTTCTTAAGAGTGGTAGTCTTTAAGGGGTTGAATAATTGTGTCAATGAAGAAATCACAAAAAAAACATTTAATACTGTATTACAAAAACAATTGATGTCATTTTAGTTGCATTTGGTTCTTTAAAAAGTCCTTGTAAGATTTCATTCTGAACACAATTCCCTAAAACCTTTTACAGCATTGGGGGTTGAATAATTTTGAACACAACTGTTTATACCCCAAAATGGTTCCTAAAAAACCTACAACTAATCCAGAAAAATAAATAAAAAGAATTTTGAAGAAAACTGCTACAGTAGAACACAAAGGGGAAAATATGATTAGTCCTTAACGCTAAAATTTATTATGTCAAATGTCCTAGGACATAATAATTTATT
Organism: Bufotes viridis; assembly: GCA_033119425.1. Taxonomy (NCBI): domain Eukaryota; kingdom Metazoa; phylum Chordata; class Amphibia; order Anura; family Bufonidae; genus Bufotes; species Bufotes viridis. The sequence goes on from CM065591.1 coordinate 214,268,669, forward strand.
ATGTAAACAATGCAATAGTGTCCCCTGAGTTGTGCGCCAACAAGATTTACTGCAGACAAACATTAAAAATCTACAATTGAAAAGTGACATTTTTGGAAGGCTTTTCCAATTTTAACGTCATGTATTTTTTTTACAGTTTACAGTTCACTGTATGGATTAATTTACATGATACTTGTATAGTACAGGTTGTTATGGATGTATCAATACCAAAAGTGTGGCATAAATTTTATTTTTGCACATTTTTTGCCATATAAAAGCATTTTTTTAAATGGAAAGAAACATTTGATTGGAATTAAAAAAAAAAAAATTTTAACAAAACTTTTTTAACTATTTAACCCCTTAAGGACGCATGACATACCGGTACGTCATGATTCCCGAGTCCTTAAGGACCCATGACGTACCGATACATCATGAATATTTCCGATTACTCCTGCTCAGAAATCATTCAGCAGGTACCTTGTTACAATGCCCAGGGGGGTCCCCCCCCCCCCCCCGTATCGGTGATCGCTGCAATTCAGACCTGCAGTTTGCAGCGCTTTCTGCAGTCTCTGATCCCTGCGGTCAAAGACTTACAAGTGCCTAAACAGTTACATTTTAACGGGGGGGGGGGGTTGCGGGCGGCACGGGAGACGGGCAGTATAGTGTAATGATCGTTGGCAGTATAGTGGTTTTAGCACTGAGGGTCAGCACTGAGTGTCAGCACTGAGGGAGCTTCCTCCCTCTCGCATCTGGTGCTGCTGTGCCCTTGCATCCCCGATTCTTGATGGGATCGCAGAGGGAGGGAGCTCCCCTCCATCCCTCCCTTCCCTCCCCATCACCCGCTGCTCTGTTCTGGCAGCGGGTGATGGTTACCATGGCAGCAGGACGCTTTCAGAGGCGTCCTGCTTGCCATGGTACTGTAAGTCTGATCTGACTTTTGCTAAAGGCAGAAGTCTGATCAGACTAGTGAAAAGTAAAAAATACAGTACAGTTCACTATATAGTGTTCTGGCAGCGGGTGATGGTTACCATGGCAGCAGGACGCTTTCAGAGGCGTCCTGCTTGCCATGGTACTGTAAGTCTTATCTGACTTCTGCTAAATACATATATATATAGTGTGCTGTACTGTATTATACTGACATAAAACCCTCCGGATCTTCAAGAACCAAGTGGGTCTGGGTCAAAAACAAAATGTAAAAAAGTGAAAAAAAGTAAAGATAAAAAAACACATATCACTGAATAAAAATTAAAGAAATAAAATACACTACACATATTTTGTATCGTCACGTCCTTAAAAACCAGCTCTATAAAAATATCACATGATCTAACCCCTCAAGTAAATACCGTAAAAAAAATGGTGTAAAAAAAGCAATTTTTTTGTCACCTTACATCACAAAAAGTGTAATACCAACCGATCAAAAAGGTGTATGCCTCTTAAAATAGTATCAATCAAACCGCCATCTCATCCCGCAAAAAATGAGCCCCTACATAGGCCCCAAAAAATTAAAAAATATGGCTCTCAGACTATGGAGACACTAAAACATTATTTTTTTTTTTCTAAAATGTTGTTATTGTGTTAAAGTAAAATAAATTAATAAAAAAAATATACATATTAGGTATCGCCGCATTCGTAAAAACCGTCTCTATAAAAATATCCCATGATCTAACCCCTCAGGTAAATACCGTAAAACATTATTAAATAAAAACAAAATATTTTTGTCACCTCACATTACAAAAACAGTTTTAGCAAGCGATCAAAAAGTTGTATGCACTCAAAAATAGTGCCATTCAAACTGTCATCTCATCTCGCAAAAAATGATACCCCACATAGGACAATCTCCCAAAAAATAAAAAAGAATATGGTTCTCAGACTATGGAGACATTAAAACATGATTTCTTTTGTTTCAAAAATGATATTATTGTGTAAAACTTAAATAAATAGATAAAAACTATACATATTGTGTATCTCTGCATCCGTAATAACCTTCTCTATAAAACTAACATATGACCTAACCCCTCAGGTGAACACAGCAAAAAAAAATATATAAATACCGTATCAAAAGCCATTTTTGTCAACTTACATCACAAAAAGTGTAGTAGCAAGCGACTAAAATTTCATATGCACCCCAAGACAGTGCCAATCAAACCGTCATCTCATCCCGCAAAAAATGAGCCCCTACATAAGACAGTAACCCAAAAAATTAAAAATAAATATGGCTTTCAGAATGTGGAGACACTAAAAAAATATTTTTTTCAAAAATGCTTTGTTATGAAAAAGTGAAACAATACCCCCCCCCAAAAAGTAGTCATATTTAGTATTGTCGCGTCCGTAACAACCTGCTCTATAGAAATAGCACTCTGTCAGATCAACTATGTAAACAAACAAAACTCAATTTATTGCCCTGATTCTGTAGTTTGCAGAAACAACCCATATGTGATCGTAAACTACTGTATGGCCAAACGGCAGGGCACAGAAGGAAAGGAACACCATATGGTTTTTGGAAGGCAGATTTTGCTGGACTGGTTTTTTGACACCATGTCCCATTCGAAGCCCCCCTGATGCACCCCTAGAGTAGAAACTCCAAAAAAGTGACTCCATCTAAGAAACTACACCCTTCAAGGTATTCGAAAGTGATTTTACAAGCTTTGTTAACCCTTTAGGTGTTCCACAAGAGTTGGCAAATGGAGATGAAATTTCAAAATTTCTATTTTTTGTTACCTTGTCTCAAAAAAAGTGTAATATAGAGCAACCAAAAATCATATTTACCCTAAAATAGTACAAACACAACTGCCACCTTATCACGTAGTTCCCAAAATGGGGTCACTTTTTTGGAGTTTCTATGGTAGGGGTGCATCAGGGGGCCTTCAAATGGGACATAGTATCTAAAAACCAGTCCAGCAAAATCTGCCTTCCAAAAACCACATGGCACTCCTTTCCCTCTACGCCCTGCCATGTGCCCGTACAGTAGTTTACAACCACACATGGGGTGTTTCTATAAACTACAGAATCAGGGCAATAAATATTGAGTTTTGTTTGGCTGTTAACCCTTGCCTGGTGACTTGAAAAAATGGATTAAAATGGAAAATTTTCCAAAGAATCGAAATTCTCACATTTTATCTCCATTTTCCAGAGTTAATCTTGTGGAACACCTAAAGGGTTAACGACGTTTGTAAAATCAGTTTAAAATACCTTGAGGGGTTTAGTTTCTAGAATGGGGTCATTTTTGGGTGGTTACTGTTATGTAATCCTCATAAAGTGACTTCAAACCTGAACTGGTCCCTAATTTGCTTCTAAACGTCTAAGCCTTGTAACGTCCCCAAAAAATAAAATGGCATTCCCAAAATGATCCAAATATGAATTAGACATATGGGTAAAGTAAATTAATAACTTTTTTGGGTGGTATTACTATGTATTATAGAAGTTGAGAAATTTTTGCAAATTTTTGGTAAATTTGGTATTTTTTTTTAAATAAAAATGAATTTTTTGACTCTATTTTACTATTTTACTCTAGTGTCATGAAGTACAATATGTGACGAAAAAACAATCTCAGAATGGCCTGGATAAGTAATAGTTTTTTAAAGTTATTCACACGTAAAGTTCTACAAGGGGACTATAATAGGCAATCTTTTGATCGCTTCTAAAATACAATACGCTAGAGGATATTTATCAAACTGGTGTAAAGTAGAACTGGCTTAGTTGCCCATAGCAACTGATCAGATTTCACCTTTCATTTTTCACAGCTCCTATGGAAAATAAAAGGTGGAATCTGATTGGTTTCTATGGGCAAATAAGCCAGTTCTACTTTACAACAATTTTATAAGTCTCCCTCACATTTTCTATAGTGCATTGTATTTTAATGTCAGTTCTATACTGACATTGACCAGCAGGCTGCACCAGAGACGCACAGCCTCCTGGGAAACACTGGAGGCAGACTTGAAGCCTATACTACCTGTGTACACACCTCGCGGCACCCTGCAATCTCATTTGCAGGGTGCCGATGGGAGACAGAGAGAGTGCGCTCCCTCTGTAACCTTTTACATGCGTTGGGTGCCATTGTCCCATGGCATGTAAGGGTTTAAATGGCCTGGTTGGGGTTACTGCTTATCCGGGCCGTTAGATCAGGAGCACGGCTCTAGTGTGCATCGCTTAGACTGGGCCAAGATGAAGAGATGACAGCCCAGCCTAAGGCCCCTTAGTGACAGCTGTAAAAAACCTATTGGTTGTCACTAAGGGGTTAAAGGAACATTCTAGAAAAAAACTGCAGGACCTGAAGGAGTGGTGTATAACTACTATCGCTTACACTCCCCCTTTTGACCCTGGGCAAAGCATAACACTGTAGAATAGACTTGTCTGCATAGTTCCTTTAAAAAAAAAAAAAAACACATTTAATAATTTACATGACAGTGAGACACATGGTCCTCCCTGCTTTCCTTTGCTTATGTGGGAATAAATGAATTAATAGACTACAATATTTGGGGAAATTGCTATGTTTTCCTAATATAACATAATTACTTAATAACCTCTATCATTTTTCTCTGATGATTTTTCACTTTTCCTAATTCCTATTCTCCCCCCTCACCCCCATATAAGCTGTGGTGTTTGCTCAAATAACCCACAATATGCTTGACGAGACTTTTTTTGCCAGGGGATATTAGAGATTAGCAAAGTGACAGATGATAAGAGAAGCCTACAGTGGATCTAAAAATATCTTCTAAATTTCTGCGACACACGGAGGTTAAAGTAACAGATGCTTCTTCCAGGGCAGCACAATCACACAAAGAAAACATTTTGCTTTCCTGAACATGATGACAATGGCACAAAAGACTTAACTGAGTAGTTGCATTCATGTATCTCCACAATGACAAGAATGCAGGCAAGCTAGGAATTATGTACAAATGTTAAGATAACCTAACACAAGTGACACTATGACAAACAGAAGAGTATCTGAAGTCACTAGATTATATTGCCCCAGGATATGGAATTCGTCCTTCTAAATATGAATAAGGCCTCTTTCATACGGCAGTGAATCAGTGACGTGTGTTGTCTGTGGTTACAACACGGAAGCATGCCCTATTTTTGTCTGTGATTATGGATTCCTCACACACATTATTGTTATGGGTCTGTAAAAACCCTGGACACAACACGGGTGCCATCCGTGTTTGGCCTATGGTTTATATGGATTGCTGCTAGGACATGTTCTAGAAACCAATTTTCAGCCTAGCATTGTCCATGGAATACGAATGACACACAGAGGGCAAAAATATGAAAAATGTACCAAACATGGATCTTTCTTTGACATATTCAAGGATGAACCACTGACTATCTTGTCACATGGAAACGGACATGTGAAAGAGACCTAACAATGATAGGCATAGTGTATTGTCATATACTATACCTCTATAAATATAAATATATATTTAATAATATTATACATTATTTTTTTTATTTTTTTAAATTTATTTATTTACTGTGATTCAATGTCTTTAATATGAGTCATACATTATCAACTGTAAATCTACCTAAAGTCTAGTACACTAAATTTAAATGCTTATTAAATTTTTTTCTATTTGTTACTCCTAGGAGCCGCATCCCAGCTTCTTCCTTTATGTTCCAGTTCAAGAATGTGGAGTATAGTTCTGGGCGGAATAAAACTTTATTATGCTACACTGTAGAAAGAGGAGAAGGCCAGGTGTTTCGTGGGTACCTGGAAGATGAGCATGTATCAGCCCATGCAGAGGAAGCTTTTTTCTCTACTGTCCTGCCACAGTTTCTCAGTTCTGGTGCTATCAAGGTCACCTGTTACGTGTCATCTAGCCCTTGTATAAGTTGTGCAGCCTGCATTGCACAATGTCTACGAAGGAATAAGACAGTGAAACTACGTTTCGTAGTCGCTCGGCTTTTTCAGTGGGAAGAATCTGAAATCCGTGGTGCCCTGCGGGGCATAAGCTCTGCTGGCTGCCAACTGCAAATGATGAAGAGTGCTGATTATTTGCATGTTTGGCAGAATTTTGTAGAGCCAGACATGGTTCTGGATGAAGAAGGGAAAAGTGAGCAAAAGAGTGAACAAGAAGCCTTTATTCCCTGGGAGGATTTAGAAGAAAACTCAAGATATTATGAGGAGAAGTTAGCAGAAATTTTGAGATAGATAAACAACCAACAATGGCATCATATGGCTAAAGGGCAAATATTTGGTAGGACAGGAAAGTGGATACTTTTTTGATAGAGAGAGATTGTTATAGGATTTGCTTCAATCAATGGACTGATTTAATATTCTGACTAAATGAAAAAAGTGTTTTTAATCATACAAGTTCCTAAATATATATGGGGTAATAATGTGAGACATAATTAATATTTCATATCTTAAATGATTGATATGTTCATGGTTGCATTTGCTCATTAAATACTTGTGAATGATCTACAGTATTTTAAAATGATCTTTATAATTCATTTTTAAAATTAATTAGTATATGTATAAAGCCTACAACTCTTTTTTTTATTCATTTTAATTCATTTTTTTTTTTTTCAGTTACAGATCATTCTCTTTGGAATTTTAATGCCTAATATATATTTTTGCTTTGGGTAGTCTTTAGTACATACTCTCCCTATCCAACCTCCTGTGGCATCAAACTCAAATGAATTCTCCTTTAGGGCTTCTTTATGCACCCATTATAGAATATTTTACATGACAACATTTTATCCATTTTTTTACATGTTTACAGCTTACAATCTATCTGGAGATAGGGATGACACAAATGGTAAAATGTGCTTATTTTGTACAGTATTCCAGCCATCTAAACAAAATAGGGGAGTCACCAGTCAATATCCTTGGTGATTCTGAGTGTATGTGGTGTGGTGGATAGTGTTGGATGATGGATCAAGTTCAGAAGAATGATGTTGAAAGGGGGATGAATGGAGAAGAGTTAGGTTAGGGGATGTGATAGGCCACCGTAAAAATATATGTTTTTAGGGAGCTCCTAAAATTGTGAATGTTGTGAATTGACATAATTGCTTGGAGTAGGGCATTTCAGAGAACTGATGCAGCTTGAGAAAAGTCTTGAAGACAGGAGTGAGAGGTTCAGAATATGGTGGATGTTGGTTATAAATCATTTGCAGAGCGTAGAGCATGGGTAAGATGTTAGGGTACTTTCACATTTGCGGCATAGCTATCCGGCTGGCTGTTCTGGCGAGTGAGCAGCCTGCCGGATCTGCCATGCTGCAAGTACCTGTGCACTGCCATGCTGCCGCTCCATCCCTATTGACTATAATGGGACAGGGGTGGAGCTACGGCGCAGCATGGCAGTGCACGGCCGGAGATCGCCGGACTAAAAGTACTGTAGGTCCGACTTTTTAGTCCGGCAATCTCTGCCATGCACTGCCGTGCTGCGCCATAACTCTGCCCCCGCCCTATTATAGTGAATGGGGATGGAGCGGCATCACGGCAGTGCACGGGTACTTGCGGCATGGCTGATCCGGCAGGCTGTTTACCCGCCGGATAGCTATGCCGCAAATGTGAAAGTACCCTTAGACATATATAAGGGAGGAGATAGGAGATGTGTGTGGGGGGGGGGGGGGTACAGCAATATGGATAGCTTCGTAGGTGATCTGGCCGTGATGAGTGAGAAGCGCTGCCGGGCCACACCCCTAAGATGCGCCACTGTCTGTAGAAACAGAGCAGCCACACTGTTACTCCCCGCAGAACATGCTTGCTGGGGGAGATTAGTGAGTAGGGATGAGTGAATCGACCTTGGTACCTTGGAACCGAACCCGAAATTACTTTACAAAGTTATTAACCGAAGTCTCCCAAGACTTCAAGAAAGTAATAACTTCTGCTCATCAGAGCCAATACATTCTAATACTGTACAGAGCGCTTGCCTGGTAAAGCATTGTGGTAAAACATTGTTGTTGTATCCTTGTCCATGCTTTGCCTGATCTTCTGTTCCTGTTCTGTTTCTTGTTCCTGTCTGTTCCATGTATAGTCTGGCAGTGCTCTGCTACTTTTGATTCTGTCTGTTTCATGTATAGCCTGGCTGTGCTTTCTGCTTCTGTTCCTGTCCTGTGTATGTCCTGCCTTTGTGAGAGCCTGAGGGATCCTGGGTTCTCCGGGAGTACAGCTCCCTGATCGGTTCACTAGGGACCATCATTTATTAACACCTTTAGGGAGAGCTGTAAATTGTACTTCCATGTTAAACCTCACTCATCAGGGTCAAAAGTTCACAAGGTGGGCATTATTATGTTCCTGCTTCAGGGGGACCCTCAGGAGTTGGCATTTTCTCTGGAACTCAATTCCCTTAAACTTTTTTCTGTTGACCGGTTTTTCTTTGGGCCTGCTATATGATGAGCTGGACAGGACGGCTTATGTTGAGAGTCAGCTTCTGTCTCTGAGTGAGGGCAAGCGACCAGCAGAGGAGTACTGTGGCACTAGGGACAGTGTTTAGGAAAGCCTTTATTCACAAAAATTACTATTGAGCAGTTCAGGGACATCTTATTCATAGTGTATGGATATAATAGGGAGGCATAATCCACTTTATAGGGAAGAGAGCAGGGACAATTGAACTGTGTAAAGTCTGGCTATGTTATTACACCTTGCTCCACTAATTGGGGTTACAATTTTAGGCTGTTTGCATTTTTTGATACATCAGTAATTCCACTAATCCTTAATTCTGGTACTGGGGTGAAACTGCGGTCTAAAACTACAGAATTTGGGGGGGTTCATTTTATTTTATATATCTTTCAATCTGTTAATCCTTGATTGTCTAATTGGGGTAAAATTGCGGCTTGATACTACAGATTTTAGGGTACTCACGTTTTATTATACATATATATTCATTAATCCCTAATTGTGTAATTGGTGTGAAATTTCAGCCAGATAGTTTTGGGGTGTTTATTTTTTCTATAAAAGTATGGTACATCCATTCATCCTTGATTCTGGGGTGAAATTGCAGCCTGATACTACATATTTTAGGGTGCTCAAGTTGTATTATACATAAATATATCTGTTAATCCCTAATTGTGGAATTGGTGTGAAATTGCAGCCTGATTCTGCAAGTTTTGGGGTGTTTATATTTTTCTATATAAGTACATCCATTCATCCTTGATTTTGGGTTGAAATTGCAGCCTGATACTGCACATTTTAGGGTGCTCTAGTTGTACTATACATAAGTATATTCGTTAATCCCAAATTCTGGAATTGGTGTGAAATTGCGGCCTGATACCACAAATTTGGGGGTTTTACTTTTTTTCTATATAAGTACATCCATTCATCCTTGATGCTGGGGTGAAATTGCAGCCTGATACTACACATTTTAGGGTGCTCAAGATCTATTATACATAAATATATCTGTTAATTCCTAATTGTTGAATTAGTATGAAATTGCTGGCCTGATACTACAAGTTTTATGGTGTTTATTTATCCATTCGTCCTTGATTCTGGGTAAAATTGCAGACTGATACTACATATTTTGGGGTGTTCACATTCTCATATATAAGAAGATCCAGTTATCCTTGTTTCAGGGGTGAAATTGATGCCTGACAATACTGTTTTTTACCCTTACAGTTACGGTTTTCCCGTCACATCCTTAAAGCTTGTAAAAAGTGGGATCTTGACATAGGGGCCACTTAATATGGTGGATTTGGTGATCTCTGTAATGGAGACACCCCTTTGCTCGGTTTTTCTTCCTTTGAGGGATATCTGGCTTTCATTGTCTTGTAGACCCAAAATTGGGCTCCACATTTATTTTGCATATTACTGTTTCCCAGGGAGCTTTGCACTTTGGATTGCTGTGTTGAGACTCTTAAATGAGGCTCTGCTGTGTTTTCTGTAGTTGGTCTCCTGAGATAAGCTATTGTTTTGTTTGTGTTTGTGTTACTGTTACAGTACAGTATGTCTGACAGTCAGGCGACAGGCCCTTCTAAGGAAATGGGAAGTGGCCAAAATACTTCTGGAGCTGGCAGAAGTAACAGCAGAAGTTGCAGCAACAGACCAGAGCTGCCAGTGTCATGCAGCAATCGTGTTTTGACCAACAACCCAGCTGTACTTGTATGGTTGATTCAGTCTTCTACCTCATCTCAAGTGACATTAGACACCCCCAGCCAGGAGTCGGTGGGTTCCTCTGACACGATGCTTAGTTGGCATGGCTCGGAAACAAACTCTGTGCCCCAACCTGTCCTGTCCATTTTCAGTTCTTTCTGCTTGGCAAGTATTGTATGCCTTTGGTTAGTCTCCACTTTACAGCGAGTGCTAGATTCAAGAGGACAGTCAGCAGCTACTGGCCAGCCAAGATGTAAAGGAGAGATCTGCTGCTTCTTTCAGTAGGCGGGCAAGTAGCGATGATGAGAGTCGCATCGAAGCTGGTGTTGCAAGTGGTCAGGCACGTGGCCCTGAGACTGGCGAGGGTGACATCAGTGACAAGCAGACAGTAGTGAATGATGATGTAGCCAATCACACGTGGGAGCTGGTTAAAGAGGGGGCTTCATCATCAGGAGAAGAGGGTGTCAGCTTGCGCGTAAGGCACCGGCTTAGTCAGCAGGGTGGCAGCAGTGTGTGAGGATTGGACCCAAACGTACTCGGGGTGGACTGTCTGCTACGCAGGAGCCTACCTTCTTGGAAAGAAATAGCAGTGCACAGGTATGGCAGTGGCAGCAGGTAGTCAGCATGGAGTGGTGGGGGGAAAATGCCCTACTCAGCAGTGTGGGAATTTTTTATCAAGCCGCTGGAGGACGGCACCACAGCCCTACGTCAACACATGTAGTGTCACTGTAAAGTGGCCTGGGAAAACCGTGGCACTAATGTAGTGGTACAGCCTGACGCAATAACTGCTGCATCACTTAGTGGCCTGCACCCCTTCTCCTGCAGTTAATGCTCCCCCACCTCAGCAGAAGGGAGCTGTGTTTCCTTCCCATCATTTACTGGTCCTGATGCTCCTGCTCCTCGTCACTCGTTTCCTCAGCAATCGATCACTGAGGCAATTGCAAAAAGACAACTGTATGTGTGCACTCGTCCAATGCAGGGCGTAACTATAGGGGAAGCAGGGAAGTGGCTGCTTTGGGGACGTGACCCAGAAGAGGCACATCCAAGAGGAGGAGAAGTGCTAAAAGATTTTGTCAGGGCCCCTCAACATTATTACACAATGAAATGATATACAGTGGCAGTATAGACAGTGTAGAAAACGGATGGAACAGCTGCCGGGCCTGATCTGAGAGAGCGATCTTTACTAGCCACAGGAAAGGGGACGGCATGAAAGGAAGGGGTTGTGAAAAACTTACTGGGGGAGGGGGCCCCATTCAAAAATTTTCTGTGGGGCCCAGTCATTTCTAGTTACGCCACTGGTCCAATGGCACAGAAGCTGAACAGACTCTTGGTCAAGTTGCTGGTACTACAGTCCCTCCCTTTCCATGTGGAAGACTCTGCGCCTTTCAGAGAACTGATGGCTTGTGCCAAGCCAAGTTGGAGATTCCCAAGCCATCAATACTTCTCCAAAAAGGCTGTACTAGCCCTGCGCACGTATGTTAAACAGAAGGTGCGACAGTCCCTGAGCCTGTCAGTGTCTGCTTAAGTTCATGGCAGCGCCAATGTGTGGATCTGTAACTACTGTCAAGGACATTATATGTCCTTTACGGCCCACTGGGTAAATGTGGCTCCTACCCAGCCACACCAGCGACTTGGCCAGGTGACGGCACAGCCACCTCCGCGTGCTCAAACTGTGAGTCCTGCGCCAATGTCCTACTCTGCCTACTCATCCTCCACCTTGTCCTCATCCTCCACTGCGGGCACAATTTGGACTGCTACCTCAGCATACCACATGTGCAGAGCACAGCGGTGTCCTGCTATTCTGCATGTGGTTTGCCTAGGCAGACAGAGTCACCCCAGGGAGGAACTGCTCCTTGTCCCTCAAGAGGAAATCCATTCCTGGCTCTCCCTCGCCAACTTAAATTCATAACCCTAGTCACCAACAATGGGAAGAACATTGTGTCAGAGCTGCCTCAAAGAGGGCTGACTCATGCGCCCTGCATGGCGCAAGTCTTTAATCTGGTTGTAAAGTGGTTCATGAAGTCGTCCACCCAACTGCAAGACATCCTGAAAATTGGCTAGGAAACTGATCATGCGCTTCAGCCACTCTTACACTGCAAAGCACGCTCTCCTTAAGCTGCAAAGGCAGAATAGCTTTCCCCAAAATCGCCTAATATGCAACATTTCCACCAATTGGAACTCCACCCTCCACATGTTGGACCGACTATACGAGCAGAGAAAGGCCATAAATGATTTCTTGATGATGCAGGTGGACAGGAGCACTCTCCTGTGTAACTTCGACGTTAGCCAGTGGCAGCTCAGGGTGACACCTGCCATTTGCCCAGGCCCTTTGAGGAGGCAACTTTATTTGTCCATCACCAAGACTACGGGGTAAATGACAGCATTCCACTCCTTCACATCCTGGAGCAGATGCTGATAAATCTGGCTTGCCAGGGGACAGGAAGACGTGGCGCCTACATCTCACGGCCACCTAAGCCCTGTGGGGACTGAACTGTTAGAGGAGGAGGACATTCACGCACAAGTAATGTTTACAGAAATGGGTGGTTTTTCTGCACAAGTGACAGGAGAGGAGCAGGAGGAGCTAGAGCGCAATGAGGAAGATTAGGCAGATGACCCTAAAACACTGTGGCAGTATGCAGTGGAGATGAAGGCAGGGAGTCCTTTACACAAATGACCAGATGCATGCTAAATGGATTGCGTAGTGACAGCCATATTATCACCATTCAGCAGAGGGATAACTACTGCCTTTCCACCACTACCGCTCCAAAATGGGGGCCTTTTTACACCCGCTGAGAGGGAGGATAAAATCAACTACTATCGAGAAATCTTATGTAGTCAGTCAGCCGCTGCCTATGTGTGCCATCGCCCATCCTCACAAAAGTCTGAGCGGGGGAGTTCAGTCTACTCTTCCCATTATAGAAGTACCTTCTGATCGCTATGGAGCTTGAGGGGCCCGTGGTAAAGTCGGCCTGGGGCCACCAACACATATTAGTGCTATTGGACTATGCAACTCGGTATCCGGAGGCCATTTCTCTCTGCTATACCACAGCCAAACTTATTGCCAGGGAACTGTTTGCCATGACTCATCAAGCAGTTGCCACCTCACCACTCATTACTCTGTGACTGAGCCATTGTGTTGGCTCCTCATGCGGTTGCCACCTTCCCCATAATGTAACTGGGCCACTGTGTTGACTCCTCATGTAGTTGCCACCCTTCCCACTTTATGACGGGGCCACTATTGTCCCTGTTTGGCCTTGTTGACATCACAATTTATTTTACCCTTCTTCTGATCTGTCAGAAGGACAGAAAAATTAGAAACATAATGGATCCTGTCTTTGGAGCATCCGTAAGGCCTGTATCACACGGTCCCTATTTTGCTTCAGGATATGCTCATGATTTGGAAGCCAAAAGTAGGAGTGGGTATAAAACACAGAAGACATGCAAACTTTCCAATCATGTGTCATCTCTGTTTTGGATCCACGGCAGTTTTTTTTTACCTTACCAATACTGATGCTACCATGTGAAGGTGGATGCTCAAAAGACAGGATCCGTTTTTTGGGGGTTGTTATTGTGACTGTTTAGAAGAAGGGCAAAATAAACAGTGACGTCAACACAAACTTACTGCTTACACCCTCTCCAATCTGTGAGGGGGCCACTACTCACTACTTTTATCAGCGTGTAACAGAACAGGTTCTGTATAAAACTATGTGGAATCAGCTGACGACTCTTTCACACTGCACGGTTCTTTATACCTGACTCTATTATTGACCTATAAGGTTAAGTTCACACTTGAGTTATTTGGACAGGTTTGGCCCCGGCTGAGTACCGCTTCGGCTCGAGCATCGCTACGCTCGGCACATGGCTGTACTCGGCCGAGTACCGCATGTGCTCGAGCGAAATACTCGAGTCTCCGCCCCGCACGCTTTGAGGGTTTTAAGCAGCCAATAAAGGTGCAGGTAAGTACTGCCCTTACTATAATGCCAGTAGCAATGCTAGCTGCTGGCATTACAGTGATTGGCTGGCCGGACCGTGTCATTGGAGGTTATATAGCACGATGACACGTGCCCGGATCAGTCATAGTCAGGAAGAGCATCGGGTAGGAAGGGAAAGACAGAGCAGGGAGTGAATTTCAGCGATTTTAGTTAGAGAAAGCTTTTCAAAGGCCCAAACGTGCTTTTAAGGACTACTGTGTGTTTGTGTGTGTGTGTGTGTGTATGTGTGTGTGTTTTAGATCAACAATATATTTAACAGCAGTGTCGGGGACATCTGTGCTAAGGAAGGGACAAATAGTGCAGGGAGAGAAATTTGCTGTATTTAATACCAAAAGCTTTTCAAAGAACCCAAAATCCTTTTAAGGGCTGCTGTGTGTGTTTCACAGCAGAAAGATATTTTCATTTTATAACTATTAGTGACATATACTGTACATCGTCCGCAGACTGACTCTTTAATAATCTGGGTCACATCTCTGGTTCTGTGTTTGTTTTGAATTCTTGCCACATCCACATAAATTTCATCTTATGTAGGATGTCCATTGTGGTACTTGTAGTCCGTTGCTGGCATCATCCATTGTATGCATTTTTGCTGGTGATTGCCATTAGCAACGGACTACAAGTGCAGGATGTGCTCCCCTACAGAAATGCACAACTGCATATGGGTATGAGCACATCCTGCTTCCTTATCACCACACTTTTTGATGGTTTATATATATATGTATGGAGGTGTATAAAACTCCAATTTAAATGTGCCTGTCTTTCATCTTCAGGTCACATTGGGTGCACCTGCTTGGCCTTTGGCTATATCAGTCAGTCTTGGGTAGGGCTCATAGACACCTCCCACCTCCCATTGCAAGCATGGCCACATGCTGGAGGTAACAGAGGAGATGTTTGTGAGTCGTCCTAATGCTCCTGTAATTGCCCACTGGCCCCTGATATCGCCCATATGGCGCAGGTAGGTGAGTGTTAGGGCCCACGGGCTACTTGAGAGACCTTGACGCTGGTGCCCGAGGCTTAAGACACGTCCTCCTAGTAGGATATGTCGAACTAACTCTCAATTTTTAACATCAGTGTGAGGGTTTAGTGTCACGGCAGTGTGCACCTATCTCTGGTTCTGTGTTTGTTTTGAATTCTTGCCACATCCACATAAATTTCATCTTATGTAGGATGTCCATTGTGGTACTTGTAGTCCGTTGCTGGCATCATCCATTGTATGCATTTTTGCTGGTGATTGCCATTAGCAACGGACTACAAGTGCAGGATGTGCTCCCCTACAGAAATGCACAACTGCATATGGGTATGAGCACATCCTGCTTCCTTATCACCACACTTTTTGATGGTTTATATATATATGTATGGAGGTGTATAAAACTCCAATTTAAATGTGCCTGTCTTTCATCTTCAGGTCACATTGGGTGCACCTGCTTGGCCTTTGGCTATATCAGTCAGTCTTGGGTAGGGCTCATAGACACCTCCCACCTCCCATTGCAAGCATGGCCACATGCTGGAGGTAACAGAGGAGATGTTTGTGAGTCGTCCTAATGCTCCTGTAATTGCCCACTGGCCCCTGATATCGCCCATATGGCGCAGGTAGGTGAGTGTTAGGGCCCACGGGCTACTTGAGAGACCTTGACGCTGGTGCCCGAGGCTTAAGACACGTCCTCCTAGTAGGATATGTCGAACTAACTCTCAATTTTTAACATCAGTGTGAGGGTTTAGTGTCACGGCAGTGTGCACCTATCTCTGGTTCTGTGTTTGTTTTGAATTCTTGCCACATCCACATAAATTTCATCTTATGTAGGATGTCCATTGTGGTACTTGTAGTCCGTTGCTGGCATCATCCATTGTATGCATTTTTGCTGGTGATTGCCATTAGCAACGGACTACAAGTGCAGGATGTGCTCCCCTACAGAAATGCACAACTGCATATGGGTATGAGCACATCCTGCTTCCTTATCACCACACTTTTTGATGGTTTATATATATATGTATGGAGGTGTATAAAACTCCAATTTAAATGTGCCTGTCTTTCATCTTCAGGTCACATTGGGTGCACCTGCTTGGCCTTTGGCTATATCAGTCAGTCTTGGGTAGGGCTCATAGACACCTCCCACCTCCCATTGCAAGCATGGCCACATGCTGGAGGTAACAGAGGAGATGTTTGTGAGTCGTCCTAATGCTCCTGTAATTGCCCACTGGCCCCTGATATCGCCCATATGGCGCAGGTAGGTGAGTGTTAGGGCCCACGGGCTACTTGAGAGACCTTGACGCTGGTGCCCGAGGCTTAAGACACGTCCTCCTAGTAGGATATGTCGAACTAACTCTCAATTTTTAACATCAGTGTGAGGGTTTAGTGTCACGGCAGTGTGCACCTATCTCTGGTTCTGTGTTTGTTTTAAAACACAGAAGACATGCAAACTTTCCAATCATGTGTCATCTCTGTTTTGGATCCACGGCAGTTTTTTTACCTTACCAATACTGATGCTACCATGTGAAGGTGGATGCTCAAAAGACAGGATCCGTTTTTGGGGTTGTTATTGTGACTGTTTAGAAGAAGGGCAAAATAAACAGTGACGTCAACACAAACTTACTGCTTACACCCTCTCCAATCTGTGAGGGGCCACTACTCACTACTTTTATCAGCGTGTAACAGAACAGGTTCTGTATAAAACTATGTGGGAATCAGCTGACGACTCTTTCACACTGCACGGTTCTTTATACCTGACTCTATTATTGACCTATAAGGTTAAGTTCACACTTGAGTTATTTGGACAGGTTTGGCCCGGCTGAGTACCGCTTCGGCTCGAAAGCATCGTCACGCTCGGCACATGGCTGTACTCGGCCGAGTACCGCATGTGCTCGAGCGAAATACTCGAGTCTCCGCCCCGCACGTTTTGAGGGTTTTAAGCAGCCAATAAAGGTGCAGGTAAGTACTGCTCTTACTATAATGCCAGTAGCCATGCTAGCTGCTGGCATTACAGTGATTGGCTGGCCGGACCGTGTCATTGGAGGTTATATAGCACGATGACACGTGCCCGGATCAGTCATAGTCAGGAAGAGCATCGGGTAGGAAGGGAAAGACAGAGCAGGGAGTGAATTTCAGCGATTTTAGTTAGAGAAAGCTTTTCAAAGGCCCAAACGTGCTTTTAAGGACTACTGTGTGTTTGTGTGTGTGTGTGTGTATGTGTGTGTGTTTTAGATCAACAATATATTTAACAGCAGTGTCGGGGACATCTGTGCTAAGGAAGGGACAAATAGTGCAGGGAGAGAAATTTGCTGTATTTAATACCAAAAGCTTTTCAAAGAACCCAAAATCCTTTTAAGGGCTGCTGTGTGTGTTTCACAGCAGAAAGATATTTTCATTTTATAACTATTAGTGACATATACTGTACATCGTCCGTAGACTGACTCTTTAATAATCTGGGTCACATCTAGTCTCTGTAATCTATGGTGTTCTCTGTAACCAATACTGTCCTGCTTCAGAAAACACTGTCAGTATTACAAATTCCAATAATCTGGTCCTCATATAGTGTCCGTAATCTGTGGTGTTTACAACCAATACTGTTCTGCCTCAAAAAACAGTTTGTATATTCCAACTTCCATTAATCTGGGCCTAGTAAAGTGTCTAAAATCTGTGGGTTTTTGTATCCCAAACTGCGATTTTGTATCCCATACTGAACTAAATCTGAAAACACTGTGTATATTACAACTTCTATTAATCTGGGCCTAGTAAAGTGTCCAAAGTCTGTAGGTTTTTGTATCCCATACTGAACTAAATCTGAAAACACTGTGTATGTTCCAACTTCCATTAATCTAGGCCTAGTGTAGTGTCCAAAATCTGTGGTGTTCTGTAACCAATACTGTCCTGCATCAGAAAACTGTCTTTATCAGACAGTAAAACAATCTGCGCCACATCTACAGACAAAAAAACTTTGCTCAATTGAGCTCAATTCACCACTTTTACCCTTAATATTTAAATCAGTAAAACTTCACTTTTATTAGTAGTTCTCTAAAAATGTTTGTGAGTTTTGACACACTTGTTAAAACTACTGCTCGAATTTGCACACTGCTATCGCACAGGTTGCTAGTGGTAACGGAGGGTGTGCACTACCCTCCTAACCTTCCCACAAGTTTGCAATCAGTGTATAACTACCTGCCTGACTAATCCTGCAGGGTACTCGGTGCTGTGAACATACACCCTAAAGTAAATAACTGTTTCCTACTCAGTGTTTAGCAACTCGAGCAGAGCTAAAACCAACAGATTCTGGGGGACAGAATCTGTTGGTTTTAGCTCTGCTCGAGCTGCTAAACACTGAGTAGGAAACAGTTATTTACTTAGGGTGTATGTTCACAGCACCGAGTACCCTGCAGGATTAGTCAGGCAGGTAGTTATACACTGATTGCAAACTTGTGGGAAGGTTAGGAGGGTAGTGCACACCTCCGTTACCACTAGCAACCTATGCGATAGCAGTGCAATTCGAGCAGTAGTTTTAACAAGTGTGTCAAAACTCACAAACATTTTTAGAGAACTACTAATAAAAGTGAAGTTTTACTGATTTAAATATTAAGGGTAAAAGTGGTGAATTGAGCTCAATTGAGCAAAGTTTTTTTGTTGCTATGGAACCCTCCCTTAATAGGGTCTCTAGTTTTTTTGTATTACATCTACAGACAAAACCATTAAAATGAAGAAGGTGAGCACAAAGGAACGGGGAAGTGGGCGTGATGCTGATGGTGTAAGCAGAGGCCGTGGCCCTGGGTGCAATGAAACTGTGCCTGCTGCCAGTGCACCAGAAAAAAACTAAAAAAATCCACCTTACCCAGCTTCATGTCCAACTTAGCTGGGCGGCGCAGGACAACACTGTCCAAGTCGGACCAGTGCGAACAGGTGGTCGGTTGGATTGTGAAGATAATGCTTCCAGTCAGTTAAGCACCACCCTCTCTTCCACTAAGTCCAGTCTCTGTAGCCAAGAATCTTGTAAACCGAATCCTCACTCTGATCCTCCTTCCTCCCACCATGTAGAGTCTGGCCAAATAAGTGATCCCACACTTGGATATTCACTTGACCTCTTTTCATCGCTCTCCCGCCAAGCACCCTTGAAGAGGTACCTGAGATATTGTGCCCTGTGCCTTCACAGTCTCAAGAAGATGACAGTGGTGACTGGAGTGGCAATCATTCGTTAATGAGGTGGATGATGATGAGACACAGTTGTCAATCACTGAGGTTGTTGTTAGACCAAGTCAGGAGGATGAGCAGAGTGAGGAAATGGAAGAGGAGGTGTTGGACGATGAGGTCACTGACCCAACATGAAAGGTGAAAAGCCGAGCGAGGACAGCAGTACAGAGGGGAGGGATCCGCAGCACTGCAACAGTGTGGAAGAGGCAGTGGGGTTGCAAAGGGAGAAGTCGACCCACACCAAACAGGCCCGCAACCGTTACACGGAGCACCGCCATGTGTAAATCTACCTTGCCAAGGGGTAGGTGTTCCGCAGTATGGCGCTTTTTGAGGAAAGTGCAGACAACAAAGAGTGGTAGTTTGGAAACTGTTCCGTACCAAAATGAATTGGGGGTGAACACTAGCAGCCTCACCACCACCAGCATGATCCACCACATGGCATCCAAACAATCTAATAAGTGGGCCGAACGCCTGGGTCCACAATCTAGGTCTGCGGGTCACACCACTGCTTCCTCTTCCCCTGTGTTACGCACTGCCGACCAATTCCCTGTCGAAGGCACAAGCCCGGGTGCCCCTCGCCCTGCACCTGGACCTTCGCATGAACCGTCAGCAACAACATCCATTTCCCTGTCCCAGTGCAGCGCCCAAACGTTGATAACACAGGCATCTGAATGCAAGCGCAAATACCCAACAACCCACCCACCCACTGGCTTTAGCACTAAATGCGCAACTTTCGAAATTACTGGCCCTTGAAATGTTGCCATTTAGGCTTTTGGACACCGAGTCAGCGGCCATCCTGATGTCGGCGGCCATCCCTCGGTATGCAATCCGCAGCCACCACTATTTTTCATGGTGGGCCATGCCTGCCTTACACCAGCATGTGTCCCAGAACATGACCCAACCAACGCACTTACTGGGAAGGTCCACCTCACCACGGACACATGGACAAGTGCTGGTGGCCAGGGACGATAAATTTCTCTGACCGCGCACTGGGTAAATGTTGTGGAGGCCGGGAGTGAGTCGTACCCTGGGATGGCACAGGTGCTACCCACGCCCAGGATTGCGGGCCTTATGTCCATCAGGCTCTCCGCCAGCAGTTATGTTACTGGCTCCAACCCCCACTTCTCCTCCTGGTGCGAGTAGGCGACAGAATCTGCAGCGGTATTTGATAGGCCCAAATGCCACTTTACCGATGGTGAAGCCAGAACATGTACAGGCGATAGTAGATTGGGTGGCTGACAGTGCCTCCAGTTCCTTCACAGTATCTAACACCCAGTCCTCTGCAGAAAGCTAAGAGTTGGCACCTGCAGCCCATGCCCATCAGTCTTCCACCTCACCCCCTTGCAAATCAGCCAAGCAGTCAGAGCCCCAAATCATGCAGGAAAGTCTAATGCTTTTTGATGATTCTGTTGGCAGGG
Source organism: Bufotes viridis (assembly GCA_033119425.1). Lineage (NCBI taxonomy): Eukaryota > Metazoa > Chordata > Amphibia > Anura > Bufonidae > Bufotes > Bufotes viridis. The sequence continues at coordinate 214,289,258 of CM065591.1, forward strand.
TTTCCCCGGCCCATCCACCTAGCCCTGCCCCAGAAGAGGAAGACCTTGAATGCACTGATGCTCAACCACTTTTGTTGCAGGATGAGGACATGGGAATACCGCCACAAAACGTCTCTGCTGATGATGACGAAACACAGGTGCCAACTGCTGTTGCTTTTTGCAATGTGCAGACCGCAAGGAGGGCAGGGGTCATGAATGGGTGGAAGATGATGTGGAGGCCTATATTTCGTTCCATCACTTGCTGCATTGGTGGGAGACTTTAACCTCTTTTTACTGTAAAATGACCGCCCCATTGTCTGGCTGTCAGGGGCCTATATTTTGTTTCATCGCTTGCTGCATTGGTGGGAGACATTAACCTCTTTTTACTGTCAAAAGACCTCTCCTCTGTCTGGGTGTCAGGGGCCTACATAAATGATGATGGCCTGTTCCATTTCAGGTTGACCAGAGGCCTGTGTTTCTGTGTCGGGACCGTTCTCCTCTTTGCGGGTACCATGGTCCTGAATTAGCGAATGAGGCCTGTGGCATTGCTGGGTGAAATCAATACTGTCCTCTTTGTGGGTTCTGTGGGCCTGAATGTTTGAATGAGGCTTGTGGCCCTGCAGACAGACCTGATTCCTTCTTGGCTGTGATGACAACTTCAACTCGCATGTATAGTTGCCATTGGCCTGAGTCTGTGAGTGAGGCCTGTGACACTGCTGGCAGACATGAATCCTTTTTGGCAGTGATGAGAACTTCAACTCCCATAGCATTCCCACCTGACGCCACCCCAACCTCCTATTCCACTTCCTCCTCCAAGTTGCCAATTGATATTGGTTAATTTTTATTTATTTTATTTTAAATCATTTCCCTATCCACATTTGTTTGCAAGGGATTTACCTACATTTTGATGCCTTTGGCAGCCCTCTAGCCCTTTCCAGGGCTATTTTACAGCCTTTTTAGTGCCTAAAAGTTCGGGTCCCCATTGACTTCAATAGGGTTCGGGGTCAAGTTCGGGTCGAGTTCAGATCCTGAACCCGAACATTTTCGTGAAGTTCGGCCGAACTTCTCGAACCCGAACATCCAGGTGTTCGCTCAACTCTTCCTGTCACGAATGCAGTGCAGGTGTACCTCACACAAAAAATGGGAATTTGTCACCCACCAAACTAACAGGCAGATTAACTATTATATTTTTGTGTCAGTGGTACAAAGATGGTGCATTGCACCCACAAAAGATCTCTATAGGTCACACACAGAATTAACAGCCAGATTTATTATTATATTTCTTTGTCAGGGGTGCAAAACTGGAGTATAGAACCCACAAACAATTCAATATAGGTCACCAACAGAACAAATAGCCAGATGAGATTCCTAACACTGTCCCTCACTTCATCTCCCTGCTTCCTGTCCCTGCACTACTCAGAGTGCCCACAGCTTAAAAGCTTGTTGATTGGCTGCCCTGCAGCCTTTCAACAAGCTTTGTTAAATGTCCCAACACCAAACTCGAACCCAAAGTATTCCGGCAAAGTTCGGGTTCGGGTCCGTGTACCCAAAATTGTAAAGTTCGGTAAGGACCCAAACTTTACAATTCAGGTTTGCTCAACACTAAACGTGATTCATCTCAAATAAATTCAGATTGAGTCTTTTTGGAAAATTCGGCGAACCATCCAAATCAAATTAGAATGACGCAGTGCTTAGATCCCAATTTAGCCTAGGCCTCTCTGACTTATTAAAGAACCTTGTCTGTCTCTGTTCTTTCTCTGGTATTAAGCCTTCAGTATCCAAGGCCCCTGAAAATTCTGAGGAGCCTATACAGGTTGGGGTTACGTCATCTCAGCAGCAGAGGGAGCATCGCAAAAGGACAGACTGTGCTTCTGTAACGCCCCAGAGTGGCATTACCACTTCTACACCCTCCTACTATCTAATGGGCAAGTGTCGTGTCATCTGTGTATGTATCCCAAGTCCTCCACATTGTGCATTACCTATTTCTTGTAACTATTATGTTATCATGTAATTTACCTGGTTCACCAAAAGGTGGCAGCAATCATGGCAGAGCTACAGTTAAAGAGAATGGAGCCCTTCTTTTCATTCTAACTATCCCTCTAAGGAGGGGAAGGACTAGTTAGTTAGAGTCAGTTGCAGCTTACCCCCTGCCAAGGGAGGGTGTGCAGCAGGTGCACGTTTATGCTGGACATACCTTGCCCAAGCCAGCTAGAGCACATTCAGCTCTGCTGGATATGAAGACCGCAGCTTGAAGCCTCTGAAGCTAGGAAGAGAAAGTTTTCCCTGGATAAAGAGAGAAGTTGCAGCACACAGCTAAAGCCAAGTTATTCAGTCAACCTGCCAGCACAGCAGAGCCAGAGAGCAACTGATGTAGTAGAGTTGAGTTTGTTTGCCTCCCAGAGTTAATGCTAAAGCCTGCTGGGAACCAAGACAAAGCCTGAAACTGTTGGAGAAATGTTTATTAAAGTAAAGCTGGTACTAAACTTCCTCACAAGGTCTGGACTCATTTTATTTCTTCAAATCCCTCAAGTATTCACCCTATTTGCTCTGCTTCAGACGACAATGCCTGGGATCCAGCGTATCCAGGTAGGAGCACCGTGACACGTGCACAAAACATTAAGGGACATCATAGGCTACTCTACACCACTCTGGCATTCCTTCACCTGGGTACCATCTACCACAGTATCACTAAAAAGGGTCCCTGTGCCCTTGTTTCTTCATTGCAACTGGTGTCATGAAAACATTTACTTTAAGGGACCCCTGGCTGTTGTCATGCATCACACTTATATTACGGTAGCCCTGATCATCAACTAAGCTCCTGCTGTGTGAGACCGAAGGCGGGAGGTCACTTGGATACACAGGTATTTTCCGAGAAATATGCCTTTCCTGCCTGTGAAATTATCATCTCAGGGAAGGATTGTTTTTGGCATGGGTTTTGTTGATTCAGTGGATGCAGCAAATTTAGTTAATTATGATTTTATCTCTCCTTTGGGTCTGGTAGTCCGCAAGTTACCTAAGCCTATTTCGGTATCTGGAGTAGACACCACTCCATTGGCCAGAGGATTATTTAATTGCAGACTATTGATTTAGTCATGATGGTGGGAGCGATCCACTCTGAAAAGTGTTTGCTTTTTGTTGAGTAAATTATCTTCTGACATAATTTTGCTTGATTGCAAAAGCCATTCCCCAAATTTTTATTGTAGTACTGAGGAACTGATCAAGTAGGCTCCTCAGTGCTCAAGGTGCCTGTCTGTTCAGCTTGCGGTCCTGGGACTGGAGGGGGGTTTTATCTCTGGGTTAAATAGAGATTTTTAGAATGTATTTCCTAAGGAGGCTTCTGAAGCCTTGCCGCTCCATAGAAAATATGACTGTGCCATTGAGTTGGTCCCTGGAGCTAAACTTCCTAAGAGTCGGACATTTAATCTCTCTGGGCCTGAGAGACTGGCTATGAGAGAGTACAGCCAGGATAGCCTAAAAAAAGGCACATACATCCATCAGTTTCTCCTGTAAGGGATGGCTTCTTTTTTTGTAGGAAAGAAAAGCAGAGGACTACATTTCTGTATAGATTATAGGGGATAGAACAAAATTACCAATCAATGCCCCCCAGTGAGGCAGTGACAGGCCTCATATATTAAGGAAGGTATGTATCTCCCAAAATGGTGCAGGAAACCTATGAAGGAGATACATATTGTGGTTTGCTGTGGTGCCCTGAGACGTGCCACCAAGGTACCCAGCCTTGGTGGGATGGAAGCCAGAAGCTACAGTGTCCACTAAGGGTCCTTTCACACTGGCGTTTTTTTTTTCCAGCATAGAGATCCATCGTCGGGTCTCTATGCCGGAAAAATCCTGATCAGGATCATCCCCATGCATTCTGAATGGAGAGAAATCCGTTCAGGATGCATCAGGATGTCTTCAGTTCAGGACCGGAACGCTTTTTGGACGCAGCAAATACCGCAGCATGCTGCGCTTTTGTTCCGTCCAAAATCCGAACACTTGCTATAAGGCCGGATCCGGAATTAATGCCCATTGAAAGGCATTAATCCGATCCGGCCTAAGCTAAACGTTGTTTCGGCGCATCGCCGGATCCGACGCTTAGCTTTCTCAATGGTTACCATGGCAGCCAGGACGCTAAAGTCCTGGTTGCCATGGTAAAATGTAGTGGGGAGCGGGGAGCAGTATACTTACCATCCGTGCAGCTCCGGGCGCTCCAGAGTGACGTCAGGGCGCCCTACATGCATGGATCACGTGATCGCATGGATTACGTGATCCTTGCACATGGGGCGCTTTGACGTCATTCTGGAGCGCCCCGGGAGCCGCACGGACTGTAAGTATACCGCTCCCCCTCTCCCCGCTCCTACTATGGCAACCAGGACTTTAATAGCGTCCTGGCTGCCATAGTAACCTGAAAGCATTTCGAAGACTGATCAGGATCCTGATCAGTCTTCTAATGCTTCAGGCGACTTGCGTTCTGACGGATCCGGCGGGTGTGAAAGGACCCTAAGATAGATAGTGGACACTGTTGTTACCTAGTATAGCTGGTAACAGCTAATCCGGGCCTGCCTTTTACTGGGAGTAAGCAAAGAGCTGGGTGGGTGCTTACTCCCCACGATCCATTCCGGGGTTTATAAGTGGCTCATGTCCATGATTGTGTTTTAACAGTGAGCAGCAAGAAGCAGGGTGTGTCTGTTGAGTGATAGGCTGCAGATCACACACTGCAAGGCACGTGTGAAGGAAACACTGACCTGTGGACTGATTACCTGACCAGGCAGCGATCCGGCTGTAACTGAACTTTAAGTTGGCAAACAAACAATAATAAGCAATAAACAGTGTTGAAGAGACTTTGTTGTGTCCCTGCCTTTCTTCAAAACTGGTGATGGGAACCCACAGCATTACATATGGTGGAAAATGTGGCAGACCGGTAAGGCAAACACAGTGTTTGCATGTCTGGGATTGAACCAGCAAATTTCCAACCTAAGCCAGCAGCTAAGATTGAGGAAATACTGAAGCAGCTAGTGCTGCTGGCCAATGCGCAGCAACAACAGGCCAATTTTCAGCAACAGCAGGCTTATGCACAACAGCAACAGATTAACAGCCTGTTGATACAGCAGATTGCGGCCCTGAGGGAGACATCACCAGCGGTGACCCAGCTCCAGCCAGCAGCCCAGGATTATGTTCGGTCAGCATTGAAGAAGATGACTCCTGAAGACGACGTGGAGGCCTTTCTGACAGTTTTTGAACGAACAGCAGAGCTGGAGAATCTGCCGTCCGACTTATGGTGGGGGATGCACGGAAGGCCTACTTTGACCTCAGTCGTGAGGACGCCCAGATCTATGGGAAGCTTAAAGGAGAGGTTGTGGCCCGCATGGGGGTCAATACATATGTGCGGGACCAGCGAGTGTACCAGTGGGCGTTTGTAGAGTCTCGGCCTGCCAGGTCACAGGCTTATGATCTGTTGCACCTCGTAAAGAAATGGCTCCAGCCTGAGGATTTGGGCACAGAGTAGATGATAGAGGTGGTGGATCAGTTTGTGTGTACTCTGCCAGTGGCCATTCAGCATTTGGTGGGTCAGGGGGATCCTGGGCAACCTCGACCAGTTGGTCAGCCTGGTCGAGCGGTACATGGCCACCCAGAATTTAGTGCGGGACACTTCTCAAAAACGGGTGATACCCGACCCCTGGCGCCCCCAATATAGAGACTGGAAAAGGGTCCCGATCCCAAGCTGGGGAAAAGGCAACCCAAAGGCCCATTAAGCATGCCCCGTGGGCTCATTAAGACACATTTATCCGATGCTGGTCATGCCAGGGGCCTGGACATAGGGCCACTAACTGCCCCTTGACCACTGAACCCATGGACTGCAGGTTTGCACGCCGGACCTCATTCTACACCAAGCCTGTCTGTACCGCAGACACCATGTTGAGCGCTCGTGAACCTCCCATGTGCCAGGTGTCCATTAAGGGGTACTGAATTAACGCACTGTTAGACTCCGGGAGTCTAGTGACCCTAGTGCACGGGTCACTGGTTGGTCAGAAAAATCCCTTTGAACAAAAGGTCTCAATTATCTGTATCCATGGGGATATGAGAGAGTATCCGACGGCGATGGTTGTTATGGCCACGCTGGGCGGAGAGGCCACATCTATCCCGGAGCTGGCGGTGTCCCGGGACAGGTTCTGGACCGCCCAACTCCAGGACCCAATCTGGTATGGGCCAGAGAGAGAGTGACTGTAATCAATGGGGTAGCCTAACATCCGGTCGCAGAAGTGGTGTTTCCCCATATGGCAGTTTCCCAGGACTTATTGTTCCGCGTTGACAAGGTCCGAAAGGAGGTAGTGGAGCAGCTAGTAGTGCCACAGCCCTACCGCCGGGCAGTATTAGACTTGGCTCACACACATGTCACGGGAGGTCAACTTGGGGTCAAAAGGACACTAGAGCGTATACTCCAGTGGTTCTTCTGGCCTAGTGTCTATAAAGAGGTTAGGAGGTTTTGTAAGTCATGTTCAGAGTGTCAGATTACTGCTCCCACAGCGAATTTCCGTAGTCCACTGGTACCTCTTCCCATTATAGAGGTACCTTTTCAGCGGACCGCTATGGATCTTGTGGGGCCCATGGTAAAGTCGGCCCGGGGCCACCAACACATATTAGTGGTATAGGATTATGAGACTCGGTATCCGGAGGCCATTCTTCTCTGCCATACCTCAGCCAAGCTTATTGCCAGAGAACTATTTGCCATGTTTTGCTGCATTGGGTTGCCCAAAAAGATCCTTACGGATCAAGGTACTTCTTTTGGGTTACTTAAGGCTCCTGCCGCGTTCCAGAGGCTGAAGTACGCATCTGCCTACTTGGATGATATCATTATCCATAGTGGCCAATGGCAGTCTCATTTGTCCCATGTGCAGGCAGTCGTGGACTCACTCCGAGATGTGCGCTTGACTGCAAATCTTCCAAAGTGTACCATAGGGCTAGAGGAGGCTCGTTATTTGGGGTACGTGATTGGCCGTTGGGATCATCAAACCTCAAATAAACAAAGTTTAGGACATTCAAAATTGGCCCCAACCTCTCACGACGAAGCAAGTCAAAATGTTTCTAGGCATAATTGGGTATTATAGGCTGTTTATATCCACTTTCGCCAGGAGGGCTGCACCCCTGACCAATCTGCTGAAAGGAAGGAAGTCAGTCAGGATTCAGTGGAATCCTAAGGCAGAAGAAGCATTTCAGGCCCTGAAATTGGCCCTTTGTGAAAAGCCTGTCCTATCTAACCCCGACTTTAAGGGCAAATTCATCATCCAAACAGACGCATCTGAAGTAGCGCTAGAAGCCATTCTGTCTGAAAAAGTGAACGGAGACGAACATCCGATCACTTATTTGAGCAGAAAGCTTACCCCGGCAGAAAAGAACTATAGTGTAGTGAAGAAGGAGTGTCTAGCTTTTAAGTGGGCCTTGGAGTCCTTACAGTACTACCTGCTGGGGTGACATTTTTGCCTGGTGACAGACCATTCACCGCTGGTCTGGATAAGAAATTCTTGGGTCACCAGGTAGTTTCTCTCCTCCCAGAATTTTAATTTCTCGGTGGAACATCGAGAGGGAAAACTACAGGGTAATGCAGATGCCCTGTCACGAGCATCATGTTTTGGTGCAAATGTTCACCCCCACAGGTTTGAACAGGGGAGGGGGGTAAGTGAGGCAGTGACAGGCCTCATATATGAAAGAAGGTATGTATCTCCCAGAATGGTGCAGGAAACCTATGAAGGAGATACATATTGTGGTTTGCTGTGGTACACCTGAGACATGCCACCAAGGTACCTGGCCTTGGTGGAGTGGAAGCTAGAAGCTACAGTGTCCACTAAGGTAGATAGTGGACACTGTTGTTACCTAGTATAGCTGGTAACAGCTAATCCGGGCCTTACTTTTACTGCGAGTAAGCAAACAGCTGGGTGGGTGCTTACTCCCACCATCCATTCTGGGGTTTATTCATGGCTCATGTCCACGATTGTGTTTTAAAAGTGAGCAGCAGGAAACAGGATGTGTCTGTTGAGTGAGAGGCTGCAGATCACACACTGCAAGGTATGTGTGAAGGAAACATTGGCCTGTGGACCGATTACCTGACCAGGCTGCGATCCGTCTGTAACTGAACTGTAAGTTGGCCGGAATAAGCAATAAACCGTGTTAAAGAGACTTTGTGTGTCCCTACATTTCTTCAAAACTGGTCATAGAAGCCCACATCATCAGCCCCCTCCTATTCCACATCTATTTAATCTGATTGTTGGGGCACAATGGTTCTCCAAGATTGATCTTAGCGCAGCCTACAATTTAAATAGAATTAGAAAGGGGCAGGGGCATACATAGAGATCATGGGCCCCATAGCAAAACTTAGAATTGGACCCCCCTAAAAAAAAGTACAATTATTGCACTAAATAGTATTAAAGGGATGGCACACTGATCATATGGTATGTAGAATCGATGATATTTATTAATATTTGATAAAATATAATCCTCTATTAGGGATATTTTGGTTCTAAATGGCCGTTGTGTTGGCTTTAAATTAATATGTGTACTTAGTTCACATAGGTATTAGTACATAAATAGATCACAATAATTCATAGTAGGTCATAAAAATTCATAAAAAATACTCATAAAATCAATGAAAACCAATGAAAAATACTCATAAAATCAATGGAAAAATCGGTAAAGATCAATGTGAAATCAATATAGGATCAATGAAGGTCTTAAGTAGTTTGTATAAAGTCCAGTATCCTTGGAATGTCTTATTGTAACGAGTATGCAACTGTAGAAAATATGTAACTGTAAAATGTACTTTAAAAATGTACTTTAAAATTATGCAACTGAAAGAATAGTCCGGTGGTTATAACAATCTGCGATGGTGATTATACTATAATATATGTCCAAGGAGGACTGTACATTACCGCTCCTGCAGCTGTGTTGGTAGTGCCGTCTGTTAGCGGCATCCTCGTGCTGTTTGCCGCGCGTGTGTCTCGGCTCCCTGGGATATCGGGACGTCACTACTGGTGACGCACTTCCGTTGCCGGATACTTGCGTCACGTGTTCTTCTCTAATTGTTGGCGGGAATGTTGTAGAGATGTTATTTTTGCGGTAACTTCCACAGTTATTTGGTTCTAATAATAGATTTTCTTCCTCAGCTAGCTGAACTTGGTATCGGCGTGCTCTATCCCCCAAACGCATTTCGGAGCACAATGCTCCTTCTTCAGTGGGTGAGACACCCACTGAAGAAGGAGCAGTGTGCTCCGAAACGCATTTGGGGGATAGAGCACGCCGATACCAAGTTCAGCTAGCTGAGGAAGAAAATCTATCTATTATTAGAACCAAATAACTGTGGAAGTTACCGCAAAAATAACATCTCTAAAACATTCCCGCCAACAATTAGAGAAGAACACGCGGACGCCAAGTATCCCGGGCAACCGGAAGTACGTCACCAGTAGTGACGTCCCGATATCCCAGGGAGCCGAGCCACACGCGCGGCAAACAGCACGAGGACGCCGCTAACAGACGGCACTACCAACACAGCTGCAGGAGCGGTAATGTACAGTCCTCCTTGGACATATATAATAGCATAATCACCATCGCAGATTGTTATAACCACCGGACTATTCTTTCAGTTGCATAATTTTTAAAGTACATTTTTAAAGTACATTTTTACAGTTACATATTTTCTACAGTTGCATACTTCGATTATAATAAGACATTCCAAGGATACTGGACTTTATATGAACTACTTAAGACCTTCATTGATCCTCTATTGATTTCACATTGATCTTTACCGATTTTTCCATTGATTTTATGAGTATTTTTCATTGGTTTTCATTGATTTTATGAGTATTTTTATGAATTTTTATGACCTACTATGAATTATTGTGATCTATTTATGTACTAATACCTATGTGAACTAAGTACACATATTAATTTAAAGCCAACACAACGGCCACTTCAGAACCAAAATATCCCTAATAGAGGATTATATTTTATCAAATATTAATAAATATCATCGATTCTACATACCATATGATCAGTGTGCCATCCCTTTAATACTATTTTCTACATACCCTAAACTAGCGCTGGGTATGCTTTTTTCGGACTGAGCACCTGACCTCCATCTAATCAACTAAGTGAGCCGCCATAACCTTTTACACTTGATCACAATTATTGCACTAACCTACGAGCTCATGCGCACAAACGTCTTTGTCCACATCCAATCCACATTGTTTGCGGATTGGATGTGGAATGCAGACAGACAGTGTCTGTGTTTTGCAGACCGCAAAAGCGGCTATGGCCATGTGCATGAGCCCTTATAAGAACAATATGGGTACATATTATGTGCGTTGTGTTGATGTTCACATGAAGCATCTAAAGGGTTAAGATGGCAGAACTAGTGCTGACTCCAGTCCTGTTAGATTCAGCAACGTATAGCCGACATCAACAGCTGATGGCACAGACTCGATATTGGCACCTGTGAGATCACTGCACTACACATCTATGTAGCAGAGCAAGAAGAGGTCTTACAATACATAATGTATGTATATGTGTGTGTATGTATATATACACACACATAAAGTTACATAGACATATGCTTCAAATTCTGAGGGGGTTCAGTACCTCCTACCTCCCATTGCCTTTTTAGAAATAGGCTATTAGTAATTAGGCAATGAAGGGCAGGGACTGAACCCCCCTTCAGAATATGAAGCATATGTTTATGGGGGCTGCTGTGTGGTAAGCAGTGAATAGTGTTTTGCATGTGTATATATATATATAGATAGATAGATAGATATATACATACATACATACAAACACAGTATTATATACGTACACACCAATGACCCAGTGTAAACGCACTGTTTGGCCCCCATCCCACCCTGCAGCACATTTGCGGACTGTCTGTTGTGTCTGTGCGATGTGGGATGCTGGAGATACCTTTCTGGCTGGGCTCTGCAGATCACAATGGGGAAGAGGTCAGAGCAGTAAGGCGCTGCTAACCCTGCCATGGCCGCTCTCTCTCACACGGCTCTGCTGCTGCTAAAACTGTAATGATGACAAGTAGAGTTGAGCGAACTTGTGTTTTAAGTTCGGCTTCCAAACTTCGGGTTCGGGTTATCGAAGCATCCCGTTATGGATTCCGCTACCACGGACCATAATGGCATTTGGAATCCATAAGGGGATTCTTCAATGAACCCGAAGGACCTGGGGTGACGTCAACGCCATGTGATCAGTGTAGGGGCTTGGCTCAGTACTGGATTGGATAAGAGGTGGTAGCTTACGACCTCTTATCCAATCTAGTACTGAGCCATGCCCCCTGCACTGATCACATGACGGTGACGTCACCTCAGGTCCTTCGTGTTGTCCAAGGTTTGGGTTCATTAAAGAATCCCCTTATGGATTCCAAATGCCGTTATGGTCCGTGGTAGCGGAATCCATAACGGGATGCATCGATTACCCGAACCCGAACTTTGGAAGCCGAACTTAAAACACAAGTTCGCTCAACTCTAATGACAAGTAGATCATGCAGGAGAAGCAGCAGCAGGGCCGGTTTTAGACAAAATGTGGCCCCTGGGTAAAATCAAAAGAGGGGGCCCAGATCTTGTAATAATGTGCTAAAAACACAGTCCAAGGATAGGTAATCGATATGGAAAAACCCAGAAAACCTCTTGAAGCTACCCCCAATACAGTGCCTGTTCTGATCCCCCCATGTCCACAAACGCTATACTATACTATACACCCAGACTGCCTCATTAGTAATAGTACTCCCCATTAGTTGCAATGCCCTCCATATTGCGTCAAATAATAACACCCCTACAGTACTCTAGTAATAATAATATAACCATAATGCTCCCAGTGGCTCTAATGTCCCTGTAGTGTCCCCCACTAGTTCCAATATATATTGCTTCCCCCCATAGTGCCAATTTATATATACAGTATACATATAATGTTCCACCGTAGTGCCAGTATGTATACAATGCATCACCATTCCTCCCCAGTAGTGGCAGGCATATATAATGATCTCATTCCTCCTATCCCTGGTGCCCCCAGCAGTGTGGACTTTTAGTATATATATAAAAAAAAAATGTACTCTGATATTACAAGAAGAGATATACAACTCCCAGCATATCCATGGTGTAGTGTTGAGCGAACAGTTTGAGAATCGTTTGGGTCCGTACCGAATTTTGGGGTGTCCGTGACACGGACCCGAACCCGGACATTTTCAAAAAAGTTCGGGTTTGGGTCCGGTGTTCGTCGATTTCTTCCCGCTTTCTGAAGGGCTGCACAGCAGCCAATCAGCTAGCGTTTTACTTCTTGGCCTAAGAGCCCATCACAGCCATGCCTACTAATGGCATGGCTGTGATTGGCCAAGTGCAGCATGTGACCCAGCCTCTATTTAAGCTGGAGTCACGTAGCGCCGCACGTCACACTGCTCTGACTAGTGTAGGGAGAGGATGCAGCTTCTGTGAGGGCGAGATAGGCAGGGATAAAGAAGTGATTGAATGATCTACCTTTCTACACCTGTGCATCAGAACAACTCAGCTGAGCTGTTCACTGAAAGTCACTATTTTGTTGAGACTGGCCAGAGCGATTTTTACTGGCACATGTAACTGGGCTGACCGGCGGTGGCCATTTTGGGACTTGTGGTGCGCCAGCACAAGCTGCCACAGAGTCTAAACCAAAGCTCCAAAGAAGTGTAAAATCTACACCTGTGAATCAGAACAACAGCGATTCAGCTGCTCAGTCAAAGTCTATTTTTTTCTGGCTGGGCAGACCGTTTTCTGGCACATGTTACTGGGCTGATAGGCGGCGGCCATTTTGGGACTTGTGGTGCTACAGCAAAAGCTGCCACAACGTCCATTAATCTCATGTAATAGTCGATTTTTTCATAGATATACTACATCAGGGGTTTGGCTGTGCTTGTGTCACCCATACTAACTGCAAAGATATTTAATATATCAGTGGTGAAACTGAAAGTAACCCACTTGGATAGCAAATCCCATGAATGTGCTGTTCCAGCTAGGCTAGCCAGTGCCACTACTTTGTCCAATACTGTCAGCCAGAAATATTTTTTTTTTTTATGTGCCAGAAATATAAATTAGAAAAAGCTTTCACCGTAATAATAAAATTATTCTGGTGTTAGACCAGAAGAAGCACCAGTGTGGGAAATTTATCTAGCAAAACTAGCATTTTAACAATTCCGGTGTTCTGAAATACCAGCAGTCCTCTTGTAATTAATACCGCCAAAAGGCATTATATCGTCCAGTGTTGTAATTTTGGTGAAAAAAAGCCAATTTAATCAATCTGGTGTTTGGTAGACCAGAAACACTAGGCCTCACGTTTTTACTCCTGTAAAAGGAATTATATCTCCCGTGTGGGAAGCTATGTACCCAAACTAGCATTTTAAAACTTCAGATGTCCTATTTGCAGCAGTATTCTTGTAAATAATACCGCCAAAAGGCATTATTGTCCAGTGTTGTAATTTTGGTGAAAAAAGGCCAATTTAATCAATCTGGTGTTTGTTAGACCAGAAACAGTAGGCCTCACGTTTTCACTCCTGTAAAAGGAATTATATCTCCCGTGTAGGAATCTATGTACCAAAACTAGCATATTAAAAATTCTGGTGTCCAATTTGCAGCAGTCTTCTTGTAATTAATACCGGAAAAGGAATTATATCTTCCAGTGTGGGAATTTTGGGGCTAAAAATAATATATTTTATTGTGGTGCGAGTTGAATCGCAACAATGAGGAAACATTCTATTAAGGGACGAGGACGCGGTCGTGGTGGTGTCCGTGGAGCCTCTGTTGCTGGCAGAGGACGTGGCCGTTCGGCCTCAGGCGCACAAAGTAGTGAACCAACTCCCTCAAGTAGCCGGCAGAATTTACAGCGATATTTGGTGGGGCCCAATGCCGTTATGAGGATGGTAAGGCCTGAGCAGGTACAGGCATTAGTCGATTGGGTGGCCGACAGTGCTTCCAGCACGTTCACCACATTGTCTTCCGCCCAGTCTTCTGCGGAAAGCGCACAGATGGCACCTGAAAACCAAGCCCATCAGTCTGTCACATCACCCCATGCATATCAGGGAAACTGGCTGACCCTCAAGTTATGCAGCAGTCTCTTATTCTGTTTGAACTCTGCTCCCACGGTTTTCCAGGGGCGTCCACCTAGCCCTTCCCCAGCGGTGGAAGACATTCCATGCACTGACGCACAACCACTTATGTATCCAGATGATGAGGACATGGGAATACCACCACAGCAGAGTGACCGAGTCTCTGATGATGACGAAACACTGGTGCCCACTGCCGCGTCTTATTGCAGTGTGCAGACTGAACAGGAGGAGGTCAGGGAGGAAGACTGGGTGGAAGACGATGCAGAGGACGATGAGGTCTTAGACCCCACATGGACTGAAGGTCGTGCCGCTGACTTAAATAGTTCAGAGGAAGAGGCAATGGTGAGACGAGACAACAGCGAAGCCAAAGAGGGAGCAGGGGGCAAAAGCAGAACAGCCGCCGTCCAGAGAGTTCGCCTGCTATTGGCCAGCGCCAACAGGGACCCAGCACCCCAAAGGCATCTTCAAGGAGTTCCCTGGCATGGCACTTCTTCAAACAATGTGCTGAGGACAAGACCAGAGTGGTTTGCACGCTGTGCCATCAGACCCTGAGGCGAGGCATTAACGTTCTTAACCTTAGCACCACCTGCATGATCAGGCATCTACATGCAAAGCATGTGGAGTACACACCTTAAAAACAAGGAACCCGCTCAGGCTCCCCCTGCTCCCTCTACCGCTGCTGCCTCGGCTTCCGCCTCGAGAGGAATTTTGCCACCTGCCGAGCAGCAAACAGAGGATGTGCCACCGACACCACCACCACCGCCACCGTCACCTAGCGCCTCCACTATTTCACACAGCAGCGTTCAGCTCTCCATCTCTCAAACCTTTGAGAGGAAGCGCAAATTCCCACCTAGTCACCCTCGAGCCCTTGGCCTGAATGCCAGCATTTCTAAACTACTGGCCTTTGAAATGCTGTCATTCCGGCTGGTGGACACAGACAGCTTCAAACAGCTGATGGCCATGGCTGTCCCCCAGTATGTGGTTCCCAGCCGCCACTACTTCTCAAAGACAGCCGTGCCTTCCCTGCACATGCAAGTGTCCGATAAAATCAAGTGTGCACTGCGCAACGCCATTTGTGGCAAGGTCCACCTAACCACAGATACGTGGACCAGTAAGCACGGCCAGGGACGCTATATCTCCCTAACTGCACACTGGGTAAATGTAGTGGCGGCTGTGCCCCAGGCGGAGAGTTCCTTGGCGCACGTCCTTCCGCCGCCAAGGATCACAGGGCATCATTCTTTGCCTCCTGTAGCCTCCTCCTCCTACTCGGCTTCCTCCTCCTCCTCCTCTGCTTCCACCAGCTCATCCAGTCAGCCACACACCTTCACCACCAACTTCAGCACAGCCCGGGGTAAACGTCAGCAGGCCATTCTGAAACTCATATGTTTGGGGGACAGGCCCCACACCGCGCAGGAGTTGTGGCGGGGTATTGAACAACAGACCGACCAGTGGTTGCTGCCGGTGGGCCTCAAGCCCGGCCTGGTGGTGTGCGATAATGGGCGAAATCTCGTGGCAGCTCTGGGACTAGACGGTTTAACGCACATCCCTTGCCTGGCGCATGTGCTGAATTTGGTGGTGCAAAAGTTCATTCACAACTACCCAGACATGTCAGAACTGCTGCATAAAGTGCGGGCCGTCTGTGCACGCTCCGGCGTTCACATCCTGCCGCTGCTCGCCTGTCAGCGCTACAGCGGAACTTCGGCCTTCCCGCTCACCGCCTAATATGCGACGTGCCCACCCGGTGGAACTCCACCTTGCACATGCTGGAGAGACTGTGCGAGCAGCAGCAGGCCATAGTGGAGTTTCAGCTGCAGCACGCACGGGTCAGTCGCACTGCGGAACAGCACCACTTCACCACCAATGATTGGGCCTCCATGCGAGACCTGTGTGCCCTGTTGCGCTGTTTAGAGTACGCCACCAACATGACCAGTGGCGATGCCACTGTTATCAGCGTGACAATACCAATTCTATGTCTCCTAGAGAAAACGCTTAGGGCGATGTTGGAAGAGGAGGTGGGCCAGGGCCAGGAGGAGGAGGTTGAGGATGACGGGTCGTTTTAGCACTTTCAGGCCAGTCTGTTAGAAGTGGCTCAGAGTGAGGTTTTTGCAACAGCAGAGGGCAGGTACAAATGTGGCCAGCCAGGGACCACTACTGGAGGACGAGGAGGATGAGGAGGAGGTGGAGGAGGATGAGGATGAAGCAGGTTCACAGCGGGGTGGCACCCAGCACAGCGCAGGCACATCCCTGGTGCGTGGCTGAGGGGATATAGAGGATGATGACGATACGCCTCCCACAGAGGACAGCTTGTCCTTACCTCTGGGGAGCCTGGCACACATGAGCGATTACATGCTGCAGTGCCTGCGCAACGACAGCAGAGTTGCCCACATTTTAACGTGTGCTGACTACTGGGTGGCCACCCTGCTGGATCCACGGTACAAAGACAATGTGCCCACTTTACTTCCTGCACTGGAGCGTGATAGGAAGATGCGCGAGTACAAGCGCACACTGGTAGACGCGCTCCTGAGAGCATTCCCAACTGTCACAGGGGAACAGGTGGAAGGCCAAGGCCAAGGCAGAGGAGGAGCTAGAGGTCGCCCACGCAGCAGTGTCACGGCCAGCTCCTCTGAGGGCAGGGTTAGCATGGCAGAAATGTGGAAAAGTTTTGTCTCCACGCCACAGCTAACTGCCCCACCACCTGATACGGAACGTGTTAGCAGGAGGCAACATTTCACTAACATGGTTGAACAGTACGTCTGCACACAACTCCACGTACTGACGGATGGTTCGGCCCCATTCAACTTCTGGGTTTCCAAATTGTGCACGTGGCCAGAATTAGCATGTTATGCCTTGGAGGTGCTGGCCTGCCCGGCGGCCAGCGTTTATCTGAACGTGTATTCAGCACGGCAGGGGCGCCATTACTGACAAACGCAGCCGCCTGTCCGCAGCCAACGTGGACAAGCTGACGTTTATAAAAATGAACCAGGCATGGATCCCACAAGACCTGACCCTCCGTTGTGCAGAGTAGTCCTTAATAACTGCCGTAAACCATGTTGTCTTGTACTCCTGGCCACTTCTTCATTGAAAAATCAATTTTTGAAATTAAGTAGGATCTTGGGGTGCAACCCAGAGTTGAATGAACCTTCCTCTGTCTGGGTGCCGGGGCCAAAGTACATGAAAGTGTCCTTCTCCTGTGCTGGGTGATATGAATGTTATACTTGTGCTGTCTGACATGTCTCCTTTGTGTGGGTGCAGGGGGCCAAAGTCACTGAAAGCGGCTTTCTCCTGTGGTGGGTGATCGAAATGCCTGATTCTCTGCTGTGGGACCTCTCTCCTCTTTCTGGGAGCAGGGGTCAAAGAAACAAAAGGTGGCCTACTCCTGTGGTGGTTGACATGATGCCTGATTCTCTGCTGTGGGACCTCTCTCCTCCGTGTGGCTGCAGGGGTCAAAGTCTCTAAAAGTGCCCTTCTCCTGTGGTGGTTGATGTAAAACTGATGCTTGTGCTATCTGACCTGTCTCCTCTGTGTCGGTGCTAAGGCCTAAGTCACTAAAAGCGACCTTCTCCTGTGCTGGCTAATATAAATGCCTGAATGTCTGCTGTGGGACCTCTCTCCTCCGTGTGGCTGCAGGGGTCAAAGTCTCTAAAAGTGCCCTTCTCCTGTGGTGGTTGATGTAAAACTGATGCTTGTGCTATCTGACCTGTCTCCTCTGTGTCGGTGCTAAGGCCTAAGTCACTGAAAGCGGCCTTCTCCTGTGCTGGCTGATATAAATGCCTGAATCTCTGCTGTGGGACCTCTCTCCTCCGTGTGGCTGCAGGGGTCAAAGTCTCTAAAAGTGCCCTTCTTCTGTGGTGGTTGATGTGAAACTGATGCTTGTGCTATCTGACCTGTCTCCTCTGTGTCGGTGCTAAGGCCTAAGTCACTGAAAGCGGCCTTCTCCTGTGCTGGCTGATATAAATGCCTGAATCTCTGCTGTGGGACCTCTCTCCTCCGTCTGGGTGCAGGGGTCAAAGTCTCTCAAAGTCGCCTTCTCTTGTGCTGGGTGATGTGAAACTGATGTTTGTGCCATCTGACATGGTTTGCCGGGGTCCCATTAAATGGTGGCCTACTCCTGTGGTGGGTGATCTAAATGCCTGATTCTCTGCTGTGAAACCTCTCTCCTCCGTCTGGGTGCAGGGGTCAAAGTCTCTCAAAGTGGCCTTCTCTTGTGCTGGGTGATGTGAAACTGATGTTTGTGCCATCTGACATGGTTGCCGGGGTCCCATTAAATGATGGCCTACTCCTGTGGTGGGTGATCTAAATGCCTGATTCTCTGCTGTGAAAACCTCTCTCCTCTGTCTGGGTGCTGGTCCGAAATAAATGAGAGTGGTCTTCTCCGGTAGTGGTTGATATGACGCATGATTCCTTGCTGTGGGACCTGTATCCTCTGTCTGGGTGCTGGTCCAAAATAAATGAGAGTGGCCTTCTCCGGTGGTGGTTGATATGAGGCATGATTCCTTGCTGTGGGACCTGTATCCTCTGTCTGGGTGCTGGTCCAAAATAAATGAGAGTGGTCTTCTCCGGTGGTGGTTGATATGACGCATGATTCCTTGCTGTGGGACCTGTATCCTCTGTCTGGGTGCTGGTCCAAAATAAATGAGAGTGGCCTTCTCCGGTGGTGGTTGATATGAGGCATGATTCCTTGATGTGGGACCTGTATCCTCTGTCTGGGTGCTGGTCCAAAATAAATGAGAGTGGTCTTCTCCGGTGGTGGTTGATATGACGCATGATTCTTTGATGTGGGACCTCTCTCCTCTGTCTGGGTGCTGGTCCAAAATACATGAGAGTGGCCTTCTCCGGTGGTGGTTGATATGAGGCATGATTCCTTGCTGTGGGACCTGTATCATCTGTCTGGGTGCTGGTCCAAAATAAATGAGAGTGGCCTTCTCCGGTGGTGGTTGATATGACGCATGATTGCTTGATGTGGGACCTCTCTCCTCTGTCTGGGTGCTGGTCCAAAATACATGAGAGTGGCCTTCTCCGGTGGTGGTTGATATGACGCATGATTCCTTGCTGTGGGACCTGTATCCTCTGTCTGGGTGCTGGTACAAAATAAATGAGAGTGGCCTTCTCCGGTGGTGGTTGATATGACGCATGATTCCTTGCTGTGGGACCTGTATCCTCTATCTGGGTGCTGGTACAAAATAAATGAGATGGCCTTCTCCGATGGTGGTTGATATGACGCATGATTACTTGCTGTGGGACCTGTATCCTCTGTCTGGGTGCTGGTCCAAAATAAATGAGAGTGGCCTTCTCCGGTGGGGGTTGATATGACGCATGATTCCTTGCTGTGGGACCTGTATCCTCTGTCTGGGTGCTGGTCCCAAATAAATGAGAGTGGCCTTCTCCGGTGGTGGTTGATATGACGCATGATTCCTTGCTGTGGGACCTGTATCCTCTGTCTGGGTGCTGGTCCAAAATAAATGAGAGTGGCCTTCTCCGGTGGGGGTTGATATGACGCATGATTCCTTGCTGTGGGACCTGTATCCTCTGTCTGGGTGCTGGTCCAAAATAAATGAGATGGCCTTCTCCGGTGGGGGTTGATATGACGCATGATTCCTTGATGTGGGACCTCTCTCCTCTGTCTGGGTGCTGGTCCAAAATACATGAGAGTGGCCTTCTCCGGTGGTGGTTGATATGAGGCATGATTCCTTGCTGTGGGACCTCTCCTCTGTCTGGGTGCTGGTCCAAAATACATGAGAGTGGCCTTCTCCAGTGGTGGTTGATATGACGCATGATTCCTTGCTGTGGGACCTGTATCCTCTGTCTGGGTGCTGGTCCAAAATAAATGAGAGTGGCCTTCTCCGGTGGTGGTTGATATGACGCATGATTCCTTGCTGTGGGACCTGTATCCTCTGTCTGGGTGCTGGTCCCAAATAAATGAGAGTGGCCTTCTCCAGTGGTGGTTGATATGAGGCATGATTCCTTGCTGTGGGACCTCTCTCCTCTGTCTGGGTGCTGGTCCTAAATAAATGAGAGTGGCCTTCTCCGGTGGTGGTTGATATGACGCATGATTCCTTGCTGTGGGACCTGTATCCTCTGTCTGGGTGCTGGTCCAAAATAAATGAGAGTGGCCTTCTCCGGTGGTGGTTGATATGACGCATGATTCCTTGCTGTGGGACCTGTATCCTCTGTCTGGGTGCTGGTCCCAAATAAATGAGAGTGGCCTTCTCCGGTGGTGGTTGATATGAGGCATGATTCCTTGCTGTGGGACCTCTCTCCTCTGTCTGGGTGCTGGTCCTAAATAAATGAGAGTGGCCTTCTCCGGTGGTGGTTGATATGACGCATGATTCCTTGCTGTGGGACCTGTATCCTCTGTCTGGGTGCTGGTCCGAAATAAATGAGAGTGGCCTTCTCCAGTGGTGGGTGATATGACGCATGATTCCTTGCTGTGGGACCTCTCTCCAATTGATATTGGTTAATTTTTATTTATTTTATTTTATTTTAATTCATTTCCCTATCTACATTTGTTTGCAGGGATTTACCTACATTTTGCTGCCTTTTGCAGCCCTCTAGCCCTTTCCGGGAGTCTTTTACAGCCTTTTTAGTGCCCAAAAGTTCGGGTCCCCATTGACTTCTATGGGGTTCGGGTTCGGGATGAAGTTCGGGTTGAATTCGGATCACGAACCCGAACATCCAGGTGTTCGCTCATCTCTACCAGGGTGTTGTAATGTACCTGGCCTGGACATGCTGAGAGTTGTAGTCCTCTTCTCATACCTCCTCTCGTAATGTACTCTGATATTACATAACGAGCTGGACATGCTGGGAGTTGTAGTCCTCTCCTCATACCTCCTCTTGTAATGTACTCTGATATTACATAACAGGAGGTATAAGAGGACTACAACTCCCAGCATTTACCTGGCACTTACATTGAATTGATACTTCTTCACATGCATGGCTGGTCTTCATTTCTTTACTGCACTACTGAGCTCCACCTCCTGTTCTGGTCACATGATGGTGAGGTCATTGCAGGTCCTTCATCCCCTCTTCTCTGATGAGCTCCATCTCCTGCATCTGACATTATTGCAGGTCCTGTCAGCACTGTGGTAATGATTTGTATATGAGGGAGCAATTCAGTTTTGCCTGTTATTGCCTGTTCAATTCAGTTTTGCCTGTTGAGCGTGATAAAAAACTGAAGGTTTACAAACAACATCTCCTAGCAACCATCAGTGAAAAATGCATCACACCCGCACTTGCTTGCGGATGCAATGCGTTTTTCACGCAGTCCCATTCACTTCTATGGGGCTAGGGCTGCGTGAAAAACGCAGAATATAGAACATGCTGCGATTTTCACGCAACGCACAAGTGGTGAAAAACGCATCAAAGCGCATTGTACCCGCGCGGAAAAAACTGAACGCAATCGCAGGCAAAACTGAATGGCTTTGCCTGTGAAATCACACAGTTTTCACTGAACGCATCCGCAACGCATCCGGACCTAATCCAGACACTCTCGTGTGAAGGAGGCCTTACTCATTGCTGGAGCCAGCCAGGTAAGTCAATGACAGGGATAAGGCATCGGTGTAGAAGTCAGACAGATAGACTAGCCTGGCTGCTGCACAAACCCTTAGAGGACCCTGCAGTTTTCTTTTTTTTTATTTCATTTTTCACCGCCCACCTTCCCAGAGCCATACATTTTTTATTTTTTCGTTCATATAGCCATATGAGAACTTGTTTTTTGCTAAGTTGTAATTTGTAATGGCACCATTTAATATTGCATATAATGCAGTGGGGAGCGGAAATTATTTTTCAAATGGAGTGGAAGTGGAAAAAAAATGCAATTCTGCCATAGTTTTATGGGTTTTGTTTTTATGGGGTTCCCTATGCAGTAAAATTGACCTGTTACCTTCGTTCTCCAGGTCAGTACAATTACAACGATACTATACGTGTATAGTTCTTCTTGTGCTTTAATAATAAATGCTAAATTTTTTGGAGAGGGGTACCTGATGGTAAGTATGGAGGAAAGGAACAGAAAATAAATGAGAAATAGATACAATGAACAAAGTTAGTAACTTTTTAACAAATATGTTTCAGTATGTCTCATACCATACATGTCTCCTGCCCTGTCTAAGTGCCATGTTTAACTGCAAGATACTTTGCTATGACAACACTTCACGTAAGATGACCCTTGTGTCAACCCCAGCACTCCTTACTTACCACACCAATACTATGTCTAAATTTATAGGAAAGTATGTGCTTAGATCTTGTTCATTCTATTAACAAGTTGACTTTAACACCTGAGAGAGAAATGCTGTGCAGAAATAAACATAGTTACATAGTTAATACGGTTCAAAAAAGACATACGTGTAAATCCATCAATTTTAACCAAGGGATGGGTGGGAAAACAAATCCCAGAAAGGAAGTGAGACTCAGATTTCTATATATTTTCATAAGTATTAATGTAATTTACTTTTAAGAATTCATCTAAACCCTTTTAAAATTATCCATTGTTCCTGTTTTGACCATGTCCGGAGGTAGCCTATTCAAGAGATTTACAGTTCTTACAGTAAAGAAGCTTTGACGCATGTTTTTTTAATAGCCCATTTATATATTTGTATAGGTTAATCATGCCCCCCCTTCTCAAGACTGGGGATGAGCAAACCCGGACTGGAATGTTCGGGTTAGTAACGAACATTATGGTATCTGGTTGCTCAAACCTAAACACGGACATTGGCGCAAAAGTCCGTGTTTGGTGTTTGGACTTTAAATAAAGCTGATTGAAAGGCTGCAGCTCTGCCTTAACAGTCATGCCTAGTATTGGCATGGCTGTGATTGGCTGGCGCACCATGTGACCCTGCATGCATAAATGCCGGATCACTTGTTGTGCCGCCATTCTGTTCTGACTAGTGTAGGGACAGGACGCTGCTGCACTGAGGGACAGTCGGTGACCTGTAGGCATTTTTGATTGGTGCAATACTACTCCTTTGCAGCAGTGACCCAGAAATACAATACTTAATCGGGCTGTTAATTCTGTGGGTGACCTAAAGTCTTTTGTCAAACTCTGCATTTGCATCCGTCTTACTGTAATAGAATAGTTAATCAGTCTGTTAATTGTGTCGGTGACAAAGCCATTTAGTGGGGTTCATAACTTTACATTTGCATCCGACTTACTGTAATACAATAGTTAATCAGTCTGTTAATTGTGTCGGTGATATAAAGCCATTTTTTGGGGTTCATAACATCACCTTTGCATCCATATTACCGTAATAGGAGAGTTAATCAGCCTGTTAATTGTGTCGGTGACATAAACCCATTTTTGGAGGGGAATAGATCTCATTTGCATCTGTCACACGGAAATACAATAGTTAATCCTTCTGTTAATTCTGTCAAGGACATAAACCCATTTTTGGGGGGAGATACACCTCATTTGCATCCGTGACACGGAAATACAATAGTTAATCTTTCTGTTAATTCTGTCGGTGACATAAACCAATTTTGGGGGGGAGATGCACCTCATTTGCATTTGTCAAACAGAAAAAGAATAGTTAATTAGTCTGTTAATTCTGCAGCTGAGATAAAACCCCATTTTTTTTCGGTTGTAAAGTACCTCCTTTGCATTCGTCACACTGTAATAGAATAGTTAATAAGTCTGTTAATTCTGTGGGAGCCCTCAAAGAATGAGGAGAGCATCAAATGGGACATGGCCGTTGTCGTGGTGCTGCTGGTGGTCAAGCTCCTGCAGCAGGGAGAGGACCTTGTTGGTTCTTTACCAGCTACGCGCCCAATTTAAACACCTTTCTCTAGTGCATGCAGACAACAGGACGTTCTGCATCATTTTGTAGGCCCCAATACCGCTCTAAGAATGGTTAGGCCAGAACAAGTAGAGGCAGTAGTAGATTGGATGGCTAACAGTGCCTCCAGTTCCTTCACATTGTCTTCCACCCGGTCCCCTGCTGAAAGTGCAGAGTTGGCACCAACGGCCCATGGGCATCTGTCTTTCACCTCAACGCCTTGCACATCAGCCAAGCAGTCTGAGCCCGAAGTCATGCAGCAGTTACTTATGCTTTTTGTTGACTCTGTTGGCAGGGTTTTCCTCGGCCATCCACCTAGCCCTGCTCCAGAAGAGGAAGCGATTGAGTGCACTGAAGCCCAACCACTTATGTTTAAAGGTGAGGACGTGGGAAGAACACTGCAGCATGTCTCTGATGATGATGACAAAACACAGGTGTCAACTGCTGTAGCTTTCTGCAGTGTGCAGACCAGCAAGGAGGGCAGGGGTGAGGAGAGGGTGGAAGATGATGTGGAGAATGATGAGGTCCTAGACCTCACATGGCATCCAGGTCATCCGAGTGACGTGCAGTTTGGAGGAATAGGTCCGGTCACGCAGCACCAGCCACACAATAAAAGGAGCAGGATACAAAAGCAGAAGGGCCAGCCTCTAGCCAGTACGCTGTAACAGCGGCTGCTGTGCGCCGCTGTTCTCCTGCTTACTGCTGCAGTCCTGGGTGCCGTGTTTAGCAGTGATCTGCTGCCTGTGCTTCCCATTCACTGCTGCAGTCCTGGGCTCTATCCTTGCAGATACTGTTTGTTCTGAGATCCGCTCCACAGGTTGCTTTCAGCCCTGGCCAAAGCATGCTTGCTGCTTCTTCCCTGCAGCACTTCCTTAAGGGCTGGCATGCGTCACTTCCTGTGCTTTATGGGTTAGATCATGTGACCTCGCTGGCCAATCCTAGCCCTCCTGCATGTATTTAAGTGGCTCAGCCCTCTTCCCAGATGCCTGAGTGTCAAGGTCCTTGTGTCCTGAAAAGGTTACTGATTTCTCTTCTTGTGTTTCTGTCTACCTGACCCATGACTGTGTATTAGAGATGTCCCGAACTGTTTGTTCGCGTTCGCCCTGCATTCTTATATTCAGCTTACCTTCCTACCAAAGCCAGGCATAGTGAATTCAATTTAAAGCTGCAGTGTTAGAGCAGGGAGAGTATTAACTAGTGTCCTCTGTCCACTCTAACCCTCAAACCAAGAAAAGCCCTTTCTAAAAATGATATATCATTAATGATCATTTTCTATCACATTTAACATTAACCACTCAGATTATGCCAAAAGCCAGGTATGTGCAGGTTTGCTGACTATCTATCCATAAGACAGGGCATCAGCATACCTTACAATGACAATCATGAGTTTTAAAACATACAAACATAAGTTCTCAATCCAAAAGGAGAGAAAGTGCTTGGCTTTGGTAGGCTATCTAGAGGGGCCTGGACCCTAGACCATTATCATTAGGGCGACAAAAATTGTAATTTTATATGCCAGCCTAACTCCTCTCTCACTGCCTAAGAGAGCTGCATAAACATTTCCCAACATATAAAACTCATTTGCATACACATGGCCAAGAAATGCTAATGAGCAATATAGCAGTATCTGCCTTGTTTGTAAACTGAAACACAATTTGCATGGCTTTCCCATAGTCCCATGTTATGCAAATGAGTTTATATGACAAAACAGAATAGAAAGATTATAAAGTTAGTCTTTGAACAATTGCAAAATAAAAAAAAAACTATGCAGCCTTCCTAATCATTGAGATGAGAGCTAGGTGGCATATTAAAAAAATAAATAAAATTTTGTCACCCTAATGATAATCATCTATGTGCACAGGTCCCCCTAGATACCTAACACTAAACAGACAATTTTCCTTTTGGAAAAACTGGTTAAAACCCAGGCTGCCTTGCTAAGGTATGCTGGTGATCTGTCGGATGGATGGATGGATTGTTGGTCCTGCATATACCTGGTGCTTGGTGGCCATAGGGGAGAACTGTTCTGTGTTGTCAATTCACTGTTTTATGTAATAATACAAACAATAATAATAAGATTTTATGATAGGTTAGGGTAAATATCTGTAAGTTTGTGTTTGTCTGTTTTATAAAATACAAAGATTATATTTTTTAATTAAATATTATACCTTGTTTGATTGAGTATTATACCTTAAAGGGACAGGCTGTTTTACCCTATAGAAATATAGAAATATATATATATATATTCCTGTATTAGGATCCTTGATCTCAGAAAAACTATGCTATTATCATCAAACACTTTGCATAATGTCTATAAAACGTTTTTATTCATGATTTTCCTCTGTCAGGGATTCCGCTGGCCGTGCTTGACTCATTTTCTCCTGTCTGTACCATGTGCTGTCCTGAATGTGCATGCACTATGGTGACTTATTCCTAGTGAAGAATAAACTTCCTAGGCACATGCGCAGCACGGCAGAATTATACACTTCAATCAAACAAAACTAAACCCACTACCAGGAAGTGGATGGCACAGCAGGAACAGGTAGTCAGTATCCCTTTAAGATGTAATAATCAAACACATGGTACAATAGATAATGAAGCCCTCATTTTTGTCCTTTATAAAACAGACAAAGACAAAAATTTTATTATTGTTGTTTGTATTAGTGATGTGCAGTTCATGAACGAATCGTTCTTTTGAATCGATTCTGTTCCCTGAACCGGAGGAGTCGGTTCCTCTGACTGAGCTGAATCGTTTGAATACAGCTCAGTCAGACTCAGTACAATACAGAGCAATAGCAGCAGGAAGGAGTGTAATCTGATCCCAGAGTGTGAGCCAGGCTGCTGCCAGCCCCGCCCCTCCCTGTTCTGCAACCAATCAGATGTGAGGCAGCAGTGAGTCACACACAGTACAGGGAGCCTAAGAATCGAATGAGTCTATGAGTTAAAAGAATCAAATGATCCTCTTTACTTATAGACTCATTCGATTCTGTGAGTTAATAGTCCTGTCACCAGAGCACTCCACTGAGTCTAACTGCCACCATGGCTCCTGTCCGGACTCAAGTCCTGAAGAACATGCCAGTCACTGAGCAGAAATTACCACAAACTGGCAGGGAATGCTGGGAGATGTAGTCCCGTTTATGCAGCAGCCTGCAGGAGGCGGACAGTCCGGTTTGTGCAGCGCTAGATGAATAAAAGGTCTCAGGTATAGGAAACTGGGATGGCATATGTGGACAACCAGCAGACTATACCAGTTACCTGCAGACAGAACCCCCAGGGTCACACAGCTATATAGTGCCTGCCAGCTTCGGTTCACTGGCTTCCTGTCAGCCGAGAGCCGACTCAGCAAGTGAACCGAAGATTCAATGAACCGAGCATGCGCATTGAGCTTCCGTTCACTTGCTTGTCAGCTGCTTCAGCCGGCTCAGCAAGTGAACCGAAGATCCGATTCATGAATCGGTTCATTTGAATGATCTGATCCAAATGAACCAATTCATATAAAAGATCCGAACTTCCCATCACTAGTTTGTATTATTATATAAAACATCCAATTAACAACGTAAAACAGTTCTCCCCTATGGCCGCCAAGCACTAGGTATATGCAAGGCCAACAATCCATCAGACAGTCTGATCATCAGCATACCTTAGCAAGGCAGCCTGGGTTTTAACCAGGAAAATTGTCTGTTTAGTGTTAGGTATCTAGGGGGACCTGTGCACATAGATGATTATCATTAGGGTGACAAAATTATTATTATTTTTTTTAATATGCCACCTAGCTCTCATCTCAATGATTAGGAAGGCTGCATAGTTTTTTTTTTTATTTTGCAATTGTTCAAAGACTAACTTTATAATCTTTCTATTCTGTTTTGTCATATAAACTCATTTGCATAACATGGGACTATGGGAAAGCCATGCAAATCGTGTTTCAGTTTACAAACAAGGCAGATACTGCTATGTAGTAAGGCTGAGAAGTTCAGCCTGTATTTGTGGGAGGGGTGTAGGCCACTACTTATTCCCTCCCCACCATGTCCTCCAGCCTCGATACAAACGGCGGCCGTGCTGCGCTCTCTCCGCTGGCTCCTTGCGTGACGTTACTTCCTACTTCCGGTTCCCTGTCGCGGGCATCACAACGCTGGGTGGTAAGTTTGTTCCTCCTCACCGCGACACATGGCTACCTCCGGACCTCCCCGCCGGCATTCCGGTCCCCGACAGGCATGCTCGGGTAAGGTTCAGGCTCCCGCCAACAGGGGGCACCCGTCCCTCCTCCCGGCACGCCCGGGCTGCTTAGGCGGCGGCGCGCTGCGCGCCTGAGTTCCGGGGCACAGTTTGCGGTTTATCAAGGCATCCAGCCGCCGGCAGACAGGGCTCCCCTGCCGGTGGTTTGCCGGGGGGGCTGGATGTCGCTCCCAGGCAGTGCTGCAAGTGGGGGGCAGTTTGTGCAGCCGGTCAGTTACTAACTGGCCGAAAAGAAAGAAGTAGAAGTTTGGGCACGTTTGGATATAAAAAAAAAAGTTATTAAATAATATATTAATAGTCCTTCTGGTGGCACCATGCCGTCCTGGACTGCCGGGCGCCGGCTCCAGTCCCTAGGGCATGTGGTGCGCCGGCTGGGTGTCACCTGGATTATTCATGTGGTCCACGGGTTGGTCCAGCTACCCGCCCGCAGGCAAGTGCCGATCTGTTTCAGTCTGGTTCGGGCCTGCCATTTCCCCACGGGCCTCCCGAGTCGTTCAGGTGTCATCATTGCCTAGAGATTACATATAGTCTTTCGTGTACCTACCCGTTTCATTTAGGTGTGGGGCCATCCACGTATTACCGACCAAACCGCTCAGGTACGCGTTTTTTTTCACCTATTACCACCTGAATCGCGTTGAATCACGTATTACCACCTGAGGTGCGTTGACTTTCATGTATAATCACCTGAATCGCTCAGGCACGTTGTCATTTGCGTATAATCACCTGAATCGCTCGGGTATGTTGTCATTCACGTATAAATTACCTGAATTCCTCAGGTCATGACTTTCACTCATGCTTAATCACCTGAATCCGCGCAGGTCATGCTTCGTTCATGCATGATCACCTCATTTGCTCAGGTCACGCTTTATTCAAGTTTTAATTACTTCAATCGCTTAGGTCATGTCTTCATTCACGTACATTCACCCTAATCACCCAGGTTTCTCCTCCTAGCCAGGTTACCTTGTTCCTGTTCCATGCAGGTCATGTCTCACTCATATACATCACTCCAGTCTGCTCCATACTGTGCTAACCGGGTTTCCCGATTCACTATGGGCAAGTTCCTTTACTCGGGTTATGTATCATGCAATGTATAACTGCCTGATTCGCTCAGCTCATGCATCATCCATGTATTGTTGTCTAAATCGCTCAGGTCAGGTATCATTCATGTATATTCCCTGAATCACTCGGGTCATGCTTCATTCAGTGCAATGTTGGTCCCTGAGTCGCTCGGGTCGTGTATCATGCAATGTAAATCATTCTTGTATTGTTGCCTGAGGTGCGCAGGTCAGGTATCATTCATGTATATTCCCTGAGTTCTCAGGTCATGCTTCATTCAGTATAATCTTGGTCTCCGTTTCGTCCAGGTTACGTTTTCATTCACGTGCAATCGCCGGAATCGCTCAGGTCATGCTTTATTCAGTACAAGGCATCGCGTAGGTCATGTTTCTTTTACTATATAAATCGCCTGAATCGCTCAGGTTACATTTCATTCCTGCATAATTGCCTGAATCCCTCAAGCCATGCCTCACTTAGCATAATGTTGGTTCCTGAATCGCTCAGTTCAGGTATTATTCATCTATAGCTACCTGAAACACCCATGTCATGAGTCATTCACGTCTGGTGGCCTTAATTGCTCAGATTATATTTCAGAATGATGGTCCCTGATTCGCTCACGCCATGCGTCAGCCTTGTATTTTGCCTGAGTCACTCAGGCCTTGAATCATTCATGTATAGTTGCCTGATTCGCTCGGGCCATGAATGATTCATGTATTATTACCTGGATCACTCAGGTCTGTATCATTCATGTATGGTTGCCTGAATTTCTCAGGTCTTTTATCATTCATGTATGTTTGCCTGAGTCACTCAGGCCATGCTTCTCTCAGTTAATGCTGGCTCCAGAACCACTTAAGTCAGGTATCATTCTGTGCATGGGTGGCCTGAGTCGCTCAGGTCACTTTTTCATTCTTGTTTGGGTTGCCTGAGTCACTCAGGTCATTTAGTGTGGTGTTGGCCGTGAATCGCTCAGGTCTTGTTTCTTCTCATGTTTAGTTGCCTGAATCGCTCAGGCCATACTCTTTCAGTACGTTGGTTCCTGAATCGCTCAGGTCTTTTCAGTCAGGTTTAGTTGCCTGAATCGCTCAGGTCACGTTTCATCCAGGTACAGTTGTTGAGTCGCTCAGGCCATGAGTCATTCATGTTTAGCAGGCCAGATCATTCATGTATAGTTGCCTGATTCGCTCGGGCCATGAATGATTCATGTATTATTACCTGGATCACTCAGGTCTGTATCATTCATGTATGGTTGCCTGAATTTCTCAGGTCTTTTATCATTCATGTATGTTTGCCTGAGTCACTCAGGCCATGCTTCTCTCAGTTAATGCTGGCTCCAGAACCACTTAAGTCAGGTATCATTCTGTGCATGGGTGGCCTGAGTCGCTCAGGTCACTTTTTCATTCTTGTTTGGGTTGCCTGAGTCACTCAGGTCATTTAGTGTGGTGTTGGCCGTGAATCGCTCATGTCTTGTTTCTTCTCATGTTTAGTTGCCTGAATCGCTCAGGCCATACTCTTTCAGTACGTTGGTTCCTGAATCGCTAAGGTCTTTTTCAGTCAGGTTTAGTTGCCTGAATCGCTCAGGTCACGTTTCATCCAGGTACAGTTGCTTGAGTCGCTCAGGCCATGAGTCATTCATGTTTAGTTGCCTGAGTCACTAGGGTCTTGAATCATTCATGTGTAGTTAACTGAATCGCTTATGTCATGTTTCATTCCCTCGGGTCACTTACCATTCATGTGCGATTGCCTGAATCACTCGGGCCATGAATCGTTCACGTATAGTTTCCTGAGGCGCTCAGGTCATGAATCATTCATGTATAGTTGCCTGATTCCCTCGGGTCATGAATAATTCATGTATTATTACCTGGATCACTCAGGTCTGTATCATTCATGTGTGGTTGCCTGAATTGCTCAGGTCTTATATCATTCATGTATGTCTGCCTGAGTCGCTCAGGCCATGCTTCTCTCAGTTAATGCTGGCCTCAGAACCGCTTAGGTCAGGTATTATTCATTGCATGGGTGGCCTGGGTCGCTCAGGTCACTTTTTCATTCTTGTTTGGGTTGCCTGAGTCACTCAGGTCATTTAGTGTGGTGTTGGTCCGTGAATCGCTCAGGTCTCGTTTCTTCTCATGTTTAGTGGCCATGCTTTTTCAGTACATTAGTTCCTGAATCGCTCAGGTCTTTTTCAGTCAGGTTTAGTTGCCTGAATCGCTCAGGTCACGTTTCATCCAGGTACAGTTGCTTGTGTCGCTCAGGCCATGAGTCATTCATGTTTAGTTGCCTGAGTCTCTCAGGTCTTGAATCATTCATGTGTAGTTAAATAAATCGCTCATGTCATGTTTCATTCGCTCGGGTCACATACCATTCAGGTGCAGTTGCCTGAATCGCTCGGGCCATGAATCGTTCATGTATAGTTCCGGAGGCGCTCAGGTCTTGAACCATTCATGTATGGTCGCCTGAGTCATTCGGGTCATGGATCATCCATGTGCTATTGCCTGAATCGCTCAGGTGTTGTCGCCTGAGTCGCTCATTTCATATGTCATTCATGTTTGGTTGCCTGAACCGCCCAGGTCTTATATCATTCATGTTTAATTGCCTGAATCGCTCAGGCCATGCTTCATTCAGTTAATGCTGGCCCCGGAACTGCTTAGGTCAGGTATCATTTAATGCATAAATGGCCGGTGTCGCTCAGGTCACATTTCATGCTTGTATATAAATTGCCTGAATCGCTCAGGTCATACTTCAATCAGTATAACGTTGGTCCCTGTATCTCTCAGGTCTTGTTTCATCTCATGTTTAGTTGCCTGAATCGCTCAGGTCTTGTTTCATCTCATGTTTAGTTGCCTGATTCGCTCAGGCCATGCTTCTTTCAGTATGTTGGTCCCTGAATCGCTCAGGTCCGTTATCAGTCATGTATGGTCGCCTGAATCGCTCAGGTCACGTTTTATCCACCGTATAGTTGTCTGAATCGGTCAGGTCATGCTTCGTGCTTGTATTGTTGCCTGAATCGCTCAGGTCAGGTATCGTTCATACAGTCGCCTGAGTCGCTCTGGCCATGAATCATTCATGTATTGTTGCCTGAGTCGCTCAGGTCTTGAATCATCCGTGTTCAATTGCCCGAATCGCTCGGGCCATAAATCATTCATGTATAGTTGCCTGAGTTGCTCAGGTTTTTAATTATTCTTGTATAGTTGCCTTAATCACTTGGGCCATGTTTTATTCCTGTACAGTTGCCTGAGCCGCCAAGGCCACGAAGTTTCAGGTACAGTTGCCTGAATCACGCAGGTTCCTGAATCCTCCATGTACTGTTACCCGAATCGCTCAGGTCATGTATCATTAACGTATGGTTGCCTGGATCACTCAGGTCATGTGTCACCCATGTACAGTCGCCTGAATCGCTCAGGTCATGAATCATTTAGGTATAGTTGCCTGAATTGCTCAGGTCATATATCACACAGGTACAGTCGCCTGAGTCGTTCAGGCCATGATCCATTCAGGTTTTGTTGCCTGAGTCGCTCAGGTCATCTTTCACTCATGTACAGTTGCCTGAATTGCTCAGGTCTTGAAATCATTCATGTATTGTCGCTGGAATCGTTCAGGTCATGTTCTTTCGGTATCATGTTGGACAGTTTTGTCTCTCTTTTCTGCTCTGTTGTCTTCCTAATTCTCTCAGGCCGTCTGTTAACGTTGCCTTGTCTGGTGGTCTAGCTGGTGCGCTAGGTCACGTCCTGCCAGCCAGTACCTTCCGCCTCCGCTTAGTACGTCCGGGCCATGCCTTCTCGCCATTTGCTTAGAGGTTTCTACTGGTTCGTGCCAGTTTGGGTCGTGTCTTCGGTTCCGGTAAGTGGCGTTCTTCAGGTAAGTCAGTCCTTCATCGAGTTCAGGTATGGGGCCCAGCTTCTGCCACTGGCTTAGCTCGACAGCTCAGCAAAATAAAGAATAAAAAAATATATATATATATGAATAAGTAAAAACCACACACTATCGTCGGTGGTCATTTTGGGCCCTTCTTCAAGGCAGCAGGAAGTCACTACTCACGCCTTCGGTCCGGATCGAGCAGTAGGTCCCAGAGTGGATGAGGACCTTGGTTGTTACGATCACAATACATCTTTCCTACAAGTTCCGCTCCTCTTTTGCCTCCTCCAGGCCTACCCCATCCTGGCTCCGGGCACACATCAGCCAGTTGATAGTTATGGTCAGTCCATCCAGGCTCCCGGATGGTCATTGTCGTCTCCTATTCCTAGGCCGCAGCACCTAACACAAGTAGTAAGGCTGAGAAGTTCAGCCTGTATTTGTGGGAGGGGCGTGAGGCCACTACTTATTCCCTCCCCACCATGTCCTCCAGCCTTGATACTGAACGGCGGCCGTGCCCCACCCTCCCTCCCTAAGTTTTGTCATTTCAATTGGGTATGCCCCCTCCAGGCCTACCCCGTCCTGGCTCCGGGCACACATCAGCCAGTTGATAGTTATGGTCAGTCCATCCAGGCTCCCGGATGGTCATTGTCGTCTCCTATTCCTAGGCCGCAGCACCTAACACAAATTGCTCATTAGCATTTCATGGCCATATGTATGCAAATGAGTTTTAAATGTTGGGAAATGTTTATGCAGCTCTCTTAGGCAGTGAGAGAGGAGTTAGGCTGGCATATAAAATTGCAATTTTTGTTGCCCTAATGATAATGGTCTAGGGTCCAGGCCCCTCTAGATAGCCAACCAATGCTAACCAATTTCTCTTGTTTTGGATTGTAGAACTTATGTTTGTTTGTTTAAATTGCTCAAACCTGTCATTGTAAGGTATGCTGACACCCTGTCTTATGGATAGATAGTCAGCCTGCACATACCTGGCTTTTGACATGGTGTAGAGTGATTTTTATTTTATTTTACAAGTAATAAAAGTAGGTTAGAAAATAAAATGTTAGAGTAGATTTAGATGTCATAAAATAGGTTATTTAAAAATATTAGGTGATTTATGCCCTTTAGTTAGTCAACTTAAAACAACTTTTCTATCACTATTGTAGCTAGAAAGAGTCACTGTGGGTTTTAATATTTGCCCGCCAATAGAAGTCTATTGCAGTTCGCCCTGTTCGCCCTTAGAGGAGGTAGGACGTGTGGCACTGTGGGTTCACACCTGCTGGTTCGTGACATACGCCAGTTACTGCCCACCGAGCCGAGGGACAGATTACACCAAAGCCAGCTCAAAGGAGTTCCATGGCATGGCAGTTCTACAAGCAATGTGCTGATAACAGGACATGGGTGGTTTGCACACTGTGCAGTCAGAGCCAGGGCCGGCACCACCTGTAAGGCGACCTAGGCAAACGCTAGCCCGCTCTCATGTTGCGCCGCCTGAGAGCTCTAAGAATCCTGCCCCGCGGCTGGCTGCTGCGCTTGCGTGTGTGCGCGTGCGCCAGCCGGCGGCCGCTCACTGTCCCAGCAACACGGCCGAACCCTGATGGTCACATGATGGGCTGGGCTCAAGGCGGCTGGGGCTTGGGAGCGTGACTGCACAGCAGCGGGAATCGGGAAGAGCAGGAGCAGCTAGCCTAGAGCGCCTGAGACGATGCAATCTCACTCTCTGACACTCACCAGCAGTCAGCCAGAGAGAGAAGAAATAGAAGCTAGTAGCCGCCCAGCAGCAACTCAGGACAAGACAAGGACAGCTGGTAGGATTGGAACTACTTAGTTGTTCAACTAGAGTCTGTCTGATGGATCATTATACATCAACATACATCAATATAAGTTGCAGGCATATAGCCTAGGCCTAGCTGCCTAGCCAGGACCTAACGAGTTGCAAAGCTGTAACCCTCAACATGCCCTGACAGGCTAGCAACAGATTATAAGAGAATGCTGAGGATTGTAGTATCACAGGTATATAGGAGCAGTAAACATGGTAGATGGAGCAGTCACAGATCTTATATGAGGTCATTCTGGCTATTTGGGGCCACTGGGCAGGCTATATCCTTGTGATACTACAATCCTCAGCATTATCTTATAATCTGTTGCTGTCAGGGCATGCTGAGGGTTAGGCCGCAGATGCACACGGCCATGAGCGGTCCATGGTATCCCGGCCTGGAATCCTGCAGAGAGCATGAGCGCACACCGTCATTGGTTGCTTTGACGCTGTGCACTTCGTGCCGCCACTACAGTACTGTAATACACTGGTATGATCTATACTATTGTATTACAGTACTGTAGCGGCGGCACGAAGCGCACGGCGTAAATCGTGCGATTTACGAGTAAGCGAACAATCTAATACACAGGCTTGTTTCTTTAGCTATGGCTTAAGTTATGGTAGTTATTCTCCACTAATCTTAATAGGGGGCTTTATTGTCACATATAACTCTCTTTTAATTTAAATGCTGAGAAAAGGGTGGAACATATGTGATATCATGATATGGGCAGAGCATCTGATAAGGGGGAAGGGGGGCGGCAATTTTTATCTTGTCTAGGGCAGCAAAAATCCTTGCACCGGCCCTGGTCAGAGCATGAAGGGAGGCATAAATGTTTTAAACCTGAGCACCACCTGCATGACCTGGCATCTAAATGCAAAGCACGAGCTGCAGTCGAATAGACACCTTGCCCTTTGCACTCACTTGCCTCTAATTGAAGAGAAGCACCGTAATCTCACACAGGCGCACTGGCAGAGGCATCGGAGTGCGCATGCGCCGTCTTCCTGGCCTCTGCCAGTGCGCCTGTGTGAGATTACGGCGCTTCTCTTCAATTAGAGGCAAGTGAGTGCAGTGAATAAATTAGCTAGCAGGCGGCGGGGAGGAGATCTGTGGATGACACTGAGGGGGATCTCTGGATGACACTGAGGGGGATCTGTGGATGACACTGAGGGGGAATCTGTGGATGATACTGATAGGGGATCTGTGGATGACTCTGAGGGGGATCTGTGGATGACACTGAAGGGGGATCTGGGGATGGCACTTAAGGGGGATCTGGGGATGGCACTTAAGGGGGATCTGTGGATTGCACTTAAGAGGGATCTGTGGATGGCACTTAAGGGATGATCTGTGGATTGCACTTAAGGGGGATCTGTGGATTGCACTTAAGGGGGATCTGTGGATGACACTGAGGGGGATCTGTGGATGATACTGACAGGGGATCTGTGGATGACTCTGAGGGGGATCTGTGGATGACTCTGAGGGGGATCTGTGGATGACACTGAAGGGGGATCTGGGGATGGCACTTAAGGGGGATCTGGGGATGGCACTTAAGGGGGATCTGTGGATTGCACTTAAGGGGGATCTGTGGATGGCACTTAAGGGGGGATCTGTGGATGGCACTTAAGGGGGGGATCTGTGGATTGCACTTAAGGGGGGGATCTGTGGATGACACTTAAGGGGGAACTGTGGATGACACTTAAGGGGGATCTGTGGATTACACTTAGGCGGATCTGTGGATGACACTTAGGGGGGATCTGTGGATGACACTTAGGGGGGATCTAGGGAGGGGTGTGGGGATGTTGGGGTGGGAGGTCCTGGAGGGGTGTTTGGGTGGGAGCTCTGGAAGGGGTGGAAGGTCTGATAGGTATGTGGGGGTGAGAGATCCAGGAGGGGGGGGGCTTAAATTTTTTTGCTATGGGGCCCAGTCATTTCTAGCTACGCCCCTGTAAAGCAGGGAGCTGTTCTCCCCCCACTCCACCCCACTGTTCGCTCCCGGTGTTCCACTGCAGCAGCACGATGTCCTCACACATCTGTTCTGGTAGGAGGAGGAGCAGGACAGGCTGGGAATCAGCCTCTGCTCCTACACAGCAGCGCGATATGTCGCAGTATAGTTCATAGGATGAACCAGGTGAGTATTTACTGTTTGTTTTTCCACTTCCCTTGAAGGGGGCACATATCTGGCCATAGCTTCTGGGAGGGGGCACATATGTTTACATATCTACTTTGAAGGGGGCACACATCTTGGCATATCAACTGTGAGGGGACACATATCTTGGCGTATCTACTGTGTGGGGAACATATCTTGGCATATCTATTGTGAGGGGGCACATATCTTGGCATATCTTCTGTGGGGGACATATCTTGGCATAGCTTCTGTGGGGACATATCTTGGCATAGCTACTGTGAGGGACACATATCTTAGTGTATCTATTGTATGGGGGCACATATCTTGGCAAATCTACTGTGAGGGGTGCACATATATTGGCATATCTACTGTAAGGGTGCAAATATCTTGGTATATCTTCTGTGGGGGCACATATCTTGGCAGATCTACTGAGAGTGGGCATATATATTGGCATATATGCTGTGAAGGGGGCACTTATCTTGGCATATCTAATGTGAGGGATGCATGCTCTTTCTATTGTATTTGGCAACATCTATAATACATGCAACATGCAGTTTCATTGCAGCGTGCATCGTTCAAAATGCCACAAGGGAGCCCACTGAGACTTTATTGTCCAAGGGCCCACATGAACCTTGATCCGGCCCTGTCTTTAGCCCTTTCTATGACTTTTTACAGCCATTTTTCAGCCCCAAAGTTCAGGTCCCTATTGATTTTAATGGGATTAGTTGTTCTGGGTCAAGTTCGGGACCCGAACTGAACTTTGCAACAAAGTTCGGCCGAACCCGTCGAACCTGAACATGCAGGTCAGTTCATCCCTAGTCTAAGGAAGTCTAGGAAGTTGTCTTACTCTTTGTAGCTGCGCTGGATGCACAAAGTTATGTAGAGGCCGGCACTAATCTTAATGCCAGGTTTAATAAATGATCCCCTAATTTTTTTTTGTTTTACTACTTTTGTGCAATAAACCCCTTTTTAAAAAAGAAGAAAAACTTTTTGCATCGCCTAATCTCAAGACCCATAACTTTTTTATTTTTATTTCTATTGAGTTGTGTGAGGGCTTGATTTATGCCGGACAACTTGTAGTTTTCATTGGTATAATTTTGGGGTAAATAACACTTTTTGATCGCTTGATATTAAGTTTTTGGTGATAACTAAGCAAAAGTTTGTAATTCTGGCGTGGTCTGGCACTGACCGAGTGAAACATGCCTTTGTCAGGGTTATCTATGTGTTTGAACCCCAGAAAATGAACTTTATTTGGTATGATAATAAACCTGAAAGTGCTCAGCAGTTCCAGGAGCCCAAACTCATAACCCATATTATAAATTATATATGCACATACAGACAGTGCTTTGTTTAACAATCTGAGAACTAATTTCATTGACTTGTTCCTTGTTCCTGTCTGTTATACTACAAAGCTTAACTGGAGAAACCTGTCCAGCCCTTTGTGCTCAGACTTGTTTTTTCACCTCTGTCAGTCTGGCCACTCCTTAAAACCCTATGACCCTACTGCTTTGAAAGCAAAACTAAACTTGCTTCCGGATATATAAATGACACACTGAGAGTCTCCTGGATCACAACATGGATCCTTATCAGAATAACCAGAAGGTGCATTATTCTGTAGTAGAACAATCCATGGTAAGGTGTCATTTTTATATATGACTTTTATATACTTGATAGACTTAGGGTTTGTATTTCAGCTGAGATTACTAACATTGCTTGAAGTACACCCTCCCTTTCTCTACACACACACGTCTAATGAGAATTTCCAAGTCAAGCGGAGCTTACAATGTATATACTTAAAAGGTGTATTTAAGGGGCACATAACATTTGTCCAGTGTGATAGCCATGAATAATAGAACAAAATGCCTGTCCCTCCTAGTAGCTGAGTAAGCATATGAGGAACTAGAGATTTTGACTGGCTTGTAAGGCAAAAGCACAGGTAATTACAGAAATTGAAAGAGCACAAGAAAAGTTACTTATGGCCTTGTTTACATTTCCATTTTCACTGAAGTGTGCTGTCCGCATTTTCTGCGGTCAGTACACGAACCCATTGATTTAAATGTGTCTGTTCACATTTCAGTATTTTTTTACTGGCTGTCGGTCAGTAAAAAATCACGAGGACATGCACTACTTTGATCTGTGATGTGGACCAAGCATGCCCATTAAAGTCTATGGGTCCGTGAAAATCACTGACACACATCTGTGTTGTGTCGGTTTTTCACTGATGACTAATAGGAGATTTTCTGGAAATTGATTTTCAGCTGAGCAACGTCAATGAATTACGGATGGCACATGGATGGTAAAAACAGACCAACCACAGATCCTTCACGGATGAAACACGTACACTTTTTTTTACGGACGTTACACTGACACGGAAATCTGAACGAGGCCTAAGGCCACTTACACACGGGTGTGGGTGAACACACATAAGATCCGCATGAATTTCCGTGCAGATTTATGTGCGTTAATGTAGCATATCCACACCAATTTCTAATTGCATATTTTGGTGTGACTCTCATCCTTCAGTTGAAAAGAGTGAAATCCGCAGCTAAAACCACAAACATAATTGATATCCTGCGGATTTGGAAATCCGCACGGCAGGTCAATTTCTGCACAGAAAAAATCTACCACGTGTACATGAGATTTGTGTAATCTCATACACTTTGCTGGTACTAAGATGCGTTTTTTCTGCACGGGAATCTGCATGCAAGAAACGTGTGTATTCTGTAACGTTTGCAGGTGGCCTAAGGGTAAGGCCTCTTTCAGATGAACGTTTTTATTGCGAGTGTACTGGCCATTTTTTGCGTTCCATATAAGGCACCATTCATTTCCATGGGTCTGCAAAAACGTAAGGTACTCTGTATGCATTCTGTTTCCGAATTTCCATTCCGTTTAAAGATAGAACTTGTCCTATTCTTGTCCGCATCACCAACAAGGATAGTACTGTTCTATTAGGGGTCAGATGTTCCATTCCGCAAAAAACGGAATGCACACGGATGTCATCCGTTGTTTTTTGCGGGCCGGAAAACCATACGGTCGTGTGAAGGAGGCCTAAGTGACTGAAAATCCAGCGGAAAAATCCGCTGCAGTTTTTGATGCAATTCCACAGGAAAAACCACACGAAAAATGATTTTCTTGTTGCAGAGGGGCCAGCAGATTTTACCCTTTCCTTTCCAATCCGCAAGTGAAATCCACTGTATAAGGCCTCATGCACACGACCGCTTTTTATGCTGTCCGCAAAAGGGGTTCCGTTGTTCAGTGATCCGTGTCCGTTTTTGCATTTTGTTGTGTTTCCGTGTGTCTTCCGCTTTTTTAGCGGACATGACCCAAAAGATTTTACCAAAAGACAGGCTGACAATTTTTGCCAAGTGCCTGCCAAGGGATCTGCAAAAACGGATGCGAACGCGGATGACACGCGGATGGCCATCCGCATTTTTCACGGTCCCATTGACTTGAATGGGTCCGTGAACCGTTTTCACGGACAAGAATAGGACAGGTTATATTTTTTTGACGGACTGGAATCACGGACCACGGACGCAGAGGACAAGCGGTGCATTTTCCGAGTTTCCACGGACCCATTGAAAACCAATGGGTCCGCAGAAAATCACGAAAAACGGAGCACGGAATCAAACAACGGTCGTGTGCATGAGGCCTAAATTGACATGCTGCAGATTTCAAATAAGTAATACTGTAGTTTGTGGATGAGAATTCAGAAATTCTAATTGACTTTGCTGATACTGTACAACACTGCGGATGCTGCACGTAAATCTGTGCAGCAAATTTGCAGCCATTCAGTCACGTGTGATCCCAGCCTAAATGTTTTTCTTTTCAAACTTTTAGGCCCCTTTCACACGGGCGAGTTTTCCGCGCGGGTGCAATGCGTGAGGAGGACGCATTGCACCCGCACTGAATCCGGACCCATTCACTTCTATGGGGCTGTGCACATGACAGTTGATTTTCACGCATCACTTTTGCGATGCGTGAAAATCGCAGCATGCTCTATCTTCTGCGTTTTTAACGAAACGCAGGCCCCATAGAAGTGAATGGGGATGCGGGAAAATCGCAATCATCCGCAATCATGTGCGGATGCATTGCGATTTTCCTGCATGGTTGCTATGCAACCATCGGGATGTGTAACCGGTTCAGTATTATTTCACATTATAACATAGTTATAATGTGAAATAATACCCTTGGCCATCTTCCTAATGTTGAACCCGGTGCTGAATGGGTTAAAAATAATAAACTAATCATAACTTACCTGGTCCATTTAATCGCGAAGCCCGGCATCCTCTCCGTTAGCTTGCTGCTAGGAAAAGGACCTGTGATGATGTCACATGGTCACATGGCCCAATCACATGCTCCATAGTTATAATGTGAAATAATACCAGCGGGACAATTTCTGACTCGAACATGCACTTCTGTGAAGAAGTGCAGGTTCGGGTCTGGGTACCAAAAGTGCCGATTTTTCTCCCGCACGTGCAAAACGCATGACAGCGCTTTGCACTCGCAGGGAAAAATCGCGGCGATTCCCGCAACGCACCCGCACTGTTTGACGGAGTGCACCCGCAACGCCCGTGTGAAAGAGGCCTTAGGGTAGGTTGACACAGGTTTTTTTTATTGTGTTTTTGTACAATTTTGAGCTTTTAGAGTGTATAAAAACTCGGGATACAAGTATTAGCTAGTGCTTATATATATATATATATATATATATATATATATAATTACACAAGTCAAGTTTTTTTGTGTTTTTTAAAACAAAACAAAAAAAGGTGAAATTTTCATGCAGAAAGTATTCAGCATAATACAGTACCAGCTAAGTAGATTTTCTAAATTTTATGTACTGGGCAACGGAACTGCCTGCCAGAACTGCAAACTGTATGCAAACAAAAATCATTTTTTACGGATCCATTAGATGTATCATCCGGGAAACGGATCCGGTATTTCATTTTTTTTCAAAGAACAAAAGCAAAAATAGCTCCTTGTACGTCCCGGTTCATGCGCAGACTGGAAAACCGTAATACATCTCTATGGAAATTAATGCCAGATCTGGCAAGTGCAGTAGTGTTCCGGGATTTTGTCCGGAAAAAATACAGCAGCAAGCTGCGGTATTTTTTCTGGTCAAATATCGTACAAGGGATGGGACGGAAGACATCCTGATGCATACTGAAAGGATTGCTTTTCATTCAGAATGCATTAGGACAAAGCTGATGCGTTTTTTTTCCGGTATTGAGACCCATTACCGGATTTCAATACCGGAAAAGAATAACGCTAGTGTGAAAGTACCGTAAGTAGTGTTGAGCGAACTTGTGTTTTAAGTTCTGCATCCAAAGTTGGGGTTGGGGTTATCGAAGAATCCAGTTATGGAATCCGCTACCACGGACCATAACGGAATTTGGAATCCATAACAGGATGCTTCGATAACCCGATCCCGAACTGTGGACGCAGAACTTAAAAAAACAAATTCGCTCAAGTCAGCACTAACCCTAAGCTCTGC
Organism: Bufotes viridis; assembly: GCA_033119425.1. Classification (NCBI taxonomy): domain Eukaryota; kingdom Metazoa; phylum Chordata; class Amphibia; order Anura; family Bufonidae; genus Bufotes; species Bufotes viridis. Next base: position 214,331,670 of record CM065591.1, read on the forward strand.
ATGGCTCTTCCATGAAAGCTGCACTCCTGCTCTGATGGCCTAAACCAATAGAAGCAACAATCCGGGCAGTTTAATCCCTTAGATGCTGTGGGCAATAGTGGCTGCAGGCATGCAGTGACCGTGACCTGATGGAAGAGAAACCAGCCCGATGCCTTCCATAAGTATTGGGCCCCAGACCCCAGAGTGGGACAAAAAAAAAAGCCCCTTTCCCAAAATAAAACACATAAAATATAAAAAAAAACAAAAAAAAAACGTAACGACTGGCTCTATAAAAATATCACATGATCCCTGAACATTGTAACATAGTATATAAGGCAGAAAAAAGACATTTGTCCATCCAGTTCGGCCTGTTATCCTGCAAGTTGATCCAGAGGAAGGCAAAAAAAAAAACCTGTGAGGTAGAACCCAATTTTCCCCACTTAAGAGGAAAAAAAAATCCTTCCCAACTCCAAACAGGCAATCACATAACTCCCTGGATCAATTACCCTTCTATAGCCTAAATATTAATATTATTACACTCCAGAAATACATCCAGTTCCCTCTTGAATTCCTTTATTGTACTCACCATCACCACCTCCTCAGGCAGAGAGTTCCATAGACTCACTGCTTTTACGGTAAAGAATCCTCTTCTATGTTTGTGTACAAACCTTCTTTCCTTCAGACGCAGAGGATGTCCCCTTGTCACAGTACTGGGGATAAAAAGATGATCTCTGTACTGACCTCTGATATATTTATACATAGTAATTAAATCTCCCCTCAGTCGTCTTTTTTCTAAAGTGAATACCCGTAAGTTTGATAATCTTTCAGGGTATTGTAGTTCCCTCATTCCAGTTATTACTTTAGTTGCCCTCCTCTAAACCCTCTCCAGCTCTGCAATGTCTGCCTTGTTCACAGAAGCACAGAACTTTACACAGTACTCAATGTGTGGTCTGACCAGTGATTTGTAAAGTGATAGGACTATGTTCTCATCACGGGCATCTATGCCCCTTTGATGCAACCCATTATCTTATTGGCCTTGGCTGCAGCTGCCTGACACTGGTTTTTACAGCTTAGTTTGCTGTTCACTAAAATTCCTAGGTCCTTTTCCATGTGTTACCCAGTGTTTTACTATTTAGTACAGGCATGTCCAAACTCTGGCCCTCCAGGTGTTGCAGAACTACAACTCCCATCATGCCCTTCTGTAGGTTGATAGCTGTAGGTTGTCCAGGAATGATGGGAGTTGTAGTTTTGCAACATCTGGAGGGCCGGAGTTTGGACATGCCTGATTTAGTATGTACAAGTGACTTGCATTATTCCTTCCCATGTGCGTAACCTTACATTTTGTCAGTGTTAAACCTCATCTGCCCAAGCCTTCAATCTATCCAGATCCACGTGAATTACTTTACACAGTTTAGTGTAATCTGCAAAAATTGATATTTTACTGTGCAAGCCTTCTACAAGATCATTAATAAACATATTGAAGTGGATAGGGCCCAGTACTGATCCCTGAGGTACGCCACTAAATCTGAGTGTGTACCATTAATAACCACCCTTTGTTTTCTATTACTGAGCCAGTTGCTTACCCACATACAGACATTTTCTCCCAGTCCAAGCATTCTCATTTTATATATTAACCTTTTATAAGGTACAGTGTCAAATGCTTTGGAGAAGTCCAGATATACGACATCCATTGATTTGTCGCTGTCAAGTCTAGAAGTTACCTCCTCATAGAAACTGATAAATTAGTTTGATATGACCGATCACTCATGAAGCAATGCTGATATGGGGTTATATGCTTATTTTCATTGAGGCGCTCCAAGATAGCATCTCTTAGAAAACCTTCAAACAGTTTACCCACGACTGATGTTACTTACCGGCCTATAGTTTCCGGGCTCTGTTTTTGGACCCTTTTTTAATATTGGCACCACATTTGCTAAGCACCAAACCTGTGGAACACTCCCTGTCAGTATAGAGTCCTTAAATATCAAAAAAATATTTAATAGCTTTGCTTTCTCCTCATTGCTCTCTGCAACTCCCCCCTGTAACACCTTCAGATTTATACTTTTTACCATTGTGGGGAGTCGCTCTGGTAGACAGCGGTGCGGGTGCAGTTTAGAGGCAAAACAAGGAGTCCAGATTGTGCAACAAACAGTGTTTTATTCACACTTGCACACAAAATGAAAAAACAGTCTCTTGGTGACAGTTCACACACAACGGAAATAACGTAGCCAAACAAAAACAGTCCAACACAGGTTCAGTCACCTGGGAGGTGTAGGTGCAGGTTCGCACCACGCTGTCGGCCCAGCCGCAGGAGAATCCAGCTTCAGGTAGCCAGGAACAAAATACCTCCTTGCTGAGCTCTTTCCTCCTGGACAGAGAACTCCCAGCCCTGTTAGCAGCTCCAGGATAATCACACTCCCCAGACACAGCTGCTGGCTGCGTTTATATCCAGCCCAAAACATGGACTGGACCGTGGGGAGCAGCCACCCACCCTACTCTTTAGCTGCTCCCAGTAAGAGCCGGCCCGGATCGGCTTTGCAGCCATGCTATTTAACAAAGTCAAACAGCACTAGCTGCTGCAGACAAAAACCCGGCTCTCACCTCACCGAGGCCAGCAACCTCGGTGACACGTACCTGCCATCACATATGACACCTTGCACCTTACCACATACCCCCCTTTGTTCAACCCTGAGGGGTGAACACACGTGAGGCAGTGGACGCGGGACAGGGCATCTGCGTTGCCCTGCAAGCAGCCTGCCCTGTGTTCCACGGAAAACTTGAAATTTTGAAGAGATAGGAACCACCTGGTGACCCGAGCATTCCTCTCCTTGGCCTGACTCATCCATTTGAGGGGGAATGGTCGGTCACCAGACGGAACCTCCTCCCTAACAGGTAGTAGCGGAGAGATTCGAGTGCCCACTTGATAGCCAGGCACTCCCTCTCCACTATACTATACCTGGACTCGGCGGGACTGAGCTTACGGCTCAGGAAGACAACGGGATGTTCTTCCCCGTTGACCTCCTGCGACAGTACCGCACCGAGGCCTACCTCCGAGGCGTCGGTCTGTACGACAAACTCCTTGTTGAAGTCGGGTGTCACCAAAACCGGGGACCCACACAGGGCCGACTTCAACGCGGAGAAAGCCTCCTCCGCCTTCTCACTCCAGCTAACCCTCCCAGACTTTCGCCCCTTCAACAGGTCTGTCAATGGCGCTGCTATTGTGGCAAAGTGGGGCACAAACCTCATGTAGTAACCTACAATCCCCAGGAACGACTTTACCTGCCTGGTGGTGACCGGTCGGGGCCAGTTACGAATGGCCTCTACCTTAGTTACCTGAGGTTTGATGACTCCCCGCCCAATTACATATCCCAGATATTTTGTCTCCTCTAACCCTATGGAGCACTTCTTTGGGTTAGCGGTCAGTCCGGCTTTCCTCAGGGCATCCACTACCGCCTGCACCTTGGGTAAATGGCTTTCCCAGTCGGTGCTGTGGATGACTACATCATCCAAGTAGGCCGAGGCGCACCGACGATGTGGTCGCAGCACTATGTCCATTAACCTTTGGAAAGTGGCGGGGCGCCATGCAGGCCAAAGGGTAACACCTTGTAGTGATACAGGCCCTGCGGGTAACAAATGCGGTTTTTCCTTAGCCGACTCCGTTAAGGGTACCTGCCAGTACCCTTTAGTGAGGTCCAGCACAGAAAAATAACGGGCTTGTCCTAAACTTTCAACCAGCTCGTCTACTCGGGGCATGGGATACGCGTCAAACTTGGATACTTCATTTAACTTGCGAAAGTCGTTGCAGAACCGCAACGTCCCATCCGGCTTGGGTATTAGGACTATGGGACTGGCCCACTCACTTTTCGACTCCTCAATGACCTCGAGCTTCAACATTAACTGTACTTCCTCCGCGATGGCCCGTCGCCGAGCCTCGGGTACCCGGTATGGTTTTAACCGGATCTTGGCCTGAGGCTCAGTGACGATGTCATGTTGGATGAGAGACGTGCGGCCAGGGAGGTCCGAGAACACATCCGTGTTCCGACTGATGAACTCCCTGACTTCCTGAACTTGTTTGGAAGACAGGCTGTCTGCAATTTTTACCGTGGTTACTGCTTCACAGGCCTCGAACTGTGGGGCTGGACCCTTTTCACCTAGAAGCCCTGGCCGGGGGCTGTGGTCGTCGGCTGTGTCCCTATCTTTCCACGGCTTAAGTAAATTCACGTGGTACACCTGCTCCGGCTTGCGCCGCCTGGCTGGTGTACTTTGTAATTTACTTCCCTACCTTCTCGATCACCTCATAGGGGCCCTGCCACCTAGCTAGGAATTTGCTGTCAAGGGTGGGTACCAGAACCAAAACCCGATCTCCCGGATTGAAGTCCCGTACCCGAGCCTGACGATTGTACACCCTACTCTGGGCTTGTTGCGCTGCCTCCATATGCTCCCGGACCAAGGGCAACACCCTTTCCATCCGGTCCTGCATTTGGGCGACATACTCAATGACACTTTTGTGGGGGACAGGCTGTTGTTCCCACGCTTCCTTGGCGATATCCAACAGGCCCCGAGGGTGTCTGCCATAAAGCAGTTCGAAGGGCGAGAACCCAGTAGAGGCCTGGGGCACCTCTCGCACTGCGAACATGAGATAGGGCAGAAGCAGATCCCAGTCCTTCCCATCTCTAGACACCACCCTCTTTAACATATTTTTTAGAGTTTGGTTAAACCTCTCCACAAGACCGTCTGTTTGCGGATGGTAAACGGACGTCCGTAATCTGCTTTATACGCAACAATTTACACAGTTCCCTCATTACTTTGGACATAAAGGGGTCCCTTGGTCTGTCAGAACCTCTTTTGGCAGGCCCACACGGGAAAACATCTCCATTAACTCTTTGGCAATGAGCTTAGCTGAGGTATGTCGCAGAGGCACCGCCTCCGGATACCGAGTGGCATAGTCGAGAACTACCAGAATGTGTTGGTGGCCCCTGGCAGACTTTGGTACAGGCCCAATTAAATCCATCGCGATTCGCTCAAACGGTACTTCAATAATTGGCAGAGGTACCAGGGGACTACGGAAATGTGGCTGGGGGCTAGTTATCTGACAGGTCGGACAGGACTTACAATAATTCTCTACCTCCTTGAACACACTGGGCCAATAAAATCGCTGCAGTATGCGGTCCTGGGTTTTCTGCCACCCCAGGTGTCCCCCAAGAACATGTTGGTGGGCAAGCTCCATGACAAGCTTGCGATACGCTGTGGGCACCACCAACTGTTCAACAGGTTCGCCTCGGATTTGGTTCACCCGATACAACATATCCTGCAGAACAATAAACCGTGGGAACATTAATTCAGCCCCTGGTTTCTGGGGTTTCCCATCAATTTCCAGCACATTCTCCCAGGCCCTGGTTAGGGTTTGGTCCCGGTGTTGTGCGGTCCCAAAATTTTCCCCGGAGACATTGAGGTCTGCCAACTCAGGTCCCGGTGGCAAGTCCTCCGTGTCTCCCACCATTACACTCAGTGGGGTTGTCTCCCCTCTACCGCTGGAGCAGTGGTCACCCTACCGCCGGCCCTTCAGACTCGGGCTCCCAGGGTTCTGGCCTTCCAGCGGTATCAGGCCACTCTACTAGGGTCACCCCTGTCTCGGGTCCCTCAGATACCTTTATTGCCGGCCACAGCGCCGGAAAACCGGGAAGTCCCTCCCAAGTATTAGTTCGTGTGGGAGTTTAGTAGCGACAGCCACCTCGTGGGTCCACCTACCAGCCGCTGTGGACAAAGTCACTAGTGCAGTGGGATAGTCTTTCAGGTCTCCGTGGATGCACAGGACCCCGACTTTACGGCCAGTATACTCCGCAGGCCGTACAAGTGCAGCCCTTACCAGGGAGACTAAACTCCCGGAGTCCAGCAGAGCCACCGCCAGAGAGTCTCCCACCTCTACCTGACACAGGTGGTTATGGTCCTGCACCTCACGGGTGCCAGTTGCGCACAGCTTCCGTGCATACAGGGAGTGACGACCCCGTAGTTCATATCCATCGGCTCATCCCGATGCGGACAGTCGGCCCTGATGTGGCCTGGCTCCTGACACCTCCAGCATACCACGGGAGGCGGACTCGCAGGGGTATATTCCGGGCAGGCCGCTCTGTCGCCGGACGCCGGAACTGGGGCAGAGGCCTCCGGGGTTTGACTGACCCCTTCCCCGCAAGAGTCCCCTGCAGGTTTCTGGTGGCCTCGTAGCGCTCCACCAGGTCGACCATCTCCAGGGCATTGGTGGGCGATACCTGGCCGATCCAGTGCTGGAGGGGATAAGGCAGGGCCCTCCAAAAGATGTCCGCCAACAGTCGATCCAGCATGGCAGTGGGACTTAGTAGATCGGGCTGCAGCCACTTTTGCAGCCTGTGCAGCAGATCGTAGAACTGCGGCCTAGCGGGTTCAGTCGTTTTAAAGTCCCACTGGTGGACTCTTTGGGCGCGGACCAGCATGTTCACGCCCAGTCTGGCTAGGACCTCTCCTTTCACAGTGTCATAATCTGCCGCTTGGTCATCCGACAAGTCGAAAAACACCTGCTGGGGTCCGAAGCCAGGAACGGAGCGACCACCTCAGCCCACTGGTCACGGGGTAACTTTTCCCTCACGGCGACCTTCTCAAAAACCGCCAGGTACGTCTCAACGTCGTCTGCGGGGGTCATTTTTGGGATCGCCGCACGGACCGCTTCCGGGCATCTTGGACGTGGTGGGACGCTCCTGCCGCCTGTAACGCCATCACATGTTGTAGCAGTAGTTGGTTGGTCTCCCGCTGCTGCACGTTAGCCTCTATGAGAGCCTTCACAGCAGCCTCCATGTTGCCAGAAACTCCTGCTTGCAGCTTTGCTGGCTTAATATATTCCATACACTTTAGAAAAACAAAACTTCGGCGTTCACGCCAGCCTCACTGCGCATGCCCGCATCCGACACCAAATGTGGGGAGTCGCTCTGGTAGACAGCGGTGCGGGTGCAGTTTAGAGGCAAAACAAGGAGTCCAGATTGTGCAACAAACAGTGTTTTATTCACACTTGCACACAAAATGAAAAAACAGTCTCTTGGTGACAGTTCACACACAACGGAAATAACGTAGCCAAACAAAAACAGTCCAACACAGGTTCAGTCACCTGGGAGGTGTAGGTGCAGGTTCGCACCACGCTGTCGGCCCAGCCGCAGGAGAATCCAGCTTCAGGTAGCCAGGAACAAAATACCTCCTTGCTGAGCTCTTTCCTCCTGGACAGAGAACTCCCAGCCCTGTTAGCAGCTCCAGGATAATCACACTCCCCAGACACAGCTGCTGGCTGCGTTTTATATCCAGCCCAAAACATGGACTGGACCGTGGGAGCAGCCACCCACCCTACTCTTTAGCTGCTCCCAGTAAGAGCCGGCCCGGATCGGCTTTGCAGCCATGCTATTTAACAAAGTCAAACAGCACTAGCTGCTGCAGACAAAAACCCGGCTCTCACCTCACCGAGGCCAGCAACCTCGGTGACACGTACCTGCCATCACATATGACACCTTGCACCTTACCACACCATTTATATTATTGAAGAACATTTTAGGGTTAGTTTTGCTCTCTTTGGCAATTAATCTCTCGGTCTCTAGTTTGGCCGCTTTTTTTGTTTTTACTTATTCTATTTTTTTCCTTCTAGTTTTTCAGTGCTTCCTCGCTACCCTCCTGTTTTAGTGATTTTAAATGCTTTCTTTTGTCATTCGTTGCTTTCTTTACAGTTCGATTTATCCACATTGGTTTCCTCTTGTTCCTTAACCTTTTATTCCCATACGGTATGTACCTCTCACAATTAGATTTTAGGATGCTTTTAAAATATCCCATTTTGTGGCTGTATTTTTATTTTTGAGGACTTTGTCCCAGTTAGTTAGGTTTATGGCCTCTCTTAATTGGCTAAATTTAGCTTTTTTGAAGTTTGGTATTTTTATTCCTCCACGAAGAAGCACTCTTTTGAATGGTCACTATTTCCTAGGTGTCCCCCAACCTGCACATCTGTTGTTCTGTCAGGTCTATTGGTTAATACTAAGTCCAGTATGGCCATCCCTCTAGTTGGGTCCTGAACCAGTTGGGAAAGGTAATTGTCTTTGGTTATTGCCAAGAACCTGTTTCCTTTATGAGATGTACAGGTTTCAGTTTCCCAGTCTATATCTGGGAAGAGATGTCGCGAACATAAAATTTTCTGCTCGCGAATGGCGAATGCGAATTTATGCAAATGTTCGCGAACAGGGCGAACCGCCATAGACTACAATAGACAGGCGAATTTTAAAACCCACAGGGACTCTTTCTGGCCACAATAGTGATGAAAACGTTGTTTTAAGGGGACTATCACCTGGACTGTGGCATGCCGGAGGGGGATCCATTGCAAAACTCCCATGGAAAATTGCGTAGTTGACGCAGAGTGTGGTAAGTTGAATTTGCAATGCGATTGATATAATCTGCATTAATCGCATTGCGAATTCAACTTAGATCTGAGTTCATAATGGTTGTATTGCTAGAATATAATGAAGATTGAGAATATAGCGCTATACTCTCAATCTTCGTTATATTCTAGCAATACAAGCATTAGGGACTCAGATTTAAGTTGTAATCGCAATGCGATTAATACAGGTTATATTAATCGCATTGCGATTACAACTACTAATACTGCAGCTTCAGAATGAATCTAAGATGGATGCCGTCCTTGCTTTTTGATAGGAGGTGGGAGGGTCTGGGATGGAGGGTATGCTGATTGGATGGATTGTGTCTGCTTACTGTGAGGTACAGGGTAAAAGTTTGCTCAATGATAAAGTATAAGGGCGAACAAGAACATCGCATATGTTCGCCCGCCGCGGGGAACACGAACAAGCAAATAGTTCGGGACATCACTAGTGACAGACCAAACTCTGACAGACCAAACTCCCCATTTAACGCACTGCAAACAACCTCAAACAGTCCATTTGAACAACCGCAAACTCCCCATTTGCACAAGGTTGGATACCAAGCTAGCCATGTCCCATTCCTTGTCCTCACTGATGTCATTGAAGGTATCTTCCTCCACCCAGCCACTTACAACACCAAGTGTCCCCGAAAGGTGAGAACAAGCCCCCTGGGACGCCTGCTGTGGTTGGTCTTCCACCTCCTCAAAGCCACCTTCCTCCTCTGACTCCTCTTCTTCAGTCTCCTCTCTCTGCGTTGCCGCAGGTCCAGCAATCGACGACGACAAGGCTGCTTCTGGTGGTGATGGTGACCACAACTCTTCCTCTTCATGCTCATCTACGGCCTGATCCAGCACTCTTCACAGGGCACGCTCCAGAAAAAACGCATATGGGATGAGGTCGATGATGTTGCCTTGGGTTTGACTGACCAGGTTTGTCACCTGCGCAAAAGGACGCATGAGCCTACAGCCATTGTGCATGAGTGTTCAGTAACGTGGCCAAAAAATACACAGCTCCGCAGAGGTTGTCCTCTTCTTTTTTTTTTTTTTTTTTTTTTTAATTAAAAAAAATCTGTTCTTAACAGTTTAATCTCAGTTTTGTCCCCTATCAGGGACCGATGTATGGAATAGATTTTAGGAATCGGGAGATGGAAAAAGATGCTTGGTCGGTCCTCTTACTTCCAATTTGGGGCACTGCGCATACGGCTTGCAATGTACTGTGCCACCAGATATAAGTGGTGTGTTTAAGTAGTACTATTCCTATCAGTTTAATCCCTGCTACGTCCCCTGTTAGGGGACGTGTATCGAATAGATTTTAGGAACCGGGAGATGGAAAAAGATGCTTGGTTGGTCCTCTTACTTCCAATTTGGGGCACTGCGCGTGCGCCGTGTAATGTACTGTGCAATCCCAATATGAGTGGTATGTTAAGTAGTACTATTCCGATCAGTTTAATCCCTGTTATGTTCCCTATCAGGGGACGTGTATGGAATAGATTTTAGACAACCGCAAAGAGTTGTCAATAGTTGACAAACTCATGACATAAATTTTATTCCTCTATGCGTCAATCTTGGTGTAGTGATGACTGTGCTCGTGCGCACGTTTGGGAGATTGCAGGCGATGGGGTTTTTTCAAAGCCTATGGTCGTGCTGAGGTAGTTCAGTGACAGTTGAGTGACCCAGAAAACAATGATTCTGTAGTGTGGGCCCATTGTTGGCCTAGTAGGCTTTAATGATCACAAAGAAAATGTATGTTTTTCTATGCAAAATTATCCAGCCAATCGCTTTTGGTCTGTTCACAATGAAGCAACGACCTTATCATCTGGGGTGTGCCAACATTGCCATTGCCAACACACTCATAGAGGTGGTCACTTCATTGTGATATGCAAGCCCCTTCACCACAACAAGGTAACGATCACGAAGGGGAATTGACACATGTATGTGACTTTTGTTTTGTTTTTGCAGCCACAGTGCAACAGAAAAATTAGGCATGTGCACATGCCAGAAAAATTCGGTATTGTTGCAGCCGCCAGAAAAATTGATGTTTTCCAGGCAGAAAGTGCACTAAAACATTGCGTCTTGAACACTAGTTGGTGACAGATAAGTCATCCGGCATGCAGAGCTAAAATGCAGCAGCGTGTGGACCATTTTTAGCCCAAGGCAGCTCATATCATCAGGCCTTTTTAGTCAAATGTATCACCCACTGTCAGTCCCTTTGGGATCCATGCCTCATTCATCTTAATAAAGGTGAGGTAATCTAGACTTTTTGACCTTTTCGACTTCTCTTCTCAGTGACAATACCTCCTGCTGCACTGAAGGTCCTTTCTGACAGGACACTTGAACCGGGGCAGGCCAGAAGTTCTATCGCAAATTGGGATAGCTCAGGTCACAGGTCAAGCCTGCACACCCAGTAGTCAAGGGGTTCATCGCTCCTCAGAGTGTCGATATCTGCAGTTATGGCGAGGTAGTCTGCTACCTGTCGGTCGAGTTGTTCTCTGAGGGTCGACCCCAAAGGGCTGTGGCCAGGGGCGTAGCTAGAAATGACTGGGCCCCACAGCAAATTTTTGAATTGGGCCCCCTACCCGCACGTTTCGCTCCCCTCTATAATGTGCCAGCCATATAGCCCCCTATAATGTGCCAGTAGTCAGCCATACAGCCCCCCTATAATGTGCCAGTAGCCAGCCATATAACCCCCCTATAATGAGCCAGTAGTCAGCCATATAACCCCTCCTATAATGTGCCAGTAGTCAGCCATATAACCCCCCCTATAATGTGCCAGTAGCCAGCCATATAGCACCAGATGCCCCCATAGTGCTCCTCTCCCCATAGTGCCCCTATAATGTGCCAATATCAAGTGCCTCTGTATTCCCCCATCCCAATATCATAGTGCCAATAGCCCCCTCCTCCCCTGTGGCAGTAAAGTAAAAGTCCAGTATTTAAAAAAAAACAAAAAAACAACAACACATATATATTATTTTTTTTTTTTTTTAAGCTATCTGGCTATTCAGCTGATATGGCCTTGTGGATAAGTGTCTCGCCTTTGAACCTAATGGTTGCAGGTTCGATCCCCAGGGCAAGCTTTTCTGAAAGAAAGAAAAATAAGTTTTAAATAGACAAGGGCGAGAGGACAGTGCGATTCACTGTGTAATTAGCGAAGGGAGAGGAGTGAGGACACGTGAGCACACTGCTTCCCCGGTAGTTACGCCCCTGGCTGTGGCGAGGCGTAGGACTTAAAAGCTCTGCATGTCCTCCATCAACAACACGTCTGTAAAGCGTCCTGTCCTTGCCGGCGTGGTCGTGCTAGGAGGAGGATTACTTTCACCTCTTCCCTTGTTAGATTCCCGTTGTGCTGTGACATCACCCTTATACGCTGTGTATAGCATACTTTTAATTTATTTTGGAACTGCTGCATCCTTTCAGACTTCTGGGAATCCGCTAACATTTCAGGCACTTTCTGCTTATACCGGGGTCTAGTAGTGTGGCCACCCAGTACAGGTCATTCTCCTTCAGACTTTTTATAAGAGGGTCCCTCAACAGGCATGAAAGACCCCATTTGCACAAGGTTGGATGCCGAGCTACTCATGTCCCGTTCCTCGTCCTCACTGATCTCACTGAAGCAGAAATAAAGGAGTAGCAGCAGCATATCCGGTTTCTTTCCTTTTATTCAGAGGACTTCACAGCATAGATACAAGTAAAGTGCAGATGCAACGTTTCGGCTATATCACAGTGTCAGATAGTGAATTGCAATTCCTTGATGTCAGGATTTATCTCTATGAGGGGGACCTTCAGACTGATATTTATCAGAAAACCACAGATAGGAACAATTTGTTGGTGTATAATAGCTACCATCCATGGACCATGATTGACTCCCTTCCATGGAGCCAACTATTGAGAGTTAGGAGGATTGTGTCACAAGAAGAGAACTTCTCTAACAGGGTGGATGAAATGTGCAATAAATTTGTGGAGAGGGGGTACCCTAAACAGCTCCTCATGAAAACAAAAAAGAGAGTGATGGGCATTGGGAGGGAGTCTGCGCTTGCTGTGACGTCTGGTGACAGGACGATAAAACGTATTCCTTTTGTGTCCACCTTAGGAGGGGACAGTGGGACTATTGCCAACATTCTTAGAAAAGAGTGGCAAATTTTACAACGGGGGCTTCCAGATATTAAAGAATTCACTGTCCCTCCGATTATGGCGTACAAAAGGAATGCCAACCTACGAGATAGGCTGGTCAAAAGTGACGTAGGAGATCCTAAGCTTGACCGACAATTGTACTTGGCACCTAGAAAGAATGGTAACTTCCCCTGTCTGTCATGCTGCAATTGCAGTGGCATAATGAAAGGGGACTCGTTTGCACATCCATATAGGGGAAAGATGTTTAAAATTGGTGGCTATTACACGTGTCGGTCGAGCTACGTCATATATATGATACAGTGTCCTTGTAGTCTCATATATGTTGGGGAGACTACAATGGAAATAAGAAAGAGGATCAACAAACATAAAAGCACCATTAGAAAAGGTGCATTGGATAAACCTGTCGCCAGACATTTCATCGAGCATGGACACTCTACCAACCAGTTGCGGTTTAGAGTCATTGATGCGGTTGGCCCCCTTAGAAGGGGCGGTGACAAGGAAAAAATATTAACGAAAAAAGGAACTGAAATGGATCTATAACTAACGATCCCTGCAACCATATGGCCTCAATATTGAGTTCAGCGTTGCGGAGATTGAATAAAGGTAGCCCCTTTATGAATGAGTAATGTACCTCTGGTACCAAATGTATCTTTGATCATCACATCCGTCAGTGTTTGATTTATTTAGTGATTTTAATTATGTTTTTATTGTTGTTATATGTAGCGGTAACCATCCACACGTTACCTTGCAGCCTACAAATATGCAAATAACTACTATTTGACCCTCAGATGTGATCTTCTTAACCCCATTGCAATATTCGCACCACTATTATGGATGCGGCATGGGTGTGATCCGCATTCGGTTGTGTGTACGTCCGCTCTGCTACATGCGCTGGAACATTTGTGACACATCACCTCGGTAACAGGATACGAGACGTCATGGATGTGCGCGGCTATTCAGCAATGCGCCCCTATGATGACAGCTCAGCGTGACACGCGCTGAGGAGATCACGCGAAATGTCCGCGAGATCTCATTCCCTAGTTGCCGCGGTGATGTAGGTACATAGACAAGTCCATGAGCATGCGCACTTGGACACACGAGACGCTGAAAGCTGCGATGGACGTGCCAACAGGTGTGGATACACTCAGGTGAGCTGGTTTGATAAAATATATGCAAAGTGGGGTTTGAAATAGTGATGGCCATGATTGGTTGACCTTAACAGGTCAACTACCCTGATTGGTAGGACTGTTAGGAGGTGTGAGTTGAACTCCCTACTTAATGTTGGTTTGTATCACTTTGTAACTAAGCTTGACAAAGGCTGGTTATAGCCGAAACGTTGCATCTGCACTTTACTTGTATCTATGCTGTGAAGTCCTCTGAATAAAAGGAAAGAAACCGGATATGCTGCTGCTACTCCTTTATTTCTGCTGTTCGTCTTGACCACTGGGGATTCGTGGCCTGTTTTGCAGCTGTTGCATTCTGGTGACCCGACAAGACTGTGTGTGCTGCCTTCATCTACCCGTTTACTGATCTCACTGAAGGTCTCTTCTTCCCCCAGCCACGTACAACACCACGGGTCCCAGATAGGTGACAACAACGAGCACCCTGGGATGCCTGCTGTGGTTGGTCTTTCTCCTCCTCAAAGCCACATTCCTCCTCTGACTCCTCAGACTCCTCTTCCAGCGTTACCGCAGGTCCAGCAAGCGATGCTGATACGGCTGTTTCTGGTGGTGACGGTGACCACAACTCTTCCTCTTCACGCTCATCTACGGCCTGATCCAGCACTCTTCGCAGGGCACGCTCCAGGAAGAAAACAAATGGGATGATGTTGCTGATGGTGCCTTCAGTGCGACTGACTAGGTTTGTCACCTCCTCAAAAGGACGCATGAGCCTACAGGCATTGAGCATGAGCATCCAGTAACGTGGCAAAAAATTCCCAGCTCTGCAGAGGCTTTCCTAGCACCCCGGTCATACAAATTCTCGTTGACGGCTTTTTCTTGTTGGAGCAGGCAGTCGAACAATAGGAGTGTTGAATTCCAACGTGTCGGGCTGTCACAAATCAAGCGCCTCACTGGCATGTTGTTTCGGCGCTGGATATCTGAAAAGTGTGCCATGGCCGTGTAGGAACGCCTGAAATGGCCACACACCTTCCTGGCCTGCTTGAGGACGTCCTGTAAGCCTGGGTACTTATGCACAAAGCGTTGTACAATCAGATTCAACACATGTGCCATGCACGGCACATGTGACAACTTGCCCAAATTCAATCCCGACAACAAATTTGTTCCATTGTCACACACCACTTTGCCGATCTCCAGTTGGTGCGGGGTCAGCCACTGATCCACCTGTGCGTTCAGGGAGGACAGGAGTGCTGGTCCGGTGTGACTCTCTGCTTTCAGGCAAGTCAACCCCAAGACAGCGTGACACTGTTGTACCTGGAATGTGGAATAGCCCCTAGGGAGCTGGGGGTGCAGTTGATTATGTGGAGCAAGACGCAACAGCAGAAGAGGACTCAGCTGAGGAGGTTAGCGAAGAGGATGGAGTAGGAGGAGTAGAGCAGGTGGCAGCAGGCCTGCCTGCAAGTCGTGGCGGTGTCACCAACTCTGCTGCAGAGCCACACATTCCATGCTTGGCAGCCGTCAGCAGGTTTACCCAATGCGCAGTGTACGTGATATACCTGCCCTGACCGTGCTTTGCAGACCAGGCATCAGTGGTCAGATGGACCCTTGCCCCAACACTGTGTGCCAGACATGCCATGACTTCCTTTTGCACAATAGAGTACAGGTTGGGGATTGCCTTTTGTGAAAAGTAATTTCGGCCGGGTACCTTCCACTGCGGTGTCCCAATAGCTACAAATTTTTTGAAGGCCTCAGACTCCACCAGCTTGTATGGTAAAAGCTGGTGGGCTAAGAGTTCCGACAAGCCAGCTGTCAGTCGCCGGGCAAGAGGGTGACTCTGTGACATTGGCTTCTTACGCTCAAACATGTCCTTGACAGACACCTGACTGTGGGCAGATGAGCAGGAACTGCTGAAGGTGAGAGGCGGAGTGACGGGTGTTTGAGAGGGGGCAGGGAGGACAGCAGTGGTTGACGTGGCTGAAGATGCTGAACCAGGAGGAGCATGGTGGCTTTGAGTTTGTGTGCTGCTTGTACTCATGTGTTGATCCCATAGGCGTTTGTGATGTGAGATCATGTGCCTTCGCAAAGCAGTTGTACCTAGGTGGGTGTTGGACTTCCCATGACTCAGTTTCTTTTGGCACAGGTTGCAAATGGCATCGCTGTTATCAGAGGCAAACACACAAAAAAAATGCCACACCGCTGAGCTTTGCAATGACGGCATTCTGGTGGTGGCAACAGCATACGTTGATTGGCGTGCTGTCTGGCTGACCCCAGGTGCCGATACATGCTGTCTGACTGTGCCACTAGCTCATTGCGACGACCTCCCCCTGCTTCCAACTCGTCTCCTCCTCCTCTCTGTCTCCCCATCTGAACTTTCCCCCTGTTCTTCTTCTCTTCGAGCAGGCACCCACGTAACATCCACGGACACATCGTCATCATCAACCGCTTCACTTGTATCTGACAACTCAGCAAAGGAAGCAGCAGCGGGTACAACATCATCATCAGTACACCGTACTTCCATGTGTGTGTAATGCTGCCTGACTGAGACATATCCCTGTTATCTACATCCTCTGGCAATAATGGTTGCGCATCACTCATTTCTTTCAACTGATGTGTAAATATATCCTCTGACAGATCAAATGAAGCGGCTGTGGTGCTAGTGTTGGTGGTGTCGGCGGGCGGGCGAGTGGTAACTTAAGAGGTGCCCGAAGCTAAGCTGGAGGAGGATGGTGCGTCAAGGTTCCGAGCGAAAGCTGTTGAAGATTGGGTGTCCTGTGTTAGCCAGTCAACTATGTCCTCAGAATTTTTCAAGTTCAGGGTACGTGGCCTCTGAACACTGGGAATCACAGCACCATGACCACGACGGCCCCTGCGGGGTGGCCTGCCTCTGCCTGTCATTTTTTTTTTTTTAGATTAGTTTAGTTGTACTATGCGCGCAAGCTACTGTGACACCAGATATGAGTGGCACTGTGCACTGGCAAAAGTTGGCAGAGTAGACGCTGTAGGTCTGACACACACGCTTGCAGACAACTAACTGCTATTCAATCTATTACAGTCAAAATTGTTGTCATTTTTTTTAATTTAATCTACTGTGACACCAGATATGAGTTGCACTGGTGACACTGTGCATTTGCAGGGCCTGAAACACACACGCGTGCAGGCAATTATTTTACAGTCAAAAAAGTTTATTTTTTTTTTTAAATGCAAGCTACTGTGACACCAGATATGAGTGGTGGCACTGGGCAAGTGGGCACAGTATACGCTGTGAGCCTGACACACACGCTGGCAGGCAACTGAAATTACTTTACACAGGAAAAAAAAAAGCAGACTGATGTACTAGCCCTAAAAGGGCTTTTGGGGTGCTGTCAGAACGCTGTCGTTACAGCAGAGATCAGATATGTCTTTCAGGACTGGAGTGGACACTGAATACACTAGCCTAGCTATCGATTTCCCTAATAAATCAGCAGCTGCTACACTGTCCCTCCTCTCACTAAGGGTACTTTCACACTTGTGTTGGTGCGGATCCGTCTGTTTATTTGCACAGACGGATCTGCACCTATAATGCAAACGTTTGTATCCGTTCAGAACGGATCCGTTTGCATTAGTTTTAAAGAAAAATGACGAAGTTCAAAACGGATCAGTTTTGAATTACATTGAAAGTCAATGGGGAACGGATCCGTTTTCAAATGCACCATATCGTGTCATTGAAAACGGATCCGTCCTTATTGACTTACATTGTAATTCAAAACAGATCCGTTAGGCTCCGCCTATTCAGACGGACACCAAAATGCTGCAAGCTGCGTTTTAGTGCCAGTCTCTAAAACGCAATAGAGGCGGAACAAAGCATAACTGATGCATTCTGAACGGATCCTTATCCATTCAGAATGCATTCGGGCTTAACTGATCCGTTTTGGACCGTTTGTTAGAGCCCTGAAACGGATCTCACAAACGTAATCCAAAACGCTAGTGTGAAAGTACCCTAAGACTGCAGCTTCCGAATGAATCTAAAATTGATGCTGTCCAGGAGATGGGAGGGTCTGGGAGGGAGGGTATGCTGCTGATTGGCTGGAATGTGTCTGCTGACTGTGAGGTACCGGGTCAAAGTTTACTCAATGATGACAAATAGGGGGCGGACCGAACATCGCATATGTTCGCCCACCGCGGCGAACGCGCACAAGCTATGTTCGCCAGGAACTGTTCGCCGGCTAATAGTTCGGGACATCTTATTTGCGAATTCAACTTAGAGCTGAGTTCCTAATGGTTGTATTGCTAGAATATAATGAAGATTATATCCGTCAATTCTAGCAATACAACCATTAGGAACTCAGATCTAAGTTGCAATCGCAATGCGATTAATATAACCTGTATTAATCGCATTGCGAATTCAATTTAGATCTGAGTTCCTAATGGTTGTATTGCTAGAATATAACGAAGATTGAGAATATAGCGCTATATTCTCAATCTTCGTTATATTCTAGCAATACAACCATTTAGGAACCCAGCTCTAAGTTAAATTCGCAATGCGATTAATTAACTGCCCAGTCCTAGCTATCATCCAGCCATGTCTCAGTTATTCCCACTATGTCATAGTCCTCCTCACATATCACTAATTCCAGTTCGCCAGTATTATTAGTCAGGCTTCTGGCATTAGTATACATACATTTAAGAGGTTTATGTATATGTTTTACCCTACACCTTTCCTTCTGAACTGTTCTAGTCCCTCCTTTTATTATTCCCCCAGTCCCACTACCTTGCCCCTGGTCTCTATCTGCACTATCTTCCCATGCTACATTACCCCCCCCCCCCAGTTCCTAGTTTAAACACTTCTCCAATCTTCTAGCCATTTTCTCCCCCGAACACAGCTGCCCCTTCCCCATTGATGTGCAGCCTATCCTTACAATAGAGCCTGTAGCCAGTTCTCCAGGAACCCAAACCCCTCCTTTTTACACCAGTTCTTGAGCCACTTGTTAACCTCCCTAATCTCCCGCTGCCTTTCTTGTGTGGCTCGTGGTACAAGCAGTATTTTGGGAAATACTACCTTTGTGGTCCTTGCCCTAAGCTTTTGACCCAAATCCCTAAAATAATCTTTAAAGACCTACCTCTAACTATATCATTGGTTCCAATTAGGGTTGGGCGATATCAAAAATATTGCCACGATAACGATATTAAGAAATTTATCGCGATAACGATATATATCACGATAAATGCCCATTTAGAAGAAAAAAACACTTGGAGACACTGTGGCTGACGCACTGTTATGGGAGGGCACTGTGGCTGACGCACTGTTATGGGGGGGCACTGTGGCTGACGCACTGTTATGGGGGGGCACTGTGGCTGACGCACTGTTATGGGGGGGCACTGTGGCTGACGCACTGTTATGGGGGGCACTGTGGCTGACGCAATGTTATGGGGGGGCACTGTGGCTGACACAATGTTATGGGGGGCACTGTGGCTGACGCAATGTTATGGGGGGGAAACTGTGACTGACGCACTGTTATGGGGGGGCACTGTGGCTGACACATATATAGCATCTTATGCTATATATGTGTCATCCACAGATCCCCCATAACAATTTCAGCCACAGACCCCCAACACTGTAATGTCTTTAGAAGTAGCCCGACCTGATTAACTATTGTTGCGCAGGCTCCCGGGCAGCTCTCTGTTCCTCCATGTGCCGTCTGCTCCTTCATTCATAAAGTGGGCGGAGCATGGAGGAACAGAGATTAACTACATAAATACTGGATAAGAGCTGCGGGGCCGGTGCAGTGTTACTCTGCAGTAATACACCGGCCCCGCAGCTCTGATCCAGCATTTATGTAGTTAATCTCTGTTCCTCCATGCTCCGCCCACTTTATGAATGAAGGGGCAGACGGCGCATGGAGGAGCAGAGAGCTGCCCGGGAGCCTGCACCACAATAGTTATTAAGGTCCTGCTACTTCTAAAGAGATTAACTACATAAATACTGGATAAGAGCTGCGGGGCCGGTGCAGTGTTACTCTGCAGTAATACACCGGCCCCGCAGCTCTGATCCAGTATTTATGTAGTTAATCTCTGTAGAAGTAGTCGGACTTTAATAACTATTGTGGCGCAGGCTCCCGGGCAGCTCTCTGCTCCTCCATGCTCCGCCCACTTTATGAATGAAGGGGCAGACGGCGCATGGAGGAACAGAGCGCTGCCCGGGAGCCTGCGTCACAATAGTTATTAAGGTCGGGCTACTTACTACATGTCCCGGGCGCCAGGAATTCGGCCCTGACATGGATGTTTTAGGAGCGGTCGGCACGTGCGACCGCTCCTATGACGTCATTAAATACCGCGGTTATTAGGAAACTGTGATATCGCCATATCGCAGTTTCTTAATACCGCGGTATATCACAGCCACCGGTATATTGCCCAACCCTAGTTCCAATATGGACCATGACTGCTGGATCTTCTCCAGCACCTCCCAGTAATCTGTCAACCCGATCCGCGATGTGTCAAACTCGAGAGCCAGGAAGACAACACACCGTTCGTCGATCCCAGTCTTTGTGACAGATCACCCCATCTGTACCGCTAATAATTGAGTCTCCCACTACTAGCACCTGTCTGCCCTGCCCTGCTCTTCTGGTCCCCTGCTTACTGGAGCCAACATTCCCCTGACTGGTAGAAGAAGTGTCCGGCTGCAGCAGTGCTCTCTCTGAACTGTCATCCCCTCATCTGCCAACCTTTCAAACTTGTTGGGGTGTGTCAGATCAGGGCTAGCCTCCCTGGCACTCTTCCTTCTACCCCGCTTTCTAACTGTTATCCAGCTAGATACCTCGCTTTCCTCAGCCTCCTGCTACCACCCTCCCCCATAGAGTGCTTGCTCAGTGAACAGCAAACTCTTTTCCAAATTGTCAACACCTCTCAGTGTTGAAATTCGCTCAGTTAGATACTCGATGTGCGATTCCAAATAGGCAATTTGCTCACATTTTGAACAAAAATATGCACTGTTTCCTACAGTTCCAGGACTGCATAGATTAGACAAGATGTGCAGTGGACTGCGTTGTCAATAATGGAACACATACTAAATGGGGATTACCCAAGAAAAGAGAAAAATACAATATAATCCAGTGATAAGAAATTGATTTACTGCAGTCCCCCACTAAAGTCCTTAAATCTAAAGTCAAAGGGGACGTAGAATGCTGTAGAAAAAATAAAATAAAAACTGTGCCTTTATATTTAGTAGTGTCGCATCCGTAACAAACTGCTCTATAAAAATAGAACATGATTTAACTTGTCAGATAAACATTGTAAATAACAAAAAATAAAAATGGTGCCAAAACAGATATTTTTGTTACCTTGCCTCACAAAAAGTGTAATATAGAGCAACCAAAAATAAAATGTACCCTAAAATAGTACCAACAAAACTGCCACCTTATCCCGTAGCTTCCAAAATGGGGTCGCTGGGGGGGTTTTCAAATGTGACATGGCAACTTAAAATTATCCCACTTTTACACTCCAGAAATATATCCTGGCCCCTCTTGAACTCTTTTAATGAATCCACCATAACCACCTTCTCAGGCAGAGATTTCCATAGTCTCACTGATCTTACTGTAAAGAATCCTCTTCTATTTTTGTGTACAAACCTTCTTTCCTCAAGGCGCAGAGGATGTCCCCTCATCTCAGTCCTGGGGATAAATAGATGATTGCAGAGTTCTCTGTACTGACCCCTGATGTATTTATACATAGTTATTAGTCGGGTTTGCAATCAGTGTAGAACTACCTGCCTGACTAATCCTGCAGGGTACTGGTGCTGTGAACATACACCTAAGTAATAACTGTTTCCTACTCAGTGTTTAGCAACTCGAGCAGAGCTAAAACCAACAGATTCTGTCCCTCAACATGTTTCACCAGGTAAACTGGCGTCTTCAGGGGAAAGGACAGACTCTGGAAGTCTGGAAGTCTGTCCTTTCCCTGAAGACGCCAGTTTACCTGGTGAAACATGTTGGGGGACAGAATCTGTTGGTTTTAGCTCTGCTCGAGTTGCTAAACACTGAGTAGGAAACAGTTATTTACTTTAGGTGTATGTTCACAGCACCGAGTACCCTGCAGGATTAGTCAGGCAGGTAGTTATACACTGATTGCAAACTTGTGGAAGGTTAGGAGGGTAGTGCACACCCTCCGTTACCACTAGCAACCTGTGCGATAGCAGTGTGCAAATTCGAGCAGTAGTTTTAACAAGTGTGTCAAAACTCACAAACATTTTTAGAGAACTACTAATAAAAGTGAAGTTTTACTGATTTAAATATTAAGGGTAAAAGTGGTGAATTGAGCTCAATTGAGCAAAGTTTTTTTGTTGCTATGGAACCCTCCCTTAATAGGGTCTCTAGTTTTTTTGTCGTAGACGCATCGGTGCGTCATCTTGCGAGAGGTGAGATTTCCTGTGAGAGCGCGCGCTCACAGGATCGCAACGGAGGAAGTTTAACTACAGCCTGCCATCGCTGATCATGCGCTGGCAGGCTGTAGATGTTAAAAAATGGCATCTGAATCGCATATCAGACGCTGTTTTGTTAACAGTGTCTTATATGCCTGCTGCCTGCTCCTCTGGTGGTCCCTTTTGCTTGGGACCATCAGAGGACGCAGGCAGCTATGTAAGTGCACCAATCACCACACACCAACAGCCCCCGTCGCTGATTAACCCCTTGATCACCCCCTGTCACTAATCACCCCCCTGTTAGGCTCATTCTGACATCCGTATGTGTTTTGCGGATCCTCAGATCCGCAAAACACGGATACCGGCAATGTACTTTCTGCATTTTGCGGATCCGCACATTGCCAGAACTATATAGAAAATGCCTTTTCTTGTCCGCAACTGGGGACAAGAATAGGACATGCTCTATCTTTTGCATAGCTGCGGCCAGATGTTTCGGGCCGAAACCCGGAAGTTCGCGGCCGCAGCTCCACAAATGCTGATGCGGAGAGCACATAGTGCTCTCCGCATCACCGCCGGCCCCATTCACACTGAATGGGTCCGCATCTATTCCGCAGAATTGCGTAATAGATGCGGACATTTTTACGGACGTGTGAATGGGGCCTTACTTTTCAAGCACTCCTATGTCCTTTCCCCTGGCCAGGGCAGTACAAACACCTCACATGTGACCCCATTTTGGAAGAACACACCCTAAGGTATTCACTGAGGGCATATTGAGTCCATGAAAGATTGAACTTTTGTCACAAGTTAGCGGAAAGGAGACTTTGTGAGGAAAAAAAAAGTCAATTTCCGCTAACTTGTGCCCAAAAATCATAGAAAAATTTTTTTGGCACAAGTTAGCGGAAATTGACATTTTTTTTTCTTGCAAAGTCTCATATTTCACTAACTTGTGACAAAAATAAAATTTTACATGAACTCACCATACCCCTCAACGAATACCTTGGGGTGTCTTCTTTCTAAATTGGGGTCACTTGTGAGGTATTTATACTGTCCTGGCATTTTAGGGCCCCTAATGCGTGAGAAGTAGTTTAGAATCCAAATGCGTAAAAATGCCCTGTGAAATCATTGGAATTTGGGCCCCTTTGCGCATTTTGGCTGCAAAAAGTGTCGCTCATGTGGTATCGCCAGTACTCAGGAGAAGTAGGGCAATGTGTTTTAGGGTGTATTTTACATATACCCATGCTGGGTGTGAGAAATATCTCTGTAAATGACAACTGTTTACATTTTTTTATACAAAGTTGTCAATTTACAGAGATATTCTCTCACCCAGCATGAGTATATGTAAAATACACCCTAAAACACATGGCCCTACTTCTCCTGAGTAAGGCGATACCACGTGTGACACTTTTTGCAGCCTAGATGCGTAAAGGGGTGTAAAGTCCAACGAGTACCTTTAGGCTTTACAGGGTTGCTCACAATTTAGTCCCACCCAAAATGCCAGAACAGTAAACACACCACACAAATAACCCCATTTTGGAAAGTAGACTCCCAAGGTATTCACTGAGGGGCATAGTGAGTCCGTGGGAGATTTTATTATTTTTGTTTGCCAGAAGTTATGAAACTTCAGCAGAAATGGAAACTTTATTATTATTTATTTTTCCTCAGAAAGTGTCATTTTCGCTAACTTGTGAAAAAAATGAAATCATACATGAACTCACTATGCCTCTCCACGAATACTTTGTGGTGTCTTCTTTCTAAAATGGTGTCATTCGGGGGTATTTATACTATCCTGGCATTCTAGCACCTGAAGAAACATGACAGGTGCTCAGAAAGTCAGAGCTGCTTCAAAATGCAGAAATTCACTTTTTGCACCATAGTTTGTAAACGCTTTAAAGGGATTCTGTCACCATGTTACAGCATATATAGATGCGGACATGCACGGCTAGATCGCCGCTAGCATGTCCGCACTATATGTGTGCCATAGCGCTGCGCTTCTTTATTGACTGTAAAAAATGATTTTATTAATATGTAAATTAGGAGTCAAGGTGCCCAGGGAGCGGTACGAACCTTTCCTGTGCCCAGCCACGCCCCTGTAAAGGGGCCCAGCACCGCCTCCGTTGTATCATTCTCATCCGGGCTGACAGTTAGAGCGCTGTAAGTCTCGCGATGCGCGAGATCGCACATGCCCAGTTCTGACATAGTGTTCCTTCCCTGTACTGGCATCAGCCTCAGGGAAGGAACTTGGCATGCGCGATCTCGTGTCCGTTCCCCCGCTAATTTATCGCTTTTGCATACTGCGGCCACCTTTGCGGCTCAGTATCTGCAAGCCAAATTGTTATGTTGGGGGACCCTAATATGATCATGAATACTCATGTGGATCGTTTGCATGCCTGTCCGACCTCCACAGTCAGCAGCTCGCCCACTTTGTTATCAGCCTGGATTGGGGAAATGGGTTGGTCAGATTTTTGAAGAGAGAAGCATCCAGATTCTGTAGAGTACTCCTGTTTCACTCCCTCCTGTGGTGCATTATCTACGATCGATTATCTGTTTGGCATCCCTGATTTATACTTGGAGTTGTCGATCTATCTCTTATAGCCCCCAGTGTGTTTGATCATGCACCCATATTTGCTCAGTTTAATCTTTTACATGTACTCAGCCCTCGTTTGAAAACGAGAATACAACCCTTCTGGCTTACCCTCCTGACAAATTAGGATAGGATCCCAGACCAACTTCGGAGGTTCCTAGAATTGCATGACGTAGATATGAATCCCTTGCTATTATGGGACACGCTGAAAGCATATCTCAGGGGCTGCCTTAAATCCTCAATTTCTTATGTTAAAAGAGACGCACGGAAAAAGAAGACTCACTTAGCATGAGTGTCAAAGAATCCGAAGCTAGGTTTGTTTTATATGTCTGTGAACGTTCTCATTTATCCAGGTCATGGTATATCTGTAAAGAATAAATCAAGGCACCCCTTTAAAGTGGTGGGGGTTAGACATCTATTGTCTGCTACTTACAATGCTGTCTTGACAACTTTTTCTGGGAGGTCATTATCACCTACTGACTCCAATTAGGACTATGGCATCAGTACCTTTGACCCCATGCTGGGTATAATGACCTAATTACCAAATGTTGATTCAGTTACATATTTATTCATAGAGCATTTGTGTACAAGTCACTCAGAATTGAGAAAGCTCGTTGGAAGAACGAGTGAAACATTTTCAAGAAATCTACAGCAAGTCCAGTTGCCGTGATTTATTGTTTACAGATAAAGGTTTGTTTCAGAATCCTCTGAAGTAAACAGACAGCATTGGTTGCAGAAGGGTAGACTGTATATGGTCCATCTCCATGAAAAAAGTAACCGTAAGCTATTATTTTATAAACAACAAGCCTTTGAGTTGGGAGACAGGGCAGGAAGAGTTCTAGCTCATATTGTTCACAGGAATACAGCTGCTCCGCCTGTCCTGCACATACAGACCCCAAGTGGTGAGTTTAGGGACTCTACCCTAGGCATAGTTGCAGGTTTTGCTGACTTCTACCGTGACTTGTACCGTTCCCAGGTGAGCTACTCAGAGTTGGAACTTGAGGACTACTTAGGTGAGGTAAAGCACCCAAGACTTACAGTAGAGGACAGCAACTTGTTAGCGGAGGATATAACCTTGGAGGTGCAGGAGGCTATTATTGGTTTGGCGAATGGAGAATCTCCTGGACCTGACAGCTTCCCTTGAGGTTTATTCCAAATATGTAGACATTTTGGGTCCCCAGTTGAAAGTCATGTTCAAAGAGGCGTGGCAGGCGGGCAGGCTACTGGATTCATTATGTGAGGCATCTATAGTAGTATTGCTAAAGCCGGACAAGGATAGACTGTGCCTCATATCGTCTGATATCCTTATTAAACTTAGATTACAAAATTCTGACAAAAATATTGGCCAACAGGATCAACAAAATAATAACCCAGATAATACATGACGATCAAACTGGTTTCATACCAGGAAGGTCGGCTTCTAACAATATTCGCAGGGCACAAGTCATAGCCCAAATTGGAACTCATCATGATAGACAATGGGCGATGGCCTCCTTAGATACGGCCAAAGCCTTTGATTCATTGGAGTGGCCATACCTAATGAAAACGTTGGAGAAGTTTGGCTTTGGCCCTAGATTCCTACAATGGATACAGATAATATATACAAATCCTAGGGCCAGTATGATGATTAATGGTACAGCCTCTTTCTCTTTTCCCTTACAACGGGGCACAAGGCAGGGCTGCTCTCTCTCTCCCTACAATTCACAATTGCCATTGAACATCTGGCTCTTCGAATTCATCAGGACTCAATATTTAAAGCGGTAGCAATGGGGAAGAGAAAGGATAGAGTTGATCTGTAAGAGGATGACCTCATATTATTTCTTTGCCACGGGCGATTGCCATTATAGAAAAATGCGGGCACTTCTCGGGATTACATATAAATTGGACTAAGTCAGCTCTGATGCCTCTGTGGCGATCCGATTGGCCTGAGGTTTGCCACAATCTCAAGATAGTGGATCACTTTAAATACCTAGGTATGTTTATTACTAAAGTGCCGAAAGACTCCTACTCTAAAAACATTGCCCCTCTAGAAGCCATCTTTACTGACATTTAGGTGTGGAAAACCCTACCATTATCCATCATGGGTAGGATGAACCTAATAAAAATGATCTTATTACCCAAAGGGCTATATATGTTATAACATGCTGGTACCCTGATATCCCAAAGCTTTTTTGACCGCCTTCACTCACTGATGGTTAACTTTATCTGGGGTAGGACACAAACATGCACTGAACACATTCCAATGATCTAAGCTCCTGGGAGGAGCGGCGTTACCGAACTTTCATTTGTACTTCCTCGTGGGGCAATTGAGGTTTTTGGCTACTTGGGTCAATGGGGAACCCCTTCAGAATATGGAGTACTATCTGCAGAAATACTTAGGCCTGTCCACTCTATGGCCGGTACTTGAAAACCTTGGATCCCTATTGGGACGAATGGTGCAGATCTATAGGCTGGCACAGCAGGTATGGAGAGATGCAAAATTACCTCAGTACCAGGACTGGGCAGATACCATACCTTTGTGGGAGAACCCATTGTTCCCCATTTACAGGGCATAGAGGGACACATACCTGGAAAATATGTGGAATCACCACATTGTGAGATCTATATCAAAATGGAGTTTTACGCTCCTTCTCCCAACTTCAGGAACAATATAGTATAGCATGCATCCAGTTTTTTAAGTATTTACAAGATGCCTCAACTTAGATGTCTTAGATGCTCTTACAATGGTGCCGATTTTTGGCATATGATGTGGGAGTGCAGATATATTAGATCATACTGGCAGGAAGTGCTTGATGTACTCTCATCATTGGGCATAGGCCCAATACCATTATGTCCTAAAGTATGCTTGTTGGGTATTCTGGACAATGATGAGTGGTCTCATAATAATAAAATATTTCTGAGCGAAACTTTGTTTTTCTTGCCCGCAAGGTAATTGCTCTTAAATGGATGGCAGATGATCTACCTACACTAGGGGTTTGGAAAAGGTTAGGGAATCAAGTAATACCCTTTGAAAATGTAATATTTATTCACAGGAAATGCTCTAACAAATTCCAGAAAGTATGGGGTCTTTGGTGTGACTCGCCTCTGACCGCTTCACCCGATTCCATGATCTCCGATGACTCTTAAATCTGGCATAATAAACAGACTTCACACGTTATTAATGCACTTGGTTGCTTTATTGTATTTATGCTGTATATGTGAAGAAATGTTGGTTTACCCTTTTGTATCGACTTGTCTAAGTACGAAAGATACCCTTGTACTACAAGATTCTGTATACTGTATACTCGACTCATGTTCAATTGATCGTACCACGATCTTGCCTTGTTACTCTTTTTCAATAAAACGAGTAAAAAAAAAAAAAGTACCCCTGAGGCCTGCAGTGCATACCTGGCAGTGAAAATAATTCCATTACATTAGTCTGTCACATAGTTGTGTGACCTAAAGCAATTTTTTTTTTCTCTTTCTGACACTGGCACTGCATATCTGACAGTAAAAAGAAAAACAGTAAATACTGCTGTTACATTGTCGGTTGACAAATTTCCATTTTTTTGTGCTAGAAAGTAAAATTTATGGCCTGCGCTGCATTTCTGACAGTCCAATAAAACCGTTAAATACAGCATTTACATTGTTGGTTTAAAAAAGCACACTTTTTGTGCTAGATATTACATTTGCAGCCTACGCTGCATTTCTGACAGTCCAATGAAACCCTTATATATAGAGATGAGCGAACACCTGGATGTTCGGGTTCGAAAAGTTCGCCGAACTTCCCAAAATGTTCGGGTTCGGGATCCGAACTCGTCCCGAACTTTATCCCGAACCCGAACCCCATTGAAGTCAATGGGGACCCGAACTTTTAGGCACTAAAAAGGCTGTAAAATAGTCCAGGATTGGGCTAGAGGGCTGCCAAAGGCAGTAAAATGTAGGTAACTCCCTGCAAACAAATGTGGATAGGGAAATGAATAAAAATAAAATAAATAAAATGTAACCAATATCAATTGGAGACAGGTCTCACAGCAAGGAATCACGCGTCATATCACTCAACACTGGAAAAGGCCACTTTCAGTTATTTCGGCCCCAGCACCCAGACAGAGGAGAGAGGTCCCACAGCAAGGAATCATGCGTCATATCACCCACCACCGGAGAAGGCCACTCAGTTATTTCAGCCAGCACCCAGACCAAGGAGAGAGGTCCTACAGCAAGGAATCATGCGTCATATCAACCACCACTGGAGAAGGCCACTTTCAGTTATTTCGGCCCAGCACCCAGACCGAGGATACAGGTCCCACAGCAAGGAATCATGCGTCATATCACCCACCACTAGAGAAGGCCATTTTTAGTTATTTGGGCCCCAGCACCCAGTCAGAGGAGAGAGGTCCCACAGCAAGGAATCATGCGTCATATCAACCACCACCGGAGAAGGCCACTCTCAGTTATTTTGGCCCAACACCCAGACAGAGGAGAGAGGTCCCACAGCAAGGAATCATGCGTCATATCAACCACCACCGGAGAAGGCCACTCTCAGTTATTTTGGCTCAGCACCCAGTCAGAGGAGAGAGGTCCCACAGCAAGGAATCATGCGTCATATCAACCACCACCGGAGAAGGCCACTTTTAGTTATTTCAGCCCAGCACCCAGACAGAGGAGAGAGGTCCCACAGCAAGGAATCATGCGTCATATCAACCACCACCGGAGAAGGCCACTCTCAGTTATTTCGGCCCAGCACCCAGACAGAGGAGAGAGGTCCCACAGCAAGGAATCATGCGTCATTTCACCCACCACCGGAGAAGGCCATTTTCAGTTATTTAGGCCCCAGCACCCAGTCAGAGGAGAGAGGTCCCACAGCAAGGAATCATGCGTCATATCACCCACCACCGGAGAAGGCCACTCTCAGTTATTTCAGCCCCACCACCCAGACAGAGGAGAGGTTCATTCAACTTTGGGTTGCACCGCAAGATCATGGTAAAGTTAAAAAAATGAGGATTCAATAAAGAAGTGCCCGGAGTACATGAATACATGGTTGAGGGGAGGCAGTTATAAATGTCTATTCTGCACAAGGGAGGGACAGGTCCTGTGGGATCCATGCCTGGTTAATTTTATGAACGTCAGCTTGTCCACGTTGGCTGTGGACAGGCGGCTGCGTTTGTCAGTAATGACGCCCCTGCCGTGCTGAATACACGTTCAGACAAAACGCTGGCAGCCAGGCAGGCCAGCACCTCCAAGGCATAAAATGCTAACTCTGGCCACATGGCCAATTTGGAGACCCAGAAGTTGAATGGAGCCGAACCATCAGTCAGTACGTGGAGGGGTGTGCAGACGCACTGTTCAGCCATGTTAGTGAAATGCTGCCTCCTGCTAACACGTTCCATATCAGTTGGTGGTGCAGTTAGCTGTGGCGTGGAGACAAAACTTTTCCACATTTCTACCATGCTAACCCTGCCCTCAGAGGAGCTGGCCGTGACACAGCTGCGTTGGCGACCTCTTGCTCCTCCTCTGCCTTCGCCTTGGGCTTCCACCTGTTCCCTGTGACATTTGGGAATGCTCTCAGGAGCGCTCTACCAGCATGCGCTTGTACTCGCGCATCTTCCTATCACGCTCCAGTGCAGGGAAGTAAGGTGGGCACATTGTCTTTGTACGTGGGATCCAGCAGGGTGGCAACTCAGTAGTCCGCACACGTTAAAATGTGGGCAACTCTGCTGTCATTGCGCAGGCACTGCAGCATGTAGTCGCTCATGTGTGCCAGGCTCTCCAGAGGTAAGGACAAGCTGTCCTCTGTGGGAGGCGTATCGTCATCGTCCCTCCGTATCCCCCAGCCACGCACCAGTGATGGGCCTGAGCTGTGTCGGGTGCCACCCCGCTGTGAACCTGCTTCATCCTCATCCTCCTCCACCTCCTCCTCATCCTCCTCGTCCTCCAGTAGTGGGCCCTGGCTGGCAACATTTGTACCTGGCCTCTGCTGTTGCAAAAACCTCCTCTGAGCCACTTCTAACAGACTTGGCCTGAAAGTGCTAAAATGACCCTCCTCCTCCTCCTCCTCCTGGGCCACCTCCTCTTCCATCATCGCCCTAAGCGTTTTCTCAAGGAGACATAGAAGTGGTAATGTAACGCTGATAACAGTGTCATCGCCACTGGCCATGTTGGTGGAGTACTCAAACAGCGCAACAGGGCACACAGGTCTCGCATGGA
Source organism: Bufotes viridis (assembly GCA_033119425.1). Taxonomy (NCBI): domain Eukaryota; kingdom Metazoa; phylum Chordata; class Amphibia; order Anura; family Bufonidae; genus Bufotes; species Bufotes viridis. Next base: position 214,362,479 of record CM065591.1, read on the forward strand.
GGCCCAATCATTGGTGGTGAAGTGGTGCTGTTCCGCAGTGCGACTGACGCGTGCGTGCTGCAGCTGAAACTCCACTATGGCCTGCTGCTGCTCGCACAGTCTCTCCAGCATGTGCAAGGTGGAGTTCCACCTCGTGGGCAAGTCGCATATGAGGCGGTGAGCGGGAAGGCCGAAGTTCCGCTGTAGCGCAGACAGGCGAGCAGCGGCAGGATGTGAAGGCCGGAAGCGCGCACAGACGGCCCTCACTTTATGCAGCTGCTCTGACATGTCGGGGTAGTTGTGAATGTACTTCTGCACCACCAAATTCAGCACATGCGCCAGGCAAGGGATGTGCGTCAAACCGGCTAGTCCCAGAGCTGCGACAAGATTTCGCCCATTATCGCACACCACCAGGCTGGGCTTGAGGCCCACCGGCAGAAACCACTCCTCGGTCTGTTGTTCAATACCCCGCCACAACTCCTGCACGGTGTGGGGCCTGTCCCCCAAACATATGAGTTTCAGAATGGCCTGCTGACGTTTACCCCGGGCTGTGCTGAAGTTGGTGGTGAAGGTGTGTGACTGACTGGATGAGCTGGTGGAAGCAGAGGAGGAGGAAGCTGAGTAGGAGGAGGAGGCTACAGGAGGCAAAGAATGATGCCCTGCGATCCTTGGCGGCGGAAGGACGTGCGCCAAGGAACTCTCCGCCTGCAGCCCAGCCGCCACTACATTTACCCAGTGTGCAGTTAGGGAGATATAGCGTCCCTGGCCGTGCTTACTGGTCCATGTATCTGTGGTTAGGTGGACCTTGCCACAGATGGCGTTGCACAGTGCACACTTGATTTTATCGGATACTTGGTTGTGCAGGGTAGGAACGGCTGTCTTGGAGAAGTAGTGGCGGCTGGGAACAACATACTGTGGGACAGCCATGGACATCAGCTGTTTGAAGCTGTCTGTGTCCACCAGCCTGAATGACAGCATTTCAAAGGCCAGTAGTTTAGAAATGCTGGCATTTAGGCCCAGGGCTCGAGGGTGGCTAGGTGGGAATTTTACGCTTTCTCTCCAAGGTTTGTGAGATGGAGAGCTGAACGCTGCCGTGTGACATGGTGGAGATGCTTGGTGACGCAGGTGGTGGTGTCGGTGGCACATCCTCTGTTTGGTGGGCGGCAGGTGCCAACGTTCGTCCCGAAGCGGAGGAAGAGGCCGAGGCAGCAGCAGAAGAGGGAGCAGGGGGAGCCAGAGTGAGTTCCTTGCTTTTAAGGTGTTTACTCTACTGCAGTTCATGCTTTGCATGTAGATGCCTGGTCATGCAGGTTGTGCTAAGGTTCAGAACGTTAATGCCTCGCTTCAGGATCTCATGGCACAGCGTGCAAACCACTCGGGTCTTGTCGTCAGCACATTGTTTAAAGAAGTGCCATGCCAGGGAACTCCTTGAAGCTGCCTTTGGGGTGCTCGGTCCCTGGTGGCGGTGGCCAGTAGCAGGCAAACTCTCTTGGCGGCGGCTGTTCTGCTTTTGCCCCCTGCTCCTTCTTTTGCTACGCTGTTGGCTCGGTCTCATCACTGCCTCTTCTTCTGAACTATGAAAGTCAGTGGCACGACCTTCATTCCATGTGGGGTCTAGGACCTCATCGTCCCCTGCATCGTCTTCCACACAGTCTTCCTCCCTGACCTCCTGTTCGGTCTGCACACTGCAGAAAGACGCAGCAGTTTCATCATCAACAGAGACGTGCGGACTCCGATGAGGTGGTATTCCCATGTCCTCATCTTCAGGAAACATCAGTGGTTGTGCATCAGTGCATTCTATGTCTTCCACCACTGGGGAAGGGCTAGGTGGATTTCCTTGGGAAACCCTGCCAGCAGAGTCTTCAAACAGCATAAGAGACTGCTGCATAACTTGAGGCTCTGACAGTTTCCCTGATATGCATGGGGATGAGGTGACAGACTGATTTGCTTGGTTTTCAGATGCCACCTGTGCGCTTTCTGCAGAAGACTGGGTGGGAGATAATGTTGTGAACATGCTGGATCCACTGTCGGCCACCCAATTGACTAGCGCCTGTACCTGCTCAGGCCTTACCATCCTTAGAACGGCATTGGGCCCCACCAAGTATCGCTGTAAATTCTGGCGGGTACTGGAACCTGAGGTAGTTGGTTCACTAGGACGTGTGGCTGTGGAAGAATGGCCACGTCCTCTCCCAGCACCAGAGGGTACACTAACACCACCACGACCGCGTCCGCGTCCCTTACTAGATGTTTTCCTCATTGTTACCGTTCACCAAGCACCACAATAAGGAAAAAAATATTTGGCCCAATGTATTGATTTCAAATTTAGGCCTTTTTTTACAGGCACCTAACACTATCTGCCTATTTGTTTATGTAGCATATTACACTAATCCAGGCACAGCAGTAACCACTGATTTAGGGGAATATCTCTTTTAGGGATAGTATTTAGGCCCTGGATGAAAGGTATCCTTTTATGGACAGATTTACACTTGGCCTGCAACAGCTGGGACAACAGATTAAGGGTATTGCTATTTTGGCAATTGAATGTCACCCCAGAACAAAATATATGTTTTGGCGGACACTATTATATTTTGCCAGCCACAGCTGAAACCACTGATTTATGGTATTGCTATTTTGGCAATTGAATTTCACCCCAGAACAAAATATATGTTTTTGTGGACACTATGAATCCTGGCCTGCAACAGCTGGGACACCAGATTCAGGGTATTGCTATTTTGGCAATTGAATGTCACCCCAGAACAAAATATATGTTTTGCAAGACACTATGAATCCTGGCCTGCAACAGCTGGGACACCAGATTCAGGGTATTGCTATTTTGGCAATTGAATGTCACCCCAGAACAAAATATATGCTTTGACGGACACTATGAAACGTGGTCTGCAACAGCTGGGACACCAGATTCAGGGTATTGCTATTTTGGCAGATTAATTTCACCCCAGAACAAAATATATGTTTTGCAAGACACTATGAATCCTGGCCTGCAACAGCTGGGACACCAGATTCAGGGTATTGCTATTTTGGCAATTGAATGTCTCCCCAGAACAAAATATATGCTTTGACGGACACTATGAAACGTGGCCTGCAAAAGCTGGGACACCAGATTCAGGGTATTGCTATTTTGGCAATTGAATGTCACCCCAGAACAAAATATATGTTTTTGCGGACACTATGAATCCTGGCCTGCAACAGCTGGGACACCAAATTCAGGGTATTGCTATTTTGGCAATTGAATGTCACCCCAGAACAAAATATATGTTTTGACGGACACTATGAAACGTGGCCTGCAACAGCTGGGACACCAGATTCAGGGTATTGCTATTTTGGCAGATTAATTTCACCCCAGAACTAAATATATGTTTTGGCGGACACTATTCTGTTTTGCCAGCCACAGCTGAAACCACTGATTTATGGTATTGCTATTTTGGCAATTGAATTTCACCCCAGAACAAAATATATGTTTTGGCGGACACTATGAAATCTGGCCTGCAACAGCTGGGACACCAGATTAAGGGTATTGCTATTTTGGCAAATTAATTTCACCCCAGAACAAAATATATGTTTCGGCGGACACTACGAAACTTTGCCTGCAACAGCTGGGACACCAGATTCAGGCTATTGCTATTTTGGCAATTGAATTTCACCACAGAAAATAATCTATCCTTTGCCAGACAGCAGACAGTATTATACTTGTCTAGCCAAAGCTGGAACACCAGATTTAGTGGATTGATATTTGGGCAATTGTATTTAACCCCTTAATAAAATATAGAAATTGCTATCCTGAGTTTCTAGGGGTGACAATTGGCACAGCCAAGCCCCTGATGTAGGATATAGCAAAAAAAAACTAGTATTGATGGACTTGGTGGCAGCTTGTTCTGGTGCACCACAAGTCACAAAATGGCCGCCGATCAACCCAGAAAATAAGTGACAGAAAAACGCTGTGTGCAGCCTAAAAACCAGTGAGCAAGTAACTAGCAGAAGATCAATCATTCACAGCTGTAAATCGATCCGTTTATTAGGTGCTGTTGCTGACTTTACCCTGCTAATCTCGCCCTGACAGAAGCTGCGTCCTCTCCCTACACTAATCAGAGCAGTGTGACGTTTAAATAGAGGCTGGGTCACATGCTGCACTTGGTCAATTACAGCCATGCCATTAGTAGGCATGGCTGTGATGGGCTCTTAGGGCAAGAAGTAAAACGCTAGCTGATTGGCTGCTGTGCAGCCCTTCAGAAAGCGGGAAGTAATCGACGAACAACGAACCCGAACCCGAACTTTTTTGAAAAGGTTCGGGTCCGTGTCCCGGACACCCCAAAATTCGGTACGAACCCGAACGATGCTCGAACTGTTCGCTTATCACTAATCTTGAACTAGGAGGAGGAGGTCCATATGGTTGAGGAGGCGGTGGACGTGGCAGTGTAGGTGGAAGGGGTGGTGGAGGAGGCAGTTGCCTACAACACTGTTTTTTGTTTTTGGTTTTGTTTTTTTCTTCATAAATTTGAGAAAACTCCAAAACATTGGGAAATATAAAAAAGAAAACAAAGAGAAAGTGCGCTGGAATATAACAATGGCTGGGTGAGGCCGGTATACATGTCTATTCTGCACAAGGTACGGACAAGTCCTGTCCATGTCTAGTTCATTTTAATGTACGTGAGCATAAGAGATAAGGCCCCCTGCTGTGCTAAACAAATGTTCAAATAATACACTGGCTGCAGGGCAGGCCAGCACCTCCAAGGCGTAAAGGGCAAGCTCAGGCCATGCGCCCAAATTGGAGACCCAGAAGTTGAATGAGGCAGACCCATCAGTCAGTACGTGTAGGCGTGTGCACACATACTTTTCCACCATGCAAATGTACTATCTAGCTCAAAAAGTGTGTTTTTTTTAACCAAAAATGTAAATGCAGTATTTCATGGTTTTATTGGACTGTCAGAAATGCAGCGCAGGCCGCAAATGTACTATCTAGCACAAAAAGTGTGATTTTTTTTTTTTTCTACCAACAATGTAAATGCAGTATATAAGTAGTGTTGAGCGAACAGTTCGAGCATCGTTCGGGTTCGTACCGAATTTTGGGGTGTCCGGGACACGGACCCGAACCCGGACATTTTCAAAAAAGTTCGGGTTCGGGTCCGTTGTTCGGCGATTTCTTCCCGCTTTCTAATGGCATGGCTGTGATTGGCCAAGTGCAGCATGTGACCCAGCCTCTTTTTAAGCTGGAGTCACGTAGCGCCGCACGTCACACTGCTCTGATTAGTGTAGGGAGAGGACGCAGCTTCTGTCAGGGCGAGATTAGGCAGGGTAAAGTCAGCAACAGCACCTAATGAACGGATCGATCTACAGCTGTGAATGATTGATCTTCTGCTAGTTACTTGCTCACTGGTTTTTAGGCTGCACACAGCGTTTTCTGTCACTTATTTTCTGGGTTGATCGGCGGCCATTTTGTGACTTGTGGTGCACCAGAACAAGTTGCCACCAAGTCCATCAATCCATCAATACTAGTTTTTTTTGCTATATCCTACATAAGGGGCTTGGCTGTGCTAATTGTCACCACTAGAAACTCAGGATAGCAATTTCTATATTTTATTAAGGGGTTAAATACAATTGCCCAAATACCAATCCCTAAATCTGGTGTTCCAGCTTAGGCTAGACAAGTATAATACTGTCTGCTGTCTGGCAAAGGATAGATTATTTTCTGTGGTGAAATTCAATTGCCAAAATAGCAATAGCCTGAATCTGGTGTCCCAGCTGTTGCAGGCAAAGTTTCAGTAGTGTCCGCCAAAACATATATTTTGTTCTGGGGTGAAATTAATTTGCCAAAATAGCAATACCCTGAATCTGGTGTCCCAGCTGTTGCAGGCCAGATTTCATAGTGTCCGCCAAAACATATATTTTGTTCTGGGGTGAAATTAATCTGCCAAAATAGCAATACCCTGAATCTGGTGTCCCAGCTGTTGCAGGCCAGGTTACATAGTGTCCGCCAAAACATATATTTTGTTCTGGGGTGAAATTAATTTGCCAAAATAGCAATACCCTGAATCTGGTGTCCCAGTTGTTGCAGGCCAGGTTTAATAGTGTCCGCCAAAACATATATTTTGTTCTGGGGTGAAATTAATTTGCCAAAATAGTAATACCCTGAATCTGGTGTCCCAGCTGTTGCAGGCCAGGTTTCATAGTGTCCGCCAAAACATATATTTTGTTCTGGGGTGAAATTAATCTGCCAAAATAGCAATACCCTGAATCTGGTGTCCTAGCTGTTGCAGGCCAGATTTCATAGTGTACGTCAAAACATATATTTTATTCTGGGGTGACATTCAATTGCCAAAATAGCAATACCCTGAATCTGGTGTCCCAGCTGTTGCAGGCCAGGATTTATAGTGTCCACAAAAACATATATTTTGTTCTGGCCTGGGGTGAAATTCAATTGCCAAAATAGCAATACCATAAATCAGTGGTTTTAGCTGTGGCTGGCAAGATATAATAGTGTCCGCCAAAACATATATTTTGTTCTGGGGTGACATTCAATTGCCAAAATAGCAATACCCTGAATCTGTTGTCCCAGCTGTTGCAGGCCAAGTGTAAATCTGTCCATAAAAGGATACCTTTCATCCAGGGCCTAAATACTATCCCTAAAAGAGATATTCTCCTAAATCAGTGGTTACTGCTGTGCCTGGATTAGTGTAATACGCTACATAAACAAATAGGCAGATAGTGTTAGGTGCCTGTAAAAAAAGGCCTAAATTTGAAATCAATACATTGGGCCAAATATGTTTTTTCCTTATTGTGGTGCTTGGTGAACGGTAACAATGAGGAAAACATCTAGTAAGGGACGCGGACGCGGTCGTGGTGGTGTTAGTGTACCCTCTAGTGCTGGGAGAGGACGTGGCCATTCTGCCATAGCCACACGTCCTAGTGAACCAACTACCTCAGGTTCCAGTACCCGCCAGAATTTACAGCGATATTTGGTGGGGCCCAATGCCGTTTTAAGGATGGTAAGGCCTGAGCAGGTACAGGCGCTAGTCAATTGGGTGGCCGACAGTGGATCCAGCATGTTCACAACGTTATCTCCCACCCAGTCTTCTGCTGAAAGCGCACAGGTGGCACCTGAAAACCAAGCCCATCAGTCTGTCACATCACCCCCATGCATATCAGGGAAACTGTCAGAGCCTCAAGTTATGCAGCAGTCTCTTATGCTGTTTGAAGATTCTGCTGGCAGGGATTCCCAAGGGAATCCACCTAGCCCTTCCCCAGTGGTGGAAGACATAGAATGCACTGATGCACAACCACTGATGTTTCCTGATGATGAGGACATGGGAATACCACCTCATCGGAGTCCGCACGTCTCTGATGATGACGAAACACAGGTTCCAACTGCTGAGTCTTTCTGCAGTGTGCAGACCGAACAGGAGGTCGGGGAGGAAGACTGTGTGGAAGACGATGCAGGGGACGGTGAGGTCCTAGACCCCACATGGAATGAAGGTCGTGCCACTGACTTTCATAGTTCAGAGGAAGAGGCAGTGGTGAGACTGAGCCAACAGCGTAGCAGGGGGAAAAAGAAGGAGCAGGGGGCAAAAGCAGACCAGCCGCCGCCAAGAGAGTTCGCCTGCTACTGGCCATCGCCACCAGAGACCGAGCACCCCAAAGGCAGCTTCAAGGAGTTCCCTGGCATGGCACTTCTTTAAACAATGTGCTGACGACAAGACCCGAGTGGTTTGCACGCTGTGCCATGAGATCCTGAAGCGAGGCATTAACGTTGTGAACCTTAGCACAACCTGCATGACCAGGCATCTACATGCAAAGCATGAACTGCAGTGGAGTAAACACCTTAAAAGCAAGGAACTCACTCAGGCTCCCCCTGCTCCCTCTTCTGCTGCTGCCTCGGCCTCTTCCTCCGCCTCGGGACGAACGTTGGCACCTGCCGCCCACCAAACAGAGGATGTGCCACCGACACCACCACCTGCGTCACCAAGCATCTCCACCATGTCACACGGCAGCGTTCAGCTCTCCATCTCACAAACCTTGGAGAGAAAGCGTAAAATTCCCACCTAGCCACCCTCGAGCCCTGGGCCTAAATGCCAGCATTTCTAAACTACTGGCCTTTGAAATGCTGTCATTCAGGCTGGTGGACACAGACAGCTTCAAACAGCTGATGTCCATGGCTGTCCCACAGTATGTTGTTCCCAGCCGCCACTACTTCTCCAAGACAGCCGTGCCTTCCCTGCACAACCAAGTATCCGATAAAATCAAGTGTGCACTGCGCAATGCCATCTGTGGCAAGGTCCACCTAATCACAGATACGTGGACCAGTAAGCACGGCCAGGGACGCTATATCTCCCTAACTGCACACTGGGTAAATGTAGTGGCGGCTGGGCCGCAGGCGGAGAGTTCCTTGGCGCACGTCCTTCCGCCGCCAAGGATCGCAGGGCATCATTCTTTGCCTCCTGTAGCCTTATCCTCCTACTCGGCTTCCTCCTCCTCTGCTTCCACCAGCTCATCCAGTCAGCCACACACCTTCACCACCAACTTCAGCACAGCCCGGGTAAACGTCAGCAGGCCATTCTGAAACTCATATGTTTGGGGGACAGGCCCCACACCGCGCAGGAGTTATGGTGGGGTATTGAACAACAGATCGACGAGTAGTTTCTGCCGGTGGGCCTCAAGCCCGGTCTGGTGGTGTGCGATAATGGGCGAAATCTCGTCGCAGCTCTGGGACTAGCCGGTTTGACGCACATCCCTTGCCTGGCGCATGTGCAGAAGTTCATTCACAACTACCCCGACATGTCAGAGCTGCTGCACAAAGTATGGGCCGTCTGTGCGCGCTCCGGCCTTCACATCCTGCCGCTGCTCGCCTGTCTGCGCTACAGCGGAACTTCGGCCTTCCCGCTCACCGCCTCATATGCGACGTGCCCACCAGGTGGAACTCCACCTTGCACATGCTGGAGAGACTGTGCGAGCAGCAGCAGGCCATAGTGGAGTTTCAGCTGCAGCACACACGCGCCAGTCGCACTGCGTGAACAGCACCACTTCTCCACCAATGATTGGGCCTCCATGCAAGACCTGTGTGCCCTGTTGCGCTGTTTCGAGTACTCCACCAACATGGCCAGTGGCGATGACACCGTTATCAGCGTTACAATACCACTTCTATGTCTCCTTGAGAAAACGCTTAGGGCGATGATGGAAGAGGAGGTGGCCCAGGAGGAGGAGGAGGAGGAGGATGAGGGGTCATTTTTAGCACTTTCAGGCCAGTCTGTTAGAAGTGGCTCAGAGGGAGTTTTTTTGCAACAGCAGAGGCCAGGTACAAATGTGGCCAGCCAGGGCCCACTACTGGAGGACGAGGTGGAGGTGGAGGAGGATGAGGATGAAGCAGGTTCACAGCGGGGTGGCACCCGACACAGCTCAGGCCCCTCACTGGTGCGTGGCTGGGAGGATACGGAGGATGATGACGATACGCCTCCCACAGAGGACAGCTTGTCCTTTCCTCTGGGGAGCCTGGCACACATGAGCGACTACATGCTGCAGTGCCTGCTCAACGACAGCAGAGTTGCCCACATTTTAACGTGTGTGGACTACTGGGTTGCCACCCTGCTGGATCCCCAGTACAAAGACAATGTGCCCACCTTACTTCCTGCACTGGAGCGTGATAGGAAGATGCGCGAGTACAAGCGCACGCTGGTAGAGGTGCTCCTGAGAGCATTCCCAAATGTCACAGGGGAACAGGTGGAAGCCCAAGGCGAAGGCAGAGGAGGAGCAAGAGGTCGCCAACACAGCTGTGTCACGGCCAGCTCCTCTGAGGGTAGGGTTAGCATGGCAGAAATGTGGAAAAGTTTTGTCTCCGCAACAGCTAACTGCACCACCACCTGATACGGAACGTGTTAGCAGGAGGCAGCATTTCACTAACATGGTTGAACAGTACGCCTGCACACCCCTCCACGTACTGACTGATGGTTCGGCCCCATTCAACTTCTGGGTCTCCAAATTGTCCACGTGGCCAGAGTTAGCATTTTATGCCTTGGAGGTGCTGGCCTGCCCGGCGGCCAGCATTTTGTCTGAACGTGTATTCAGCATGGCAGGGGCGTCATTACTGACAAACGCAGCCGCCTGTCCACAGCCAACGTGGACAAGCTGACGCTCATAAAAATGAACCAGGCATGGATCCCACAGGACCTGTCCCTCCCTTGTGCAGAATAGACATTTATAACTGCCTCCCCTCAACCATGTATTCTTGTACTCCAGGGCACTTCTTTATTGAATCCTCATTTTTTAACTTTACCATGATCTTGCGGTGCAACCCAAAGTTGAATGAACCTCTCCTCTGTCTGGGTGCTGGGCCGAAATTAACTGAGAGTGGCCTTCTCCGGTGGTGGTTGATATGACGCATGATTCCTTGCTTTGGGACCTCTCTCCTCTGTCTGGGTGCTGGGCCGAAATAACTGAGAGTGGCCTTCTCCGGTGGTGGTTGATATGACGCATGATTCCTTGCTGTGGGACCTCTCTCCTCTGTCTGGGTGCTGGGCCGAAATAACTGAAAGTGGCCTTCTCCAGTGTTGAGTGATATGACACATGATTCCTTGCAGTGGGACCTCTCTCCAATTCATATTGGTTAAATTTTATTTATTTTATTTTATTATACAGCCTTTTTAGTGCCTGAAAGTTCGGGTCCCCATTGACTTCAATGGGGTTCGGGTTCGGGATAAAGTTCGGGTCGAGTTCGGATCCCGAACCTGAACATTTTCGGGAAGTTCGGCCGAACTTCTCGAACCCGAACATTCAGGTGTTCGCTCATCTCTATTCAAGATTACTATTTTAAATTTTTATTAATTTTATTTTGTCATTTTTCACTATCCACATTTGTTTGCAGGACACTTGTCATGCTCTTACCCACATTTTGCAGCCCTCTAGCCCTTTTCATGACTCTTTTAGAGCCATTTTAGTGCCCGAAAGTTCGGGTCCCAATTGACTTAAATGGGGTTCGGGTCCTGAACTCGGCGAACCCGAACTTCCAGGTGTCCGCTCAATTCTAGTTAATAGATCGCCTCTTAGTCGTCTTTTTTCAAAAGTGAATAACACTAATTTTGATAATCTTACTGGGTACTGTAGTCCACAAATTCCAGTTATTACTTTAATTGCCCTCCTCTGAACCCTCTTCAGCTCTGCTATGTCTGCCTTGTTCATAGGAGCACAGAACTTTACACAGTACTCCATGTGTGGTCTGACTAGTAATTTGTAAAATGGCAGGACTATGTTCTCATCACGGCCCCTTTTGATGCAACGCATTATCTTATTGGCCTTGGCAGCAGCTACCTGACACTGGTTTCTGCAGCTTAGTTTGCTGTCCAAAAATTCCTAAGTCCTTTTCCATGTCAGTGTTACCCAGTGTTTTACCATTTAACATCTACTGGTGACATTTATTTTTTCTTCCTTCCCATGTGCATAACCTTACATTTGTCAGTGTTAAACTTCATTTGCCAGTTCTCTCCCTAAGTCTCCAATCTGTCCAGATCCATCTGTAGCAGTGTACTGTATTTTTCCGTGGTAATTACTTTACACAGTTAGGTGTGATCTACAATAATTGATATTTTACTGTTCAAGCCTTCTACAAGATCATTAATTAATATATTGGAGAGAACAGGGTCCAATACTGACCCCTGAGGTACCTCACTAGTGACAGTGACCCAATCTGAGTATATACTGTTAATAACCACCCTCTAATAACCCACGTGCAGGTTGTGCAGGTGTCCTGAGGACATTTTTGAGACATTTTTGCCCATATAGAATATTTTGGCATCTTTAGTGGATTTGAAAACTACCTGTGTATACAAAATAATCGTCTCAAAAACACATAGGGAGTAGTGATGAGCGAGCACCAAAGTATTCGCGTGTTTGGGCCAAACACATAGCTATATTCGTGTGCTCGGACGAGCACCCGAGTATAATGAAGTCAATGGGAGACAACCAGGCACCCCATGCTCTGAAGATGGGAGGGTGCCTGGTCCATTGGAAAAGATCTGAAAGTGACAGAAACACCAGCGAAAAGGATCAGGAACAGCATGAGGACGATGTCTGGATGAATCTTGGACTCCCAGGTCGCTGATGGGAACCATGTTGTCCGAGTTGTATGCTACTTTTACAGTTTGACAAAAATACGCCCAATACCCCCCCAGAAAATCACATTTTCAGGAAAAAATGTTAGGAAGAATTCTTTCCTGTATGTTAAATTGTATATAAAGTGCAAGTGCTGACAACAATTACAAGCGGGACGCTCTCAAAACAGCCTGTATATCACATAAAGAAGGGCCCCGTTCCAATTGTGGTGCAATTGTTCAGGAAGTGGGACTCCTACACTCATAAAGCCTATGCACTAAGTTAAAGGGCTGCCAAAAATTACAGGGAATCAGCACTACAATATACCTTTTATTACACATAAAGGAGGGCATCATACACACCCTTGAAAATTATTATGATTGATGGCCTGCTGGTCACCCTCAAAAACATTTGGAGTAAGAGCCGGCTTGTGACCCTATAAAACATTATGGGCGAGGGGCTGCTGGTGAGCTGACCCTCTAAAAGATTATGGTTTAGGGCCTGCTGGTGAGCTGACCCACTAAAACATTATGGTTTAGGGCCTGCTGGTGAGCTGACCCTCTAAAACATTATAGGTGAGGGCCTGCTGGTGAGATGACCCTCTAAAACATTATAGGTGAAGGCCTGCTGTGAGTGAACCCTCTAAAACATTGTGGGGGAGGGCCTGCTGGTGAGCTTACCCTCTTTAAAAATTGTAGTAGAGGGATTATATACAATCTGGAGGAGGAGGAGACGAAAACAAGATTCAACTATATACACATTTTTTTGTGGGGGAAAAGGTGCATGGGAATACACTACAATAGACTGAGTACATTATAAACAATACATTAAAATTGCCTTTATGTTCATCATCAGCTCAGCTCTCCTCTGGTGGAGTTGAGAAGTCAGGGGCAATCCAGGCCTTGTTCATTTTTATCTGAGTGAACCTGTTAGCATTGTCAGTGGACAAGCGGATACGCTTATCAGTTATAAAGCCACCAGCACCACTAAATACACGTTCAGATAAAACGCTGGCAGCAGGGCAGGCCAGCACCTCCATGGCATAGAGTGCAAGTTCATGCCATGTGTCCAGCTTGGACACCCAGTAGTTGTAAGGCACTGAGGGATCATTTAGGACGCTGACACAGTCTGCGATGTATTCCTTCACCATCTTCCAAAACTTTTCTCTCCTTGTAGCACTAGGTCGTGCTTCAGGGTGAGGTTGCTGGCGGGTGTCATGAAAGTGTCCTATGCCTTGGAGAGTGTTGCCCTGCCTTTGTTGGAACTGTTGTGTGTTCCCTTTTCTCCCTTCCTCGGTTGCCTAAGGAAGTATGGACTCTAGCAGCCGCGTTGTTAGATAGAAACATTTGGATAAATCTCTGGTATTGCACCGTTTTACTCATCCTCTCCACCACAGGAATGAGAGATGAGAAGTTCTCTTTGTAGTGGGGGTCAAGAAGGGTGAACACCCAGTAATCTGTGTTATCTAAAATGCATATAACAAGAGGGTCGCGGTGGAGGCAGCTTAACATGAAGTCAGCCATGTGTGCCAGAGTACCAACAAGCAAGACGTTGATGTCCCCTCATCCTCCTCTTCTTTTGCCCCTCTACGCTGAACAGATGGAATTAAAGTTCCATGGGTACTACCCTCTGTAGCAGAGACAACTGTCTCCAGCTCCTCCTCCTCCTCCTCTTCATGGCCAAATTTGTGCTGAGAAGACGAACTGTGGGTGGTCTGGCTATTACCCTGTGTAATGTTCTCCTCCATTTTCTCGTCTGTCACATTCAGAGCGTCCTCCTTAATTGTGAGCAGCAATCGTTTGAGTAGACACAGCAGTGCAATGGTTATGCTGATAATAGCGTTATCGCCACTAACCATCTGTGTGGATTTATCAAAGTTTTTAAAACCTCACAGAGGTCTGACATCAGTGCCCACTCCTCACTTGTGAATAGTCGCAGTTGATTGGAAAGGTGATGACCTATGTAGCAGCTGATATTCCATAACTGCCCTCTGCTGCTCACAAAGCCTGGCCAACATGTAGAACGTAGAGTTACAGCGTGTGCTCACGCCGCACAACAGTCAGTGAGCTGGAAGCCGCAAGCGCTGCTGCAGAGTTGACAGACCGGCTGAAGCTGTGGACGACTTGCGAAAATGGGCACACACACGGCACGCCTTCACTAGTAGCTCTGCCAAATTGGGGTAGGTTTTTCTAAACCGCTGAACCACTAAGTTTAAGACATGGGCTAGGCATAGGATGTGTGTCAGGTTGCTTAGCTCCAAAGCCGCCTCCAACTTATGGCCATTGTCAGACACAACCATGCCTGGTTGTAGGTTGAGTGTATCTGGTCCCTAATACCCTGCCACAGCTCTGCGGCGGTGTGCTGTTTGTCCCCTAAGCAGATCAGCCTCAGCATTCGGCCCACTTATTAGGGTGCTTGGATGCCATGTGGCAGATCATGCTGGTGGTGGTGTGGTTGCTAGTGTTTATGCCCTGACTCATTTTTGTACGGCATAGGTTGCAAACTACTACTCTTTTGTCATCTGCGCTTTCCTCAAAAAAAAGCACCATACTGCGGAACACCTACCCCTTGGCAAGGTGATTTACGCATGTTGGTGCTCCGTGTAACGGTTGTGGGTCTGTTTGGTGTGGGCTGACTTCTCCCTTTTGCAACCCCCCTGCCTCTTCCAGACTGTTGCAGTGCTGCGGATCCCTATCCCTCTGTACTGCTGTCCTCGCTCGGCTGTTCACCTTCCCATGTATGGTCAGTGACCTCATCGTCCACCACCTCCTCTTTCACTTCCTCACTCTGCTCATCCTCCTGACTTGACCTAACCCCAACCTCAGTTATTGTCAACTGTGTCTCATCATCATCCACCTAGTGAACAAATGATTGCTGTTCACCACCGTCATCTTCTTGAGACTGTGAATGCTCAAGAGGTTGGGAATCAGGGCACAATATTTCTGCTGACAGATGTACATACCTTTAAAATCTGTTTTTGATGTGTTTTTTCAGGCTGCAGTGGTACATCTCTGTGCCACTACAATTAAATCTGACCTATAGATGGTAATGCTTTACAGGTTTAAAGATTTTTTTTTCAGTAATGTTCATACTAATTTTGTTTTCTTTTAGAACAATTTGCAAAGAGATCCGAAGAAATGCAGAAACAAAATTCTTAAGAACCCCAAGTTCTGGATAGTACTGACTTTTCTACTGGCCATACTTGTAACAATTATCAGCCTCATACTCTATTCAAGTAAGTGAATCTAAAGCTCAAATATAACACATGCATAAAGTGCCTTACACAAGTATTGAACCCTTAATAACTTGACATATGGATTTTGTGTGTTTTACCACCTGGAGATTTTTAATAGAGGTTTTTTTTTGTATGACTTGCATTTTTTTTATTTATAGGAAAGCATATAACACCTCTCTCCACTGCCTTAATGTCACTTCCTCTGAAGAGTAGTATGAGGAAAGTACATTTGTACAAAAATTGTGATTCAAAAATATCATTAAAAATGCTCTACAACACATGGGCACTTGTGTTTCTTCAAGCAAGGCTAAAAACTAATGGATGTCTGTTTTTAAAATGTGAATTCAAAAGGTTTTAGAATTAATAAGCTTATGAAGGCTAAGTAAATAAATATATTTACTAAGTGTGATTAAATATAAGGTAAAACAGACAAATCACATACAGAGTAGTAAAAAAATTAAATAATCATCCCTGGTCTACACATATAATATGAGGAGCGACTCTGAGTCCGCCATGACGTAGAATATGGCGTACACCCCAGAGTGATAAAATAGATAAGGATATCAATTCATCCTACCAGGATGACTTCTTCAATTAAGTTCCAAATAAATGTCTCTGTTTGCTAGGTTTGTACCTTTCAGCCCCTCCTCCAGTGTGCGGCATGCATGTCTCTGAGATAACCACTCAGGAATTTAGCTTTCTCTGCACAACAGGGGTTGGGTTGGGGGGTTTGTGTATGTTCAAGGAATATCATGACAAAGAATACGGAAGATAATTTAAAAGGCTTGTTGTATTTGTAAAGGCACCACCTGCTTTTACCATATCATGTATTTAGAAACAGGAAAAAAAATTTTTGTTTACAGCGTTAAAGGGGTTGTGCAGCATTTTATATTGATGACCTATGCTCAGGATAGGTCATCAATATCTGGTCTGTGGGAATGTGACACCCAGCACCTCTGCCGATTAGCTGTTTGAAGAGGAGGCGGCGCCCCATGCAAGCACTGCTTCCTTTTAAGGGCTACTGTGTGTGTTTCACAGCAGCAAGATATTTTTATTTTATAACTATTAGTGACATATACTGTACATCATCCGCAGACTGACTCTTTAATAATCTGGGTCACATCTAGTGTCCATAATCCGAGGTGTAACCATCCCCTGTTTTCTATCCAGTTTGTGTGGTATGAAGTCCTGCTACAGTCCTGCAATTACATTGCGCCTCATCTCAGAAGTGCATTGTAATGACAATTATTCGTTCCATTCATTTAAATGGAACAAGCACTTGTAATTAAACTATGCCACTGCTCCACAGGAGACAATGCATAGTGTAAAGACCTCCTTGTCCCTAGGATAGGTTATAAATTTAAATCGCTTCACAACCCCTTTAAATCATTAGATAACAAATTTGGTTTTAGTGTAGTGAATGTGATGCTACCGTGGCTCACACATCCGCATAGTACTTGGCAACAAGGCTGCTGCATCCCAACCGCAGCAGGACTGCTCCATGTGGTCATAACCTTATAACAGAAACACAGTAGCAGGACTTCATACCACACAAACTGGATAGAAAACAGGGGATGGTTACACCTCGGATTATGGACACTAGATGTGACCCAGATTATTAAAGAGTCAGTCTGCGGATGATGTACAGTATATGTCACTAACAGTTATAAAATAAAAATATTTTGCTGCTGTGAAACACACACAGTAGCCCTTAAAAGGATTTTGGGTTCTTTGAAAAGCTTTTGGTATTAAATACAGCACTATCTGTCCCTTCCTTAGCACAGATGTCCCCGACACTGCTGTTAAATATATTGTTGATCTAAAACACACACACACAGTAATCCTTAAAAGGACTTTTGGATATTTGAAAAGCTTTCTCTAACTAAAATCACTGAAATTCACTCCCTGCTCTGTCTTTCCTTCCTACCTAATGCTCTCCGTGTCTACGTCTGAGCCGAACATGCGTCATCAGGTGCTATATATTTGGCTAGCTAATCACTGTAATGCCAGCAGCCGACATGGCTACTGGCATTACAGTGAGGGCAGTACTTACCTGCACCTTTTATTGGCTGCGTAAAACCCGTGAAACGTGTAGGGCGGAGACTCGAGCATTTTGCTGGAGCACATGCGGTACTCGTCCGAGTACTGCATGTGCCGAGCATAGCGATGCTCGAGCTGAACAGATATTCGGCCGAGCATGCTCGCTCATCACTAATAGGGAGCTTTCTGCTCTGGTCTTGATATGCCCTGCACTGCCAGAGGATGTCCCTGCTTCATACGTAGATTAGTCGCATCCTCCTGCAGTCCGTGCGCCTTTTTGAAAAGTGAGTGCGGCGTAAAACCTGGGAGATGCAACAATATTTTAAAAAGTTACAAACACATAGCGGATCATTTATTAACCAGAAATATGTCTATATTAGGCGTATTTCTGCCGCAGGTTGTGATGCAAAGATCCTTTGTGCCGCAATCTGTGACCTTTTCCCCGCTCATGTCAGGTCTAAAAAAGTTTAGTGAATGTGATGCTACCGTGGCTCACACATCCGCATAGTACTTGGCAACAAGGCTGCTGCATCCCAACCGCAGTAGGGCTGCTCCATGTGGTCATAACCTTATAACAGAAACACTGTAGCAGGACTTCATACCACACAAACTGGATAGAAAACAGGGGATGGTTACTCTCAAACGGTGCAACATATGTACAGCCTCATAAACTGACACAGAGTAGAAACAGACATATGTAGAAATAAGTGCACACCCAATTTATAACCAAATTAACCTCTTCAGGACCTTGCCATTTTTCACCTGAAGGACCAGGATGTTTTTGCAAATCTAATGTAATTGTATGTGGTAATATAACTTTGGTAAATTTGAGTCGATATGTTTCTATGTTTCATCTTAAATTATAAAAAATAATAATCCCAAATTAAGGAAATTTTGGAAGACTTTGCAATTTTCAAAATTTTTATTTTTCAGCTTTTAAGATGGAGAGTGATACCTCATAATATAGTAACATAGCACATAGTTTCTAAACTGAAAAAAGTCATCTGTCCATCTAGTTCAGCCTGTTATCCTGCAAGTTGATCCAGAGGAAAGCAAAAAAAAAAATAACTGTGAGGTAGAAGCCAATTTCCCCCACTTTAGGGGAAAAAAATTCCTTTCCGACTACAATCAGGCAATCAGAATAACTCCCTGGATCAACGACCCATCTCTAGTAGCTAAAGACTATAATATTATTACACTCCGGAAATATATCCAGGCTCCTCTTGAACTCATTTAATGAACTCACCATCACCACCTCCTCAGGCAGAGAGTTCCATAGTCTCACTGCTCTTACCATAAATAATCCTCTTCTATGTTTGTGTACAATTTTAGAATTTCACATTTTTGCACAGATTTTCCATTTTAATTCATTTTTCCTCTAATGATGAAAGGGTTAACAGCCAAACAAATATTGATTGTCCTAATTCTGTATTTCATAGAAACACCCCATAGGCAAATGGCAGGGCTCAGAATAGAAGGAGCACCATATGTTTTTTGGAGGCACCATATCATGCTTGAAGAGCCACTGAGGTACCCCCTACAGTGGAAAACCCCAACACTCCTCACATCATTTTTTTGAGGGGTGTATTGAGAGCTTAGGTGTTTCATAGAATTTAGAAATGGGGCTGTAAAAATAAAAAATTAATTTTTTTCAAATAAAATGTTTATTTAGCTCCAGATTTTTTTTTATTTTCACAAGGGGTAGAAGGGAAAAAAAAGCACCCCACATTTTGTTAACCATTTTCTCCTGAATACAGCAGCACCCTATGTGTGGTCATGAAATGCTGTATGAAAAAACGGCAGGGCTCAAAAAAGAAGAAGCACCATATAGCTTTTGGAGGGCAGATTTCGCTGGAATAATTTTTAGACACCATGTCGCATTTTAAAACCACCTGATCTTCCCCTACAGTAGAAATCCCCAAAAGTGACCTAATTTTGGAAACTATACCTCCCCAGGGAATTTTTAAACAGGTGTAGTGAGAACTTTGGCCCAACAGGTTTTTATAGAATTTAGAAATAGTTGGCCGTCAAAATGTGGCATATTTTACAAGAAAATATTGATTTTAGCCCACTTTTTTTTTTATAGGGGTAACAGGAGAAAAGCACCCTTCAATTTGTTATGCATTTTCAACTGAATATGATAACATCTTATACGTTGTAATAAACTGCTGTATGGGCACATGGCAGGGATCAGAAGGGAAGGAACACTATATGGCTTTTGGAGGGCAGATTTCACTAGAATAATTTTTACATGTCATGCGTCATTTGTACAGATTCTGAGATACCGCTATAGTGGAAACACTCAAAAGTGACTCCATTTATGAAACTATACACCTCCAGGAATTTTTAAAGGAGTGTAGTGAGCACCTTGGCCCAACAGGTATTTCATAGAATTTAGAAACTCTTGTCTGTGAAACTGGAAAATTAAATTTTTTTTACCAAGTTTTTCATTTTTACAAGGGGTAATATCACCACACTATTTGTTACCTATTTTCCCCTAAATAAGACAACACCCTATATGTAGTCATAAAGTGCTGTATGGGCATAGCACATGGCTCGAAAGGGCAAGAGCGCCATGTGCCATGTGCATTTGAGGCCTAGTTGGGTGATTTATAATGCAACTAGCAACTACACAGTCTCTGAGGGTATATAAAAAAATTTACGCAGATATGCCATTTTACTGACCAATATGTTGTGCCCAGTGTGTGCCAGTATGAAAAGCAACCCCTATTTTTATTATGCTGAGCTTCCTAGTTTTATAAAAATCCTACATGTGGCCCTAATCTATTGCCTGGACATACCACAGGGCTCATGAGTAGAGTTGAGCGAACACCTGGATGTTCGGGTTCGAGAAGTTCGGCCGAACTTCCTGAAAATGTTCGCGATCTGAACTCCACCCGAACTTCACCCCAAACCCCATTGAAGTCAATGGGGACCCGAACTTTTGGGCACTAAAAAGGCTGTCTTAGCAACTTGGAGGAGGAGAAGGTGGAATAGGAGGTTGGGGTGGCATCAGGTGGGAATGCTATGGGAGTTGAAGTTCTCATCACAGCCAAAAAGGATTAATGTCTGCCTGCAGTGCCACAGGCCTTATTCACAGACTGAGGGCCATGGCACCCAAATGAAGCAGAGGTTCATTCAACTTTGGGTTGCCCCGCAAAATAATGGTAAAATGAAAAAAAGAGCATTCAATAAAGAAGTGCCCTGGAGTACAAGAATATATGGTTAAGGGAAGGTAGTTATAAATGTCTATTCTGCACAAGGGATAGACAGGTCCTGTGGGATCCATGCCTGGTTCATTTTTATGAACATCAGCTTGTCCACGTTGGCTGTGGACAGGCGGCTACGTTTGTCAGTAATGACACCACCTGCCATGCTGAATACACATTCAGACAAAACACTGGCCGCCGGGCAGGCCAGCACCTCCAAGGCATGAAAGGCTAGCTCTGGCCACGTGGACAATTTGGAGACCCAGAAGTTGAATGGAGCCGAACCATCAGTCAGTACGTGGAGGGGTGTGCAAACGTACTGTTCCACCATGTTAGTGAAATGCTGCCTCCTGCTAACACGTTCCGTATCAGGTGGTGGTGCAGTTAGCTGTGGCGTGGAGACAAGACTTTTCCACATCTCTGCCATGCTAACCCTGCCCTCAGAGGAGCTGGCCGTTACACAGCTGCATTGCCGACCTCTTGCTCCTCCTCTGCCTTCACCTTGGGGTTCCACTTGTTCCCCTGTGACATTTGGGAAAGCTCTCAGTAGCGTGTCTACCAATGTGTGCTTGTACTCGCGCATCTTCCTATCACGCTCCAGTGCAGGAAGTAAGGTGGGCACATTGTCTTTGTACCGGGGATCCAGCAGGGTGGCAACCAAGTAGTCTGCACAAATGTGGGCAACTCTGCTGTCGTTGCACAGGCACTGCAGCATGTAGTCGCTCATGTGTACCAGGCTGCCCAGAGGTACAGACAAGCTGTCCTCTGTGGGAGGCGTATCGTCATCGTCCTCTGTTTCCTCCCAGCCACGCACCAGTGATGGGCCCGAGCTGCGTTGGGTGCCACCCCGTTGTGAACATGCTTCATCCTTATCCTCATCCTCCTCCACCACCTCATCCTCGTCCTCCTCGTCCTCCTGGAGTGGGCCCTGGCTGGCCACATTTGTACCTGGCCTCTGCTGTTGCAAAAAACCTCCCTCTGAGCCCCTTATAAGAGACTGGCCTGAAAGTGCTAAAAATGACCCCTCTTCCTCCTCCTCCTCCTGGGCCACCTCCTTTTCCATCATCGCCCTAAGTGTTTTCTCAAGGAGACATAGAAGTAGTATTGTAACGCTGATAACAGCGTCATCGCCACTGGCCATGTTGGTGGAGTACTCGAAACAGCGCAGACAGGCGAGCAGCAGCAGGATGTGAACGCCAGAAGCACGCACAGACGGCACGCACTTTATGCAGCAGCTCTGACATGTCGGGGTAGTTGTGAAGGAACTTCTGCACCACCAAATTCAGCACATGCGCCAGGCAAGGGATGTACGTCAAACCGTCTAGTCCCAGAGCTACTACGAGATTTCGCCCATTATCGCACACCACCAGGCCGGGCTTGAGGCTGACTGGCACACACCACTCATCGGTCTGTTGTTCAAGGCCCGTCAACAGCTCCTGTGCGGTGTGGGGCTCACCGGCAGCAACCACTCGCGGTCTGTTGTTAAATACCCCGCCACAACTCCTGCGCGGTGTGGGGCCTGTCCCCCAAACATATGAGTTTCAGAACGGCCTGCTGACGCTTATCCCGGGCTGTGCTGAAGTTGGTGGTGAAGGTGTGTGGCTGACTGGATGAGCAGGTGGAAGCAGAGGAGGAGGAAGCCGAGTAGGAGGATAAGGCTACAGGAGGCAAAGAATGATGCCCTGCGATCCTTGGCAGTGGAAGGGCGTGCGCCAAAGAACCCCGCCTGGGGGCCAGCCGCCACTACATTCACCCAGTGTGCAGTTAGGGAGATATAGCGTCCCTGTTCTATGTATCTGTGGTTAGGTGGACCTTGCCACAGATGGCGTTGCTCAGTGCACACTTGATTTTATCGGATACTTGGTTGTGGAGGGAAGGCACGGCTGTCTTGGAGAAGTAGTGGCGGCTGGGAACAACATACTGTGGGACAGCCATGGCCATCAGCTGTTTGAAGCTGTCTGTGTCCACCAGCCTGAATGACAGCATTTCAAAGGCCAGTAGTTTAGAAATGCTGGCATTTAGGCCCAGGGCTCGAGGGTGGCTAGGTGGGAATTTATGCTTTTCTCTCCAAGGTTTGTGAGATGGAGAGCTGAACGCTGCCGTGTGACATAGTGGATGTGCTTGGTGATGCAGGTGGTGGTGTCGGTGGCACATCCTCTGTTTGGTGGACGGCAGATGCCAACATTCCTTCCGAGGCGAAAGAAGAGACCGAGGCAGCAGAAGAAGAGGGAGCAGGGGAGCCTGAGTGAGTTCCTTGCTTTTAAGGTGTTTACTCCACTGCAGTTCATGCTTTGCATGTAGATGCCTGGTCATGCAGGTTGTGCTAAGGTTCAGAACGTTAATGCCTCGCTTCAGGCTCTGATGCCACAGCATGCAAACCACTCGGATCTTGTTGTCAGCACATTTTTTAAAGAAGTGCCATGCCAGGGAACTCCTTGAAGCTGCCTTTGGGGTGCTTGGTCCCTGGTGGCAGTGGCCAGTAGCAGGCGAATTCTCTTGGCGGCAGCTGTTCTGCTTTTGCCCCCTGCTCCCTCTTTTGCTACGCTGTTGGCTCAGTCTCACCACTGCCTCTTCCTCTAAACTATGAAAGTCAGTGGCATGACCTTCATTCCATGTGGGGTCTAGGACCTAATCGTCTTCCACACAGACTTCCTCCCTGACCTTTTGTTCGGTCTGCACACTGCAAAAGACGCAGCAGTTGGCACCAGTGTTTCATCATCATCAGAGACGTGCGGACTCCGATGAGTGGTATTCCCATGTCCTCATTATCAGGAAACATAAGTGGTTGTGCATCAGTGCATTCTATGTCTTCCACCACTGGGGAAGGGCTAGGTGGATTCCCTTGGGAAACCCTGCCAGCAGAGTCTTCAAACAGCATAAGAGACTGCTGCATAACTTGAGGCTCAGACAGTTTCCCTGATATGCACATGGGGGTGATGTGACAGACTGATGTGCTTGGTGCACTTTCTGCAGAAGACTGGGCGGAGATAATGTTTTGAACGTGCTGGATCCACTGTCAGCCACCCAATTGACTAGCGCCTGTACTTGCTCAGGCCTTACCATCCTTAGAACGGCATTGGGCCCCAACAAATATCGCTGTAAATTCTGGCGGGTACTGGAACCTGAGGTAAATGGTTTACTGGGACGTGTGGCTGTGGCAGAACGGCCACCTCCTCTCCCAGCACCAGAGGGTCCACTAACAACACTACGACCATGTCCGTGTCCCTTACTAGATGTTTTCCTCATTGTTACCATTTACCACAATAAGAAAAAATTATTTAGCCCAATGTATTGAATTCAAATTCAGGCCTTTTTTTATAGGCACCTAACACTATCTGGCTATCTATTTATGTAATCCAGGCACAGCAGTAACCACAGATTTAGGGGAATATCAATTGTAGGCTAGTATTTAGGCCCTGGATGAAAGGTATCCTTTTACGGACAGATTTACACTTTGAGATGCACAGTAGCGTGTGAAAAAATATATAGGATTATGCTTTAAACACTTGTATTTTAACACTTTGTGTAATATACTATTTAATGGAAAGAAATACACTTAGAGATGCAAAACAGTGTGTGCAAATGTAGAGGATGATGCTGTATTTTATTACTTACTGTAATATACCCTTTGACGGAAAGAAATACATTTGGAAATGCACGCTGAGTGTAATATACCCTTTAACGGACAGATTTACACTTTGCCTGCAACAGCTGGAACACCAGATTTTGTTATTGCTATTTTGGCAATTGAATTTCACCCCAGAAAATAATATATCCTTTGATGGACACTATTAAACTTGTCCAGCCACAGCTGGAACACCAGATTTACGGTATTTATATTTTTGGAACTGAATTTCACCACAGAACAAAATCTATCCTTTGACGGACACTAGGGAAATTGTCCAGTCACAGCTGGAACACCAGATTCAGGGTATTGCTATTTTGGCAATTAAATTTAACCCCATCAAAAAATATACCCTTTACGGATAGATTTAAACTAGGCCTGCAACAGCTGGAACACCAGATTTACTGTATTTCTATTTTTGCTCCTGACTTTTACTCCAGAAAATAATATATCCTTTGACGGACACTAGGAAATTGTCCAGTCACAGCTGGAACACCAGTTTCAGGGTATTACTATTTTGGCAATAAAATTTCACCCCAGAACAAAATCTTTCCTTTGACGGATACTATTAAACTTGTTCAGTCACAGCTAGAACACCAGATTTACTGTATTTCTATTTTTGCAACTGTATTTCACCGCAGAAAATAATATATCCTATGACGGACACTATGAAACTTGTTCAGTCACAACTGGAACACCAGATTTACTGTATTTCTATTTTTGCAACTGTATTTCACCGCAGAAAATAATATATCCTATGATGGACACTATGAAACTTGTTCAGTCACAGCTGGAACACCAGATTTACTGTATTTCTATTTTTGCTCCTGACTTTCACCCCAGAAAATAATATATCCTTTGACGGACACTAGGGAAATTGTCCAGTCACAGCTGGAACACCAGTTTCAGGGTATTACTATTTTGGCAATAAAATTTCACCCCAGAACAAAACCTTTCCTTTGACGGATACTATTAAACTTGTTCAGTCACAGCTGGAACACCAGATTTACTGTATTTCTATTTTTGCAACTGTATTTCACCGCAGAAAATAATATATCCTATGACGGACACAATGAAACTTGTTCAGTCACAGCTGGAACACCAGATTTACGGTATTTATATTTTTGGAACTGAATTTCACCACAGAACAAAATCTATCCTTTGACGGACACTAGGGAAATTGTCCAGTCACAGCTGGAACACCAGATTCAGGGTATTGCTATTTTGGCAATTAAATTTCACCACAGAAAAAAATATACCCTTTTACGGACACTATGAAACTTGTCCAGTCACAGCTGGAACACCAGATTTACGTTTTTTCTATTTTTGCAACTGAATTTCACCCCAGAAAAAAATATCTCCTTTGCCGGACACTATTAAACTTTGCCAGCCACTGCTGGGACACCAGATTTAGGGGATTGCTATTTTGGCAATTGAATTTCACCACAGAAAAAAAACTATCCTTTGCCAGACAGCAGACAGTATTACACTTGGCTAGCCACAGCTGGAACACCAGATTTAGGGGATTGCTATTTTGGCAATTAAATTTAACCCCTCAATAAAATTTAGAAATTTCTATCCTGAGTTTCTAGGGGTGACAAGAAGCACAGCCAAGCCCCTGATGTAGAATATAGCAAAAAAAAACAAACTAGTATTGATGGATTGATGGACTTGGTGGCAGCTTGTGCTGGTGCACCACAAGTCAAAAAATAGCCGCTGATCACCCCAGCAACTGGGACACCAGATTCAGGGTATTGCTATTTTGGCAAATTAATTTCACCCCAGAACAAAATATATGTTTTGGCGGACACTATGTAACCTGGCCTGCAACAGCTGGGACACCAGATTCAGGGTATTGCTATTTTGGCAGATTAATTTCACCCCAGAACAAAATATATGTTTTGGCGGACACTATGAAATCTGGCCTGCAACAGCTGGGACACCAGATTCAGGGTATTGCTATTTTGGCAAATTAATTTCACCCCAGAACAAAATATATGTTTTGGCGGACACTACGAAACTTTGCCTGCAACAGCTGGGACACCAGATTCAGGCTATTGCTATTTTGGCAATTGAATTTCACCACAGAAAATAATCTATCCTTTGCCAGACAGCAGACAGTATTATACTTGTCTAGCCTAAGCTGGAACACCAGATTTAGGGGATTGGTATTTGGGCAATTGTATTTAACCCCTTAATAAAATATAGAAATTGCTATCCTGAGTTTCTAGTGGTGACAATTAGCACAGCCAAGCCCCTTATGTAGGATATAGCAAAAAAAAACTAGTATTGATGGATTGATGGACTTGGTGGCAACTTGTTCTGGTGCACCACAAGTCACAAAATGGCCGCCGATCAACCCAGAAAATAAGTGACAGAAAAACGCTGTGTGCAGCCTAAAAACCAGTGAGCAATTAACTAGCAGAAGTTGAATGTTTCACAGCTGTAGATCGATCACTTCATTAGGTGTTTTTGCTAAGTTTTCCCTTCCAAATCTCACCCTTAGAGCAGCTGCGTCCTATCCCTACACTAATCAGAGCAGAGTGACATGCGGCGCTACGTCACTCCAGCTTAAATAGAGACTGGGTCACATGCTGCACTTGGCCAATCACAGCCATGCCATTAATAAGCATGGCTGTGATGGCTTCTTAGGGCAAGAAGTAAAACGTTAGCTAATTGGCTGCTGTGCAGCCCTTCAGAAAGCGGGAAGAAATCGCCGAACAACGGACCAGAACCTGAACTTTTTGAAAATGTTCGGGTCCGTGTCCCGAACACCCCAAAATTCGGGTTCGCTCATGCCTACTCATGAGTAAAAGAGCACTATGAATGTGAATAGTTGAGGCCCAATATGGCGATTTACACATCTTGTGCTGACAACCGTAGAGGCTTTAGGGTGAAATAATAAATGGACCCATGAGAAGTGACCCTGTATTGAAAAGTACACCCCAGGGTATTTATTAAGGGATGGAAATGAGCATTGTGACCCCCAGGTGTTTTGCAGAAATTAATGAGCATGGGACTGTGCAAAATGTACCCATTTTGCTTTTTGCAAAGCAGGGTAAAGAAATGGCAGAAATTATTTTTGGGTTTTGTTATTGCAGCATACACAGTGCCCAAGGCTCACAACCTTGCCATAAGCTATTTGTGGGCACCTAAGGTAAAATTCACGGAACAGCCAAAATTTTTACGGACACATCCCCTGCCATCTTATTTAGTTCACACCCAGAAAACACCTCAACCCAAATCACAGGTAGTACATACAGCTGTGTTCAAAATTATTCAACCCCACTGAAATTGAGTTTTTGGCCAGTTTGACATTGATTTTGACTTGTTTACAATTAAATCAAAGAGGCACTTGTAAGTCAGACAAATATAACATAACATTTATAATGAAATAACCACAAATGTCTTTTCTGTGCTCACATCATTATCAGTTTTATTCAACCCCCAAGTGAGATTCAATCTTAGTACTTAGTACAACATCCTTTTCCAGTTATAACAGCTTTTAAACGTGAAGCATAGCTTGACACAAGTGTCTTGCAGCGATCTACGGGTATTTTCGCCCATTCTTCATGAGCAAAAGCCTCCAGTTCAGTCACATTCTTAAGCTTGCGAGCTGCAACTACTTTCTTTAAGTCCAACCAGAGGTTCTCAATCGGATTTAAGTCTGGTGACTGCGATAGCCACTTCAAAATGTTCCAGCCTTTAATCTGCAACCATGCTCTAGTGGACTTGGAGGTATGCTTGGGATCATTGTCCTGTTGAAAGGTCCAACGCCTCCCAAGCCTCAGGTTTGTGACGGACTGCATCACATTTTCATCCAATATCTCCTGGTACTGAAGAGAATTCGTGGTACCTTGCACACGCTGAAGCTTCCATTTACCTGTAGAAGCAAAAAGCCCCAAAGCATGATTGACCCCCGCCATGCTTCACAGTAGGTAAGGTGTTCTTTTCTTTATAGGCCTTGTTCTTCCTCCTCCAAACATAGCGTTGATCCATGGGCCCAAACAGTTCTAATTTTGTTTCATCAGTCCACAGAACACTATCCCAAAACTTTTGTGGTTTGTCCACATGACTTTTGGCATACTGCAGTCGACTCTTCTTATTCTTTGGAGACAGCAAGGGGTGCGCCTGGGAGTTCCGGCATGGAGGCCTTCATTACGCAGTGTGCGCCTTATTGTCTGAGATGAAACTTCAGTACCCGCATCTGACAAATCTTTTTCAGTTCCTCAGCAGTCACACAGGGACTTTTCTCCACTTTGCGCTTCAGGAAGCGCACAGCAGTCGAAGTCAGCATCTTCTTTCTGCCACAACCAGGTAGCGTTTCAACAGTGCCCTTTGCCTTGAATTTGCGAATGATGCTTCCTTTGGTGTCTCTTGGTATGTTTAACATCTTTGCAATCTTCTTATAGCCATTGCCCTTCCTGTGAAGAGAAATCACCTCTTCTCTTGTCTTCCTGGACCATTCTCTTGACTTCACCATGTTTGTAAACACACCAGTAAATGTCTAGAAGGAGCTGCGTATCACAGTCATTTTAAATCTGCCTAATTGGTGCTTATTATGCTTGATTGCTGCTCCTTGACATCCACAGGTATTTTCAATACCTGATCAAAAACACTTGAACACTTGAACTCTGTTCTTAAGGGTCCATTCACACGTCCGTTGTGTTTTGCGGATCCACGGATCCGCAAAACACGGACTTCGGCGATGTGCGTTCCGCAATTTGCGGACCGCACATCGCCGGCACTCTCATAGAAAATGCCTTTTCTTTTCCGCAATTGCGGACAAGAATAGGACATGTTCTATTTTTTTCGGGAACGCAATTGCGGACCCGGAAGTGCGGATCCGCAATTGCGGACCCGGCCGGGACATCGTCTGTCCCCATTGAAACTAATGGGTCCGCAATTCCGTTCCGCAAAATGCGGAACAGAATTGCGGACGTGTGAATGGACCCTAAGAGTGGTAGTCTTTAAGAGGTTGAATAATTGTGTCAATGAAGAAATCACAAAAAAAACATTTAATACTGTATTACAAAAACAATTGATGTCATTTTAGTTGCATTTGGTTCTTTAAAAAGTCCTTGTTAGATTTTATTCTGAACACAATTACAAATGTACACTAAATTCCCTAAAACCCTGTACAGCATTGGGGGTTGAATAATTTTGAACACAACTGTAGAATTCCCCCAGAGCCCTGTATCGGAACCAAATATTTACTGCTAATATATATATATATATATATATATATATATATATATATATATATATATACCGTATTTTTCGCCATATAAGATGCACTTTTTTCCCCCCAAAAGTGGGGGGAAAATGGCAGTGCGTCTTATATGGCGAATACTACCATTTTCCTATAGTTAAAGCTGATACATCGCACAGCCTGCGATGTATCAGCATGGAAGGAGGAGGGGCGGAGCCTGTCAACACGCGGCGGGCGGCCCGCCGCTCACAGCGTGACTGCTTTTATACCATTTATAATCTTTATTCATGTCCCCTTATTCCCTATAATCCCAGTACAGTAGCGCTCTGCTAACCTGCTATACCGATCCTCTAGCAGGCAGAGCGGTGCGGCGGCAGGCTGCTGTGTAACATCCTCACTGGCGTCATCTGCCTGCTCCTTTCACTTTATGAATGAAGCAGGAGGAGCAGGCAGATGACGTCAGTGAGGACGTTACACAGCAGCCTGCCGCCGCACCGCTCTGCCTGCTAGAGGATCGGTATAGCAGGTTAGCATACAGCTACTGTACTGGGATTATAGGGAATAAGGGACATGATTAAAGATTATAAATGGTATATCTTTGGATGGCAATGTAATGGGGGCACCTGTGGATGACACTGTAAATGGGGTGATCTGTGGATGACACATATAGCATAAGATGCTATATATGTGTCATCCACAGATCCAATCCATTACAGTGTCATTCATAAATGCCCCATCACAGTGCTATCCACAGATCCCCCATCACAGTGCTATCCACAGATCCCCCATCACAGTGCTATCCACAGATCTCCCCATCACAGTGCTATCCACAGATCCCCCATCACAGTGCTATCCACAGATCCCCCATAACAGTGCCATCCACATCTCCCCACATAACAGTGCCATCCACAGATCCCCCATAATACTGTCATGCACAGACCACCATTACTTCAAAAGCACACCGTTTGGTTAAAAATATTTTTTTCTTATTTTTCTCCTCAAAAACCCAGGTGCGTCTTATAGGCCGGTGCGTCTTATAGGGCTGAAAAATACGGTATATATAATGGCAGCACCAAAAACACAAGTTTGGGTGCCCAGCCCTAGGGTATAAGCTTAAACCCAAAGTATTAAGAATGAAAAATTGGCGGCACACCAAAAATAAAATTAAAATAATTTAATCACCTATGTGGAATTGCGACGTTTCGGCTCCAAGCTGAGAAAGGCTCAGTTTGGAGCTGAAATGTCGTGATTCCACATGGGTGATGAAATGATAAAATTCTTTTATTTTTATTTTTCGGTGTGCCGCCCATTTTGTCATTACATATATATATATATATAATATTTAGGCTGTTTCTACATCTATATATCATACATGTACATACTGCTCCTCCCTCTGTATACACGTGCAGTATATTCAGGCAGGAGCAGTATTAAGATGTATACATAGGAGCAGTATACATACTGTAAGTATACACGGTTAGAAGCAGTACAAGCTGCAGGCTACTTTCACACTAGCGTTTTGGCTTTCCATTTGTGAGATCCGTTCAGGGCTCTCAGAAGCGGTCCAAAACGTATCAGTTTTGTCCTAATGCATCCTGAATGGAAAAGGATCTGCTTAGAATGCATCAGTTTGCCTCTGTTCAGTCACCTGCAGCATTTTGCTGTCCACCTGACGAAGCGGAGCCAAACAGATACGTCCTGGCACACAATGTAAGTCAATGGGGATGGATCCATTTTCTATAACACAATCTGGCACAATAGAAAACGTCCGTCATGGCTATAGAAGACATAATACAACCAGATCCGTTCATGATGGATGTATGCGGTTGTATTATTGTAAATGGATCTGCAAAAAAACGCTAGTGTGAAACTAGCCTAAATGTTAGCATATTATAATAAATAAATCTCCAGCTGCAAGATAGAAGACAGCGACCTGCACAGACAGAGACCTGCACTTTTTGTGAGGCACGGTAACTAAAAATGGATGTTTTGGCACAGGTTTAATTTATTCATGGTGTTCACCAGATAAGGTAGTTTATGTGATATTTTTTATAGAGACGGTCGTTATGGATGTGTTGATACCTGAGAGGTCTATTTTAATTTTTTTGTTCAGTTCTACACAATAAAAACTTTTTTAAATTAAGAGTCCCTCTCTCTTCAAACCTTGCACATGCCACGGACAGCATTGACCTCGGCATATAAGGGGTTATTATGATGGCATCTGTGTTTTCACGGATACTGGCAAATATGGCAGTGGCTCAGCTGTAATTACACTACCGATCAGCAAGCCGTGCATGTACAGCACTAGTCTTTTAGAGACTGCCCACAGTGCCGTACATGTACAACGCAGGTGAATATCAGCTTTATTAAAAAGGCCACTATAGTTCTATAGAGAAGGACTTCATAGTGTGATGTCCATACTGAACAAAAAATAAAGCAATAAACAAAAATATATTAGTTTAGTAAATTAAAACATGTACAGTGAGATTTGGTGTGACCCATTGTACCCTGAACTACATCTAAAAGCATATCCTTTCTCTCTATCACAATGCAATCTGCAAGCAGACTGTAACATTAAGTTATGGATATTAAGAAAACAAATATTTTAGCTTACCAAGTACATACAACACACTACCAGGTTTATTATAATCTTTGCTTCTTTACAGATATATATACTGATGAAGATGAACAAAATCTGACCAATTTTTCATCAAACAGCACATGCAATTACACAGGTTTTGTCAATTTAACAAACCCCTGTCTCTGGCATTCATGGATTAAGAATGAAACATTGTTTCAAGAAAGGGTAAGTTAGATAGTAAAAGCACATTGTAACAGCAATGCCTCATTTCATCTTGTCTTGTAATGTAATACAAACGATATACACTGAATGGCCACTTTTAGCGTTGCGCGAATCGAACTTCGGATCATAGATTCAATGTCGATTCGTTCTAACACTTTGTTTTAATGCATATAGAATTAAAATGTATTGCCTCCACTGAGGCAAAATTAGTTTCACCTGAAGTCAAGTGTGACTTCGGTGAATAATTTGGTATTCCGTTCTACATCTTCAAAAACATTTCAAACTAGCAATCTGAAGTTGGGTTTGGTATCAAGGTACCAGCCAGTACCAAACCCAAATTCGGATTCCACATTTTAAATGTTATTAAAGATATAGAACTGAATACCATATTCATTCACGAGGTCTCGCATTACTGACGGTGAAACTAATTTTGCCTCAACGGAGGCAATACATAGTAACATAGTACATAAGGCCGAAAAAAGACATCTGTCCATCCAGTTCGGCCTGTCATCCTGCTAGTTGAGCCAGAGGAAGGCAAAAAAAACCTGTGAGGTAGAAGCCAATTTTCCCCACTTAAGGGAAAAAAATTCCTTCCCGACTCCAATCAGGCAATCAGAATAACTCCCTGGATCAACGACCCATCTCTAGTAGCTATAACCTGTAATATTATTATACTCCAGAAATACATCCAGGCCCCTCTCAACCAATTCAGCCCCCCTAGCTTAAACACCCTTAATGACCAGGGCACTTTTTACAATTCTGCACTACACTACTTTCACCGTTTATTGCTCCGTCATGCAACTTACCACCCAAATGAATTTTACCTCCTTTTCTTCTCACTAATAGAGCTTTCATTTGGTGGTATTTTATTGCTGCTGACATTTTTACTTTTTTTGCTATTAATCAAATATGACCGAAATTTTTGCAAAAAAATGACATTTTTCACTTTCTGTTGTAATTTTTTTTTTTTTAAAACTACATTTCTATATAAATTTTTTGCAAAATTTATTGTTCTACATGTCTTTGATAAAAAAAAATCCAATAAGTGTATATTTATTGGTTTGGGTAAAAGTTATAGCGTTTACAAACTATGGTTCAAAAATGTCATGTTTCTTCAGGTGCTAGAATGGCAGGAAAGTATAAATACCCCCCAAATGACACCATTTTAGAAAGAAGACACCCCAAAGTATTCGCGGAGGGGCATGGTGAGTTCATGTATGATTTCATTTTTTTTTCACAAGTTAGCGGAAAATGACACTTTCTGAGGAAAAAAATAAAAATAATAAAGTTTCCATTTCTGCTAACTTCTGGCAAAAAAAAATAAAAATCTCCCACGGACTCACTATGCCCCTCAGTGAATACCTTGGGGTGTCTACTTTCTGAAATGGGGTCATTTGTGGGGTGTGTTTACTGTTCTGGCATTTTGGGCGGGGCTAAATTGTGAGCAGCCATGTAAAAGCTAAAGGTACTCGTTGGAATTTGGGCCCCTTTGCGCACCCAGGCTGCAAAAAAGTGTCACTCGTGTGGTATCGCCGTACTCAGGAGAAGTAGGGCAATGTGTTTTAGGGTGTATTTTTACATATACCCATGTTGGGTGAGAGAAATATCTCTGTAAACTGACAACTTTGTATAAAAAATTTAAAAAGTTGTCGTTTACAGAGATATTTCTCACACCCAGCATGGTTATATGTAAAATACACCCCAAACTCATTCCCTACTTCTCCTGAATACTGGCGATACCACATGTGTGACACTTTTTGCAGCCAAGATGCAAAGGGGCCCAAATTCCAATGAGTACCTTTAGGAATTCACAGGGCATTTTTACACATTTGGATTCCAGACTTCTTCTCACGCTTTAGGGGCCCCTAAAATGCCAGGGCAGTACAAACACCTCACATGTGACCCCATTTTAGAAAGAAGACACCCCAAGGTATTTCGTGAGGGGTATGGTTAGTTCATGTAAAATTTAAATTTTTGTCACAAGTTAGTGAAATATGAGACTTTGTAAAAAAAACAAAAAAACAAAAAGAAAATATCAATTTCCGCTAACTTGTGCCCAAAAAATTTTTTTTCTGTGAACTCGCCATGCCCCTCACGGAATACCTTGAGGTGTCTTCTTTCCAAAATGGGGTCACGTGGGTATTTATACTGTCCTGGCATTTTAGGGGCCTAAAGCGTGAGAATCCAAATGCGTAAAAATGTCCTGTGAAATCTAAAGGTACTCATTGGATTTAGGGCCCTTTGCATCTTGTCTGCAAAATGTGTCACTCATGTGGTATCGCCGTACTCAGGAGAAGTAGGGCAATGTGTTTTGGGGTGTATTTTTACATAAACCCATGCTGGGTGTAGAAATATCTCTGTAAATGACAACTTTTTAAAAAATGTATACAAAGTTGTCAATTTACAGAGATATTTCTCACCCAGCATGGTATATGTAAAATACATCCCAAAACTCATTGCCCTACTTCTGCTGAATCTGGCGATACTACATGTGTGACACTTTTGCAGCCAAGATGTACAAAGGGCCCAAATTCAATCAGTACCTTTAGGAGGGCATTTTTACGCATTGATTTCTTCTCACGCTTTAGGGCCCCTAAAATGCCAGGGCAGTACAAATACCTCACATGTGACCCCATTTTGAAAGAAGACACCCCAAGGTATTCCGTGAGGGGCATGGTTAGTTCATGTAAGATTTAAATTTTTGGCACAAGTTAGTGAAATATGAGACTTTGTCATTGTTATTAAAACACAAAAGAAATCTCACTTTCCGCTAACTTGTGCCCAAAAGTTCAATTTTCATGGACTCGCTATGCCCCTCAGCGGAATACCTTGGGTGTCTTCTTTCCAAAATAGGGTCACTTGTGGAGTGTTTGTACTGTCCTGGCATTTAGGCTAAGCGTGAGTCAAATGCGTAAGCAATGTCCTGTAAAACCTAAAGGTACTCATTGGAATTTAGGGCCCCTTTGCGCATCTAGGCTGCAAAAATGTGTCACTCATGTGGTATCGCCGTACTCAGGAGAAGTAGGGCAATGTGTTTTAGGGTGTATTTTTACATAAACCCATGCTGGGTGTGAGAAATATCTCTATAAACTGACAACTTTTTAAAAAAATGTATACAAAGTTGTCAATTTACAGAGATATTTCTCACACCAAGCATAGGTAGATGTAAAAATACATCCCAAAACACATTGCCCTACTTCTGCTGAGTACGGCGATAATACATGTGTGACACTTTTTTGCAGCCAAGATGTACAAAGGGGCCCAAATTCCAATCAGTACCTTTTAGGAGGGCATTTTTACGCATTTTTCTTCTCACGCTTTAGGGCCCCTAAAATGCCAGGGCAGTAAAAATACCCCACATGTGACCCCATTTTAAAAAGAAGACACCCCAAGGTATTCCGTGAGGGGCATGGCGAGTTCATAGAAGATTTTTTTGGCACAAGTTAGCGGAAATTGATTTTTCATTGTTTTTCTCACAAAGTCTCCATTTCTGCTAACTTTTGACAAAAGTTCAATTTTTCATGGACTCACTATGCCCCTCAGCGAATACCTTGGGGTGTCTTCTTTCCAAAATGGGGTCATTTGTGGGGTGTTTGTACTGTTCTGGCATTTTGGGCGTGGCTAAATTGTGAGCAACCCTGTAAAACCTAAAGGTACACATTGGAATTTGGGCCCCTTTGCGCACCTAGGCTGCAAAAAAGTGTCACTCATGTGGTATCACCGTACTCAGGAGAAGTAGGGCAATGTGTTTTGGGGTGTATTTTTACATATACCCATGTTGGGTGAGAGAAATATCTCTATAAACTGACAACTTTGTATAAAAAAAATTAAAAAGTTGTAATTTACAGCGATATTTCTCACACAAAGTATGGGTATATATAAAAATACACCCCAAAACACATTGCCCTATTTCTCCTGAGTACGGCGATACCACATGTGTGGCACTTTTTTGCAGCCAAAATGCACAAAGGGGCCCAAATTCCAATGAGTACCTTTAGGATTTCACAGGACATTTTTACGCATATGGATTCTCACGCTTTAGGGCCCCTAAAATGCCAGGGCAGTATAAATACCCCACATGTGACCCTATTGTGGAAAGAAGACACCCCAAGGTATTCCGTGAGGGGCATGGCAAGTTCACAGATTTTTTTTTTTTTTTGGCACAAGTTAGCGGAAATTGATATTTTTTTTTTTTTTTTTTTACAAAGTCTCAAATCTCCACTAACTAGTGACAAAAAATAAAATTTAACATGAACTCACCATACCCCTCACGGAATACCTTGGGGTGTTTTCTTTCTAAAATGGGGTCACATGTGGGATGTGTACTGCCCTGGCATTTGAGGGTCTCCGCAATCATTACACGTATGGCCAGCATTAGGAGTTTCTGCGATTCTCCTTATATTGAGCATACGGGTAATTTATTTATTTTTTTTTCCGTTCAGCCTCTGGGCTGAAAAAAAAAAAAAATGAACGGCACAAATTTCCTCATTCGCATCAATCAATGTGGATGAAAAAATCTCTGCCAAAAAATGTGCAAAAAAAAAAAAAGTAGTAAGGCCCCATTCACACGTCCGCAAAAATGTCCGCATCTATTCCGCAATTCTGCGGAATAGATGCGGACCCATTCAGTGTGAATGGGGCCGGCGGTGATGCGGAGAGCACACTATGTGCTCTCCGCATCAGCATTTGTGGAGCTGCGGCCGCAAACTTCCGGGTTTCGGCCCCCAAACATCCAGCCACAGCTCCGCAAAAGATAGAGCATGTCCTATTCTTGTCCGCAATTGAAAAGGTATTTTCTATATAGTTCTGGCAATGTGCGGATCCGCAAAATGCGGAAAGCACATTGCCGGTGTCCGTGTTTTGCGGATCCATGGATCCGCAAAACACATACGGACGTCTGAATGAGCCTTACAGGGGGGTAATTAATGACAGGGGGTGACATGGGGTGATCACGGGTTAATCGGGGGTTAATCAGGGGTTAATCAGTGACTGGGGGGGGGATGTGTGTTGATTGGTGCACTTACAAAAGTTTCCTTTGGTGGTCCCAAGCAAAAGGGACCATCAAAGGAACGAACAGCAAGCATATCAGACGCTGTTAACAAAACAGCGTCTGATATGCCATTTTGTTTAACTTCTACAGCCTGCCAGCGCATGATCAGCGCTGGCAGGCTGTAGTTAATGTTCTCCCCGACGTGATCCTGTGAACGCGGAAATCTCGCGTCTCGTGAGATGACGCGCCCGCGCGTCAAGGAGGAACAAACCGACCGCCGCCAGGACGCAATCCTGCGGTCGGCAAGGAGTTAAATTCCTTTATTGTACTCACCATTACCACCTCCTATGGCAGACACCTGTGTCTCAGAACAGTATTAAAATGAAATGTTAGAACTAGGTATGTTGTTTGGGTTTGTACTGAACATTACGGTGTCTCGGAATGCAAACATAGATATTTGTGTGAAAGTCCGTTTTCAGTGTTCAGATTTTAACTAAAGCTTGTGTTCAGGTCGACTATCAGAGTGTGCCGTACCTATCTAATTAGCAGTTGAGGTGTGGCGGAACTGCCGTCGTAGGGTGTCCTAAAGGGGGGCGAAAATACCAGGATACATATAGGTGTATTGCTCACTATTTATTACAGTAACAACCTTTGAAAGGCAACAGACATCTCTACACGTGGATCGGGTATGTAACGGGTGTAGCAGGAAGACTTCCAACGGCCTAACCTCTTGATGATGTGGACTGGAATATTGTTCTGGGAGGCGGCTGAGGCTGCTCCTATTCTGAAAGAATGACCCATGATGCTGAGTGGATTGACCCCGATGCTGGGTAGTAAGTAGCGGATGTATTTTAAGAAAACCTGCACACTGAGCGGCCCAGTGTTGACAGCTAGCAAAGGGGAATTTGCTGGAGCGGTTTTGATCTCTCTAGCCCAGGTTCTGATGACCGCGACCGGAAACCATTGATTACCAGATGGGAAATACTTAACCCGCACTGATTGGCCTGCCTGTGACGTTTTTGTATGAGGTAGCGTTAAGCAATAATAGGAGCCCTGCCAGGTGAGGTGTTGCTTCTGTTTGTGAGTGCCGGATGAAGCGGGACTGGTAAATTCCCCCGGCCTGAGGAATCCGTAAAAACACAAGTAGAGGGCTGTTCGTATTAACTTGCTAGTTCTGGAACCGAAGGGGTTTGTTGACAACATGTCGGACAGGGATTTGAACATGTCGCCGGAAAACGGCTTCCTCTTGACCTTGGGCTTAGCTGTGACGTTCTGAATGCCTTTGAGGATGGCTTTGACTGGAAATGTTTTGAACAAAGAAGCTCTGTCGTGATACAGTACATACCAGTGGTGTTGGACCCCTGCCAGGTACGTTTTGATGGTGCCATGAGATAGCTTGAGATTTGAGTGGCAAAAGGCGACGAGGGCCAGTAGGTATGAGACATGGTCGGTGTTGGATTGAGGACATGCCACTTGGAACCTATTGAAATGTGCCCAGGCAGTTCCATATATCTTTAAGGTGTTTTTGGATAGCGATTTGTTCAAGAGGACTTTAGCTGTTTGCAGATGGACCCTCAATCCATGACTAATAGGTTGTGCTGCGGAGTCGGTGTTGGTGTGGGGTCGGCCTCTGGAGATATCTGAAAGAAATGTTGAAAATTGAGCCTGGACAAGGCGTCTGCTGCCATGTTGGCTTTGGCAGGGATATGTACACATTCAAAGAAAAAGTGATACTGTAATGCCAACCACGTGAATCGCCTGACAAAAGACATGATTTCGGGGCTTGCTGACCTGCCCTTGTTTAACAAGTCTGCTAGCGCTGCGTTGTCTGTCATGAACAAGACTGACTGATTACCCCACCATCTACCCCATGTCTGAGCTGCTGCTACTATGGGGTATATCTCAAACAAAGGAGAGGATTGTTTAAATCCCCGAATTGCCGTGATTTCCGGGGGCCATGCGCTGGCCAGCCAGTGGGCACCACATAACGCTGCGTATCCGGTGGAGGCTGCTGCATCGGTATGTACTACTGGAGAATCCCGCGTGACCGATGGAACAAACATTGCAATTCCGTTCCAGTGTACTAAGAACTGATCCCACATGTGTAGGTCTGCTCGACCTGCCTGATCCAAGATGATCCTGCTGTCTTGTTCGGTAGCTGTTGGAAGGAGTTGTAGTAGCCTGGCGATGAAGGTCCGGCCTTGTGGGATGATGCGCATTGCGTAATTAAGCATGCCGAGAAGGCTTTGCAATTCGGTTTTGGTGGTGATACCATTGTGAGCGAATCTGTGTACTGCGGCTCTTATCCTTAGCAACTTGTCTGTGGGAGACTGGCCTGTAGAGAGTTAGTGTCCAGCTGGATACCTAGGAAGGTCAGCATATTACTGGGACCGTCAGTCTTCTTATCTGCTACTGGAACGCCTATAATTCGGAAAACTTCCAACAAGATGCCAAGGTCCTTCGGGCGCGTGCTGGAGGTTCGATTAGCAGAAAGTCATCTAGGTAATGTATGACATGGAAAGCATTGTACTTGTTTTCCAGTATCCAGTGCAGGCAGGTGGCGAACTGGTCAAACAACCATGGGCTGGATTTCGCCCCAAGCGTAAGGCAAGTTGGCGAAATAATACCATTGGTCCCATTTTAAACCATGCCATTTCCACAGATGAGGGTGTATAGGAAGTAGCTTGAATGCGTCTGTGATGTCGGCTTTGGAAAGCCACGCGCCTTGACCGAGTGACAGAATGACTTGAATGGCCTGATCTATTGATGAATATTTCATTGCGAATTCTTCTGATGGAATTAAGGAATTCAAGCTGGGTACTCCTAAAGAATGTGGGGCTGACAAATCCTAGATTAAACGTTTTTTATTTGAGAATTTGCCGGTAACCATGCCGACAGGACTGATCCGCCAGGTCTCGAAGGGAGGCACGCGCAGTGGACCGATCAGGAACCCTTTGTCAAGTTCCGACTTAATGAGATCGGATACTACCTCAGGCTCTCTTACTGCCGACTGTAAGTTCCTACATTCGTACGAGGTCTGAGGTAGCGCCACCTGTCCTGTGTTGAAGCCCTCTGTGAAACCAGTAATCAGATACTGTACCCAGTTAGGATCGGGATGATCCGACAGTAAATTTGTCAGAGCATCCACATTGACCGGGCCTAGTCATGCGTTGGTATTACTTTTTTGTGGGCATGCTACCTTGGGATGTGCACGAAAGCAATTTGCGCAAAGGTTTAACAACCTGCACTGACTGTAATGACAGCTAGCCGTATTTAAGTTGTTACAGATCTGGGACTTGCTGAGATACCTTATGGGCTGTCCTAGTTTGTCCAATCCGGGTGAGGGCTTGGACAAAGGATTCTCGGGCGGATTCCTAACTGGAGTGCTTGGACTGGGGGCACTGTTTGCCGCACACCAGTCCCTGGTATGTGAGTACGAGCCGCAGTTAACACACGCCGGTGCTCTGAGACCGGCGAAATGCCTGCAGAACAACTCCGTATCGATCACCGACCAGTCAGTTGTATGCTGGAATTGCGAGAGCAATGCTGCTGCTTTCGCTGAAAAGGAGCGGTGATACTCATAGAACGCTGAGCCTCCATATTTGTGTGCCAAATCTACGACTTTGTATAGGTACAAATCTAGCTCTTCTCTACAGTTTGGAGACATTGCGCAGATGACATCCCGGTATAGACTGAAGGCCAACACGAAATCGGTGACACTAAGTTTACGGTTTAGCCTGACGTCTCTAGATTTCAGTATAACTGAGACTTCCCCGCATGCAATGGTCTTGTTGTCAGGCACGTCGTGTGTGGCAATCAGCAAGGATGCCAGATTCACATCCTTACCCTCAATTATGTCTTGCCTGATATTTGCCGGGATGAAGTAGGCAGGTGCTATGTTGGGGAACCTGAGTGGCATCGTGACTGATGTGGAATCAGACACGGACGGTGTTGGTGGCGTCTGAGCCCTGATGGACGGTGTGAGGCCTCTGTATTCGAGGGCCTCTAGGCGAGACTGGAAGCCAGACATCGAGGAGGCCATGCTATTGATAGTTGCATGCAATTGAGTCAATGACGTTTGTATTGTGGACATCGAGACCGCTTCTAGTACTTGATCTGGTTCTGCTTGCAACATACGGAACAATACTGCCTTCCTGGCAGATGCAGGGAAGGGGATTCCTCTCCTAGTTAGCTCAGCCGTTAGTCTGGGAATTGTCCAACTCCTCAAGGAAGGCATGGCTTCCCTGTCTGAGCGCTGCCCCACGCTGCTAACTGAAGAACCGGAACCTTGGTTATCCATACCTTGACTCGGATCCATCTGAAGATAACATGACAAGGTTATGTGCAGGGAAGTCCTGACTGACCCCTATACACCGTGTGTCGTGCCTGTGAGTTCTGAATGAACGAAGGCCCTGGACCGGAAAAGCACCCAGGGTGAATTGATCGTGCGGTGAGTAGCCTAGCTGACTGCGTGTGGAGTGAAGCACCCCGCCCCCCGTCCGGCAGAGGCGTTGTGCGGCGGCTTGCTGCCGACATGGGACAGGGTCAAGCGGTGCCGTGGCGAGTTGTGGATGGACACTGTGGTATGTGCATGGAAACGTGCCGTGCGTTCTGACTGAGGATGTGACCAACCGATGTGCTGAACGACCAGACCCGCGCGCTTGCCTGTAGGTCGAGACAGGACTTGATTGAGTCTGAAAACGTGACAGACTATGGGGCGCCTGAAGAACGTGACAGGACTTACATCGAGTCTGAAGACGTGACAGACAACGAGGTGCCTGAAGAACGTGACAGGACTTACGTCGAGTCTGAAGTCGTGACAGACAACG
Source organism: Bufotes viridis (assembly GCA_033119425.1). NCBI lineage: Eukaryota > Metazoa > Chordata > Amphibia > Anura > Bufonidae > Bufotes > Bufotes viridis. The sequence continues at coordinate 214,404,488 of CM065591.1, forward strand.
AGGTGCCTGAAGATCATGACAGGACTTAAATCGGGTCTGAACACGTGACATCCTTGAAAAAAAATTTTTTTTTCAGGTGTGTAAGTGTAGATTTGAAAAAATGATGCGACAACTTGCAGCGGACAGAAATATGAGCGCTCCCACACACACACACACCTATTTGCCCCGTTTTTTTTTTGTTTTGTTCGGACTCCTGTGTTATCTGGACTGCTGATGTGACAGGTGATGTCGTAGTAGCATACCCTACATGCACTGACAGTTCACCGATTAGGGCCTAGGTCTACCTTCTATGGACAGGACATGACTCGGAATATGCCGGACGACATGAGGGACGTGCGGAGGCACAGCAATGCCCCCCGTGCTACCGTAGGTGGCTGCATGTGACCAGGGAATCTGCCAGCTGTGTTCCCTATCCTGCACCCCAGATGCGCGGGGTAATGCCGTTATGCGCATGCAGTATATATAACAGCCTGGAATAGGAGATAGCACCGCTGGCAGCATGCATGCGTGCCCACGTGTCCGTCAAGCGGCGGCGTGCTGGAGATGGCGGCGCGGGAGTGGCAGTCGCGGCCGGGTGCGAGGGCCCAACCGCCGCTGTCGGGCGTGAAGTTACCCTGAAAAGAAACGTTGCCGGTAATTGCCCCAGTGTGCGCCGCGGCTCTACCTGCTCGCTGCCGGCCGGCTGCTGGAGCGGGAGCGAATCGGTGCGTCGGCTGGGAATGCAGGACCTGCGCACGTGACCCGCGCACCGGAAATGACGAGCCGGAACTGACGGAGAGCTGGTTGCGCTGGTAGGGATGACTGGCGTGTGAGGGGCTCACTCTGGCCTATTTATAGGATGGCCGGCAGCCTCCCCTCACACAAACACAGCAACTAGCGTTGCTTACACTTGTTGAAAGGCTGCAGTGCAGACCATCAACAAGCTTTTAAGCTGTGGGCACTTGGAAGCCATCACAGTCATGCCTAGTACTGGCATGACTGTGATTGCCTGAGACACCACACGTGACCCTGCATGCATAAAAATGGGATCACGTGTTGCGCCGCCATTCTACTCTAACTAGTGTGGGGACAGGATGCAGCTGCAGTGAGGCACAGTGTTAGGCTTTTAATATGGGTTTCCTGTAGACATTTTTGATCTGTAAAATACACCTCCTTTGCACCAGTAACATACAATAATTCTGTGGGTGACCTATAGCCAAAACACAGTCTTTGCATCCATCTTACTGTATTAGAATAGTTAATCAGTCTGTTAATTGTGTCGGTGACATAAAACCATTGGCGCTGTGCAACGGCATCAATGGCAAGGTCCACATAACGATAGATACGTGGACCAGTAATCACGAGCAGGGACGTTATATCTCCCTCACTGCACACTGGGTAAATGTAGTGGCGGCTGGGCCTGAGGCGGAAAGCAGTTTGACGCATGTCCTACTACCACCGAGGATTGCTGGATGTTTCTCGGTGCCTCCGCCTCCTCATCTTCCTCCACCTCCTCATCCGGTCAGCGTAACACCTGCACTGCCAACTGTGCTGAAACTCATGTCATGCCTCCCAAGTGTCCTTCTTTTTGACCCAGGTTCCTCTGTCCCTCTTTGATCCTTAAATGTCCCTCTTTTTGACCGGGGATTTAATGCATAAATGTGCATTATTAAATTTGCTAAATTGCTCCTTACTAAACTATCTGTATGGTTTCTACCTGTATATTAGACCAGAACTTCATTATTTGGTGTAATTTGGACCTTAAAATATCTATAATCCGATGATTTATGTGCTAATATTTAAATGGATATTGAAGAGCAAGAAAAAAATTGTCCCAGGGGCTCCACAATAACCGATTCCCAGCTGCTGCAGTAGTGACGGAGTCAATATTTATGTTTTGGGCAGAGTTAGAGGCGTAACCTAGAATGAAAAAAAACTGCCGTGATGCGCACTGAACATATTATAAATAGAGATGAGCGAACTTCAAAAATTAGTTCTGCGTTCGGGTTGGGGTAATCGCCGCATCCCATTATGGATTCCACTACCAGCGGACTATCCCGGCATATGGAATCCATAAGGGGCGGCTTCCACGAACCCGAACTTTGGAAAAGCCAAAGGACCTGGGGTGACGTCACCATCATGTGATCAGTGCAGGGGGCGTGGCTCAGCACTGGATTTGCTGAGGCTCAGTGCTGGAGAGACTGTGCAAGCAGCAGGCGATAGTGGAGTTTCAGCTGCAGCACACATGGATGGGTCGCTCTTCGTAACAGCACCACTTCACCGCCACCATGTGGGACGTGTGTGCCATGTTGTAGTGTTTTGAGTACTCCTCCAAAATGGCCAGCGCGGATGACACCGTCATCCGCATTACTGTCCGACCTCTATGCCTCCTTGAAAAAACGCTTCAGGTGATGATAGTTGAGGATGTGGAGCAGGAGGAAGAGGAGGAGAAACAGGGATCATTCCAACGGTTATCAGGCCAGTCATCCACAGGTGGCTCAGAGGGTGGGTGCCTGCACCAACAGTGGCCAGGTACACAACTGTCCAGCCAGGGCACAGTTTTGGAGGATAAGAATGATGATGTTGATGAGGAGGAACCGTGTTCACAGCAGGGTGGCACCCAAATCAGCTCACGGGCATCAATGAAGCATGGCTGGGGGGGATACAGACGACACAGACAATACACCTCCCACCGAGGACAGCTTGTCTTTGCCTCCGAGAAGCCTAGCACACATGAGCGAGTAAATGCTGCAGTGCCTGTGAAACAACTGCTGAGTTGTCGTCATTGTTACCAGTGCTGATTACTTGGTCGCCCCCTTCCTGTCCTTACTTCCGTCACTGGAGCATGATTGGAAGATGTGTACAAGCGCATGCTGGTAGATGAGCTACTGACTGCATTCCCTCTTGACAGCGGGGGCTCAGTGGAAGCACGAGGCAGAGGAGGAAGTTGCCAATGCAGCTGGGGCACTGCCACCACCTCAAAAGGAAGGGTTATCATGGTCAAAATGTGCAAAAGCTTTGTCAGCACGCCACAACATCCAGCACCACCATCCGATGCAGGAGCTGGAGCCAGCGTTTCAGCAGCATGGTGGAAGAGTATGTGTTCCCGCGTCTGCACATACTGACTGATGGGTCTGCCCCATTTAACTTCTGGGTCTCCCAATTGTTTAGCCAGGCAGGGGGGGGGGTGATCATGGACAGGCGCATCCGCCTGTCTACAGCCAACCTGCACAAACTTACATTTATTAAAATGAACCATGCATGGATCTCACAGGACTTGTCTGTACTTTGGGCAGAGTAGAGAAGTATACCGGCCACACCCAGGCATTGTTATACTCCAGCACAGTTTGTTCATTGTTTGCTATTTCCAAATGTTTTAGGGCCCCCCGCACAAAAATTAAAAAACTGAATTGAGAAAAAAAAATGTCTGCCGCCTCTTCCACTTACACCGCCACGTCCACAGCTTTGGACCTCCACCTCCTGGTTCAAGATTATTATTTTTTTTTTTCTATTTTATGTTATTTTAAGTCAGATCCCTATCCACATTTGATTGCAGGGCAATTGTGCAGCTCTTACCCCCATTTTGCTTCCTTCTGCAGCCATCTAGCCCCTAGGGCTCATGCACACAAACGTTTTTTTTTTTTTCTGTGCCCATTCCATTTGTTTTTGTGGACTGTATGTGGAACCTTTTCATTAAAAAAAAAAAGCGGAAGTTATTCCATGTGTTTTCCGTTTCCGTATGTCTGCATGTCTGTACGGCAAAAAAAATAGAACTGTTCTATTTGGGGCCAGCTGTTCCGTTCTGCAACAGACGGAATACACACAGACGTCATTCCGTCGTTTTCTGTGGATCCGTGTTTTCTGGACCGCAAAATACATGCAGTCATATGAATGCACTCTTACTATGGCTATTTTATAGCCATTTTACTGCACCAAAGTTAGGGTCCCCATTGACTTCAATGGGGTTCAGGGTCAAGTTCATGTACCCGAACCGAACTTTGAAACAAAGTTTGGCCAATCCCGTCGAACCTGAAAATCCATAGGTTTGCTCATACCTACTTAGAATGAATCGATTTTAGATCTATGATCCGAAGCTCAATTTGCTGAACACTAGCCACTTTATTAGAGACACACGCCATTTCACACTTTAAGCTTCCCTGTATAGAACATACACACATGACCCAAGAGTGCAGCATAATATCAAATGAGCAACTTTTCTGTGGATCAGTTTGTGTTACTCCATATTGGAATGGGAAAATCAAGCAACCTAAGTAACTTTGAACAAGGCATGGTCATCGATGCTTAGATTATCCAGGACTAGTACTTAAAAACTGCCAAACTTATGGAGTGTTCTCATGTAATGGTGTTAAGGGTATCCGAGAGGGGTCTGACCACGGGAGCACGCATAAGCATGCATGCACAGTAGTTCCTAGCCACCTTGTGTCTGCACTGTAGCAGTGGTCGTAACTAGAGTTGAGCGAACACCTGAATGTTCGGATTCGAGAAGTTCGGCCGAACTTCCCGAAAATGTTCGGGTTCGGAAACCAAACTCGACCCGAACTTCATCCCGAACCCTATTGAAGTCAATGGTCACCCGAACTTTTGGGCATTAAAAAGGCTGTAAAATAGTCCAGGAAAGGGCTAGAGGGCTGCAAAAGGCAGCAAAATGTAGGTAAATGACCTGCAAACAAATGTTAATAGGGAAATGAATAAAAAAAAAAAAAAAAAAAAAATTAACCAATATCAATTGGAGAGAGTTCCCATAGAGAATCAGGCTTCAAGTCACCCACCAATGGAGAAGGTCACTTTCTGTTATTTCGGCCCTAGTCCCCAGACAGAGGAGAGAGGTCCCATAGCAGAGAATAAGGCATCATATCACCCACCACTGGAGAAGGCCACTTTCAGTTATTTAGGCCCCAGCACCCAGACAGAGGAGAGAGGTCCCACAGCTAGGAATAAGGCGTCATATCACCCACCACTGGACAAGGCCACTTTCAGTTATTTAGGCCCCAGCACCCAGACAGAGGAGAGAGGTCCCGTAGCAGAGAATAAGGCTTCATATCACCCACCACTGGAGAAGGCCACTTTCAGTTATTTAGGCCCCAGCACCCAGACACAGGAGAGAGGTTCCACAGCAGAAAATCATGCGTCATATCACCCACCACTGGAGAAGGCCACTTTCAGTTATTTAGGCCCCGGCGCCCAGATTGAGGAGAGGTTCATTCAACTTTGTGTTGCACCGCAAAATCATGGTAAAGTTAAAAAAATGAGGATTCAATAATGATGTGCCCCGGAGTACAAGAAAACATGGTTGAGGGGAGGCAGTTATAAATGTCTATTCTGCACAAGGGAGGGACAGGTCCTGTGGGATCAATGCCTGGTTAATTTTTATGAACGTCAGCTTGTCCACGTTGGCTGTGGACAGGCAGCTGCGTTTGTCAGTAATGATGCCCCCTGCCGTGCTGAATACACGTTCAGACAAAACGCTGGCCGCCGGGCAGGCCAGCACCGCCAAGGCATAAAAGGCTAACTCTGGCCACGTGGACAATTTGGAGACCCAGAAGTTGAATGGGGCCGAACCATCAGTCAGTACGTAGAGGGGTGTGCAGACGTACTGTTCAACCATGTTAGTGAAATGCTGCCTCCTGCTAACACGTTCCGTATCAGGTGGTGGTGCAGTTAGCTGTGGCGTGGAGACAAAACTTTTCCACATTTCTGCCATGCTGACCCTGCCCTCAGAGGAGCTGGCTGTGACACAGCTGCGTTGGTGACCTCTTGCTCCTCCTCTGCCTTCGCCTTGGTCTTCCACCTGTTCCCCTGTGACATTTGGGAATGATCTCAGGAGCGCGTCTACCAGCGTGTGCTTGTACTCGCGCATCTTCTATCACACTCCAGTGCAGGAAGTAAGGTGGGCACATTGTCTTTGTACCGTGGATCCAGCAGGGTGGCAACCCAGTAGTCTGCACACGTTAAAATGCGGGCAACTCTGCTGTCGTTGCGCAGGCACTGCTGCATGTAGTCGCTCATGTGTGCCAGGCTTTCCAGAGGTAAGGACAAGCTGTCCTCTGTGGGAGGAGCATCGTCATCGTCCTCCGTATCCCCCCAGCCAGGCACCAGTGATGCACTGGTGAAACAGTGCATGCACCAATGAATTTCACCCCAGAACAAAATATAATCTTTGCCGGACACTATTAAACTTGGCCAGCCACAGCTGAATTCACTGATTTATGGTATTGCTATTTTGGCAATTGAATTTAACCCCAGAACAAAATCTATCCTTTGCCGGACACTATTAAACTTGACCAGCCACTGCTGGGACACCAGATTTACGGTATTGCTATTTTGACAATTGAATTTCACCCCAGAACAAAAGATATCCTTTGCAGAACACTATTAACCTTGGCCAGCCACAGCTGAAACCACTGATTTACGGTATTGCTATTTTGGCAATTGAATTTCACCCCAGAACAAAAGATATCCTTTGCAGAACACTATTAAACTTGACCAGCCACTGCTGGGACACCATATTTACGGTATTGCTATTTTGGCAATTTAATTTCACCCCAGATCAAAATATATCCTTTCAGGACACTATTAAACTTGGCCAGCCACAGCTGAAACCACTGATTTACGGTATTGCTATTTTGGAAATTGAATTTCACCCCAGAACAAAAGATATCCTTTGCAGAACACTATTAAACTTGGCCAGCCACAGCTGAAACCACTGATTTACGGTATTGCTATTTTGGCAATTGAATTTCACCCCAGAACTAAATATATTCTTTGCAGGACACTATTAAACTTGACCAGCCACTGCTGGGACACCAGATTTACGGTATTGCTATTTTGGCAATTGAATTTCACCCCAGAACAAAAGATATCCTTTGCAGAACACTATTAACCTTGGCCAGCCACAGCTGAAACCACTGATTTACGGTATTGCTATTTTGGCAATTGAATTTCACCCCCAGAACAAAAGATATCCTTTGCAGGACACTATTAAACTTGGTCAGCCACAGCTGAAACCACTGATTTATGGTATTGCTATTTTGGCAATTGAATTTTACCCCAGAACAAAATATATCCTTTCCAGGACACTATTAAACTTGACCAGCCACTGCTGGGACACCAGATTTACGGTATTGCTATTTTGGCAATTGAATTTCACCCCAGAACAAAATATATCCTTTACAGGACACTAATAAACTTGGCCAGCCACAGCTGAAACCACTGATTTACGGTATTGCTATTTTGGCAATTGAATTTCACCCCCAGAACAAAATATATCCTTTGCAGGACACTATTAAACTTGGCCAGCCACAGCTGAAACCAATGATTTACGGTATTGCAATTTTGGCAATTGAATTTCATCCCAGAACAAAATATATCCTTTGCAGGACACTATCAAACTTGGCCAGCCACAGCTGAAACCACTGATTTATGGTATTTCTATTTTGGTAATTGAATATCACCCATAAAAAATATATCCTTTGCCGTACACAATTAAACTTGGCCAGCCACTGCTGGGACACCAGATTTACGGTATTTCAATTTTGGCAATTGAATTTCACCCCAGAACAAAATATATCAGTTTCAGGACACTAATAAACTTGGTCAGCCACAGCTAAAACCACTGATTTATGGTATTGCTATTTTGGCAATAAAATTTCACCCCAGAAAAAAAATATACCCTTTTACGTACAGATTTAAACGAAGCCTGCAACAGCTGGAACAACAGTTTTACTGTATTTCTATTTTTGCAACTGAATTTCACCCCAGAAAATAATATATCCTATGACGGACACTATGAAACTTGTCCAGCCACTGCTGGGACACCAGATTTAGTGGATTGCTATCTTGGCAATTGAATTTCACCACAGAAAATGATTTATCCTTTGCCAGACAGCAGACAGTATTACACTTGGCTAGCCACAGCTGGGACACCAGATTTAGGGGATTGCTATTTTGGCAATTGAATTTAACCCCTTACTAAAATATAGAAATTTCTATCCTGAGTTTCTAGGGGTGACAATAAGCACAGCCAAGCCCCTAATGTAGGATATTGCAAAAAAAAAAAACTAATATTGATGGATTGATGGACTTGGTGGCAGCTTGTTTTGGTGCACAACAAGTCACAAAATGGCCGCTGATCACCCCAGAAAAAAGTGACAGAAAAACACTGTGCAGCCTAAAAACCAGTGAGCAATTAACTAGCAAAAGTTGAATGATTCACAGCTGTAGATCGATCACTTCATTAGGTGCTTTTGCTGACTTTTCCCTCCCTAATCTCTCCCTCACAGCAGCTGTGTCCTTTCCCTACACTAATCAGAGCAGTGTGACGTGCGGCGCTACGTGTCTCCAGCTTTAATAAAGCCTGGGTCACATGCTGCACTTGGCCAATCACAGCCATGCCATTAGTAGGCATGGCTGTGATGGCTTCTTAGGTCAAAAGTAAACGCTAGCTGATTGGCTGCTGTGCAGCCCTTCAGAAAGCGGGAAGAAATCACCGAACAACGGACCCGAATCCGAACTTTTTTGAAAATGTCCGGGTCCGTGTCCCAAACACCCCAATATTCGATAAGAAACTGAACTATTCTTGAACTGTTCGCTCAACACTAGTCGTAACCCCTGGAAATGAGCAGTGTATAATGAGATCGACAAATTAATCCACCCAGCAAAGGAGGCAATATGGACAAAGACAATACATTAGTAAGTGCCTTGTATTAACTAACTTGTATTATCTTCACGATAAATGTCATTTGCTGAAGTAAGAGAACCTCTTGAACCCCTTCTACCCTGGGACAGTTTTCACCTTCCTGCCCATTTTTGCAGATCTGACATATCACTTTATGTGGTAATAACTTTGGAACTTTGGAGCGATATATTTCACCTTTATGTATAAAAAAATCCCAAATTTACCAAAAATGTGGAAACTTTTCAAAATTTTGATTTCTCTACTTTCAAGACATATAGTAATGCCTTATAAAATAGTTATCAATCTTCATTCCCCATATGTCTACTGTATGTTGGCATAATTTTATAAATGTAATTTTATTTTTTTAGGATGTTTTTATTTTTGAGTGATTGTCTTAGGCCGGGGTTCATTTTATGCAGGATGAGGTGACAATTTCATTGGTACCATAGTGGGAGACGTATGACTTTTTGATTGGTATTACACTTTTGTGCGACAAAAATTACTGTTTTGGCAGTTTTTATTTCTTTATTTATTTTTACAGCATTTTACAGGGTATATTATGTGATATTTTTATAGAGCAGATTGTTATGGACACAGTGATACCTAATTATTATTTTTACATGAGATGATGGTTTGATCCCAGCGCATACAGTAGGGGCTCTGCTGTCAGAGACTGACGGACCCCTGCTGTGATCCGGTGAGCGCAGCTTCTGCACCCTCCCAAACACCTGTACTTTTACAGTGCTGGTGGGGAAGTCACTTCCCATAGCACTGTACTATTGCGGCGCTGGTCAGGAAGTTGTTAAGCGAATGCTGATCCTGTGGACGCAAACAATACACGAAATGCAAATTGCAGCTGAATACATCACTGGTGCTCCCACTAGTGTGCTCAATACTTAATTTGTTGTTTGTTTAGCATGGATGGACTATAACAGCAAACGACCAGTTCGAGTGTCATTGCTGTCTAAGGAAATGAGATAGACAAGACTTCAGTGGGAGATAAAGCACAAAAAAATGTGTCAATGAGCAGTTAAAACTTGGCACAAGCAGCATGTGTTCATGATCCCTTTCTATCAAATGTCAACAGTTCAGGAAGGTATAGATGGATTAATGGTGTGGGGAAGATTTTCTTGGCACACCCTGGGTCCTCTGATATCTGTGGATGGACATTTAAACAACAGGGCTTATTTAGAGCATCATAAACTACCAAAGTCCTCCCTTCGTCAAAGTTGTTTACCCTATAGCAGGACACTTTCAGCAGGACAACAAACCATGCCACAAAGGGCCAAATAGTCATAGTTTAATTCCAGGAACATGATATTGAGCATGCAGAACAGAACAGCTGGCCCCTAATAGAACATTACTATCCTTGTCCGTAATGCGGACAACAATAAGACATGTTCTATATTTTTGCAGAACGGAAATATGGACATACGGAAACGGACATACCAAAAACTTCTGTTTTTTTGCGAACCCATTGAAATAAATGGTTCCGTATACGGTCCGCAAAAAAAATGGAATGGACACGGAAAGAAAATACGTTTGTGTGCATGAGGCCTTACAGGGTGATCCCCAAGAGAGGGCATTTTCTCTCCCATCTGATTCAATCATCTTGTCGTCTGTTGACAATTCTTTTTCAGCACTGGGGTTGTTGTATGATGAACCAGATAGAGCCTCATATGCAGAGATTGCCCTGTTTTGAAGAAACTAATTTAATCAACCTGTGGAAGAATACTGTGTGGAATTTTGGAAGTAGTGTGTGGAATGATCCCGCATTATGATGTCAACTTTAAAGGATCTGTTAGTGAATTATTCCTCCCCTGACTCATTAGACGAAAGCATGACTCTAGTGGTGCGGTTAGACTAACAGGTTAGGGAAAGGAAAAGAGAATGTGTCTCTCCACATGTTCCTAAATCTTCCGGATTTGGATAAGACCCCATTGGAGCCGATATCTGACTGGGATAACCTCATGCAGTTGGGAGCTACCTCTCTCTCTCTGTAGACCAAAGAAATGTTAGAAGAAGACGTTAGAAGAAGCTAATGATCATTGGGTGAGGTTCTGTGCCAAGTGTCCATCCCACGGAAGCAAGTGTTACAAGAAAGGCTGAAGAGAAGACTTCCAGGGATAAGGTATTCTGTGGTGCGACTCAAAATTTTTTTGTGCTGGTCTGTGTTATGTTTAGTAATTTATTACAGACGAAGACGCTTTTTTGGATTGTGGGGCAGCAGGAAACTTCATCAGTGAGGAGTTTGCATTATCCCTTAATCCTCCATTATGTCAATTGCCTTCACCTATTGGCGTGACAGCTATTGAATGTACTCCATTAATTGGGTCAGATGATGAATCTATTACTCCTGAAATATCTGTCAGTGGGAGTCCCTCACCCTGTTTTTTATTAGTTATGAAATGATTGCCAGTTAATGTTTTGTTGGGATTATCCTGGTTACAGGAACATAACCTTGTCATTAATTGGAAAACTGGACAAGTGGGGAAAATTGTTCATTTCACAGTTCTACAGTATCTAGAACAGTTAATTATAAATTTTAAGAAAGTGTTTTCTGAATCTGGGTCTAATTCTCTTCCTCCCCATAGATTCTACAAGTACACTATTGAGTTGGTTTCAGGCTCCAGATTTCCCAAAGGTCTAATCTTATACCCTGTATTGAATACAGAGAGTTAAACAAGATCACGGACACAAATCTTTATCCTTTTAACTTTGATACCTGATCTGTTTAACCAAATTTAAGTTGTTCTCCAAATTAGACCTTCAGGGGGCTTATACTCTCATTCTCATTAGAGAACAGGACAAATGGAAAATAACCTTTAATACTCCAGAGGGTCATTTTGAACACTTAGTAATGCTATTTGGCCTTAGTAATGTCTAACACCTCCTATATTCCAAAATTTTGTCAATGATATTTTTTGGGAATTTGTTTAAAGATTTTTGGTTGTTTACTAGGATGATATTTTAATTTATTTACCAGATGTTAGTTCTCATGTTTTGCATGTGAATTCTTTCAGATATTACGGGGGAATAAATTATTTGTGAAATTTGAAAAATTTCTCAAATGTCAAAATGGGCCAAAGAGATATCATTCCTTTAGTTGCATTATTTCCCCCAATTTTTCCAAATGGACCTGGCCAAGGTTATTGGGTCCAGTCAAAATGTCTCAAGGCTCTGCAATGCTTTCTAGGGTTTGCCAATTGCTACTGAAAATTAATTTTAAAAAAATTCTGTGATTGCCAGACCTCTCACGGACTTAACTTTTAAGAACTGTGCCGACCTGACAAACTGGAGGCCTTAGGCTATAGCAGCATTTGAGTCCCTGAAAAAATTTCTTGCTTAAGCTCCTATTTTTACCCAACTGGACCAGAATAGACCATTTATTGTTGAGGTGGATGCTTCTGAGGGAGGCGTAGGAGTGGTGTTTTCTCAGAGTACGTCTTCTTACTTTTCTTAAACCTTGTGCTCATTTTTCGAGAACATTTTCTGTTGCACAGATAAATTATGATGTGGGCAATCAGGAACTCCTGGCTATTAAATGGATGTTTGAAGAATGGATGCCTTATCCAGGAGTTTTTGCACCAGTCAATCTCCAGAGTTCGACTCTGATCAGATATTGCCAGCAGGTATTGTGATCTATTTTATTTCTCCCGATTTGGCTCCTGAGATCTCTGCCAATCATAGTCAGGCACCTCAGAACATTCCCCAAGGTTTGTTCCTCAGGAGTTTTGTGCTCCACTATTGTCTGAGGTGCATAATTCTGTGTTAAATGGACACCCGAGGTAGTGTTGAGAGAAATTTTGAAAAATTTGATTGGGCTGCTTCCCCGAATTTCACAAATAAACATTTCTGGTGGCCGACAATGCGTAAGGATATTTCCACTTATGTCAGCGTGTGCAGTCTGTGCCAGATCTAAGACGCCCAGAACACGTCCTGCCAGGAAGTTGTGTCCTTTACCAATTAAGCGGCCTTGGTCTCATATCTCTATGAACTTCATCCATGATCTGGTTGGTGGTGGACAGATTTTCTACGATGTGTCACTTTGTTTCACTGGGTAAACATCCTTCAGTGAAGGAATAAGCATACATCTTTATAGATCAAATTTTAAGAATTCATGAAGTTCCCAAAAACATTGTATTGGACAGAGATGTTTACAGTAGGTTGTGTCTAAATTGTAGAGATCTTTCTGTGAAAATCTGGGTACTGTTCTTTTGTTTTCATCGACTTTTCATCCTGAGACTAATGGTTAGAATTAGAGTTGAGCGAACCCGGGTTCATACCAAATTTTGGGGTGTTCGGGACACGGACCTGGACCCAAACATTTTCAAAAAAGTTCTGGTTCGGGTCCGTTGTTCGGCAATTTCTTCCCGCTTTCTGAAGGGCTGCACAGCAGCCAATAAGCTAGCGTTTTACTTCTTGCCCTAAGAAGCCATCACAGCCACGTCTACTAATGGCATGGCTGTGATTGGCCAAGTGCAGCATGTGACCCAGCCTCTATTTAAGCTGGAGTCATGTAGGGCCGCCCGTCACTCTGCTCTGATTAGTGTAGGGATAGGATGCAGCTGCTCTGAGGGCGAGATTAGGCAGGGAAGACTCAGCAAAACCACTTAATGAAGTTATCGATCTACAGCTGTGAATCATTTAACTTTTGTTAGTTCCTTGCTCACTGGTTTTTAGGCCGCCCAGAGCGTTTTTCTGTCATTTTTCTGGAGTGATCGGCGGCCATTTTGTGATCTTTTGGTGCACCAGAACATGTTTTGAGCTGACACCAAGTTCAACATACATTTTTGGGTTCAATAGTAGGCTTTTCTTTTTGCAATATCCTACATCGGGGGTTCTGCTTATTGTCACACCTTGAAACACAGGATAGAAATTGCTATATTTTATTGAGGGGTGAAATTCAATTGCCAAAATACCAATCCCCTAAATCTGGTGATCCAGATGTGGCTGGCTAAGTTTAATACTGTACATCAAAGGATAGATTTTTTTTCTGGGGTGAAATTCAATTGCCAAAATACCAATCCCCTAAATCTGGTGTTCCAGCTGTGGCTGGCCAAGTGTAATACTGTCTGTAAAAGGATAGTTTTTTTTTCTGTGGTTAAATAAAATCCCTGAAATAGAAATCCTAAACACCTGTGCTTTCCGCTGTTCCTTTCCAAGTATAATTCTGTCTGCAATAGGGTATATTACATTCAGCATGTCAGTGTCTAAATACAAGGCCTGAAAAATAAATCCTCTATATTTGCACACGCTACTGTGCATCTCCAAGTGTATTTCTGTCTGTAAAAGGGTATATTACACTAAGTGTCTAAATACAAGGCTTGAAAGCGTAATCCTCTATATTTTAACACGCTATTTTGCATCTCCAAGTGTAATTCTGTCCATAAAAGGACCTAAATACTAGGCCTAAAATTGATATTCCACTAAATCTGTGGTTTCTGCTATGCCTGTATTAGTGTAATACCGTACATAAATAGATAGCTAGATAGTGTTAGGTGCCTGTAAAAAAAGGCCTTAATTTGAACTCTATATATTGGGCCAAATAAGTTTTTTTCCTTATTGTGCTGAATGATAAAAATGAGGAAAACATCTCATAAGGGACTCGGACATGGTCATGGTGGTGTGAGTGGACCCTCTGATGTTGGGAGAGGACGTGGCCGTTCTGCCACAGCTACATGTCCTAGTGAACCAACTACCTCAGGTCCCAGTAGTCGCCAGAATCTACAGCGATATTTGGTCGGGCCTAACGCCATTCTAAGGATGGTAAGGCCTGAGCAAGTACAGGTGCTAGTCGATTGGGTGGCCGACAGTGGATCGAGCAGGTTCACATTATCTTTCACCCAGTCTTCTGCAGAAAGCACACAGGTGGCGCCTGAAAACAAAGCCTGTCACATAACCCCCATGCATATCAGGGAACCTGTCTGAGCCTCAAGTTATGCAGCAGTCTCTTATGCTGTTTGAAGAATCTGCTGGCAGGGTTTCCAAAGGGCATCCACCTAGCCCTTCCCCAGTGGTGGAAGACATAGAATGCACTGATGCACAACCACTTATGTTTCCTGATGAGCATGGGAATACCACGTCAGCAGAGTCAGCACGTCTGTGATGATGATGAAACACAGGTGCCAACTGCTGCGTCTTTCTGCAGTGTTCAGACCGAACAGGAGGTCAGGGAGGAAGACTGTGTGGAAGACTATGCAAGGGACGATGAAGTCCTAGACCCCACATGGAATAAGGCTAATGCCACCTACTTAGAGATTTCAGAGGGAGAGGAAGTGGTGAGACCGAGCCAACAGCGTAGCGAAAGATGGAGCAGGGTGCAAAAGCAGAACAGCCGTTGCCAAAAGAGTTCGCCTGCTACTGGCCACGGCCACCAGGGACCGAGCACACCAAGGAGTTCCCTGGCATGGCACTTCTTCACACAATGTGCTGACGACAAGACCCGAGTGGTTTGCACGCTGTGCCATCAGAGTCTGAAGCGAGGCATTAACGTTCTGAACCTTAGCACAACCTGCATGACCAGGCATCTACATGCGAGACACGGGCTGCAGTGGAGTAAGCACCTTCAAAACCAATAAAGGGCTCAGGCCCCTCCTGCTCCATCTTCTGCTGCTGCTTCGGCCTCTGCTTCTGGAGGAATGTTGGCAGTTGGCACCTGCTGCCCAGCAAAAAGAGGATGTGCCACCAACACCACCACCTCCGTCACCAAGCATCTCCACCATGTCACACGGCAGCGTTCAGCTCTCCATCTCACAAACCTTGGAGAGAAAACATAAATTTCCACCTAGCCACCCTCGATCCCTGGCCCTGAATGCCAGCATTTCTAAACTACTGGCCTTTGAAATGCTGTCATTCAGGCTGGTGGACATGGACAGCTTCAAACAGCTGATGGCGGAGGCTGTCCCACACTACATAATTTCCAGCCACCACTACTTCTCCAAGAGAGCCGTGCCCTCTCTGCACAACCAAGTATCGGATAAAATCAAGTGTGCACTGCGCAACGGCATCTTTGGCAAGGTCCACTTAGCCACAGATATGTGGACCAGTAAGCATGGCCAGGGACACTATATCTCCCTAACTGCACACTGGGTAAATATAGTGGTGGCTGGGCCACAGGCGGAGAGCTGTTTGGCGCACGTCCTTCCGCCACCAAGGATAGCAGGGCATAATTCTTTGCCTCCTGTTGCCCCCTCCTCCTACTCGGCTTCCTCCTCCTCTTCTTCCACCTCCTTATATGGTCAGCCACAAACCTTCATCACCAACTTCAGCACAGCCGGGTAAGCGTCAGCAGGCCATTCTGAAACACATGTGTTTGGGGACAGGCCCCACACCACACAGGAGTTGTGGCGGGGTATTGAACAACAGACCGACATGTCAGAGCTGCTGCATAAAGTACATGCCGTCTGTGCGCGCTTCCAGCGTTCTCATCTTGCCG
Organism: Bufotes viridis; assembly: GCA_033119425.1. Classification (NCBI taxonomy): domain Eukaryota; kingdom Metazoa; phylum Chordata; class Amphibia; order Anura; family Bufonidae; genus Bufotes; species Bufotes viridis. The sequence continues at coordinate 214,420,600 of CM065591.1, forward strand.
CTGTTCGCCTGTCTGCGATACATCGTAACTACGGCCTTCCCGCTCACCACCTCATATGTGCTGGAGAGACTGTGCGAGCAGCAGAAGGCCATAGTGGAATTTCAGCTTCAGCACGCATGGGTCAGTCGCACTGCGGAACAGCACCACTTCACCACCAATGTCTGGGCCTCCATTCAAGACCTGTGTGCCCTGTTGCGCTGTTTCGAATGCTCCACCAACATGGCCAGTGGGGATGACGCCGTTATCAGTGTTACAATACCACTTCTATGTCTCCTTGAGAAAACACTTAGGGCGATTATGGAAGAGGATGTGGCCCAGGAGGAGGAGGATGAGGGTCATTTCTAACACTTTCAGGCCAGTCTTTTAGAAGTGGCTCAGAGGGAGGTCTTTTGCAACAGCAGAGCCCAGGTACAAATTTGGCCAGCCAGGGCCCACTACTGGAGGATGAGGAGGAGTTGGAGGAGGATGAGGATGAAGCTTGTTCACAGCGGGATGGCACCCAACGCAGCTCCGGCCCATCACTGGTGCGTGGCTGCGGGAAACGGAGGAGGATGACAATACGCCTTCCACAGAGGAAAGCTTGTCCTTACCTCTGGGCAGCCTGGAACACATGAGCGACTTAATGCTACAGTGCCTGCGCAACGACAGCAGAGTTGCCCACATTTTAACGTGTGTGGACTACTGGGTGGCCACCCCGCTGGATCCCCAGTACAAAGACAACGTGCCCACCTAAATTCCCACACCGAAGCATGATGGTAAAATGCGCGAGTACAAGCGCACGCTCCTGAGAGCATTCCCAACTGACACGGGGGGACAAGTTGAAGCACAAGGCGAAGGCAGAGGAGGAGCAAGAGGTCGCCAACGCAGCTCTGTCACGGCCAGCTCCTCTGAAGACAGGGTTAGCATGGTCAAGATGTGGAAAATTTTTGTCACAGCGCCACAGCTAACTGCACCACTAGCTGATGGGGAACGTGTTAACAGGAGGCAGCATTTAAACAACATGGTGGAACAGTACGTGTGCACACGCCTCCACTTACTGACTGATGGTTCGGCCCCATTCAACTTCTGGGTCTCTAAATTGTCCACATGGCCAGAGCTAGCCTTTTATGCCTTGGAGGTGTATTGTCTGAACGTGTATTTAGCACGGCAGGGGGCGTCATTACAGACAAACGCAGCTGCCTGTCCACAGCCAACGTAGACAAGCTGACGTTCATAAAAATTAACCAGGCATGGATCCCACAGGACCTGTCCATTTCTTGTGCAGAATAGACATTTATAACTGCCTCGCCCTCAACCATACATTCTTGTACTCCAGGGCACTTCCTTATTGAATCCTCTTTTTTTTTTTTTTTTTATTGTACCATTATTTTGGGGGCAACACCAAGTTGAATGAACCTCTCCTCTGTCTGGGTGCCAGGGGCCTAAATTTCAGCTAATCGCTGAAATTTCGTGCTTTGGTGAGTGACATTAACCTCTTTTTGCTGTCAAATGACCTCTCCTCTGTCTGGGTGTCAGGGGCCTAAATAGCTAAAAGTGGCCCGTTCCATTGGTGGGTAACATGATGCCTGTTTTGCTGCTATGGGACCTCTCTCTTCTGTCTGGGTGCTTGGGCTTAAATTGCTGAAAGTGGCCTGTTCCATTGGTGGGTAACATAATGCCTGTTTTGCTGCTATGGGAACTCTCTCCTCTGTCTGGGTGCTGGGGCCTAAATTACTGAAAGTGGCCTGTTCCATTAGTGGGTAACATGATGCCTGTTTTGCTGCTATGGGAACTCTCTCCTCTGTCTGGGTGCTGGGGCCTAAATATCTGAAAGTGGCCTGTTTCATTGGTGGGTAAGATGATGCCTGTTTTTCTGCTATGGGACCTCTCTCCTCTGTCTGGGTGCTTGGGCTTAAATTGCTGAAAGTGGCCTTTTCCATTGGTGGGTAACATGATGCCTGTTTTGCTGCTATGGGACCTCTCCCTCTGTCTGGGTGCTGGGTCCTAAATAACTGAAAGTGGCCTGTTCCATTGGTGGGTAACATGATGCCTGTTTTGCTGCTATGGGAACTCTCTCCTCTGTCTGGGTGCTTGGGCTTAAATTGCTGAAAGTGGCCTGTTCCATTGGTGGGTAACATGATGCCTGTTTTGCTGCTATGGGAACTCTCTCCTCTGTCTGGGTGCTGGGGCCTAAATTACTGAAAGTGACCTGTTCCAGTGGTGGGTAACATGATGCTTGTTTTGCTGCTATGGGACTCTCTCCTCTGTCTGGGTGCCAGTGGCCTACATTTCAGATAATCGCTTGTTGCTTTGGTGGATGACATCTACTCTGTCTGGGTGTCAGGGGCCTATATTTCGTTTAATTGCTTGCTTTCTTGGTTTGTAGATATTTAACTCTTTTTACAGTCAAATGACCTCCCCATTGTGTGGGTGTCAGGGCCCTATATTTGATTTACTTGCTTGCTGTCTTGGTGGGAGACATTTAACTCTTTTACTGTCAAATGACTACCCCATTGTGTGGGTGTCGGGGTCTATATGTCATCTAATCATTTGTTGCTTTGTTGGGTGACATTTTCCTCCTTTTACTGTCAAATGACCGTCTCATTGTGTGGGTGTCAGGGGCCTATATTTAATTTAATTGCTTGCTGCATTGGTGGGAGACTTTAAAATCATTTTACTGTCAAATGACCTCTCCTCTGGCTGGGTGTCAGGGGCCTACATAAATGATAATGGCCTGTTCCATTACAGGTTGACTTAAGGCCTGTGTTGCTGTTACGGGACCGCTCTCCTTTTGCGGGTGCCATGGTCCTCCTGAATTAGCGAATGAGGCCTTTTGCACTGCTGGGTGAAATCAATACTGATTTGGCATGATTGTAACTCTCCTCTTTGTGGGTGCCGTGGGTCTGAATCTGTGAATGAGGCCTGTGGCATTGCTGGGTGAAATCAATACTGTCTTGGCGTGATTTTAACTCTCCTCTTTGTGGGTCCCGTGGGCCTGAATGTTTGAATAAGGCCTGTGGCCCTGCAGGCAGATATGATTTCTTCTTGGCTGTGATGACAACTTCAACTCCCATGTATGGTTGCCATTGGCCTGAGTTTGTGAGTGAGGCCTGTGACACTGCTGGCAGATATTAATCCTTCTTAGCTGTGATGTGAACTTCAACTCCCATGTATGGTTGCCATGGCCTTGAGTCTGTGAATAAGGCCTGTGGCACTGCAGGCAGACATGAATCCTTTTTGGCTGTGATGAGAACTTCAACTCCCATAGCATTCCCACCTGATGCCACTCCAACCTTCTATTCCACCTTCTCCTCCAAGTTGCCAATTGATATTGGTTAATTTTTATTTTAAGTCATTTCCCTATCCAAATTTGTTTGCAGGGGATTTACCTACATGTTGCTCCCTTTTTCAGACCTCTAGCCCTTTCCTGGGCTATTTTACAGCCTTTTAGTGCCCAAAGTTCGGGTCCCCATTGACTTTAATGGGGTTTGGGTTTGGGGTCAAGTTCGGGTCGAGTTCGGATCCCGAACCCGAACATTTTCGTGAAGTTCGCCTGAACTTCTCGAACCCGAACAACCAGGTGTTCGCTCAACTCTAGTCAGAATGAAAGGTTGAATCAGTCATTAAATCAGTATCTCGGGTCACCGAGTCAGATACTATATTACTGATAATTAGTTGGAATGAGTATCTCATTTATCTCTGACTAAGTTTGCTTTTAATAATTGGATCAAGGAATCTAGTAAGACTTCACAGAACCTGAGGAACTCCCTGGAAATTCAAAAAGATTGGCAAATAAGAAAGGGTCTTGGGGGGTCAATTTTTTCACGAGGCTATGGATTTGTTGTCAACTAAGAATATTCGCTTGAAGGTTGCCTCCCAAGAAGTTTGTTCCTCGCTTTATTAGACCATATGAAATATCTGATATAATGACTCCTACTTCATTCCATTTTAAATTGCCTAACTTGTTTAGGATTCATGATGTCTTTCGCAAATCACAATTCAAAAAGTATGTGAATCCAATTGTCCCTCAGAAATCTCCTGGTCCGGTGGAGGGTGAGATGGAATATGAGGTGCAGAAGAAATTAGACTCCAGAAGTATCCAGAACAGATTACAGTACTTAGTACATTAGAAGCGTTATGAACCTGAGGAATAGTCATGGGTATCAGCTGGTGATATCCATGCGGAGCGTTTAATAAAAGGGTTTCATGATCTTCACCCTGACAAACCTGCTCCTCTGGCCAAGGGTCCGGTGGCCTCTCCTAAAAGGGGGGCACTCTCACACCCTCCCGGCCACCACTGCCTCTGCTTAGCAGCAGCGTCTGTTTGCCAGGGAACCCAGCCAGCAATCCGGCTGATGAGTGTTTCATCCTCCTTGGATGCCGCTGCCTCTGTACAGCAGCATCATGCGGTTGCTGTGGAAATCTGGTGATTTCCCTGGCTAGGAGGCAGGAGTCCCCAAACAATGAAGCTCCCATGACGTCATCAAATTAGTCACGTAGGACCAGCCTACGTAAGGAGATGCCGGCAGGGTATTTAAAGCACTCACTTGCATTAGCACATATGAATTTCTGAGTTACTGGCTCTGTATTCAGGCACTCTGTTTAGTGTTTTTTTTTTTTGTCTCTTGGTTTGATTACTGTTTGTCTAAACACCCTCTTTGTATTTGACCTCATCATTCCTCCTATGTTCCGCTTCTGGTGTATTTTTATTAGTGCTACCTCCCTGGTTTTAACCTTGGCATTCCTCCTGACTATGTTCCGCTTTTGGTGTATTTACATTAATGCTGCCTCCTGGCTTTGACCTCAGCATTCCTTCTGACTACATTCTGCTTCTGGCATATAGGTATTGTTGTATCCTCCGGGTTTGTGACCAAGCTTCTCTAATCTTTCTTGTTGTTTTCTCCTCATTTGTCTTTTCTGTTTTTATGCCTGTCCTCAGCGTATTACTCATTGTAAGGACTGTCGTCCAGTTGTGGGTCACTACCTGGGGTGATCGTGTAGGGAAAGCGGGACTGGCAGTTGAGGTTTGCACTTCCCTTTTGTTGTGATCCCTACTGCTACATGACACTAAATAAGTGGCCATACTGTGAATTTGTTCCTGCCTTTACATGAGGTAAAGCACAAGGATGGGCTTAATGTTTATGGGTCCCCAAGCAAAGTTATGTCTTGGGGCCCTAATCAGGATATGCAGTCTGGAATCACCATTCCTGGCTGTGATTTCTGTCTGTCCACAATTGTATCTGCGTCCTTAGGACACAGATACAGTTGAAAGTGGTCGCCTGGGTCAATCTAGCTTTTCTGCTACCTGAGGTGAAAAGTGAAATGGTGCACCCCACCCCTATGCCAAATTCTCACTCCAACTCCTCCTCCCAGCCTTACCTCTAAAGGCATATTTTGGACATTACATCCAGCACCACATAGTGTACCTCTTACATGAAGTCTCCTCTGATATAGACGTTCCCTTTCTTCATCTTCTCCATTCAGATTAGACCACCATGACAAAGTATTTTAAGTATTATCCTTCCCCCCTGGTGCCCCAACAGTGTTATCTTGCTGCTACTCCCAATACTATATCCACTGTGCTTTCCAATGTATTTGATGCTCCAAGTATTTGTAATTGCCCTCTGTAGTTCCCCCTTTTTTTTATAGTGTCCGATCTGTACAGTGCCAAGTAGTGCTGGGTAAAAAAAAAGTACTCGCCTCTCTCCCACTCCATGTCGCCATCTGCGATGCGTTACCGGAGTTCTGGTGCAGGCGGTTTAACGATGTCGTCACATCTGCCTGTGCCGAGACGTAGGTAGACGTGACATCATCACGCCACCTAAGACCTGGTGCAGGTTTTCACTTTGATCGTGACTGCCTGTGCCATTGTTTGCCTCATAGGCTTCAGGCCTATATGAGTGAACAGTAGTAGGGAGCCATGGGCTTTCATGCAACGCTGCCTGAGGCAAGATATGTCAAGATCTGGTGCTGTCTGACTCACCTGTCTGTGGGCCCCGTGCTATTACTTGCTGGTCATGACTGCCACTGGTAAAGCATTGGGGTAATAAATATACATTGATAATCTGCCTTGGAGAATGACTGAAATTTATCTTGGAATCCCATGTAACTAAACTATTTTGACTTTGGTTTACAGATTACAAGTGTATATTCAATGTCTCCATTTCTCAAATACTTCTTCATTGCTGCCAGAGTCAATTATAATACTACGTAAGTTTTTATGTTCCCTTATTAGGCATGCATAAATAGCTATAAAATATTGTATTAACTAGTTCTCTTTCCTTTTGATTTTTAATACATACAGGTGCATCTCAATAAATTAGAATATCATTTGAAAAGTTAATTTGAAACGCCTATATTATGTAGATTTATTATACAAAGAGTGATCTATTTCAAGCATTTATTTCTTTAAAAGGGGTTGTCCATTATTTTTTTGCTCTTTGTATGTTTTTAACCACCTCAGCTCCCCTAGCTTAAACACCCTTAATGGCCTGGCCACTTTTTACAATTCTGTACTACACTACTTTCACCGTTTATTGCTCGGCCATACAACTTACCACCTAAATGAATTTTACCTCCTTTTCTTCTCACTAATAGAGCTTTCATTTGGTGCTATTTCATTCTTGCTGACATTTTTACTTTTTTTGATACTTTACTTTATTTTTTTGCAAAAAAATGACATTTTTCACTTTCTGTTGGAAAATTTGTCAAATAAAACTACATTTCTCTATAAATTTTTCTCTAAATTTATTGTTCTACATGTCTTTGATGCAAAAAAACGCAAAAAAAATGCAATAAGTGTATATTTATTGGTTTGGGTAAAAGTTATAGCATTTACAAACTATGGTGCAAAAAAGTGAATTTCCGCACTTTGACTTTCTGAGCACCTGTCCTGTTTCCTGACGTACTATAATGCCCAGACAGTAGAAAAACCCCACAAATGACCCCATTTCGGAAAGTAGACACCCTAAGGTATTCGCTAATGGGCATAGTGAGTTCATGGAAGTTTTTATTTTTTGTCACAAGTTAGCGGAAATGGATTTTTTTTCTTTTTTTCTTACAAAGTCTCATATTCCACTAACTTGTGACAAAAAATAAAATTTTACATGAACTCACCATACCCCTCACAGAATACCTTGGGGTGTCTACTTTCTAGAATGGGGTCACTTGTGTGGTATTTTTACTGCCCTGGCATTTTAGGGGCCCCTAAACGTGAGAAGTGGTTTGGAATCCAAATGCGTAAAAATGTCCTGTGAATTCCTAAAGGTACTCATTGGATTTAGGGCCCCTTTGCGCATCTTGGCTGTAAAAAAGTGGCACACATGTGGTATCGCCATACTCAGGAGAAGTAGGGCAATGGGTTTTGGGGTGTATTTTTACATATACCCATGCTGGGTGTGAAAAATATCTCTGTAAATGACAACTTTTTCCATTTTTTTTATACAAATTTGTCAATTTACAGAGATATTTCTCTCACCCAGCATGGGTATATTTAAAAATACACCCCAGGTTTTCGCTGATGGGCATAGTGAGTTCATGGAAGTTTTTATTTTTTGTCACAAGTTAGCGGAAATTGAATTTTTTATTTTTTTTTACAAAGTCTCATATTCCACTAACTTGTGACAAAACATAAAATTTTACATGAACTCACCATACCCCTCACAGAATACCTTGGGGTGTCTGCTTTCTAAAATGGGGTCACTTGTATGGTATTTTTACTGCCCTGGCATTTTAGGGGCCCCTAAAGCGTGAGAAGGAGTTTGGAATCCAAATGCGTAAAAATGTCCTGTGAAATCCTAAAGGTACTCTTTGGATTTAGGGCCCCTTTGCGCATCTTGGCTGCAAAAAAGTGGCACACATGTGGTATCACCGTACTCAGGAGAAGTAGGACAATGTGTTGGGGTGTATTTTTACATATACCCATACTGTATGTGAAAAATATCTCTGTAAATGACAACTTTTTCCATTTTTTTTTATACAAAGTTGTCAATTTTCAGAGATATTTTTCACACCCAGCATGGGTATATGTAAAAATACACCCCAAAACACATTGCCCTACTTCTCCTGAGTACGGCGATACCACATGTGTGCCACTTTTCGAAGCCAAGATGCGCAAAGCGGCCCTAATTCCAATGAGTCCCTTTAGGATGGCATTTTTACGCATTTTTCTTCTGACGCTTTAGGGCCCCTAAAATGCCAGGGCCGTAAAAATACCCCTAATGTGACCCCATTTTAGAAAGAAGACACCCCAAGGTATTCTGTGAGGGGCATGGCGAGTTCATTGAAGTTTTTTTTTTTGGCACAAGTTAGCGGAATTTTTTTTTTTTTCTCACAAAGTCTCCCTTTCCGCTAACTTGTGACAAAAAGTTCAATCTTTCATGGACTCAATATGCCCCTCAGTGAATACCTTGGGGTGTCTTCTTTCCAAAATCGAGTCACATGTGAGGTTTTTGTACTGCCATGGCATTTGAGGGTCTCCACAATCATTACATGTATGGCCAGCATTAGGAGTTTCTGCTATTCTCCTTATATGGAGCATACAGGTAATGAGATTTTTTTTCCGTTCAGCCTCTGGGCTGAAAGAAAAAATGAACAGCACAGATTTCCTCATTCGCATCGATCGATGTGGATGAAAAAATCTCTGCCCAAAAATATGCAAGAAAAAAAAGAAGGGCCTGGCGATTGCCAGGACATAGGGGCTCTGCCCAAACATCCATACCCACTTCAGCTCCTATGTCCTGGCAAACTTGATTTCTCCATTCACATCGATCAATCGATCGTTGTGGAGGAAGACATCTTTGCCAGATTTTTGATACAAAGTGTTTGCCAAAGCATATGAACTCCAACACCTCTCCTCAGCTCATATGCCTGGGCAAACGTACCTGTACTGCAGAGGAGAAATCTCGTCTTGCAGCGCCGCATACACCGACTTCATGTGTCTTCTGACAGCAGCGCAATGCTTCTCTCAGAATGCACATCAGTGCTGCAGCGTTTTCGTCGGTTGGTCCGTTGGTTTACCTGGAAAATAAAGGGTGGTTAGGGGGGGGGGGAGAAAAAACAGGCAGCAGGCTCATAAACTTGAACGTTACAAACTTTATAAAACCTGAACATAAAACTTTTTTTTATCAAACCTGAACATCAAAACTTTTAAAACCTGAACTAACTCAAGATTTCTTTTTCTTGCTACCTGTTTAATTTTTTTTCTTTTTTTTTTTCTTTTCACTCTTTATTTTCCTTGCAGAAACCTCTCCTCTCCCATAGGACAATGTGTAAAGTGTAAATCACACAGAGATGGTGCGAAGTACATTATGCACTTTATCCCAAGTGAAAGGAGACGTTTCACATTTCTGCTGTAGCACACCAGCACCCCTATGTGTTAGGGTCTCTCAAAACCTAGTATCCTGATTTGTAAAAATTACCTGTGTTGTGCTGTCCCTACGTCCCTAAGTGTACCTGAGTGGTACTTTCGGAAACACTCCCCTAGGCATAGGGCAGGGTGGTCAGGACAGTCAGAACAGAAATAACGGGTGTCACACCTTATTCCACTCCTGCTACAAACACGAAATCTTTTTCGGGGTGGCGGTTGGGTTGAGGTACCAGCAACGACATTGGGGAAATGTCGCTCGTGTAGACGGCTCACTACACTGGTGGTTTGGGCCACGGAACCTCCTGGATACAGGAGGTTCTCGATGATCTCTTCCTGAAATTTGAGGAAGGATCCTGTTCTCCCAGCCTTACTGTAGAGAACAAAACTATTATACATAGCCAATTGAAATAAATATACAGACACCTTCTTATACCAGCGTCTGGTGTGGCAGGAAATCAAATACGGGGCCAACATCTGGTCATTGAAGTCCACCCCTCCCATGTGGAGGTTATAGTCGTGGACTGAGAGGGGTTTTTCAACGACACTGGTTGCCCATTTAATTTGTATTGTCATGTCTGCGTGAATGGAGGAGAGCATGTAAACATAACGCTTGTCTCTCCATTTCACCGCGAGCAGTTCTTGGTTACACAAGGCAGCCCTCTCCCCCCCTTGCGAGACGGGTGGTAACGAGCCGTTGGGGGAAGCCCCGGTGACTAGGTCGCACAGTGCCACAGCAGCCAATCTGTTCTAAGAACAAATGCCTGAAGAGGGCCACACTTGTGTAGAAATTGTCCACATAAAGATGGTACCCCTTGCCGACACCAAGTCCCAGACTATCTTCCCACTGCTCCCCAGGTAGTCAGGGCAACCGACCGTCTCCAGGGTCTCATCTTTTCCCTCATAGATCCAAAATTTGTGTGTATAGCCTGTGGCCCTTTCACAGAGCTTATACAATTTGACCCCATACCGGGCGCGCTTGCTTGGGATGTACTGTTTGAAGCCAAGGTGCCCGGTAAAATGTATCAGGGACTCGTCTACGCAGATGTTTTGTGCGGGGGTATACAAATCTTCAAATTTCAGGTTGAAGTGGTCTATGAGGGGCCGAATTTTGTGGAGCCGGTCAAAAGCTGGGTGGCCTTTGGGACGGGAGGTGGTGTTGTCGCTAAAGTGCAGGAAACACAGGAAGGTCTCAAATCGTGTCCTGGACATGGCAGCAGAGTACATGGGCATGTGATGAATTGGGTTTGTGGACCAATATGACCGCAATTCATGTTTTTTTGTCAGGCCCATGTTGAGGAGAAGGCCCAGAAAAGTTTTACATTTGGAAACTTGGAGTGATTTCCACCGGAAAGGCTGGGAATAGAAGCTTTTTCGGGTTGGCGGTAATAAATTGAGTGGCATACCGATTTGTTTCTGCCACGACTAAGTCATAGAGCTCCGCAGTGAAGAACAGCTCAAAAAACCCCAGTGCGATCCGATCTGAGCTGTCTCCACCCGAACTCCTGACTGGGCGGTGAAAGGGGGAACTAATGGTGCAGCTGAAGATGGCGGCTGCCAATCAGGGTTTGCCAGCACCTCAGGGATTCTAGGGGCTCTACGGGCCTGTCTGCGCGGTGGCAGCGACGGCGGAATTACTGCACGTGCCACCGTACCAGCTTCAACTGCCCTTCTGGTGCTCGCCACTTCACCATGTTGTACGGCAGTGCTGGTAGTAGGTCCAGGATGGGCTGCGCTGCTGGTGTATGCCTCACCACGTAATCCGGCAGCGCCAGCCCCACTCTGCTGCCCTTAAAACGGATCCTGAGCTACCTGTGGTCTAGTGACACGGGGCCGGGTACGCCTGGTGGTATCAGGGACCTCAACCTCCTCGTCCGAACTTTGGGTCAGACTGCCACTGCTTTCTACAGGTTCATATTCTGACCCGCTAGATTCGTCAGATGAGGGTTCCCATTCCTCATCCGACTGGGTCAGAATCCTGTAAGCCTCTTCAGGAGAATACCGCTTATTTGACATTTGGACGACTAAATTTAGGGGGTATTCCCTGAGACTACCCAAGAAAAAGAGCAAGCCTGTCTTACAAATGGGAAGGTAGCGAAGTACAGAAGCCGCTGTGATTGATAAAAAAGATCAAAACTGATTTTTTTTTATCGCCGCAGCACTTGTGAAGTCATTGTGCAGTGATTACAAAAAAAAAAATTTGTCACTGCAGCAGGGCGGGCGTGGGGGAACGCACGTGTGGGCGACCGATCAGGCCCGATTGGGCAAACACTGCATTTTGGGTGGGGGGCGAACTAAGGTGACACTAATACTATAATAGATCTGACCGTGATCAGTTCTGATCACTTACAGATACTATAAAAGTACAAATGCTGATTAGCGCTACGCTAATCAGCGAATCAGTGACTGAGGTGCGGTGGGCTGGGCGCTAACGCCAACTACCTACCAAAGGGGGCCTAAACTAATCTAAACCTAAAAGTCAATCCTGGTGAAAAAAAAAGTGACAGTTTACACTGATAACTCTTTTCCCTTTCACTAGATGATTGACAGGTGACTGAGAGGGGTGATCAAGGGGTTAATTGGGGTGATGGGGGGTGATCAGGGCCTGAAGTGTGGTGCTTGCTGTACTCACTGTAGAGATGTGCTCTCTCCTGGGTCCAACCGACGAAAGTATGACCCAGGAGAGGGCACAGAAGCCATTTAATGCATTATATTTATAAATATAATGCATTTCATGGCTCTTGATTCGTTTTTTTTTAAATCACCAGCCTGCCAGCAACGATCATTGGCTGGCAGGCTGGTGACAAACTTCCCCTGTGCCGATCCCGATAGTCTGTGCGCCCGTTCAGCCGCACAGATCGCGTCATCTTGCCTCTCGCGAGATGACACGCCCGCGCGTCAACGAGGAACAGAAGGACCGCCGAGATCACACGTATCTGCGTGCGGCGGTCCTAAAGAGGTTAACTAACCAAATGTAGGGGTTTTCAATTCACTTAATCTGCAGTGGTTCCTTTCTCATATTTCACTGAGCGTCATATGACCTGTGATGTCAGCTTATTTCCCTGCTCTGATGAGGTTTTGTGCTCAAGCCTTAGCTGCAGGAGAGAGCAGGTCTGCCTCTGTGTGCCAAACATCACTGTGAAGGCTGTGCTGTTTGAGCAGCAAGCCATGCACCCCTATACTGGCCAATGTGCTGCTGTCTACTCTGTGTCTCCCTCCCACTGGATTCTTCAGTACAGTTTAACCCCTTCTACCATCATCAGCACAGACTCAGGATTGCAGGCCCTACCTCGGATACTGAGCAGCTGCAGGGATTACTCTTCTCCCAAGTGAGCAGGCAGTGTAGAGACAAATGAAACTTCCACAGGAAATCCCGCTCCACCCTGTCAAATTCTTTTCTAGCATCTTAGAACAGGATGAAGCTGGATCCCTCACTAGACATCTGGAGATTTGCATTAAGACATTTTAAATTAGAGCTTGCATGTTTCCCCCTATAAATCCTGACTGATCAGGATGTATTGAGGAAGTAATAACCTTACTCAGTCTGGATGTAAAAAGTTTTGCTACCAACTTTACATCTGTATTAAGGAATGATTCCTGCTCAAGTGGGTCCTTACTTTTTTTTTCAAGATTAGAGTAATGATGGCCTCCAACATAGGAATCAGTAACTGCCTCCAACAGATAAGGTAGCATTACATCCCTATACCTTGGATAACACTTAAAGGAAATTCCATCCGATCATGGAGAAGTATTCCCCTTAAAGGAATACTTTTGGTTTGTCTCCCACATTGCTTTTTTATGTCAGTATTGTTTAGCCAAAATAATTGTTCCTTTAAGTATACATCCCTATATAATGCTTTTTCTCTTAAACCGAAAGATTTACATAATTGGGCAATATACTTAAAAGTCCCTGTATGAAGGCCTCGAGTGCATCCTGTACAAATCTAAACTAGTAGATCCATGATTCTCGTGCCAAAACAATAAAATATCCTCCTTAAACTGCTCATGATTATCCATAATGTTTAACCAGAGAGGATTAAATCTGAAGGCCAGGGAAGTCTCTCTCTGTGATTGATATATCCAGTAGCCAATTCCGGTACCAATGATGAATGATCTGACAATGATTTTGCTTCATATTCAATGTTCCCAATACATCCTTTATAATGTTTAATAACCAGGGCCAGGTCAATCCGAGATTACCAGCATACCCAAAACAAGAATATACATTTCTATCAGGAAATCTATCCCTCCAGATGTCTAAGAAGACAGAATTTCTATAATGGAGAGTTATTGTCAATCACTGAGGGATTGGCACTCACAACCAGACTCTGATTGTTCTGTGGATCCATTACACAATTGAAATTTCCAACGATAACAGTTAAACAATCCTTTTTTTATTCCATAAATAAAAGTAATTGAACCAATATGTACACGTCATGCCTTGGAGCTTCCCATCTAAAAAATATATCTACGCTCCGCTTTTAACAGATATTACCTTTGGTTTATAATCTATTCTCCTATGTATTAGAACAGTTTCAAATTTTGAATAACTGAAGAAATAGAAATGGTACACATGCCCCGCCTACACATTATTCACTCTATTAGAGGTTTCTTGCATAAATTGGGTTTCCAATAAACATACAATTGCAGGTAAATGTTTATTAATTAAATCAGACCATGAATGTTCCATGTTAATATTCCAACTGACTTATTGGCTCAAAAAAATACCCCTCCTGCAGGACAAACCAAACCCTACCCTCCCACCCACTAACCCCTCCGCATTGATCTAAGGCTCGTGTCAAGACACAGAATCCAGACCTCTAAACTAAAGCCACTCCATTCCAACATAAAGGAGTATGTAATGTTTGCTTGATGTAAACATTTTTTTCCTCAACACGAAGCTCCCTCTTTTTTATCCTGAGTTTCTTTTGTAAGGAAAAGTACTTATTCTACTGTCATTGTATATGACATCAGAGCAGACTTTTTTTTTTTTTCTTTTAAAGGGAATCTGTCACCAGTTTTATGGTATCCTAAGGGCAACATAAGCAAGTGAACGTTCCTCTCAGCAAAATGCTGGCTCATTTTCTTTAATCCAGCCATTTTGATCTTCCATGGCAATAATCTTAGAGCATAGTAACTTATTCTCAGCTTGTAGATCAAGGAGAAATGTCGCAGCCAAGAGTGATAGGGAACCAATAGAGGTGCACCTACTGACAGATACACCCAATCTGTCAAGAATTGTATAGCAAATAAATAAATAGTAGGGCACTCTCTGTAATATTTGGAACCGTTAAATTTAATAATAAAATTATTAATAATAGACATTGTAAAAGAACAGTAAGAATACCAGTGAATTAGGTAAATGTAAGGGTCACTAAAGATGGGTTACTGTAGGTTCTGGTAGACTTAGAGCTGTTGATAGAAGACATGTCCCACAGTCTGTGGCTCTCTGTAATTCATTTGCAGCACTTTCAGAATGCAAGAGCAACATGGAGGATGGCTCAGGCACAGTGGGTGAGGAACAATCATCTCCTATGCCTAAGGTATGCAAGACTACAGACAAAGACAAAAAGGATATAGTGAGTACTAATAGTGAGCAACTATTGGTGGGTGATTCTATCATAAGAGGTGTGAAGTTTGAAGAAAAGGGTTTTGTGAGATGTCTCCCTGGTGCTACTGCTAGCAGGGACAGACGACGTATCCTTAACATTATTAAGCAAGCAAAAATGGAAAAGGAGGTGGATGTTATTGTCAAATGATCTGGCTTGTAATGAAGTTTCAAAGGTAAAGGAAGCTTTTCACACACTTGGTAATGATATACGGGAGATTGCATCGACTGTCTCATTCTCTGCAGTTCTGCCTGTGTATAACCGTCAGCATGACAAGCAGTTGCATGTTAAGAAATTCAATGTATGGCTTGGTGAATGGTGTTTGAACCAGGGATTTGGCTTTGTGTCTCATGTTGGCTCTAGCTGGAATGGAAAAGAACTGTACAAGAAAGATGGTTTGCATCTTTCTCTAAAGGGAACGAATGTCCTCAGTGAACAGTTCAAAGTTTTTGCAAAGGAGCATTTAAACTAGGAAAGGGGGGCACAAAAGAGACAATCCATCAGTTCGGCTGCCCCCTGAAAAAACAATGCCAGGAGCTGATAGGATAAGAAATGACAAGCTGAGAGTCTTGTCTACAAATGCTCGCAGTTTAGGGAATAAGATCAACAAAATTGAGTCTGTAATGGCTGAGTCTGTAATGGCTGAGAATATAGATTTAGTGGCTGTTACTGAGACATGGTTCAATGAGAGGAATGACTGGGATATAACAATACCTGGGTTCTCTCTATATAGGAAAGACAGAGAAGGCAAGAAAGGGGGTGGAGTGGCCCTATATGTGAAAGATAGCACAAAATCTAATCTAATACACGTCAGTAAATACCAATTTAGAGTCAGTTTGGGTTATGTTGCAGCTTGGTAATTATAAGGTAACTTGTGTAGGTGTCATATATAGACCACCTAGCCAAGTCAAAGAATTAGATGATCTACTAGTTGAGAAAATGGCTAAAATGACATTGAAAGGGGAAGTTGTCATTATGGGAGACTTTAATCTTCATGCTATAAACTGGAAAACCAAAATAGCTAGTTCTGCCAGGAGTACAGACATTCTAAATTCCCTACTGGGATTATCTCTACAGCAAGTAGTTGAGGAGCCAACCCGGAAGGAGGCCATTTTAGATTTGGTATTCACAAATGGCAATTTGGTATCTGATATTACTGTAGGGTAAAGCTTAGGATCTAGTGATCACCAGTCAGTGTGGTTTACTATAAGTACAGTGACTGAGTCACTCCACACAAAAACAAAAGTTTTAGATTTTGGAAAACAGACTTTTCTAAAATGAGATCAGTGGTATACGAGTCCCTATCAGACTGGAACAATTTCAATGAAGTCCAAGAGAAATGGGACTACTTAAGAGTGGCACTATTGAAGGCAACAGAAAAGTGCATTAGGCTTGTCAGTAAAAGCAAAAAAAGGAAGAGACCACTGTGGTACTCAGCAGAAGTGGCCAAAATCATTAAAAACAAAAAGATGGCATTTAGTAAGTATAAAAACACCCAAAACGAGGATGACAAAAAGGTGATAAGACATTCTTCAGATACATAAATGAAAAAAGGAAATTAAAACAAGGAATTACCAAATTAAAAACAAAAGAAGGAAGGTATATGGAAGAGGATAAAGAACTAGCCGACTGCCTCAATGAATACTTCTGTTCAGTTTTTACAAAGGAAAATTAAGGAGAAGGACCTCAGTTAGGGAGGAAGACTAATGAATCCTTTGATGCATGTGTCTTTACAGAGGAAGAGGTTCTAAGTCAGCTGTCTAAAATTAATACAAATAAATCACATGGGCCTGATGGGATACACCCAAAGCTATTAAAAGAGCTTAGAGGTGTACTAGCAAAACCATTAACAGATTTATTTAACCAATTACTGGTAACAGGTGTCGTCCCAGAAGATTGGAAATTAGCAAACGTTGTGCCAATTCACAAGAAAGGTAGTAGAGAGGAATCGGGCAACTATAGGCCAGTAAGCCTGACATCGATAGTGGGGAAATTAATGGAAACCATACTCAAGGAGAGGATTGTGGAACATCTAAAAACCCATGGGTTGATTGATAAAAAAACAGCATGGGTTTACTTCAGGGAGATCATGTCAAACTAATCTTATTGGCTTTTTTGATTGGATGACTAAAATAATAGATGGCGGAGGTGCAGTAGACATTGCTTATCTGGACTTTAGTAATGCTTTTGATACTGTCCCACATAGAAGGCTTATCAATAAACTGCAGTCTTTAAGCTTGGGCTCACATATTGTTGAATGGATTAGGCAGTGGCTGAAGGACAGAAAACAGAGGGTTGTAGTCAATGGCGTATGTTCAGACCATGGTATTGTTACCAGTGGGGTACCTCAGGGATCTGTTCTGGGACCCATATTGTTTAATATCTTTATCGGCGAAATTGCAGAAGGCCTCAATGGTAAGGTGTGTCTTTTTACTGATGACACAAAGATTTGTAATAGGGTTGATGTTCCTGGAGGGATACACCAAATGGAAAAGGATTTAGGAAAACTAGAGGAATGGTCAAAAATCTGGCAACTAAAATTTAATGTCGATAAGTGCAAGATAATGCACCTGGGGCGTAAAAACCCAAGAGCAGAATATAAAATCAGTGATACAGTACTAAGCTCAGTATCTGAGGAAAGGGATTTAGGGGTCATTATATCAGACGACCTAAAGGTGGGCAGACAATGTCAGAGCAGCAGATAATGTCAGCAGAATGCTTGGGTGTATAGGGAGAAGCATTAACAGTAGAAAGAGGGAGGTGCTTGTGCCGCTCTACAGAGCACTAGTGAGACCTCATTTGGAGTATTGTGTGCAGTACTGGAGACCATATCTGCAGGAGGATATTGAAACTTTGGAGAGAGTTCAGAGAAGAGCTACTAAACTAGTACATGGATTGCAGGACAAAACTTACCAGGAAAGGTTAAAGGACCTTAACATGTATAGCTTGGAAGTAAGAAGAGACAGAGGGGATATGATAGAAACTTTTAAATACATAAAGAGAATCAACACAGTAAAAGAGGAGAGAATATTTAAAAGAAGAAAAACTGCTACAAGAGGACATAGTTTTAAATTAGAGGAGCAAAGGTTTTAAAGTAATATCAGGAACAGGGGCGTAACTAGAAGTGACTGGGCCCCACAGCAAATTTTTGTAAGGGCCCCCTCCCAGCGCGCTTCGCACCTCCCTCCTCCTGTGTAAACCCCACTCCTTTGGCTTGGCAAGTCACGATGTAGACCAGAGCTGACTGCCACTCCATTCTTTTCCTATATAATATATATATATATATATATATATACAGCAGCAGGTTGTAAGACGCCTACACTCACGACACAACGTCGGACATCCCATTCACTCAGTTTAGGTATGCCCCTTAGTGCCCCCAAACAGTAGTTATGCCCCTTATTGCCCCCACACCCACACAGTAAAATGTTGTTAGTGCTCCAGAGTAATTATTCCCCTTTCCCCATTAGTGTCCACACACTAGTTATGTCCCTTTATTGCCCCACAGAGTAGACATCACATTTTTCATTAGTACCTCACAAGTCACACTATACATATGTAGCAGTGCCAGCTCTGTACACTATACACATGTAGCAGTGCCAGCTCTGTACACTATGTACACATGTAGCAGTGCCAGCTCTGTACACTATGTACACATGTAGCAGTGCCAGCTCTGTACCTTATGTACACATATAGCAGTGCCAGCTCTGTACACTATGTACACATGTAGCAGTGCCAGCTCTGTACCTTATGTACACATGTAGCAGTGCCAGCTCTGTACACTATGTACACATGTAGCAGTGCCAGCTCTGTACACTATGTACACATGTAGCAGTGCCAGCTCTGTACACTATGTACACATGTAGCAGTGCCAGCTCTGTACACTATGTACACATGTAGCAGTGCCAGCTCTGTACACTATGTACACATGTAGCAGTGCCAGCTCTGTACACTATGTACACATGTAGCAGTGCCAGCTCTGTACACTATGTACACATGTAGCAGTGCCAGCTCTGTACACTATGTACACATGTAGCAGTGAGTGAGAGCTCTCTATGCCCCTTTATTGCCACACAGAGTAGACATCATAGTTTTCATTAGTACCTCACAAGCTGAAGCGCTGGTGCTGGAGCTGACGTGCTGCTCTCACTGCTCTGCCTCTTTTCTACTCTCTGCTGCCCCCTGCCTGCAGCTCCTCCTGTCCTCCTGGTCTTGGCTGTTTTGTCCCTCCCCCTGCCTGTCACGTCCTCCTGCTCTGAATGAGATAGTGTATGTGGGCGGGCTTAATACAGCCTGCGCGCTGTACTCACAGTTAGGGTCGGGAGACACAGAACAAATCAGGTTAGGGAGGACTGCAGATTGAAGGGGAGGGGGAGGGGGAGGGGGGGGGGGGGCCCGGTCCCCCGGCGCTGCCGCTACTGCGCCTGCTGTGAAGGGGCCAGGGGCCCTGAATTGATCATGATTGATTAACTTAACTTGCCATTGCAAATGAACTGAATTAATAAACAGTAAACTGTCACACATGCTGCTGGGCGCCGGGCCCCTTGACAGCCCGGGCCCCGAAGCAGCCGCTTCCCCTGCTTCCCCAGTAGTTACGCCACTGATCAGGAAGTATTACTTTACTGAGAGAGTAGTGGACGCATGGAATAGCCTTCCTGCAGAAGTGGTAGCTGCAAATACAGTGAAGGAGTTTAAGCATGCATGGGATAGGCATAAGGCCATCCTTCATATAAGATAGGGCCAGGGGCTATTCATAGTATTCAGTATATTGGGCAGACTAGATGGGCCAAATGGTTCTTATCTGCCGACACATTCTATGTTTCTATGTTTCTACCTTACAATGGCAGCCTGGTGCACCATGAGACATTTAAAACCATCTCTCATCTAACTGAGATTCAGTAGGTCTCAAAGTTGGCTAAAAGCTCTTGGATAGCTTGGGGGACCCATGCACATATATCTTTATTATTAGGGTGACAAAATTATAATTTATATATAATTATAATAATTTTATTTTATTTATTTATATTTTTTTTATTGCTAGCTAATTCTTCTCTAACTGTTTAGGAAGGCTGCATAAAAATGTACGGTTTCCTAATTGTCATAATATATTAAATAACCCTTCTATACTTTACTTTTTTTTTGTTATGTAAACTAATTTGCATAAATATGAAAGACATATCACACGTGAAAGACACAGTCTTATTGTCCTATATTATGCAGATTAGCCTACTTTCCATCATGAACAGCGCCATCTATTGGATTCACAGTATTATGTCCTAAATTCTGCAGACTAGTATCATTTTCCTCATGAACCGCACCATCTATTGGATTCACAGTATTATGTCCTAAATTCTGCAGACTAGTATCATTTTTCTCATGAACAGCACCATCTATTGGATTCATAGTCTTATCCCTTACATCATGCAGATGAGCATAAAGTTCTTCTCATGCACAGTACTGTGTATTGGATTCACAGTATTATGCCTTACATTCTGCAGACTAGCATCATTTTCCTCATACAATGCGCCATTTATTGGATTAAGGTTTCTTTCACACTTGCAGCAGCCGGATCCGCCAATCTGGGTGACATCTGAAGGCATTTGTGGACGGATCCGGATGCGTTTCACAAATGCATTGCAAGAATGGGCCGTCTCTCCACTTGTCATGAACAGCGCCATCTATTCGATTCACATTTGGCAGCCTAGCTTCATTTTCCTTATACACTGTTAAAGGGGTGGGCACTGTGTAGGTCACTGTTAGAAGGGCAATCACTGTGTATTTAACTGTTAAGGGGGCATGCTGCTGCAGAGGTCACTGTTAAAGGGGTTGTCTGGGTTCAGCTAGTTTCTGCCCGGCAGTTTGTTATAAACAAAAGTGCCATTTCCCTGCAGAGCATAAACTGCTCTGATGCACCTGTCAGGGGGCTGCCAGGGTGGAAATGGAGGTATGAACCCGGTCAACCCCTTTAAAGGGGCGGGCACTATGGATGTTACTATTAACTAGTGTTGATCAAGAATATTCGAATTGCGAATTTTAATCGCGAATATAGGCACTTCGACAATTTGCGAATGTTTAGAATATCACAAAGTATATTCATTATCGCAAATATTCGTTTTTTTAAATACCAGTTTATGCAAATATTTTTGAGAATTTTTTAATGCGAATTTTTACA
This sequence comes from Bufotes viridis, assembly GCA_033119425.1. Lineage (NCBI taxonomy): Eukaryota > Metazoa > Chordata > Amphibia > Anura > Bufonidae > Bufotes > Bufotes viridis. Next base: position 214,441,724 of record CM065591.1, read on the forward strand.
ATCAAGAAAATAATGACTGGAAATCACGAATTCTCAAATATATGGCGAATATTTGCCCAAATATTCGATAAATATCGCGAATTCGAATATTGCCCCTGCCGCTCAACACTGCTGTTAACAGGTAACGGGTAGGCTGTTGTGGAGGTCACTGTTAAAGGGCAGGCACTGTGGATGTTACTGATAAGGGGGTAGGTTGCTATGGAGGATGCATCCACAGTGCCTGCCCCTTTAACCGGGTGAAACATGCCATCTACTTAAAAACTGATCTGCTAAACCAGGGATCAGCAACCTTTGGCACTCCAGCTGTTGAGAAACTACAATTCCCAGCATGCTCCATTCTTTTTTGAGAGAGTTCTGAGAAGAGCAGAGGAAGTATGCATGCTGGGAGATGTAGTTTCACAACAGCTTGAGCGTCCTTACCTGCGTTAAAGTCCCGTTGAGAACAATAGATGGACAATGTTGGGGGTTGGTGTTAGTCACAGCTAGAGGAAGATACATTTCTGTTGGTTACAATACTGACACAGAGACACAGGCCTGCCAATGATTGCATATAACAAACAAACAAACAAACACAAAGGACAAACAAGTTATTTTAAATTTGTCTTTACCGAATATTAATAACCACTTATTATTTAATACCCTTCCTACCTACCATTTATAACTTTTTATTAACAAAAACACAATAGACAACAGAAAACAGTTCTTGTTTTTACAGAAGGCTATATGCCTGAGACATATTAAACTAGCTCTCTATCCAAAAGGAGAGTGCCAGTAAGTCTCAGAATTGGTTTGCTTCGGATTTCTAGGGGGACCTGTGCACCTGTCATTACCATTAGGTTGAAAACAATTATAATTTTTATTTATTTTTTAAGCTAGCTAACTCCTCTTTCACTGCTTACGAGGGCTGCATAAAAAAAATTCTGTTTTCTAATTGTCCTAAGTACAAAATATTCAAATAAACTTTCTATAATGTTTTGTCAAGTAAACTCATTTGCATAAATATGGCCAAGATATTGCAAACAGTGTTTCAGCTGATAAACCAGGCAGATTCTGCTAATTTACATGTCTTTTCCATTTTAGCTAGCTAAAAAAAAAAAAAAAAAAATTCCAATTGTTTTCACCCTAATGGTAATGACTTAGGTGCACAGGTCCCCCTAGAAATCCGAAGCAAACCAATTCTGAGACTTACTGGCACTCTCCTTTTGGATAGAGAGCTAGTTTATTACAAACCGGATTCCAAAAAAGTTGGGACACTAAACAAATTGTGAATAAAAACTGAATGCAATGATGTGGAGATGGCAAATGTCAATATTTTATTTGTAATAGAACGTAGATGACAGATAAAATGTTTAATCCGAGTAAATGTATCATTTTAAAGGAAAAATGTGTTGATTCAAAATTTCACGGTGTCGACAAATCCCCAAAAAGTTGGGACAAGTAGCAATAAAAGGCTGGAAAAAGTAAATTTGAGCATAACGAAAAGCTGGAAGACCAATTAACACTAATTAGGTCAATTGGCAACATGATTGGGTATAAAAAGAGCTTCTCAGAGTGGCAGTGTCTCTCAGAAGCCAAGATGGGTAGAGGATCACCAATTCCCACAATGTTGCGCAGAAAGATAGTGGAGCAATATCAGAAAGGTGTTACCCAGCGAAAAATTGCAAAGACTTTGCATCTATCATCATCAACTGTGCATAACATCATCCGAAGATTCAGAGAATCTGGAACAATCTCTGTGCTTAAGGGTCAAGGCCGTAAAACCATACTGGATGCCCGTGATCTCCGGGCCCTTAAACGACACTGCACCACAAACAGGAATGCTACTGTAAAGGAAATCACAGAATGGTCTCAGGAATACTTCCAGAAACCATTGTCAGTGAACACAATCCACTGTGCCATCCGCCGTTGCCAGCTGAAACTCTACAGTGCAAAGAAGAAGCCATTTCTAAGCAAGATCCACAAGCTCAGGCGTTTTCACTGGGCCAGGGATCATTTAAAATGGAGTGTGGCAAAATGGAAGACTGTTCTGTGGTCAGACGAGTCACGATTCAAAGTTCTTTTTGAAAATCTGGGACGCCATGTCATCCGGACCAAAGAGGACAAGGACAACCCATGTTGTTATCAACGCTCAATTCAGAAGCCTGCATCTCTGATGGTATGGGGTTGCATGAGTGCGTGTGGCATGGGCAGCTTGCATGTCTGGAAAGGCACATTAAAGCAGAAAAATATATTCAGGTTCTATAACAACATATGCTCCCATCCAGACGTCATCTCTTTCAGGGAAGACCCTGCATTTTTCAACAAGATAATGCCAGACCACATTCTGCATCAATCACAATATCATGGCTGCGTAGGAGAAGGATCCGGGTACTGAAATGGCCAGTCTGCAGTCCAGATCTTTCACCTATAGAGAACATTTGGCGCATCATAAAGAGGAAGGTGCAACAAAAAAGGCCCAAGACGATTGAACAGTTAAAGGCCTGTATTGGGAGAGCATTCCTATTTCTAAACTTGAGAAACTGGTCTCCTCGGTCCCCAGACGTCTGTTGAGTGTTGTATGAAGAAGGGGAGATGCCACACACTGGTGAAAATGGCCTTGTCCCAACTTTTTGGGGATTTGTTGACACCATGAAATTCTGAATCATCATATTTTTCCCTTAAAATGGTACATTTTCTCAGTTTAAACTTTTGTTCCGTGATTTATGTTCTATTCTGATAAAATATTAGAAGTTGGCACCTCCACATCATTGCAGTTTTTATTCACGATTTGTAAAGTGTCCCAACTTTTTTGGAATCCAGTTTGTATGTCTCAGGCATAGCCTTCTGTAAAAACAAGAACTGTTTTATGTTGTCTATTGTGTTTATGTTAATAAAAAGTTATAAATGGTAGGTAGGAACGGTACTAAATAATAAGTGGTTATTAATATTAGGTAAAGACAAATTTAAAATAACTTGTTTGTCCTTTGTGTTTGTTTGTTGCATATAACCTTCTGTAAAAACAAGAACTGTTTTATGTTGTCTATTGTGTTTTTGTTAATAAAAAGTTATAAATGGTAGGTAGGAACGGTACTAAATAATAAGTGGTTATTAATATTCGGTAAAGACAAATTTAAAATAACTTGTTTGTCCTTTGTGTTTGTTTGTTTGTTATACACAATCATGGGCAGGCCTGTGTCTCTGTGTCAGTATTGTAACCAACAGAAATGTATCTTCCTCCAGCTGTGACTAACACCAACCCCCAACATTGTCAATCTATTGTTCTCAACGGGAAAAAAAACAAAGGAACTGATCTGTGATGAAAGAAAGGGGATGCACTACGCACTTTAACGCAGGCAAGGACGCTCAAGCTGTTGTGAAACTACATCTCCCAGCATGCATACTTTCTCTGCTCTTCTCAGAACTCTCTCAAAAAAGAATGGAGCATGCTGGGAATTGTAGTTTCTCAACAGCTGGAGTGCCAAAGGTAGCAGATCAGTTTTTAAGTAGATGGCATGTTTCACCCGGTTAAAGGGGCAGGCACTGTGGATGCATCCTCCATAGCAACCTACCCCCTTATCAGTAACATCCACAGTGCCTGCCCTTTAACAGTGACCTCCACAACAGCCTACCCGTTACCTGTTAACAGCAGTGTTGAGCGGCAGGGGCAATATTCGAATTTGCGATATTTATCGAATATTTGGGGAAATATTCGCCATATATTTGAGAATTCGTGATCTCCAGTCATTATTTTCTTGATTGCAAAAATTCGCATTAAAAAATTCTCAAAAATATTTGCATAAACTGGTATTTAAAAAAAAACGAATATTTGCGATAATGAATATACTTTGTGATATTCTAAACATTCGCAACTTGTTGAAGTGCCTATATTCGCAATTAAAATTCGCAATTCGAATATTCTTGATCAACACTAGTTAATAGTAACATCCATAGTGCCCGCCCCTTTAAAGGGGTTGACCGGGTTCATACCTCCATTTCCACCCTGGCAGCCCCCTGACAGGTGCATCAGAGCAGTTTATGCTCTGCAGGGAAATGGCACTTTTGTTTATAACAAACTGCCGGGCAGAAACTAGCTGAACCCAGACAACCCCTTTAACAGTGACCTCTGCAGCAGCATGCCCCCTTAACAGTTAAATACACAGTGATTGCCCTTCTAACAGTGACCTACACAGTGCCCACCCCTTTAACAGTGTATAAGGAAAATGAAGCTAGGCTGCCAAATGTGAATCGAATAGATGGCGCTGTTCATAACAAGTGGAGAGACGGACCATTCTTGCAATGCATTTGTGAAACGCATCCGGATCCGTCCACAAATGCCTTCAGTTGTCACCCAGATTGGCGGATCCGGCTGCTGCAAGTATGAAAGAAACCTTAATCCAATAAATGGCGCATTGTATGAGGAAAATGATGCTAGTCTGCAGAATGTAAGGCATAATACTGTGAATCCAATAGACAGTGCTGTGCATGAGAAGAACTTTATGCTAATCTGCATGATGTAAGGGATAAGACTATGAATCCAATAGATGGTGCTGTTCATGAGAAAAATGATACTAGTCTGCAGAATTTGACATAATACTGTGAATCCAATAGATGGTGCTGTTCATGAGAAAAATGATACTAGTCTGCAGAATTATAAGTCACGCGGACAGATGTTTTAATACGCCGGTCTCCACTCCTCCTTAGGTGAGCGATTAGTATGTGGATATGTTGTATTTCCAAACTGGGGGTTCGTACCAAACGCATTTCGGGGTTAAAGAAATGACCCCTTCATCAGTGGTTAGCGTCCTCTGGTTGGTACCCCTCCTTTATAGGGGTCACGGTTAGATAGAAAATCCGGCCTGGATGAAGTCGTCAGGTAAAAAAATATCTTTGGATGTTTCAAGAAATTACATATATAAGGAAGAATATAAGGGCAGCTTAGCTAAAAACCTCAGTACATAGCACCATATTAAAATTAGAGACATATCTAAAAAACCTGGTAAAACGTCCCTTAAAATGTGACAAATAAATTAAAAGGATCAATAAGACATAAAATGGTAGTATATTGACAACATGTACATAAGCAATTCACTGGACATTTTGGGAAATAACCAAAAATCATACTGTTAGCAGTCTCCAATCTTGAAAAGCTTCCATACAGTTGTTCATTAGTTCACGAGAAATCAAACTCGCCAAAAAACGCATCCAACCCATATGCATTTCTGGTGCGGTTTTGGTGCGTTTTTTGTAAAAAGGTATGGGAAAATATATAAAATATGTAGAATTTTACGTAGAACCTGCTGGTTGTGAAATGTTTCTCAAAAATAAAACAAACTTGTTAATAAGAAGGTGGTTATATAAAATCCACTATATGTAAATTCTTCAAAAAGACTTTTGAGGAGACATCTGCTGGCAAGTGAAAAATAGATCGGGGCCTATTGTCAAGGGAAAACTGGGCAGAAGAAAAGACACTGACCCAGTTGACCGTCGGCAAATGGCGCCCATCTACAAAAAAACTAAGAGTTCAAATTCTGCATTCAAACCCAAGGGTAAAAGCGTGTTAAATTAAAAAATACGTTTTGTTTCAAGTCGTGACATCTTTTCAATAAAATTTCCTCCTCTCCAATCTCTATATACTCTATAAATAGCTGTGAATTTTAAACCTGATGGATCTTGGTTATGGATGGCCTTGAAGTGGCTAGATAGTGAGTGATTTTCATAACCTTTCTTAATATTTGCAATGTGTTCGGATGAATGGTCTCTTGGTCCTCCCTACATATTGATATTTGCATGGGCATTCAATTACATATATGACATCCTCTGAACTGCAAGTGAGAAATTCTTTAATAATATGGCGATACTTGTTAGTTGTTGAGATAATCTTCTTCGTTCTTTTTGGGAAAGAGGTGACCCTGCAGTTGCTACATTTGCCACAAAGAAAGAAATCTTGGATGCCTGCCCAGCTTTGAATAGTGGATGTATTGTCATTTCTCCTCTGTACAGTAGGTGCTACTCTAGTGTTCAAATTTGGTGCTTTGGTGAACGTAATTTTTTGGCGTGGGGGTATTAGGGTTCCCAGCATCTTATCCTTCTTCAATAGTTGCGAGTGTTTGTTAATGATAAATTGGATCTTTTTGTATTCTCCATTGAAGGGCAAGATTTAGCGTAAATTTGCATCCTTGGTATCTGTACTTTCTCTAGTAGTGTCCATAAAGAAGGTGCCTCTATCCATGTCCCTTACTTTATTCGAAGCTGCATCCAAAATCTCTATTGGGTGTTTTATTTTTGAGAAACATTTCACAACCAGCAGGTTCTGCGTAAAATTCTACATATTTTATAAATTTTACCATACCTTTTTACAAAAAACGCACCAAAACCGCACCGGAAACGCATATGGGTCGGATGCGTTTTTTGGTGAGTTTGATTTCTCGTGAACTAATGAACAACTGTATGGAAGCTTTTCAAGATTGGAGACTGCTAACAGTATGATTTTTGGTTATTTCCCAAAAGGTCCAGTGAATTGCTTATGTAAATGTTGTCAATATACTACCTTTTGATGTCTTATTGATTCATTTGATGTCCTCTTAATTTATTTGTCACATTTTAAGGGACATTTTTCCAGGTTTTTTAGATATGTCTCTAATTTTAATATAGTGCTATGTACTGCGGTTTTTAGCTAAGCTGCCTTTATATTCTTTCTTATATATGTAATTTCTTGAAACAGCCGAAGATTTTTTTTACCTGACGACTTCTTCCAGGCCGGATTTTCTATCTAACCGTGACCCCTATAAAGGAGGGGTATCAACGGGGGGATGCTAACCACTGATGAAGGGGTCGTTTCTTTAATCCCGAAACGCGTTTGGTACAAACCCCCAGTTTGGAAATACAACATATCCACATACTATCACTCACCTAAGGAGGAGTGGAGACCGGCGTATTAAAACATCTGTCCGCGCAACCAACTTATGCTTCACTGAGAAGACCGACACTCACCGCAGGTCCACATGCATCACTATCTGGTGGCGCGGTATCTTCAGGCGTATACAGCCCTTGAAACCGGAGCACCGAGACAGATGAGAAGAGCATCGTGTCGAGGGCAATAGAATCCACTATATTCCTCCCTGGTAAGACAGTTACAATATTATGTGGAATGCTTATTGAGAGACTAGCGATCGCTTCAATAGACTAATACAGTGGGACGCCTCTGGTGGAGAAAGAGAGCGGGAGGCCGCTCCAACTACTGTCAGCGCTCTGTAGTGACTTTCCTGGATGTCTCCCGGCATTACTCTTTTGAATGCTTTTATGGATACCTTTTTGTTAATGAAATTGTGTTGAACTTTTAAGTTATGGGCAGTGGGCATTGCTATTAATTTTATAGCAATTTTTTATGATTAATTTGAATAGCCTGATTTGTGCCTAGCTATCATTCTGGTGTGCAATCTAATTTTAGGACATCTGATTTACGCTTTTTATGTGACATTTCTTAAGGAGAACTTGCCCATAACAGTATTGTTTCTACATTTAACCCTTACATTTACCTCATTCACTGGTATTCTTACTGTTCTTTTACAATGTCAGTCTATTATTATTAATTTTATTATTAAATTTAACGGTTCCAAATATCCCTACTATTTATTCATTTGCTATTCTCAGCTTGTATTTTAGAGAAGTCCTTTTTCAGACTCTTTACAACCTTTTTGGGTATTTTCTACTGACATTTCCATATCCTTCATCCTGGAGCAGAATCTATTGAGATCCTCTCTAAGAAAATAGGTTGATATAATTCTCATCATTCAAGGGGGTTATATCCAGGAACTTTCAGGAACTCCTCTTTTCACACATCAACAGGAACACTGTGATTCAGGCTTTCTACGGTGAATTCCAATCTTCACCTGTTGCCTGATATTCCACCTAATTATTTATGTTGTATTTTTTTTTATTGCCTGTATAACCTGTTTCTACAGGCACTCAGACGTAGCTTTTACCAGCAGCTCCAGTGTCTCAAAAAAACAAGCCATGGGGAGTGGGTACAAGATGGAAGTCCCATAACTACAGTACTTACCACTAAATGCCGCTGCAAGGCCACAGACAAGTTAGAAGTAGGGGACATAAACTGAGACTACATCCAGCACAAACATTTAAACCACTGCAGCACCAGGCACGACCCTAGAGTCTACAGGTGGCACAAAAAGCAATACCAGCCGGCTGCACAGACGCTCCTGTTACAATCAGCACAAACTGTCACCATATACAATCTGAATGCTGGGGGACGCCTGCAGGTCAGCCCCCTTGCATTTCTCAACAATTCACAGTGCTCGATATGTAAAATGACAGGTGTTGTCAATTTACATATAGAGCGCTGTAAATGGGTGAAACTGGGAGAGGAAGAAATTCTACCCCTATAAAGATCTAATGAACCCAACGCTCGTGTTACAAGCTCTTAACCCCTGAAGACGCCACATATGTGGTGAAACATGTCAGGGGAGCTCTGTTTATGCTGTTACACGGTTAATATTTACATTAATTTAGATGGGAATTTATAGTTTATTCTTTTTAACCATTTCCTATGGATATTTCTGGTTAGTTATATGGTAATTAACTTGTTTTTCATGTTCCCTTCCCTGAGATCTATGACTTATTTCCTTTGCAATGCTCCACCCTTCTTCTGGAGTACAGCACTTCCTGTGTCATGGATGCAGCAACAAGTCACATGTAACAGAGACACATGTATTGTTTATGATACGCTAAGAAAGTATCCTCTTTTGACCACATAATACTGAGATCCATTCATTCTGCTGTATCCTGTTGTTTGATGCACAGAATAAAGCAACTATAAGTTCAGCTATCTGATAAGGATTATCCGCAGTGGTTATATCTGCTTATACAGGCCAGGCATAGAGGTCTTACAAGGGAAAGATCGTTGTCACAACAATAGGAGTCAGAATAGTCAAAAGATGCAAAGAATTCCTACAGCCTGTGTATATTTGTGTGCCTAATCTGCAATCAAGCTCAGTGCCATCCGCCGTCTTGTTAAAGCACATGGTCACACAAGCTTACTGCACTTCACTTGAATGTTGAAAACTGTTTCTCTACATTGAACTGTTACCTCGCCTGTATAAGCTGCTGTTTGTTTCCTTAAAGAGACAGTACCATTTTTCGCAAAACCGTTAAAAAATGTCTAGACAAGGCTCTGAGCACTCTCTTTTATGGCCAAACTAACGCAGATCATGCATCTGAACTGGCAGACATTCAGGGAGCAGATTCTTGCAGGACTCTAATATAGAGGATTCTTAAGCAGATCTGACCAGGCCTGATGCACTGAACCAACAAAGGGATCTCACAGTGCAAAATGCTAAGTTTAAAGCAAAACTCTGCATTACTCAGCTGCAGGAGATCAAATCTCACAGATCCACCTTAACCAAGCACACTGCACTTTCTTCCAGATCCTCCCACTCCAGAAGGTCAACATTAAGCGACAAGCTAATAGAGGCCCAGGCTGATGCCGAATCAAAAAAGGCGAAAAGCTCTTTTACCAGAAAACAAGCAGAGATGGAAGCTCAAAGGGCAGCTCAACAAGCAAAGATGGAAGCTCAAAGGGCAGCTCATCAAGCCAAGATGGAAGCTCAAAGCAAAGCTCTCCAAGCACAAATGGTTGCTCAACAAGCAGAGGCAGATTCACAAATAAAGATTCTGTAAATGGAAGGAGAGGCAGCAGCTTCCCTAGCAAGGCTGAAAGTCCTTGAACAAGCAATGGGACAAAGTACTAATTCAGACAGCCCTTTCCCAGCAGAACTGGAAGAACCAGTTGAACGCACCAGTGAATACGTACTAAAGCATGATATTTGCAAAGATACAGAGTCATCTCCTATACCTCCTACTAAAAACATTGTTCTAACTCTCAACACAGAGACCTCTCGGCTCTATATGCCTAAGCCTCTTCAAGTCTACAACATAAGTACATCTACACAGCAAATCACATCAACTCATGCTAACAACAAGTTGATTTCCAGTGATAAGCCACAGCCAGCACAAGCCTTAGAGACTACACCACAGTTAAATGCTCATACAACATCATTTTACCCTGGTAAACCTCACCCTACATCACCAGAGAACTTTCACACCCAAGGAGTTCCACAAGTTACTTTGGCACAAAAGAGTGAGAGATCAGACTTGAATGACTTTGCCAGATATATGGTATGCCTGGGGGTCATTAACACCAGCCTTTCAAGGTTTGATGACTGTACAGAGAGCTACAGGGCCTGGAGATAAACCTTCAAGGCTGCTATTGCTAATCTCAACCTTACTACTAAGGAGGAACTTGATTTGCTCATAAAGTGGCTGTGACTACAAACTGAAGATCGTGTTAAAAGACTGAGAACAGAACATGTTAACCACCCAGATGCAGGTCTTGTTGCTGCATGGGCAAGACTTGAGCAAGCCTATGGTAGCTCTGAAGCCATATAAAGCATTCTCTTCAAGAGACTAAAACTTCCCAAATATAGGGAACAAAGACTATCGCAAACTCCAAGATCTAAGTGACCGCCTCATGGAGCTAGAGTTGGCAAAGACAGACCCACGTCTACTTGGACTAAGCTTTCTGGACACCGCTCATGGTGTCAACCCAGTGGTGTCTAAACTGCCATACAGCCTGCAAGAGAAATTGGCACAACAGGGCTCAAGATACAAAAGAGACTATAATGTATCCTTTCCTCCATTCTCATACTTTTGCAGGTTCATTAGTAATCAAGCCTGGATGAGAAACGATCCCAGCTTCAGCTTCAGTGAACCCAACCTGCCTGCTTCTTCCTCACCATCATCAAGGTATGATATAACACAGAGGCTAAACGTAGAGACTTAAATAGAGCGATATCTGTTAAAAGGACAGACATCTCGCCCTACACAACCTCACCTACTGATCAGGGCGTTGTGGATGTCAGAGATAAAGACCCTAATCGTCAGTGTCCTTTTTATAAGAATTCTCACCCTCTTAAGAAATGTCATGGGCTTAGGGCAAAGACTTTACAAGAGTGCAGGGAGATTCTCCAGAAACTTGGAATATGCTACAACTGCTGTGCTTCTTTTAGACTGTAAAGTTTTCATCAAGTGCACAGAATGCAGTAGCGACAGACATGTTACAGCAATGCATTCTACTCCGCTCCCAGACAACCCACAGCGGCTACCTACCTCCACCTCTTTCTCAAATCATGGCGGGGAGCAACAAAGTCATGCCCCAGCCAAAGATAATGTTTTTTCCTCATGCACAGAAGTCTGTGGAGAAGGCATGGATCATAAATGCTGTGCCAAGATGTGCCTAGTCAAGATATACCCAAAGGGTCATCCTGTGAAAGCTGCTAGGATGTATGCCATAATAGATGAACAGAGCAACAAATCCCTGGTTAAGCCTAAATTCTTTGAGATCTTTGGAGGGTCACGCCACACCGTATACTCTCAGAACCTGCTCTAGTCATGTAGAGACCTTAGGCAGAAGGTTCGATGGGTTCATGGTCTCTCATATCAACGAGGGAGAAGGCATACCCCTACCAACGTTAGTTGAGTGGGACCAGATACCAGACGAAATGGAAGAGATTCCCACTCCAGAAGCTACATATCAACATCCTCACTTAAGGCACCTTGTCGATAAGATTTCTGCAATGGACATGAGCGCTGAAATCTTAGTCCTGCTAGGAAGGGACACTCTCAGAGAACATAAAGTACACAACCAGTGTGATGGACCTGACAATGCCCCTTATGCAGAAAGACCTGACCTAGGCTGGGTAATAGTGGGCGATGTATGCTTGGCCAGGATGCGTACTTCATCTGAGATCCACTCCTTCAAAACTTATGTGTTGGGAAATGGATGTGCATTCCACTTCAAACAGTGCCGTCACCATTATGAAGTAAAGGAGAAGCTTCTTGACGTCATCCAAGTACCTGATGTTACCCCTGTCCTTTGTCATGACAACCTAGGTACCACTGTGTTTTGTACTACAAGTGATGACAACAAAATTGCCTTGTCAGTTGAAGACAGAGAATTCATCAAAATAATGGACAAAGAATTCTTCCAGGATGAGTCTGGGTTGCACCATTACCTCTTCGTGCTGCAAGGGCCAAACTCCCAACCAATCATGAACAGGCTCTATCCAGACTCAACTTCCTTCAACGAACACTAAATAACAGGCCTAAAATGAAGGACCATTTAATCGCCTTTATAAAAAGGATCTTTGACAATGATCACGCCGAACCAACGCCACTACTTCAAAGACACGATGAGTGCTGGTATCTGCCTTTCTTCGGAGTGTTTCATGCACGTAAGCCAAAACAAATTGGCATAGTATTTGACTCCAGTGCAAAGCATCAAGGCGTATCCCTAAATGATGTTCTTTTCACTGGCCCGAATCTAACCAACAAACTTGTAGGTGTACTTTAGAAGAAAACCAGTTGCCATAACTGCTGATATTGAGCAAATATTTTATTGCTTCATTGTACACTAAGACCATAGGAACTTCCTAACGTTTCTGTGCCACCGGAACATCAAATGGACAATGAGATTATTGAATACCGCATGAAGGTACATGTTTTCTGAAATAGTTCCTCACCCGCAGTTGCAATATACGGTTTACGAAGGACTGCCCTTGATGGAGAAAATGAATATGGCGTGGATGCTCGACACTTCGTTGAGAGAGAATATTATGTTGACTATGGATTTAAGTCTTTACCTACAGACAAAGAAGCCATAGACCTTCTCCTAAGGACACAAGGTATGCTTTCTGAGGCTAACCTCAGACTACACAAGATTGCCTCAAATAGTGTTGCTGTTATGAAAGCCTTTCAACCTGGCGATCATGCCACAGGGTTTAAAGACTTACATCTAGGAATGGAGACGCCACCTGCACAGAGAAGTCTAGGCCTACGGTGGGACTTATTAAAAGACACCTTCGGCTTTCAAGTCAGCTCTGCAGACAAGTCATTTACCAAGCGTGGTGTTCTGTCAGTGGTGAACAGCCTATACGATCCATTGGAATTTGTGGCTCCCCTCACCATACAAGGTAAAGCCTTACTTAGACAGCTCTCAGAGTCTATTAAAGATTGGGACGCTCCACTGCCATCAGACAAGCTATCAAAGTGGGAGTCCTGGAAGCAATCTCTACATGCCTTAGATGGAATCCATATACCACGCTGCTACACTTCAGCTTCCCTTGCTACAAGTCAGAGAAAAGCTCTTTACATCTTCTCAGATGCATCTACTGAGGCCATAGCGGCTGTTGCCTACATCAAGGTGAGAGTCTCCTCTAATCAAACCCACATATGGTTTCTGTTTGGGAAAGCTAAGTTAGCGGCTAAGCCTGAGCACACAATTCCTAGGCTTATGGACTTGAACTCCACAAGACTTACCCACGAGATTCTGTCTACCTTCCTGTCAGAAGCATCTGTCATAATCAATTCAAGACCACTTGTTCCAGTGTCTACAGATCCAGAGATCCCAACTATCCTTACACCAGCTACCCTACTTACCCAGAAGCTTGAGTCCATTCCTGTTCCACCTGGAAACTTTAAAGCAGGAAATCTGTGCTATGACCAAAGGAAGTGAGTACAACACCTTGCCAACTGCTTCTGGAATTATTGGAAGATGGAGTATCTTTCTACTCTGCAAGGACCCAGGAAATAGCAATGCCTGAACCCTAACACACAAGTTGGAGATCTCGTTCTGCTTTAGGACCAGCAAGCCGAAAAACTCGATTGGCCTATGGGACTTATTGTAAAGAGTGTTCCTAGTAATGACGGTAAGGTACGCAAGGTGGAGGTGAAAGTTGTAAGACAGGGACTGTAAAGACTTTCATCAGACCTAACACGGAAATTATTCTGCTCTTGCCCTTTGGAGAATGAACTTGCTTGCGTAGGCTGCTGGATCCTATCTGTGACTTCAAGAAGGAACTGTCTTGAACTTTAAATGATACATTTTGAAGCCTTACATTATAGTTGTTGCATTATACGCATGTTTCTTTTATGTTTTTCATGTCTTCAGACATCAAAGCAAATTGCACCGTTTATTTGGATTTGTATAACTACCGTTATGGTATAAATAGTCACATTTACAATGCCAGACGGGGAGTATGCTGCTACACGGTTAATATTTACATTAATGTAGATGGGAATTTATAGTTTATTCTTTTGAACCATTTCCTATGGATATTTCTATGGTTAGTTATATGCTGCCATCTAGTGGCCTTTTTCGGTAATGCTTTTGTTTTTCATGTCCCCTTCCCTGAGATCTATTACTCATTTCCTTTGCAATGCTCCACCCTTCTTCTGGAGTACAGCACTTTCTGTGTCATGGATCTGTCTGCTAACAGGCCACATGTAACAGGGACACATGTATTCTTCATGGTACGCTAAGAAAGTATCATCTTTTGACCGCATAATACGGAGATCCATTCATTCTGCGGTATCCTGTTGTTTGATGTACACAATAAAGCAACTTGTGGATGAACACGGTATTGGTGAGTTCAGCTATTTGATAAGGATTGTCTGCAGTGGTTATATCTGCTTATACAGGCCAGGCATAGATGTCTTACAAGGGACAATCTGAGTCAGAATACTGTTTTTTGTTTTAAACATAAAAACATTAGTGTTGTGAAACGCAAGGGGGCTGACCTGCAGGCATTCAGATTGTGATAAATAGAACTGGAAACTATAATGGGGGAAAGTTGGAAAATGGAGAGGTTAGAAACAAGCTAGCTCAATTGAGTAGGGGAAGTGTAGCTGCAATTTAGAAATCCAGCTGAAACAAAGTGAATAGAATAGTTTAGCAAACTATCTTATTGGCAACAAATAATGTTGCTAATAGAAAGTGACTGACTTTCAATATACAGCAGCTGCTAATATTTGATACTACTATGCCGGTGGTGTGTGAGAATTAACACAACCATCGTTGTAATATATCCATAGCTAACTATCAGTATCATTAATACATGTAAAAGATTTGAAAAAAATTGCACACTAATGTTTTTTTTAGTTTTTAATATTGCCAAAGGCTCGTAAAAAAAAAAAAAAAAAGCACAACTCACAGAAATATAAACACACTTTATTCCATCTTGTGTTTATTTTAAATGTATATAAAAAGGTTATTTTTTAATAAAGAAAGAAAATAAATACTTACGGTAGGCCTAAAACAGAATTGGCTTATGTTTAAAGTCCTCATTGGACATAGGAACAAACATCTTGCCAGGCGGAATATCTTTCAGCTGGACAGGAACAACTGAAACCATTTGGGCAGGATTAGTGATGTGCTGAGACTTCTGCATCCAGTCTAAGGCTAAAAACAGGGCATCTGCCTTGGTATTCTTGTCTGCAAGATGGAAATGTAAAATAAAATTTAAGCAGGCTAAAAACAAAGACCAGAGAGCCTGGCAACTATAGGGGCACTGCGCAGACTGAAGATAGTTTAGATTCTTGTAGTCGTTGCAAATTATAATTGGGTGGCAGCACTGGCATAGCTATAGGGGTCGCAGCGGTTGCAATTGCTACCGGCCCCTAAGCCAGGGGTGCACCAGTGGGGCAGGGGCACATGCCAGAGGTGCACCGCTGATTATGTATTTCCTTCCTCAGGAAATCCGATACTGCAGCAGGGGCACTGGAGTCTCCCTGCCCAGCTATTACCTCTGGTAGACTCCAGGCCTAGTCACAGGCCAGCACAGGCGTAATCATCAAATCATCAAGGAACAGGCTGGAAGAGGCCTGCACCACATTGCTGACAACATTGCTACTGGGGCACTATGGGGACATTGTGAAGTGGGAGCACTATGGAGGCATCTACTGGGAGCACGATGAAGACATTGTGGGGGAGTACTATGGAAGCATCTACTGTGGGCACTATTGGGACATTGTAGGGGAGAGCACTATGGGGGAATCTACTGTGGGCACTATGGTGACATTGAGGGTGGGGAAAGCACTATGGGACATTGTGGGTGGAGAGCACTATGGGGGCACTGAATAGGGGTTGGCACTCATAAGGGGGTGGGGGAATGTTCTTGGTCTGGAATGCATTATTGGATATTGATCCTACTAGGGCCACTAAGATGGAGCATTTTTTGTACTGGCACAGGGGGTATTTTTCATCCGTATCATTGGGAGACACAGGCTTGACCATGGGTATATCTGTTGCCGCTTGGAGGCGGACACTAAGCACACAAAGTGTAAGTTCCTCATCTTCAGCTATACCCTTCCTACAGGGACTAAGCTAAATCAGTATTAGTGTCTGTAGGAGGCAGACCTCCCTGAGTTGCAGGTCTACTGATTTTCATTTTTATATATTTTTTTCTAGCGGGAGCAGGGGCGGACTGAGGACCCTCAGGGCCCCCGGGCAAAATAAATCAAGGGCCCCCTTCCAGGCCCCACCCATGCCTTACCTCCAGCCACGCCCATGTTATACCTCCTGCCACACCTATATCCCGCCTCCACTACTTGGTCACACCGCCATCGTTATGCCTCTGATCCCATCACTACAGAAATACAGGGCACTTACCTATTACGTCCAGTGACGTCTTCTTTGATGTAGATGTTTTCTGTCCTCGTCTTCTCCTTTCAGACCTTCAGACCAGACCGCCATGTTGTCGCCATTTTCCATCTCTGCAGTTTAACAAAAAAAATCTTAGTTTACTACTTTTCCATCATCCTCCCATCTTCTGGACAAATCATCCTACTACCCCCAATACTGTGCCGCTGTGCTCCCCAATACTACACTGCAAAAACAGATAATACCCCTGGTAATACTAGTACCACACAGAGCCCCCCATATAAAATACACATTCTTTGTGGCCTCAGTAGAAGCCCCCATAGTGCCCCATAATAATGTGCCAGTAACACGTGCCACTCCATGCCACCACATGTGCTAGTAATAAGTGCCTCTCTTGTGCTTCCCCCATGTGCCAGTAGCCCCCCTTATTATGTGCCAGTAGCCCCCCATATGTGCCAGTAGCCATCTCCCCTTATGTGCCAGTAGCCGTCTCCCTCATGTGCCAGTAGCCGTCTCCCTCATGTGCCAGTAGCCGTCTCCCTTATGTGCCATTAGGCCCCCTCATGTGCCATTAGGCCCCCCTTTTTTTTTAAAGCAATGTACGCTGCGGTAGCTTGTGCCAGATTGGAACTTGGTCGAGTGGGTCTTCACTAGTCACCAAGTCCATACACATCAATCAGCCTTGTTTTGAGTGTCAGTTACTCACTCAGCTGTCACTATTCAAATACTACCTTACTGTCTGTAGTCCTCACTTCACTTTCAGTTGAAGAGCTTGCAGCACTGCAGCAGAGGAGCAGCTTACTCTACTCTGGGCCGAAACAGCAGGAAGGTGGATCAGGATGCGTGGCGCGGTGACTCGTGTGTGTTCTGTGGGGCGCAGTTGATAAGAAATCCGGCCTCAGCGCGGCCTATACAGACGTCGACGTCAGCAACGTCACGTGACTAATGACGTCACCGCGACGGCGCGCCTACGCGCCGCACTGAACACCATTGCCGGCACTTCTTATCCTCCTCACTGTAGCTAGCCTCCGGCTGACAGGCCCCGCCTCCCGGCATGACGTAAATGTAAAGTAGGCGTATCCAGCCGCTGAATCCAGCCGCCGGGCCCCATAGCCTGCCTCTGCCCGGTGATGGATCTGGATTGGTGAGATAACTCAGTCACAGGTCAGGTGATATGTGATAAGTAGGCAGCTTTAGAAGACTGATGCATGTACTTGCGCACGACCGGTCACCCGAAAATTCACCCGTGGGCCGTGACCGGTCGTGCGCAAGTACATGCATCAGTCTTCTAGAGCTCACGGGTGAATTTTCTCTGTACTGGGCAGCGGCGGCCGGCGGGCCCCCTTCCCGGCCGGGCCCTCGGACCACGTCCGAAGTGCCCGACCGCTCAGTCCGCCCCTGAGCGGGAGTTTCAGGCAGTCCTTAAAACTGCCTGTACTCCCACTCAGGAGACGGGAGACCAGGTTTAACCCCAAGCCCCCTGCTCCTTCCTGTTCTCCAGAAGCAAAGGAGGACCAAAGGTTACCACAAAACCTCTGTATCCCGCCAGCGTTTGGATCACCACAGCCATCCACCGCAAGTCCCCTCTGTTCCGGTGTAGCATCCCTCACCAAGGGGCTGCACACTTGGCTGGGCCCTCCAGGAGTTCACTACGGAAGGTGGAGGGGCTATGCAGGGTGATGAAACAGTCGCCCTGAAGTGTGTGTAGTGTGCCTGGCATGTACTGGCACTGTTTTGGGGGCATCCATTTTCCAGTGCCGTCATGCAGAGCTCAGTGGCACATCAACTACTCCAGCCCTGCAGCCCTCTTCCGGGATTTAATGCACCTGGCGGGACGCTGACGAGCTGGTCTTGCTGCTTGGAGGGACACAGGCTGGGTAGGTGCTGTTTGTCCCTTCTTACAGGACCTAACCATCCCTCTTCCTCATTTAGGTGGCAGGGATGTCATTATGTCTGATCCCAGGCCCAAGGTCCCGAAGCAGGCGGTCCCTTTGGTGCGTCATTTTGCCTGTGCATCGTGTGATGCAAAATTTCCATCCCCTCAGTCAGACTCCCTCTGCTTGGCGTGTGCTGCTCCGCCTTCAAGTGGCTCGGCCCCGGACCCAATGGTTCCTACTGCCCAGGCTACGGTAGAACCGGTATGGGCGTCTTCCCTGTCTAGGGTGGTACAGGATGTCTTTAATACCAACAAGGCCATTGTGGAAATATTGTGGCGTCTGTCAGCAAGGCAGTCCTCTGACCAATCCAACTCTGGGGATCATGGGGCGCATGCCCATCGTGGCCGTCCCGCAAAACGGACCAGAACATCCTCCCCCAAAAGGGTGTCTGTGACTCCCATTTCCTCGACCTCTCCTCCTCCTGCTAGGGAGTCTCACTCCGATGTTTCCTAAGTGGAAGAGGCATGTTCTGAGGAGGTGGGATCAGATGAGGATGTTGTCTCGCCGGAAGGTCAGGCGTCCAAACTGTCCTCCATGATGGACAATCTAATTACGGCGGTTATCGAGACATTGCAGGTTGGGGATCCCGCACCGTCGTCTGCCAGCTCTAGTTTTTCCTTTAGAAAGTCCCATGGCTCGCACAATTGTTTCTCCGACCACCAGGAGTTTGATTCCTCTCTTTCCAAGGAGTGCAATTCTCCTGATAGACGTTTTACTTTGCCAAAATGCTTAAACGTCCTTTATACATTTCCGGAGGATTTGACTAAGAAATAGTCGTCCTCACCTATACTGGACCCGCCAGTTTCCCGCTTAGCTAAGCATACTACCTTGACAATGGCGGATGGGGCTTCTTTCTCTGATATCAGAGATAAGAAACTGGAAGCGTTTGCAAAATCTTCCTTTGAGGCAGTGGGCAGAGCGCTGCAGCTTGTATTTGACTCTACATTGGTGAGAAAGGCTATGGAGGAGTGGGCAAGTCATTTACATCAGGGTCTCGAATTGGGAGTCCCCTCAGGGGAACTTGCAGATATGGCCCTGCAGCTCTCTCATGCCAGTGCATATACTGTATTTGTGAGGCATCTTTGGACGCAGGCAAGGCTTATGGCTCGCTCGTCAGCCCTGTTGGTGGCTATTCGCCGTACTTTATGGCTCTCCTGCTGGTAGTCAGCGGAATTTGGCTTCACTTTCGGCGGTCTGGACTTTTCTGCAGGCGGTGGCGCCTGCTGCTCCCCGTTTTCATCCTCCGTTAGATCCTTGGGATCTTAACACAGGTACCAGGGAGGCTAGGCTTTATCTAACACACCCCATCAAGTTTGCAAGGTTGGCAGATGAGGGGGGATGTTAGTTCAGGGAGAGCACTGCTGCAGCCAGACACTTCCTCTGCCAGTCAGGGGAATATCAGCTCCAATAAGCAGGGGACCAGGAGATCAGGGAAGGCAAGGCAGGTGCTGGTAGTGGGAGAATCAATTATAAGGGGTAAAGATAGAATGATCTGTCACAAAGACTGGGATCATTCAACGGTGTGTTGTCTTCCTGGCAGTTGAGTTCGACATATCGCGGATCGGGTTGACAGATTACTGGGGAATAGGTGAAGATCCAGCTTGGTCCATATTGAAATCAATGAAAAGTTAGGCAGGTGGAGCGTCCTTAAAAATGATTTTAGGATTCAGGTCCCAAGCTTAAGGCAAGAACCTAAAAGGTAGTGTTTTCCAAAATACTACCTGTACCACGAGCCACACAAGAAAAGCAGCTGGAGATTAGGGAGATTAACAAATTGCTCAAGAACTGGTGTAGGAAGGAGGGTTTGTGGAGAATTGGTCCAACTTCTCTGTTGGCTACAGGCTCTATCATAGGGTTGGGTTGCACCTCAATTGGGAAGGTGCAGCTGTTTTGGGAAGAAGATGGCTCGAAGGTTGAAGAAGTGTTTAAACTAGCGACTGGGGGTAATTACATTATAGGAGGGGAAGAAATGAAGAGAAGCCTGTAGACTTCTTCATCTATTATAGGGTCTAAAGAGGAGAGAGCATGATGTGGAAGTATGGGAGGGAGGAGGATTAAAATTATTTGGGGACTGGGAAATTATTTCCTGCTGGATACTGCCAATCTTGTCTCTGAAGTAAGTGGTCATGCCATCAGCACAGAGGTCAGTGACAGGTTCTGGAACTTTAGGGATTAGAAGGGAATAAAATGTGTCAGAGGACTCCCTTCATAACAGAAATGGAACTGATCTGTTTTGCAGCCCATAGACTTATATTATGATGGAATGAATAACAGAATGCCTCTAAAGGCATTTCGTTATGCAATCCGTCATAGAATTGCGTTATGGTCCGTGGTAACGGAATCCATAACGTAATTCACCGCTTAAAAGTAAACGAAGCATGAACTAATTATAAAATATGAAATTCGCTCATCTCTAGTAAGAGCTAACTGTAGGGTGTCAATAAGTTGCTGGCAGTTAATGGTGTGTAGATTTCTATAAGTGTAAAAAGTAGGATTGTCATGAGAAGAGTGAGAGGTCTTAATAGTAAATGAAAGAAGATTGTGGTCAGAAAGTGGGAAGGATGAGTTACTAAAGTTTGAGACTGAGCAGTGACGGAAGAAGACTAGATCAAGTGTATTGCCCTGTTCATGCGTGGCAGAGGAAGTAAGTTGTGATAGGCCAAGAGAGGAGGTTATAGAAAAAAGTGAGGGGCTGATGGGGAGATATGATCATCAATGGGGACATTAAAATCGCCCATAATAAGAGTTAGTGATTCAGAAGATAGGAAGCCAAGCAACAAAGTGATCCAGAAATTGGTGGGGGACCCTGTGGGACGATAGACAACTGCAACTCTCAGGGGAGTAGATGGACAGAGGGAATGACCTGTGCACTGTGGAGAAAGTAGTATGCCTACTCCACCACCATGCCTGTCATCAGGTCTGGCGGTATGGGAGAAGTAAAGTCCACCATAGGATAGGGCAGCAGGGAAGCAGTTCAGAGGCTTGAAGTCAGGTTTCTGTAAGGGCCAGCAAGTTCAGAGTGTGTGAAAGGAAGAAGTTGTAGATTGTGGATAGTTTATTACAAACCAACCGTGCATTTCAGAGTGCGCAGTTAAAAGAGACTGACATTTGACGAGATGTGCACTGGACTGCGTTGTCAATAATGGAACACATACTAATGGGGATTACGCAAGAAAAGAGAAAGGAAAAATACAATAATACAGTGCAGTGATAAGCAACTGACTTACTGTAGTCCCCACTTAAAGTCCCTGAATCTCAAGTCACTTAATACAAACACACACTGGAAATCAAACATGCGAACGCTCATAAGCTCACGTTGTTGGTCTGCCTGTATAGGTGCTGCTCCCAAACAACTTTAAACCATTCCTCCAGGCCAAATTGGTGGCAAGCAAGATAATATATCCCAGGAAGGTTAAGGACTAGAGATGAGCGAACACCTGGATGTTCGGGTTCGAGAGGTTCGGCCGAACTTCCGGAAAATGTCCGGGTTCGTGATCCGAACTCAACCCGAACTTCCTCCCGAACCCGAACCCCATAGAAGTCAATGGGGACCCGAACTTTTGGGCACTAAAAAGGCTGTAAAAGACACCCAGAGGGATAATATACCGCAATAAACGCATTGCGATTACAACTTTGAGCTAACGATCACCATGGGAACGCCTCCTCCAGTAGAATGTACTGTCGGATCTGAGAATTAAGTTGAAATCGCAATGCGATTCTAATATATTTGCTAATCGCATTGCGATTTCAACTTAGCATTGCTAAATAATTCCATCCATATCGTTAACTTACTGAGTCAGTAAGTTAACGAATATGGATGGAATTATTTAGCAATGCTAAGTTGAAACGGCAATGCGATTAAGCAGATATATAATAATCGCATTGCGATTTCAACTTAATTCTCACATCCGACAGTACATTCTACTGGAGGAGGCGTTCCCATGGTGATCGGTAGCTCAAAGTTGTAATCGCAATGCGATTAAGCAAATACATAAGAATCGCATTGCGATTCCAACTTTTTAGTACTCAACTTTTAAAATCGTACACCACTTTAAGTTCCAAAGTTGCAATCGCGTTCGAATAGAACTTAAAGCTGTCTCTTAGTCAGTTTTAGTATTGGTGTGTTGTAATAGAAGTTACATTCGTACGCTAATATAACTTAGAGCAATACAGTCAACTTTACACTGCTAGTTTTATTATCGCGATAATACAACTATTCAAGAATCGTGTACGTGCGCCTGTACGTGTGTGCGTTACCTCGGACACTATTCTATTTTGCCAGCCACAGCTGAAACCACTGATTTATGGTATTGCTATTTTGGCAATTGAATTTAACCCCAGAAAATAATCTATCCTTTGCCAGACAGCAGACAGTATTATACTTGTCTAACCAAAGCTGGAACACCAGATTTAGGGGATTGGTATTTGGGCAATTGTATTTAACCCCTTAATAAAATATAGAAATTTCTTTCCTGAGTTTCTAGGGGTGACAATTAGCACAGCCAAGCCCCTGATGTAGGATATAGCAAAAAAAAAAACTAGTATTGATGGATTGATGGACTTGGTGGCAGCTTCTTCTGGCGCACCACAAGTCACAAAATGGCCGCCGATCAACCCAGAAAATAAGTGACAGAAAAACGCTCTGTGCAGCCTAAAAACCAGCGAGCAAGTAACTAGCAGAAGTTCAATGATTCTCAGCTGTAAATTGATCCGTTCATTAGGTGCTGTTGCTGACTTTAACCTGCCTAATCTCGCCCTGACAGAAGCTGCGTCCTCTCCCTACACTAATCAGAGCAGTGTGACGTGCGGCGCTACGTGACTCCAGCTTAAATAGAGGCTGGGTCACATGCTGCACTTGGCCAATCACAGCCATGCCATTAGTAGGCATGGCTGTGATGGGCTCTTAGGGCAAGAAGTAAAACGCTAGCTGATTGGCTGCTGTGCAGCCCTTCAGAAAGCGGGAAGTAATCGACGAACACCGAACCCGAACCTTTTTGAAAATGTCCGGGTCCGGGTCCCGGACACCCCAAAATTCGGTACGAACCCGAACTATTCTCGAACTGTTCGCTCAACACTATTAAGGACGTCCTTTCAAATAAAAATTTTCAAATTTTGTTTTTCTGTTCACTTTCAAAAGCTGGAGAACAGTACAGACATGTTTTTGATGAGAGGTCAGGTCAGGGCAATAAGATCAGGATGTCTTTTAAGTAGGCTACTGTGCAAATATAGAGGTCAAAAAACATGTGAAAGATGTCATTCGTGAATTATTGGAATACTGCTGGAGCATTAATGAGACTAAATGACTTAAAGGGGTTGTCTCATCATGGAAAATGGGGGCATATCACTGGACCCGCCCCCATATCAAGAACTGAGCCCCACAAGGTGGTGGCTGGAGGACTCCGGTCCAGCCAAAACCAAACCAGCTCCCCATAGAAATTAATGGGAGCGTACCGTGCATTCGCGGCCCCCTCTCCCATTAATTTCTATGGGGCCGACGGAAATTGTCGAGCCAGCGCTCGGCTATTTTCGCCGGCCCTATAGAAAATGAATGGAGGGCGGTTGCGCATGCGCAGTGCGCCCTACTTCACTTGCGGAGATCCATTCTCGATATAGGTGCGGGTACCAGTGGTGGGACCCGCACCTATAAGACAATGGGGGCATATTCTAGCGATAATCCCCATTGTCCATGATGAGACAACCCTTTAATATTCATAATGTCTGTCACAAGTGCTGAAATCAGTCTTCCATACATCACCCTCACATATCCGAATCAAATTAAAAGCACCTCTGTTCAGCTTGCTGAAGATTTTGGCTCCATGTAGCCCATCAAAGAGTTCAGGAATCAGCAGAAGAGGATATTAATTGACTGTGATTTTATTTACTCCACAGTAGTCATCACATGGCTGTAGAGACCTATACTTTTTCTTAAGGAAGAAAAAAAACTGCATCTGCCATTGAGGATGAAATTTGGATGAAGCCTCTTTACTAGTGATGAGCGAGCATGCTTTGCCGAATATCTGTTCGGCTCGAGCATCGCTATGCTTGGAATATTGCGGCACTCGGCCGAGTACAGCATGTACTCGAGCGTAACGCTCGAGTCTCCGCCCCGCATGTTTCGCGGGTTTTAAGCAGCCAATAAAGGTGCAGGTAAGTACTGCCCTCACTGTAATGCCAGTAGCCATGTTAGCTGCTGGCATTACAGTAATTGGCTGGTCAGAACGCGTCATCGGGTGCTATATAGCACCCAATGACGCATGTTCGTCTCAGACGTAGACAGGGAGAGTAGAACGGAAAGACATTGTAGGGAGTGATTTTCACAGTTTTTATTAAGAGAAAGCTTTTCAAAGACAAGAAAGTCCTTTTAAGGACTACTGTATGTGTGTGTGTGTGTGTGTGTGTGTGTGTGTGTGTGTTTTAGAGCAGCAATCTATTTGTCTCCTGCAGTCTCAGGGACAGTGCTTCGGAAGGGACAGATAGTGCAGGGAGAGACATTTGCTGTTTTTACTACCAAAAGCTTTTCAACGACCCCCAAAGTCAAGGGCTACTGTGTGTGTTTGACACCAGCAAGATATTTTTATTTTATACCTATTAGTGACATATACTGTACATCATCCGCAGACTGTGTCTTTAATAATCTGGGCCACATATAGTGTCCATAATCTGTGGTGTTCTGTAACCAATACTGTAGAACATCTGCAAACAGTTTCTGTATTACAAATTCCAATAATCTAGGCCACATCTAGTGTCCATAATCTGTGGTGTTCTGTAACCAATACTGTAGAACATCTGCAAACAGTGTCTGTATTACAAATTCCAATAATATAGGGTCCATATTCTGTGGACTTCTGTGACATATACTGTCCTGCAACCGAAAACTGTGTCTTTAGCAGACAGTAAAACAATCTGCGACATATCTAGTGACAAAACAATTAACTGTTGCCAGTACACCAGAAAAAAATAATCCACCGTACCCAGCTTCATGTCCAACTTAGCTGGGCGGCTCAGGACAACACTGTCCAAGTCGGACCAGTGCGAACAGTTGGCGGGTTGGATTGCTGAAGATAATGCTTCCAATCGGTTAAGCACCACCCTCCCATCCAGTCTCTGATCATCCTTCCTCCCACCATGTAGAGGCTTGCCAAACGAGTGATCCCACACTCAGATATTCCAAGGAGTTCTTTCCAGCGCCACTATTAGATTTGGCCCTGCGCCCAACACGCTTAAAGAGGTACCTGAGATATTGTGCCCTGATTCCCAACCTCTTGAGCCTTCACAGTCTCAAGAAGATGACAGTGGTGACTGGCAATCATTTGTTCACGAGGTGGATGATGATGAAACACAGTTGTTAATGACTGAGGTTGTGGTTAAGTTAAGTCAGGAGAATGAGCAGAGTGAGGAAATGGAAGAGGAGGTGGTAGACAAAGTCACTAACCCAACATGGGAAGGTAAAAAGCCGAGCGAGGACAGCAGTACTGAGGGAGAGGGATCCGCAGCACCGCAACAGTCTGGAAGAGGCAGGGGGTTGCAAAGGGAGACATTAGCCCACACCAAACCGTTACACCGAGCACCCCTGTGCATGAATCTACCTTGCCAAGGGGTAGGTGTTCCGCAGTATGGAGCTTTTTTGAGGAAAGTGCAGACGACAAAGAGTGGTAGTTTGTAAGCTGTGCCGTTCGAAATGAGCCGGTGCGTGAACACTAGCAACCTCACCACCACCAGCATGATTCGCCACATGGCATCCAAGCACCCTAATAAGTGGGCCGAACGCCTGGGTCCACAATGTGGGTCTGCGGGTCATACCACTGCCTCCTCTTCCCCTGTATTACGCACTGCTGGCCAATCCTCTGTTGAAAGGCGCAGGCCCGGATGCCCCTTGCCCTGCACCTGGACCTTCACATGAACCGTCAGCAACAACATCTACTTCCCTGTCCCAGCACAGTGTCCAAATGTCGATAGCACAGGCATTTGAACACAAGGGCAAATACCCACCCACCCACAGGCCATAGCACTAAATGCGCAACTTTCGAAATGACTGGCCCTTGAAATGTTGCCATTTAGGCTTGTAGACACTGACGCCTTCCGCAGCCTAATGTCGGCGGCCGTCCCTCGGTAAGCAGTCCCCAGCCGCCACTATTTTTCACAGTGGGCCGTGCCCGCCTTACACCAGCATGTGTCCCAGAACATACATCACCCGTGCCCTGACCAACACACTAACTGGGAAGGTCCACCTCACAACGGACACATGGAAAAGTTCTGGTGGCCAGGGACGCTACATTTCCCTAAGGCTGGGTTCACACGAGCGTGTCCGGATTAGGTCCGGATGCGTTGCGGATGCGTTCAGTGAAAACTGTGCGATTTCACAGGCAAAGCCATTCAGTTTTTCCTGCGATTGCGTTCAGTTGTTCAGTTTTTTCCGCGCGGGTGCAATGCGTTTTGACGCGTTTTTCACGCGCGATAAAAAACTGAAGGTTTGCAAACAACATCTCCTAACAACCATCAGTGAAAAACGCAACGCACCCGCACTTGCTTGCGGATGCTATGCGTTATTAACGCAGCCCCATTCATTTCTATGGGGCTGCGGATGCGTTTATAACGCATAAGATAGAGCATGCTGCGATTTACACGCGTTGCAGAAGTGATGCGTGAAAAAAAACGCTCATGTACACAGCCCCATAGAAATGAATGGGTCAGGATTCAGTGCGGGTGCAATGCGTTCACATCACGCACTGCACCCGCGCGGAAATCACGCTCGTGTGAATGCAGCCTAACTGCACACTGGGTGAATGTTGTGGAGGCCGGGAGTGAGTCAAACCCTGGGATGGCACAGGTGCTACCCACGCCAAGGATTGCGGGCCCTACGTCCATCAGGATCTCCGCCAGCAGCTATGTTACTGGCTCCAACCCCCACATTTCCTTCTCCGCCGCCTCCTACTCCACTTTCACCTCCAACAGCAGTCGGCCATCAGTCGCTAGCTGGAAGCAGTGTAGCACTGCTGTGGGTAAGCATCAACAGACCATGCTGAAGCTGATCTGTTTAGGGGACAAACAGCACACCGCCCAAGAGCTGTGGCAGGGTATAAGAGACCAGACCGAGCTGTGACTCTTGCCACTCAACCTAGAAACAGGCATGGTTGTGTCTGACAATGGCCGAAACTTGGTGGCGGCTTTGGAGCTCGGCAACCTGACACACATTCCATGCCTTGCCCAAGTCTTTAACTTAGCGGGTCAGCGGTTTAGCAAAACCTACCCCAATTTGCAGGAGCTACTAGTGAAGGCGCGCCACTTGTGTGCCCATTTCCAAAAGTTGTCCACAGCTTTAGCCGGTCTGTCATTGCTGTGCTTGCTGCTTCCATCTCACCGACTGTTCTACATGTTGGCCAGGGTTTGTGAGCAGCAGAGGGCAGTTGTGGAATACCAGCTGCAACATGGTTGTCGCCTTTCCAGTCAACTACCACTATTCACAAGCGAGGAGTGGGCATTGATGTCAGACCTATGTGAGGTTTTAAAAATGCTATTATCAGTGTAACCATCCCACTGCTGTGTCTACTCAAACAATCGCTGCTCACAATTGTGAATTGGGCCATGAAGAAGATGAGAAGGAGACACTTGGAACTTTAATTCCATCTGTTCGGTGTGGATGGGCAGAAAAGAAGGAGGAGGATGGGAGGATGAGGGTATGGAGAGTCATCCTGAAGTTGACATCAACGTCTTGCCTGTTGGTACTCTGGCACACATGGCTGACTTCATGTTGGGCTTCCTTCCCGCAACCCCGCGTTATACGCATTTTAGGTAATGCAGATTGCTGGGTGTTCACCCTTCTCGACCACCCTTCTCGACCCCCGCTACAAAGAGAACTTATCATCTCTTATTCCTGTGGTGAAGAGGACGAGTAAAACCGTGCAATACCAGAAGGTACTTGTTGACAGATTGCTCCAAAATTTTCCATCTGACAATGCGGCTGCCAGAGTCCGTATTTCCTTAGGTTGTGGACAGCCTTATATGTATTTGTTAGTATTTTAAACTGCAATTACTGGGCAATGCGGAGCCAGTGAAGGGATTGGCAGAGGTTTACAATAGCTTTATATGCAGAGAGAATGAGCTGATATATTCGTGATTGCGCAAATCGGCAAATAATGATGTCCATATTTTTTGCGCAATACATGCAACTTCACATTTTAGCAGGTCTGACTACATATTAGTTATTGGTGCACTAAGTATTGTTGTGAATTTGCCTGTAGCATGTATGTATGGACAGTAGAATCTATTAGCTACACTATCTTACTATCTAATCTACACTGACTAACTCCCACTAACTATCTGTATCATATATATATATAAACTAACTAACTATCTAATGTAATGACACAGCAAAGCTCAGAGCACAGAAATGACACAGCTGTCTCTCTCAAAACTGCAAAAAACAGCAAAAAACTGCAGAAAATGGCTGCTGGGGAGGCTTATATAGTAAAGGGGTAGGCAACTTTCCTATTAGTTGCTAGGGATGTTGCTAAGCTCAGAAAAAGACATTGCAGCCTTCTCATTGGCCCAAGAGCAAGAAGCAGGGATCATGGGTTCAGAGGAAAAAAATATAGAATATTCGCGAAAATTCGTGATTCGAATATTCGCACCCAACACTAATGATGACGGCATGTACAAGCAGTTTTGCAGACTTCTGGTTGAGGAATGGACGGATGCAAGAGATATTTTTGAGTTGGAAGCGGCAGGTGGTGGAAAGGGCTTGGATGGGCAGTTTGAAGGAGAGTGCAGAATCTAAGGTTACTTCAAGACAATGGACTTGGTTGACCAAGGAGAGTGTGCAGCCATTGATTGTGATAGATAGGTCTGTTTGGGGGCTCTGAAAGATGGGGAAAGATGATCCATTCTGTTTTATCCATGTTAAGTTTTAGAAAGTGAGAGGAGAAGGAGGAAGATATAGAAGATAGGCATTGTGGGATTCTGGATAGTAAGGTGGTGATGTCTGGACTCTGGACCAGAGAGATTAATTTGTGTGTTTTCAGCATTAAAGTGATACTTAAATCCATGGAACTCTATAAGATGTTCCAGGCCAAATGTGTAGATTGAGACGAGCAGGGGTTCTAGGACAGAGCCTTGCGGGACACCAACAGAGAGGGGATGAGACGAGGAGGTGGTGTGAGAGTGGGAGACACTAAATGTCCAGTCTGTAAGGTATGATGTGATCCAGGAGATGGCCAAGTCTGTGATGCCAATAGATAAGCGAGTGTGTAACAAAAGGGAGTGGACGACTGTGTCAAGGAGGAGGAGGACAGAGTAATATTGTTTGGTTTTGGCATTAGCAGGTCGTGACTCGTGGGTGACTTTGGTAAGCGCAGTTTAGAGCACAGTTCAAAGTGAACATTGAGAGACATGGGAGAATTGTTATGGGGTGATAACTAGACAAAGAAGATGGGTCAAGGGAAGGCTTTCTGAGGATAGGTGTAAGGGTAGCATGTTTCAAACCAGAGGGAAAGGCACCAGTGGTTATTGATAGGTTGAAGAGATAAGTTAGGCCTGGGATAAACGCTGTGGTGAGGTTGGGGAAAAGGTGGTATGGGACTGGCTCAAGTGCACAGGTGGTGAGATGTGATCTGGAGATCAGGGTGGAGAGTTTTTCTTATGTAATAGTGGAGAAGCAGTTTTTTGGAGAATAGGACTGAAGAGGGGCTGTGGGGACTGTGAGCTAAAGCTTTCTCTGATGTTGTCAATCTTTTGTTTAAAGTATGTGGCAAAGTCCTCATCTAAGATGCAAGGTGAGGGTGGGGGCACTAGGGGACGGAGAAGAGAGTTAAGTGTTAAAACGTTGTTTAGGGTTGTGAGACAGGAAACATGTGAGAGTTGAGAAGTAGGCCTGTTTTTTTTTTTTTATGTGAAGAAGTGCTCCTTAGAATTGCATTTCTTCCATTGCCGCTCTGCAGGCCTGGAAGGCGGTCTCCGTTTTTGGGTTTTGGTGTGTGTGTGTGTGTGTGGGGGGGGAGGGCAACTGAGTCCAGCGCCTTAGTTAGTGTGTTGTTATACAGGGTAGTGACAGCATCTTCATCCTGGAAGGAACATATTGTAGAGAGTTGCAGAAGAGAGTCAAAAAGAAAGCAAAAAACAAGATTTTTACGGTTTGTGCGAGATGGCGCTGGTGTGTGGACTTGGGGGAGCAGCAGAAGAAACCATTGAAGCGATGGTGAATAGGTTGTGATCGGATAGGGGG
Organism: Bufotes viridis; assembly: GCA_033119425.1. Lineage (NCBI taxonomy): Eukaryota > Metazoa > Chordata > Amphibia > Anura > Bufonidae > Bufotes > Bufotes viridis. The sequence goes on from CM065591.1 coordinate 214,472,367, forward strand.
AGAAGCGAGTTACAAAGAGCAAGTTCAGTGCAGACATACGCTGGGATGCTTGCACACTATAGGAAATGATGTCGGCCTCTCTGGTCGCCGGGACCGCAAGATTGCACCTAAGGCTACATGCACACGACCGTTGCCTGCCTTCGTGTCCGCTCTGTCCGCAAATTTTGCGTCCATCAAAAAAAACGGATGACGGACCGTTTTTTTTTAACAGATCCGTTTTTTTGGAAGATCCATTGTAATAATGCCTATCTTTGTCCGCAAACGTGAAAAAAATAGGACATGCTCTATTTTTTTGACAGAAGGTAAACACGGACCACAGATGCGGAACAAAAACGGTTAACCATCCGCATTTTTTGACGGACCCATTGAAATGAATGGGGAAGCATCCTAACAACGGTCGTGTGCATGAGGCCTTAGTCATAGCTTTTTCCTATGGTATGCAAGCATGGCTACCTCTGCTGGATTGTTGAGTGGTCGTAACCCCTTATACGAGCAGTGTATAATGAGATGGAAAAATGAATCCAGGCGATTACAATACATTAGGAAGTGCTTTGTATTAACTTTCTCTACATGATAAATTCTATTTGCTGAAGTGAGACAACCCTTTTAAGTAGCCAGATGTGGCTAGCCATAGGCTGGCGTGAATTAGGATGCACACCCACTGACCCTTTAAGAGCCACCCTATGGGTGGAAGGGAGAGGCCTTTGTCTGATAGGACCAAGCCACAGCCTGCAGAAGGTGGCCACAGATGAGACTGGTGGCTGGACGCTCTGCAAAGAGACCTGGAGGGGCTGGTGGGTTTGGGCCACACACAAAAAAAACAGGAGGGTGAGTGAAGCAGCACCGATGCCCACCCAGAGGAGCAGGAGAAAGGTGGGTATGGTCACGGTAACAATCAGTCCCCAGAAGTCTAGTAGTTATATTCCACTACTCAGTGTTGTCTACTTCATGTCACTTCTCTTCTTTACTGCTCCTCCCTGCCGAAGCAATGCATCATCAACCATTCAAAATCAGAGCGTGACTTCTTTCCATCACCCCATGTCAGCCAGCCCCCTTCTGCTCACTACATTGTCATGGAACAAGAACGAACAGGGAAGAGCAGCATAGCGATACTGCAGTCAATCAGTGTAAGGTCACTATGTAACAGATGATGGGATTTGGGCAGAGAGAGGATAGCATTTAGGCAGTAACAGGAGGGGCTGGAGCATGTAAGAGTGAGCAAGCCGACCAATGAAGAGGGGAGGACCTACAAAGGCAGTTGGTGGATAATGGGAAAGGTAGTTTAGAAAGGCTTGCAGCATTATATGCAACAGGAAGTTTATGGTGTTATGACATTGGAGTGAGAGAGAACAGTGGGTGTGAAAAGGATAAGAATTGAGCTGAAAAGACATATGAAGGAAGCTGGAGTCAGTGCTTGGCTAAAACAAGTTCATTTTCTTAAAATAAATTGTGCAACCCCTTTTGCTATGTAAACACATAGCAAGGCTTCTACAACTCCACTTACTTTCAATAAACAGATGACTAGCATAGGAAGCATATCTCTCCACCGAATATGGGGCCATTTTTAATTGGTACTATTTTTATTAATATTTTATATTTCTTTTTCCCCTCTCTGATTTTCTCAATTTCCTTTTCTGTGCACATTTTGGTATTGGTTGCTTAGTGTTTTGAATAGCCTTGAAATGTTGAAAATAAATTATGTATGGTAACTGTATAATTAAAAAGAAATGTAATGTGACAAAATGTGGTCAGTACCTATTCAGGACATTGGTTGGGGTGATCTATTGATTGAATCGTGTACAACATTTACAAACAAACTTCTGCAAAAAGGTGAGCACTGACTTGATAAGATGTCCATGATGTTATTTTAAGCAGCTCCACAGCTGCTCTAGCCCCACAATTCCTGTTATGGATTTTTGAGACCAGCTACAGAAAACACAGTGGAGCCTCATTTAAGAGTCTCAGCACAGCAATCCAAAGTGCAAAGCTCCCTGGGTCTACAGTATTGGGTCTACAACACAGTAAAAGCCAGATATCCCTCAAAGGAAGGGGCCACTTAATATGGTGGATTTGGTGATCTCTGTAATGGTGACACCCCTTTGCTCGGTTTTTCTTCCTTTGAGGGATATCTGGCTTTCATTGTGTTGTAGACCCATAACTGGAGCTCCACATTTATTTTGAATATTACTGTTTCCCAGGGAGCTTTGCACTTTGGATTGCTGTGTTGAAACTCTTAAATGAGGCTCCGCTGTGTTTTTTGTAGCTGGTCTCCCTGAGATCAGCTATTGTTTTGTTTGAGTAGTCTCCAAGGCATTGCTCCCGGTTAGCCAGAATCCTACTCCACACTGATGAGGGGCAACACCCTGAAACAGCTGTCTGTGGATGGATAACTGGCTTAGGTTTTCCCCGTCACATCCTTAAAGCTTGTAAAAAAGCGGGATCTTGACATAGGGGCCACTTAATATGGTGGATTTGGTGATCTATGTAATGGGGACCCCTTTGCTCTATTTTTCTTCCTTTGAGGGATATCTGGCTTTCACTGTGTTGTAGACCTAATACTGGGGCTCCACATTTATTTTGCATATTACTGTTATGGATTTGGGGAGGCAAATGTAGGATGATATGTCCTGTGTATTAAAAATCCCCACATTGTTTACTGCCTCTAGTTTCCTGTTTTATTAATGTACAGCCCTTTTAAACCTGTATAAATGTTTTCTTTGACAAAGCTTTGTAAACAATTCAAAAAAATGTTCAAGACTTTTTTCTTTTTAAGTGTCGAGGATAAATCTGCGGTCATTCATCTGGATTTCACACGACCATCAAAGTCTATGAAATATCTGATAAGTAAAGAGCTTGTGGAGGGGATCTTACGCCAACATATGTACACTCTAGAAAAGTCTACATGTCAAGGCACATATATTTTGAAAGATTCATTGAAAGTCACTGTAATGAGTAAGTATATAATATATAATGAATGTTACACATTCAATAGTTTGATATTTCTATAAAGTTTAATGTAAGACACTAACAACCTGACTAAACACAAAATATCTGGGGTCATTTATTAAAACCAGCGTTTTAGACGCCAGTCTTAATACACCTGCGCTGGCGCTTGATGTGTGTACATAACTTAGGCGCATCCACTGCTGGCCTAAATCTTGCTGGCGTAGATTTAGAGAATTTTCTAAGCCTAAAAGAGGCCCTGTCCACACACCCTTTTTTAGAACTGGCGTATTTGACGTGGATGGAGAAGACGTTGCAGATTCGGCATTTGCGACTGAATTTGCAACAGATATATACCAAAAATTGGCATATACAGTATCTGTTCATAAATGTACCCCATTGTTTTTAAATGATTTATTTATAAAATAACTTACATCACCCATTGCTTCTACCCCCTCACAGTTAGTACCTGTTTGTGCCACTTGAAACAAACATTCAAATAACTGGAGCATTTTACATTGTTGGGCAGGAATTTTGGCTCAGTCTTTTATGTAAACTCTGTGGCTTCTCTGGTTTGGGTCAGAGACTCCCATTTCACCTATTGTCCCTCTCTAAATGGTAATTCTATTAAAGGATATATGTTACTACATGCCTCCATAGTAATCCAAGTTCAGTGTCGGATGTGTGCAGGTCTCCTGATTCAAACGCTGTTTCCCCCATCCCGATAGGTGTCCACAACACTGAGTAATCTGTGATTGTGTGATATGCTAATTAGCTTCTTGGGGCAACAAGGGTGTCACCATTGCACTAAATGCCCTGCTCCTTATAGCTGCCAACCACAGCTTTGAGTGAGAAGGTCAGCCATGGATTATGATTGATGCGCGTGCACTATAGCCCTTGCCAGGGCTGCGTTGTACAGATGACTTCTTTCCCGAAAAAACCTATGGGCACAGGCAAGAACACACGGCCACGTGAGATTACATTTTCTCTGTCACTCAATTCTGGTGTGATGTGAAAGGCAGCAATAATAAGCTGGGTTTTCGGTGCAACAAAGCGCAATGGTGATACTCTAGTTGCACCAAGCAACTAATTTGAATATTAAAAAATCACATATTTCTCAGGAATGCAGGCACCATTCTGGATGGGGGAAACGGTGTTTAACCCATTCCCGACCGCCTTATGTATTAGCGTGTAATTCTCAGTGTGTAATTCTCATTCTCTATGAGAAAAGTAATCTAATGATTCCTTTCTATAGTTCCCTGAAGGGGAAAAAAGTGTGTATATATATATATATATATATATATATATATATATATATATATATTGTACATAAACAATTAGAAAAATTTAAATCATAGGTATCGCCAAACCGGAAAAGTCCAAATAGCCTATTTGCCCTTTTTATTTGCTTAGCCTCCCACAAAAATATAATAAAAAGTTAGCAAAAAGTCATACACACCCCAAAATGGTATCAATGAAAAGTACAGATTGCCTTGCAAAAAATTAGTCCTCACATAGCTCCGTACATCTAAAAATGAAAAAGGTATGGGGTAAAAATATGGTGATGCAAAGAAAATAAATTATTTTCCAAAGTTTTTATTTTTTTCAGTATTAAGACAAGAAAAAAATATAAATGTGGTGTATTATTGTAATCATAGTGACCCAGAGAATGCAACTAAAAGGTCAGTTTCCTATGTGGTAAACATAGGAATCGCTGTATTCCATCCCATTTGGAATTTTTTCCCAATTATCAGTACATTGCAGGCAACCATAAATGTCCCTCAAAAAACAAGCCCTCATATGGCTAAATGAATGGAAAAATTAAAAAGTTATGGCTTTGGGAAATATGGGAGTAAAAAATGAAAATGGAAAATTTCCCAGTCATTAAGGTGTTAAGTCAAGAGACCTGCGCACATCTGACACTGCACTTTGATTACTATGGAGGTATGTAGTGAGAGATTCTCCTTGAGGGTGGTCCCGCTTTCCCCAACCTCAAAAACAGAGTTGAAAGTGGAAAATTGGCCCTATAGTTTTTAGATCATTTTTTTTCTTTAATAAGTGATCATTTAAATCTATACTTTGTGGTTAGTCAAGTTTACTTAGTCTTAAATTACATTTGTTTAAATATCTGAATTTAAAGAATTTCACGAATAGGCGGAAATGGATGAAATAAGATAGGGGGCAAATACCCTTTAGCCATTCTTTGACCTGTCAATTTTTTTTATGTTTTACAGGTTTGTAAGCAGAAGGCAACCAAATGCATCCATTCAGTATCCTGCACCGTATGGACTTGTTTTTATAAAGTCTTCATTATTCAACTCACAATTATGTTAATACAAATTCATCTATGTCTGTTTTATAGTATAAACCACTAAAATTGGTTATCCATGAATTATTTTTATATTAAAAGTCCTGAAAGGAGTCAACAGCAAGGGCTTGGCTGTTGCTGACCCTGCTGTATCCGTCAGCATCACTGAACATTCTGATGCCTGCAGATTAACCCCTGACGGGTTAAGTATGTGCGATCAATGTTATCGTCGATCACATACATTAGTCCTGGGTGCCTTGTGTTTAAAACAGCAGGCACCCATATCGCTGCTGCTTCAGCGCTCACGGGAGGGTGCCATATTTAAATACCCGACCACCAATGTATATATGCATAAGGTGGTCGGGAATGGGTTAAGTGAAAAAAGCACTCCTTTCTCACTTGAAGCCATTTAGGTAGCGCTCTGAAAATATCACTTGCTCTACCCTGTCAGCTGATTCCACTTAGATTTCTACAGAACCTGTTCTGTTACACACTGACCGAGTGGTGAGGTGGCAACAGCATGAGTAGTCAACACAGTGGCCCAGTCACAGAGTGCTGAGGTTGGGAATTGTATGAGTAGTCAATACAGTCACAGACTGATGAGGAATCGCATGAGCCGCCAACACTGTGGCCCAGTCACAGAGTGGTGAGGGTGGGAATCGCATGAGTCGTCACTCGTCAACACAGTGGCCCAGTCACAGAGTTGGCCATGCTGATCGTTCTCTGACTGCCTGCTACTGCTGCCTCCGTAAACCTGTTTGTCTACCCCAGGGACATTTGGCTACAGATTTTACACTGCTGCCACCCTGCTTACTCACAGCCACGCTACCATCCTGCTGGCTCAGCTGCTGCTTCAAACGCTAGCTGCCAATCTTTTCTCCTGATGATGATGAAGCCCCCTCTTCACCCGACCACATGAGAACAACCACTATCTGCATGTCACTGATGTAACCCTCACCAGTCTCAGGGCCACGTGCCTGACCGCTCACAACACCAACTTCCACACGACTATCATCATCACTACTTACCCACCTACCGGAGGGAGCAGCGGATCTCTCCTTCTCACCTGTCTGTCGAACATACTGTACTGTAACATTAACTGCAAGGGTAAGGCCTCTTTCGCATGGGCCTCTTATCTGGCATGTTTGATGGCCAGATAAGAGGCGGGAGGCGGGTGCGCACGAGTGCAAAGCGTTTTAATGCGTTTTGCACGCGCGTGGGAAAAATCGGCATGTTTGGTACCCAGACCCGAACCCGGACTTCATCACTAAAGTTCGGGTTTGGGTTGAGTATTCTGTAGATTTTATTATTTTCCCTTATAACATGGTTATGAGGGAAAATAATAGCATTCTCAATACATTATGCTTAGTAAAATGTGGATTAAGGGGTTAAAAATAAAAAAAATTAACTCGCCTTATCCACTTGATCGCATAGCTGCGATCTCTTCTGTCTTCTTCAAGCATGAGCTCATCACATGGTCCAATCACATGGTCCATCACCATGGTGATGGACCATGTGATTGGACCGTGTGATGTGACGTCACCACAGGTCCTTTAGATGGCAGCTAATGCTTGAAGAAGAGAGAAGAGGTTGCAGCTACGCGATCAAGTGGATAAGGTGAGTTAATTTTTTTATTTTTAACCCCTTAAACCACATTTTACTAAGCATTCTGTATTGAGAATGCTATTATTTTCCCTTATAACCATGTTATAAGGGAAAATAAAAAGATCGGGTCCCGTCTCTTAGCAACCTTGCAGGAAAATCGCACTGCGTCTGCACTTGCTTGCGGATGCTTGCGATTTTCCCGCAGCCCCTTTACTTCTATGGGGCCTGCGTTGCGTGAAAAACGCACAATATAGAGCATGCTGCGATTTTCACGCAACGCAGAGGTGATGCGTGAAAATCACTGCTCATGTGCATAGCCCCATAGAAATGAATGTGTCCAGATTCAGTGTGGGTGCAATGCGTTCACCTCACACATAACACCCGTGCGGAAATCACGCCTGTGTGAAAGGGGCCTAAAAGAGTAATAGTACCAGTCCGCAATTTTGCACAAACTCCTCAACTACTGATTGACGCATCAAATTAAGTGTAAAAGAATTTAAACACCCTAGAAACAAACCAGGTTTGGGTCAAAAACACAGAACAGGTGCAGATCTTTCCATTACACCTTATCTCTGAGTGGGCTTCACTACTAGTTTTGTCTCACAAAAAATGATAGTAATAACTGATCAAATAACTGAAGTGTGAACTGATCCTAAAGTGTGTAGTATCAGGCCGCTATTTTAAACCAACTCCGCAGCTACTGATTGAGGCATCAAATTAAGTGTAGAAGAAATTGACCACCCTAAGGCTGGGAACACACCTAGGCGTTTCTGAATCGCACGTATGACGCGCGTTTTAGGATGCGCGTTTTTGTAACTAAGAAACGCGCGTCATACGCGCGATTCAATGATTCTCCCCTATGGCAACATTGTCCATAAGCGCGTTAAAACACCTCAAAGAAGCTCATGTACTTGTTTGGGCGTTTTACAGCGCGTTCAAACGCGCTGTAAAACGCCCAAATGTGAACCATGCCCATAGGGAAGCATGGCTTTTCACATGTTGTGCGTTTTACAGCGCGTTTGAACGCGCTGTAAAACGCTTAGGTGTGTACCTAGGGTAAAAGTGTATAGAGAAGTGTTCTGCTTCAGCGAACGGTGACCTCAGCGGCTAATACTTTTCGGGTTTTCTGTTCCTAGCTTTTATGGTGTGATCGCCTCTAGTATCTTTTTTTTTTTTTTATTATTATGCCCGAGGAGCGTGCTTTCTTCACCCGTGCTGTATTCCAGACCTCAAGTACTTATATATCAACTAAATACACTCCAAAACTGGTTGTATCAGACTGCAAATTCATCCCAAAAGCAAGGATGAATAGAAGTACTTTTATATATGAAATAAATACACCCCAAAACTGTTTGTATCAGATCGCAAATTCACCCAAAAAGCAAGGATGAATGGATGCACTTTTATATATTTAAAACTAGCAGAAGGACCCGACTTCGCACGGGTATAGTTCATCTATTAAGTTTAATGTTTGTGTGTGTCGTTAAAAGATATCAACAGCATCCCCTATAACAGTGACATCTATAGTACTCCGCCCCCTTAACAGTGACCTCAACAGCCCCCCACCCCTTAACACTGAACCCCCCACAGTGCCCCACCTCCTTAACCTCTTAAGAACCCTGCCATATTTCACCTTAAGGACCAGGCCAATTTTTGCAAATCTGACGTGTCATTCTATGTGGTGATAACTTTAAAACGCTTTTACTTATCCAGACCATTCTGAGATTTTTTTCTCGTCACATATTGTACTTTATGATAGTGGTACATTTTACTCAAAAAAATTCATTTCTATTTATAAAAAAATACCAAATTTACCAAAAATGAGGAAAAAATTGGAAATTTCCAAATCTCTATTTCTCTACTTTTATAATAGATAGTAATACCTCCAAAAATAGTTTTTACTTTTCGTTCCCCATATGTAAACTTCATGTTTGGATAATTTTGGGAATGCCATTTTATTTTTTGGGACATTAAAAGGCTTAGAAGTTTAGAAGCAAATCTTGAAAATTTTCTGAAAATTTCCAAAACCCACTAATTAAGGACCAGTTCAGGTCTGAAGTCACTTTGTGAGGCTTACATAATAGAAACCACCCAAAAATGACCCCATTCTACAAACTACACCCCTCAAGGTATTCAAAACTGATTTTAAAAACTCTGTTAACCCTTTAGGTGTTCCACAAGAGTTAATGGCAAATGGAGATAAAATTTCAGAATTTCGATTTATTTTTTTTTGCAAACTTTCCATTTTAATCCATTTTTCTTTTAAGTAACAAAGCAAGGGTTGAAAGCAAAAAAAAAAAAAAAACTCAATATTTATTGCCCTGATTCTGTAGTTTGCAGAAACACCCCATATGTGATCGTAAACTGCTGTATGGCCAAATGGCAGGGCACAGAAGGAAGGGAACGCCATATGGTTTTTGGAAGGCAGATTTTGCTGGACTGGTTTATATACACCATGTCCCATTTGAAGCCCCCCTGATGCAGCCCTACAGTAGAAACTCCCAAAAAGTGAGCCCATTTTGGAAACCACAGGATGAAGTGGCAGTTTTGTTGGTACTATTTTAGGGTAAATATGATTTTTGGTTCCTCTATATTACACTTTTTTGAGGCAAAGTAACAAAAAATAGAAATTCTGAAATTTCATCTCCACTTGCCATTAACTCTTGTGGAACACCTAAAGGGTTAAAAAAGTTTTTAAAATCAGTTTTGAATACCTTGAGGGGTGTAGTTTCTTAGATGGAGTCACTTTTTTGGAGTTTCTACTCTAGGGGTACATCAGGGGGGGCTTCAAATGGGACATGATGTCAAAAAACCAGTCCAGCAAAATCTGCCTTCCAAAAACCATATGGCGTTCTCTTCCTTTTGGGTTTTTATTTTTTGTTATTTACATAGTTGATCTGACAGGTTAGATCATGGTGGGCTATTTCTATAGAGCAGGTTGTTACGGACGTGACAATACCAAATATGACTACTTTTGGGGGATTTTTGTTTCAGTTTTACATAATAAAGCATTTTTGAAAAATGATTTTTTAGTGTCTCCACATTCTGAAAGCCATATTTATAATTTTTTTTTGGGTGACTTATGTAGGGGCTAACTTTTTGCGGTATGAGATGTCTGTTTGATTGGCACTATTTTGGTGTGCATATGATATTTAGGTCGCTTGCTATTACACTTTTGGTGATGTAAGGTGACAAAAATGGCTTTTGACACCGTATTTATATAATTTTTTTTGCTGTTTTCCCCTGAGGGGTTAAGTCATGTGTTGTTTTTATATAGCAGTTTTTTTCGGAAGCGGCAATACCTAATATGTCTAATTTTTTCTATTTATTTAAGTTTTACATAATAATATCATTTTTGAAACAAAAAAAAATCATGTTTTAATGTTTCCGTAGTCTGATATATATTTTTTTTATTTTTCGGGCGATTGTCTTAGGTAGGGTATCAGTTTTTGCGGGATGAGATGAAATATTGATTGGCACTGAGATGAGAAAAATCGCTTTTTTGACACTGTTTTTATTTAATTTTGTTTACGGTATTTACCTGAGGGGTTAGGTCATGTAATATTTTTATATGGCAGGTTCTTACGGACACGGCTAAATGTATACTTTTTTTTATTTATTTTACTTTAACACAATACCAGCGTTTTAGGGAGAAAAAAATATGTTTTAGTGTCTCCATAGTCTGAGCGCCATATTTTTTTTTACTTTTTGGGCGATTGTCTTATGTAGGGGCTCACATTTTGTGGGATGAGATTCCGATTTGATTGGTACCATTTTGGCGTACATGCAACTTTTTTGATCACTTTTATTACCTTATTTTGGGAAGAAAGTGGGCAAAATTTTAATTTCATCATAGTTTTTATTTTTCTATGGTGTTCACCATGTGGGGAAAGTAACATGACCGTTTTATAAATCAGGTCATTACGGACGCGGTGATATCAAACATGCATAGTGAATTTAATTTTTTTAATTTTTAATCAGTGATAAATGTGTTTTTTTTTATTTATTTTTTGACACAGACCCACTTGGTTCTTGAAGATCCAGTGGGTCTGATGTCTGTATAATACAATACAGTACACTATATAGTGTACTGTACTGTATTTTCACTTTACACTTAGTCTGATCAGACTTGGCATTACCGTGGCAAGCCGGAAGCCTGTGAAGCCACAACAGAGCAGCGGGTGATGGGGAGGGAAGGGGGCCCCATCTCTCTGTGATCCCATCAAGAATCGGGGGCTGAAATGACACAGCAACCCTCGATACAGCAGCATGGAAGGGGTTAAACGGCTGACATCTGTGCCAGCACAGATGGCAGCCATTTAAAGCAGAGTGTCAGCAATGTCTGTAAGGGCTCGTTCACATCGCTGTTTCTCCTTTCCGTTCTCCGGCTCCGTTAAGATAACTGGAGATAACTGACACCTAACTGAGCGTAACGGAGCCTAAAGACCCCATAGACTATAATGGGGTCCGTTCCGTGTCCCCTCAGAACATGATTTTTGAGCGGAGATGAAAGTACTGCATGCTTAACGGAGCCGGAGAACGGAAAGGAGAAACGTGATGTGAACAAGCCCTAAGAGGTTAAAATGGGACCTCCACCGCAGCCCACCCCCTTAACTTTGTCCTTTACAGGAGCCTGCCGCTTTAGCAGTGAGTTCCACAGCACCCCACCACCTTGACAGTGACCTCAACGGGGGCCCACCCCCTTAACAGTGACCTCTACAGCATCCGCACCTTAACACTGACCATAGGTTACAATCCCCTTACTGTGACCTCCACCATTCCCGGCCCCTTAACAAAGACTTCCACAGTGACTGCCCCTTTAACAGTGACTGCCACAGTACCCCACTCCCTCAACAGTGACCTCAACTGTAGCCCGCTCCCTTAACAGTGACCTTACAGTACCCCGCTGCCCCTTTAATAGTGGCCTCTACAGTCCCCTCCTCTCTTAACAGTGAAGCGACAGTGCCCGCCCTTTTAACAGTTACCTCCACAGCGGCCTGACCCCTTAACTGTAACATCCACAGCGCCCTCCCCTTAACAAGTGACCTCCACAACAGCTGGCCCTTTAACCACTTCAGCCCCCCTAGCTTAAACACCCTTAATGACCAGGCCACTTTTTACAATTCTGCACTACACTACTTTCACCGTTTATTGCTCCGTCATGCAACTTACCACCCAAATGAATTTTACCTCCTTTTCTTCTCACTAATAGAGCTTTCATTTGGTGGTATTTCATTGTTGCTGACATTTTAACTTTTTTTGCCAGTAATAAAAATTTAACGACATTTTTGCAAAAAAATTACATTTTTCACTTTCTGTTGTAAAATTTTTTAAAAAAAACGACATTTCTATATAAATTTTTCTCTAAATTTATTGTTCTACATGTCTTTGATAAAAAAAAATCCAATAAGTGTATATTTATTGGTTTGGGTAAATGTTATAGCGTTTACAAACTATGGTGCAAAAAAGTGAATTTCCGCATTTTGAAGCAGCTCTGACTTTCTGAGCACCTGTCATGTTACTTCAGGTGCTAGAATGTCAGGATAGTATAAATACCCCCCAAATGACACCATTTTAGAAAGAAGACACCCCATAGTATTCGCGCAGGGGCATGTTGAGTTCATGTATCATTTCATTTTGTTTCACAAGTTAGCGGAAAATTACACTTTCTGAGGAAAAAAAAAAAAAAGTTTCAATTTCTGCTAACTTCTGGCAAAAAAATAAATAATCTCATACGGACTCACTATGCCCGTCAGTGAATACCTTGGGGTGTCTACTTTCCGAAATGGGATAATTTGTGGGGTGTGTTTACTGTTCTGGCATTTTGGACAGGGCTAAATTGTGAGCCGCCATATAAAACCTAAAGGTACTCGTTGGAATTTGGGCCCCTTTGCGCACCCAGGCTGCAAAAAAGTGTCACTTATGTGGTATCTCCGTACTCAGAAGAAGTAGGGCAATGTGTTTTGGGGTGTATTTTTACATATACCCATGTTGGGTGAGAGAAATATCTCTGTAAATTGTCAACTTTGTATAAAATGTTTTAAAAGTTGTCGTTTACAGAGATATTTCTCACACAAAATATGGGTATATATACAAATACACACCAAAACACATTGCCCTACTTCTCCTGAGTACGGCGATACCACATGTGCCACTTCTTTGCCGCCTGGGTGCACAAAGGGCCCAAATTCAATGAGTACCTTTAGGATTTCACAGGGCATTTTACGCATTTGGATTCCAGACTTCTTCTCATGCTTTAGGGGCCCCTAAAATGCTAGGACAGTATAAATACCCCACATGTGACCCCATTTTAGAAAGAAGACACCCCAAGGTATTCCGTGAGGGGTATGGTGAGTTCATGTAAAATTTTATTTTTTGTCACAAGTTAGTGGAATATGAGACTTTGTAAAAAAAAAATATAAAAAAAAAAAAATATATCAATTTCCGCTAACTTGTGCCAAAAAAAAAAAATTCGGTGAACTCGCCATGCCCCTCACAGAATACCTTGGGGTGTCTTCTTTCCAAAATGGGGTCACATGTGGGGTATTTATACTGCCCTGGCATTTTAGGGAACCTAAAGCGTGAGAATCCAAATGCGTAAAAATGCCCTGTGAAATCCTAAAGGTACTCGTTGGAATTAGGGCCCCTTTGTGCATCTTGGCTGCAAAAAGGTGTCACTCATGTGGTATCACCGTACTCAGGAGAAGTAGGGCAATGTGTTATGGGGTGAATTTTTACATATACCTATACTGTGTGTGAGAAATATCGCTGTAAACGACAACTTTTTAAAAATTTTTATACAAAGTTGTCAATTTACAGAGATATTTATCTCACCCAGCATGGGTATAGGTAAAAATACACCCCAAAACACATTGCCCTACTTCTCCTGAGTACGGCGATACCACATGTGTGACACTTTTTGCAGCCAAGATGCGCAAAGGGGCCCAAATTCCAATGAGTACCTTTAGAGAGGGCATTTTTACGCATTTTTCTTCTCACGCTTTAGGGCCCCTAAAATGCCAGGGCAGTATAAATACCCACATGTGACCCATTTTGAAAGAAGACACCCCAAGGTATTCCATGAGGGGCATGGCGAGTTCATAGAAGATTTTTTTTTGGGCACAAGTTAGTGGAAATTGATTTTTATTGTTTTTTCTCACAAAGTCTCCCTTTCCACTAACTTTTGACAAAAAGTTTAATTTTTCATGGACTCACTATGCCCTCAGCGAATACCTTGGGGTGTCTTCTTTCCAAAATGGGGTCACATGTGGGGTATTTATACTGCCCTGGCATTTTAGGGGCCCTAAAGCATGAGAAGAAAATGCGTAAAAATGCCCTCCTAAAAGGTACTCATTAGAATTTGGGCTCTTTGCATCTTGGCTGCATAAAGTGTCACACATGTGGTATCGCCGTACTAGGAGAAGTAGGGCAGTGTTTGGGGTGTATTTTACATATACCCATGCTGGGTGAGAGAAATATCTCTGTAAATTGACAACTTTGAATAAAAAATTTAAAAAGTTGTCGTTTACAGCGATATTTCTCACACAAAGTATGGGTATATATAAAAATACACCCCAAAACACATTGCCCTACTTCTCCTGAGTACGGCGATACCACATGAGTGACACTTTTTGCAGCCAAGATGCGCAAAGGGCCCTAAAACCAATGAGTACCTTTAGGATTTCACAGGGCATTTTTACGCATTTGGATTCTCACACTTTAGGGCTCCTAAAATGCCAGGGCAGTATAAATACCCTACAAGTGACCCCATTGTGGAAAGAAGATACCCCAAGGTATTCCGTGAGGGGCATGGCGAGTTCACAGGAAAAAAAAAAATTGGCACAAGTTAGCGGAAATTGATTTTTTTTTTTTTTTTACAGTCTCATATTCCACTAACTTGTGACAAAAATAAAATTTTACATGAACTCACCATACCCCTCACAGAATACCTTGGGGTGTCTTCTTTCTAAAATGGGTCACATGTGGGGTGTTTGTACTGCCCTGACATTTGAGGGTCTCCGCAATCATTACACGGATGGCCAGCATTAGGAGTTTCTGCGATTCTCCTTATATTGAGCATACGGGTAATGAGATTTTTTTCCGTTCAGCCTCTGGGCTGAAAAATAAATAAAATGAACGGCACAGATTTTTTCATTCGCATCGATCAATGTGGATGAAAAAATCTCTGCCAAAATCAGTGACTGCGATGCGGTGGGCTGGAGTGCTAACTACCTAACAAGTAGCTAACTAACTGGCGGTGATAAGGGACCCTTATGCCCCATTCACACGTCCGCAATTCTGTTTGCGGAACGGAATTGCGGACCCATTCATTTCTATGGGGACAGACTTTGTCCCGCTCGGATCCGGAATTACGGATCCGCGTTTCCGGGTCTGCACTTCCGTTCCGCAAGAATATAGAACATGTCCTATTCTTGTCCGCACTGCGGACAAGAAAAGCATTTCTATATAGTTCTGGCAATGTGCGGATCTGCAAAATGCGGAAAGCACATTGCCGGTGTCCGTGTTTTGAGGATCTGCGGATCCGCGGTTCCGTGAATCCACGGATCCGCAAAACACATATGGACATCTGAATGGAGCCTTACAAGGGGTGTGATCAATGACAGGGGGGTGATCAGGGGGTCTAGATGGGGTGATCAAGGGGTTAAAAAGGGGTTAATAGGTGAGGGGGGGTAGGGGGGGGGGCGTTAGTGTAGTGTTTGGTGCAACTTTACATAGTTACCTGGTCCTCTGGTGGTCGATCCCAGCAAATGGGACCACCAGAGGACCAGGTAGCAGCTATATCAGACGCTGTTCACAAAACAGCGTCTGATATAGCTCTTTGATGCGATTTAATTCGCATCTACAGCCTGCCAGCGATGGCAGGCTGTAGCAGAACTCCTGAGACACGCGACACTGAGCGCGCGCGCTCGCATTCACAGGAAGTCTCGCGAGATGACGCGCCTATGCGTCGTCTCAGAACTACAGGACCGCCCGCAGGACGTATCCCTGCGTTAGGCGGTCCTGTAGTGGTTAATAGTGACCTCCACAGTGCCCCACCCCTTAACAGTAACCTCCACAGCATCCGCCCCTTTCACAGTGACCTCCATAGTACCCTGTCTTGTTAACAGTGATTTCCACAATAACCCGCCTCCTTAACTGTGGCATCTACAGCAATCTGCCCTTTAACACTGATCTCCATAGTGGACCATCCCCTTAATTGTGACCTCCAAAGTAGCCTGCCCCTAGGGAGGCAGGAGGTCCAGTGTTCTGCCAGATTTTTATACCTCGGCAGAACGCTATGTGACTCAGCCGCACAGGAATCAGCTGGAGGAGGGTGTGTGCAGCGCTGAACACGCACACATCCACTGGATTAGCATAAATTCATTACAGCGCCGCGGGAGAAGGACTTCATTCTCATGCACAAAACCACACACCACGCGTACGCACTTAGGGGTAGGTAGATTTTCCAGCTCAAAATGTTCCATCTGCTCTCCCTACCCCTGAGTGCACAAGCACGCACAAATCATCCGGAGCAGCGCATTCTTACCGCAGAGTTGAGTGCAGAATATTGAGGTCACCACATAGCAGAGCTGAGTGCGGGATATTGAGGGACACCACATAGCAGAGTGCACGATATCGGTGACCCCATATCGCGCACTCAGCTCTGCTATGTGGTGACCCCAATATCCAGCACTCAGCTCTGCGGCATCGCGTAACTTCTGGTATAGCGTTCTGCCGGGGTATAGAAATCTGGCAGAACACCGGTTTTAGGCTGGACAGTCTGGCTTTCAGACTCCATGTCCTCTGTCCAGCACAGGGCCTGGACGGACACAGGGATGTCTTTTTGAACAGCTCACTCTCAGGCACCACCCCTGCAGCTGACAGAAGTAGATACAGTATTTACCTTCATTTTTTAAATCACTGTCGGCGGTGGAGTGGGAGGAGGCGTGGCCTAACATAGTCAGGATGTGGCTTAGCTGGGCCTGGGGGTGGGGTTTTTAAGTCTGTCTTTTGAGGGTGGCCTGAATGACCACCCTACCTGCCCCCTGAACTGTGATCTCCACAGCACTCCGCTCGCTTAATAGTGTCATCCACAGCTCCCTGCCCCTTTAAAGCTGACCTATAGCACTGAAGAAAAATGGCTGGGTTGTTATGGAAACCTTGTGTAAAACTCTGTCTCCGGTACTTTACAGCAAGCCAATACAGTGTGTACTGTAAAAATTTCAATATCTGTGGCCTATTGTAGGGCCGAAAATTTGTGTTTTTCTGTATCCAGTACTGTCCTGCATCAGAAAACTTTGTCTTTAGCAGACATTAAAACAATCTGCGCCACATCTACAGACAAAACCATTAATATGAAGAGGGTGAGCACAAAGGGAGGGGGAAGTGGGCGTGATGCTGATGGTGCAAGCAGAGGCCGTGGCCCTGGGCGTGATACTGATGGTGCAAGCTGAGGCTGTGGCCCTGGGCGCAATGAAACTGTGCCTGCTGCCAGTGCACCAGAAAAAACTAAAAAACTACACCTTACCCAGCTTCATGTCCAACTTAGCTGGGCGGCGCAGGACAACACTGTCCAAGTAGGACCAGTGCGAACAGGTGGTCGGTTGAATTGCAGAAGATAATGCTTCCAGTCGGTTAAGCACCAACCTCTCTTCCACGAAGTTCAGTCTCTGTAGCCAAGAGTCTGTTCACCCGAATCCTCACTCTGATCCTCCCTCCATGTCACATCTGGCCAAACAAGTGATCCCACACTCAGATATTCACATGACATCTTTTAATCGCCAGTACTTGTTTTGGCTCGCTCGCCAAGCACGCTTGAAGGGGTACCTGAGATATTGTGCCCTGATTCCCAACCTCTTGAGCCTGCACAGTCTCAAGAAGATAACGGTTGTGAATAGCAATCATTCGTTCATGAGGTGGATGATGATGAGACACAGTTGCCAATCACTGAGGTGGTGGTTAGGTCAAGGCAGGAGGATGAGCAGAGTGAGGAAGTGGAAGAGATGGTGGTGGACGATGAGGTTACTGACCCAACATGGGAAGGTGAAAAGCAGAGCGAGGATAGCAGTACAGAGGGAGAGGGATCTGTAGCACCGCAACAGTCTGGAAGAGGAAGTGGGGTTGCAAAAGGGAGACGACGGCCCACACCAACCAGGCCCGCAACAGTTACACCGAGCACCCCATGCTTAAATCTACCTTGCCAAGGGGTAGGTGTTCCGCAGTATGGCGCTCTTTTGAAGAAAGCGCAGACGACAAAAGAGTGGTAGTCTGCAACCTGTGCCATACCAAAATGAGCCAGGGCGTGACACTAGCAACCTCACCACCACCAGCATGATCCGCCACATGGCATCCAAGCACCCTAATAAGTGAGCTGAACGCCTGAGTCCACACGCTGCATCTGCGCGGATCCCACCACTAACTCCACTTCCCTGTGTTACGCACTGCTGGCCAATTTTCTGTCGAAGGCGCAGGCCAGGATGACCATTGCTCTGGACCTTTGCATGAACCGTCACCAACAACATCCACTTCCCTGTCCCAGCGCAGCATCCAAATGTCGAAAACACAGGCATTTGAGCGCAAGCGCAAATACCCACCCAAACAGCACACCGACGAAGAGCTGTGGCAGGGTATAAGGGACCAGACCGAGCTGTGGCTCTCACCACTCAACCTAGAAACAGGCATGGTTGTGTCTGACAATGGCCGAAACTTGGTGGCCGCTTTAGAGCTCGACAACCTGACACACATTCCATGCCTAGCCCACGCCTTAAACTTAGTGGTTCAGCGGTTTATCAAAACCTACTCCAATTTGCAGGAGCTACTAGTGAAGGCGCGCCGCTTGTGTGCCCATTTCCGAAAGTCGTCCACAGCTTCAGCCGGTCTGTCAACGCTGCAGCAGCGCTTGCGGCTTCCAGCTCACCAACTGTTGTGCGACGTGAGCACGCAGTAGAACTCTACGTTCTAAATGTTGTCAAGGCTTTGTGAGCAGTTGAGGGCAGTTGTGCCAGCTGCAACATGGTTGTCGCCTTCCTGTCAACTGCTACTATTCACAAGCGAGGAGTGGTCATTGATGTCAGACCTATGTGAGGTTTTAAAAAACTTTGATGAATCCACACAGATGGTTAGTGGCGATAACGCTATTATTGGTGTAACCATACCACTGCTGTGTCTACTCAAATGATCGCTGCTCACAATTAAGAAGGATGCATTGAATGTGGCAGACGAAGTAATGGGGGAGGAGATGACACAGAGTGATAGCCAGACCTTCCCCAGTTCGTCTTTTCAGCATGAATTTGGCCATGAAGAGGATAAGGAGGAGCTGGAGACACCTGCCTCTGCTACAGAGGGTAGTACCCATGGAACTTTAATTCCATCTTTTCAGCGTGGATGGGCAGAAGAGGAGGAGGAGGAGAAGGGTATTGACGTCTTGCCTGTTGGACTCTGGCACACATGGCTGACTTCATGTTAGGCCTCATGCACACGACCGTTGTTTGATTCCGTGTCCGTTGCTCCGTTTTTCATGATTTTCTGCGGACCCATTGGTTTTCAATGGGTCCGTCGAAACCTCGGCAAATGCACCGTTTGTCCTCCGCGTTCGTGGTCCGTGATTCCAGTCCGTCAAAAAAATATAACCTGTCCTATTCTTGTCCGTGAAAAACGGTTCACGGACCCATTCAAGTCAATGGGTCTGTGAAAAAATGCGGATGGCCATCCGTGTGTCATCCGTGGTCCGTGTCCGCTTTTTTTGCGGATCCCTTGGCAGGCACTTGGGAAAATTGTCAGCCTGTCTTTTGGTAAAATCTTTGGGTCATGTCCGCTAAAAAAACGGAAGACACACGGAAACACAACTGAAGGCAAAACGGACACGGATCACTGAACAACGGAACCCCTTTTGCGGACGGCATAAAAAACGGTCGTGGTGCATGAGGCCTTAGGCTGCCTTTCCCACGACCCTCACATTATACGCATTTTAGGTAACAGATTACTGGATGTTCACACTTCTCGACCCCCGCTACAAAGAGAACTTCTCATCTCTCATTCTTGTGGTGGAAAGGACGAATAAAACCGTGCAATACCAGAAGGTACTTGTTTACAGATTGCTCCAAAATTTTCCATTTGACAATGCGGCCGCCAGAGTCTGTACTTCCTTAGGCAACCGAGGAAGGGAGAGAAGGGGAACACACAGTAGTTCCAACAGAGGCAGGGCAGCACTTTCATGACACCCGTCAGCAACCTCACCCTGAATCGCGGCCTAGTGCTACAAGGAGAGAAAAGTTTTGGAAGATGGTGAAGGAATACATTAAACAAACACCAAACAACTAGTGACCAACTGGTCACCCACTGTGTAATCAGCAAAACACCCTTAAAATACATACTACACAGTCACATAATAATCAAATGTACCTTTATTGAACATTAAAAACATCATGAACATCTGTCTTGGGAACATTTGATTATTACGTGACTGTGTAGTATGTGTTTATAGGGGTGTTATGAAGGAATACATTGCAGACCGTGTCGGCGTCCTAAATGATCCCTCAGTGCCTTACAACTACTGGGTGTCCAAGCTGGACACGTGGAACAAACTTGCACTCTACGCCTTGGAGGTGCTGGCCTGCTCTGCCACCAGCGTATTGTCTGAGCGTGTATTTAGTGCTGCTGGTGATAATGAAAATGTCGGAGTAATCTTATAGTCAGGTAGAAATTAATTAAATAAGTCGGCCGAATAAATCACAGACATAAAACACCTCGTTATTCCTGGAGAGATCTGAGGTCTCCTCCAAAGTACTTTATTTTATATCCCTGTTTTTAGACATGGGAGTACAAGAAGCATATGGAGGTATAAGACATTTTCAAGGAATATAATTGGATAATACAGATTGCACAATCCCACGTGATACATATTGGCAATACAAACAGTTATATAACTAGGTTATAAATCATCCTGTTAAAATATGAAGCTAAAGGCCACGCTCCCAAGACAGATTTGGACATATATGCTAACCATCTGTGTTATCAACACCATTTCCTAGAATTGGAATCTCAACATTGTATCTCAACATCTTGATCCAATACTCCTCATCCTGGAATGGTCCTAAAAACTATTTTAGATAATCCTACTATCTTGCAGAGACATGTCTTCATAATGTTCTAGGTGGCCTTGACCTTATATTTGTTACAGTGGAATATATGAAAACAATATAACAAAAATATATGAAAACAGAATATGTGCACGTCTTATACTTAAAGTGAGCGTATAACATAGATCTCAAACACAATACATATATAGTGTATATAATCAGAAGCAACTGATCACTCTCACACAATATAACAGATAAGCGTATCCGCTTGTCCACTGCCAATGCTGACAGGTTGACTCAGATAAAAATGAACAAGGCCTGGATTGACCCTGACTTCTCCACTCCACCAGAGGAAAGCTGAGCTAATGAGGAACAAAAATGCAATTTAAATGTATGCTTTATAATGTACTCAATCCACAAGATTCAGATGCATCCTTTTCACAGCAAAAAAGGGTATACGTTTGAATCTTGTTTTCTCATCCGTTTCCTCCTCCAACTCCTCTTCCATACAGAATATATATGCCCTCACTACAATGTTTTGTAGGTTTCGCTAGGCTTCAGGCCCTCACCTACAATGCTTTATACGGTCTGCTCACCTGTAGGCCATCACAGAAATGTTTTATGGAGTTCTCTTACCTTCAGTCCCTCACCTCCAAGGGGAGGGAGAGGAAGCCCAGCGAGAATTAGTTCAATAGTGGACTATATTATTGCCAATGAGTATCAAAATGTCTAAACGTCGCCCAGGGGGACCATATTTTGTGGAAAGTCTTATGTGTTTTTGTCTCCCAGCTGGCCAATTCTTCCAGGTGATAAATCGAGTCTACCTTTTCTAGCCACAAGACATGAGATGGGGTGCAAGCTTTCCACAAAGTGGGTATGAGTATGCGAGCTGCTGCAAGGAGATGTCTAAGTAATTTCGTAGTGTGTTTGGGAATTTTGTCTGGTAGTAGTTGAAAGAGGCATAACTCAGGCTCAAGGGGCAGAGTCAAATTTACTAATGTATTAATTTGTGAGATGATTCTTTTCCAGTAGGGTACTGTACATGGACAGGTCCACCAAAGGTCGAAGTAGGTTCCTAAGTGTTCCCACATCTCCAGCAATTTGGGTTATAGCTGGGGTTATACAGATGTAGCATAGTTAGCACTCCTTTTTCTGAGATTTCTGAGTTTGGTTATCTAATCTAAGCAAACACCTTCAATTGCTTTTCAACGGCTTTTTCTCAAGATAATGAAATGAGTTAAGAAATTTGAGTTAACAGCAGGAGTGCTAACCCTGCTACATCTGTATTTGTGTAAAAGGACCGGGTTAAGTGCCATCTGGTCAAAACTTTATAGCCACTTTCCTGCATCCTTACAGAACGTGAAGGTCTGTTTTGGGGTAAAAGAAGCAGTTGAACTTCCTTATCTGAAAATGTCTTAGAGAGGTCCGATTCCCAAGCCGTGATGAACGAGTGCTTCGATTGTGTATGTGAGGTCAAAAGCAGCTTGTGGCAGGTCGATATTTTTTTGGGAGGTTTGGTTTGTGCAATAAGCGACTCATATCTAGTTAATGGTCTGTGTAAATCACCACTTTGTAACAGAAGTTTAAATGAAAGTTTAAACTTATTATATATCATGGGAGCAATGGAGGTGCCCTCACTACAATTTCTTATAGCGTCCGCTCACTTTCAGGCCCTCAACTATAATGCAAGTGTAACCAGCACGCCCTTGCTCCAAATGTTTTTGAGGGTCACCAGAGGCCATCAATGATCATTTTTAAGGGTGTGTCTGATGCCCTCCTTTATGTGTAATAAAGCGTGTATTGGAGTGCCTGTTCCTTGTAATTTTTGCTAGCCCTTTCACTTAGTGCATAGGCTTTATGAGTGCAGCAGTGTACCTGAACAATTGTAGCACCATGTGAATGAGGCCCTCCTTTATGTGATATGCAGGCTTTAACAGACTGCTTCTTCCTTGTAATTTTGGCAGCATTTGCACCGTATATACAATTAAATATATTATTATATGCAATTATATTATATACAATTTTAACTCTAAAAATGTCTTTTTTTTGAGGGGCGGGATTTTTGGCTTGATTTTATCACTATGTAAAAGTGGCGGACAACTGGGACAATATGGTTCCCAGCAGTGACATTGTAGTCCAAGATCCACCCAGACATGGTCCCCATGCTGTTCCAGATCCCTTTCGGTGATGTTTCTGTCACTTTCTGACCTTTTCCAATAGACCAGACACCCTGCCCTCATCCGAGCAGGGGAGCCTGGTTGTCTCCCATTGACTTCCATTATACTCGGGTTCGGTATATCGGGTTCCATATACTGTGTTCGAACCGAGTACCCGATCACCCAAACACTTTGGTGCTCGCTCATCACTACTCCCTATCCTTTGAATAATCTTTCCCTGGAGTGCTCAATCACTTTTTTTTTTTTTTTCTTTCCTAATCACTGTCCCTAGTGCCTGCAATGTCTCTCCCTGCACTAAGTTAACTGTAAAATGGCGGAGACCGGGCATGAGGAGGCTTTTTATAGGGCTGTGGCATCACAAGGGCTGGCTATCTGCTCATTGGCTGTCTGCATGGCATTATGATTGCTCCTCATTCCCAGACTTCTTACCTTCACTTTGTAACTTGTGCAGAAGCCATCTTAGAAAAATGTGATTCGTTACCACGAAGCGTGAGGAAATTTGACTTCAGGACGAATCAAGTTTTTCCTGAAATTCGGATCGAATTCCACTTCGTCAACTTTAATTTGCTCACATCTAGTGCAAGCCTACAAGTTCATTAATAAATATATTGAAGAGAATAGGGCCCACTACTGACCGCTGTGGTACTGCACTAGTGACAGTGACCCAATCAAAGTTTGTACCATTAATAATCACCCTCTGTCTTCTATCACTAGGACAGTTACTTACCCACATACAGAGTTTTTCTCCCAGTCCAAGCATTCTCATTTTATATACTAAACTTTTATGTGGTACAGTATTAAATGCTTTGGAGAAGTCAAGATATATGACATCCATTGATTTGCCACAGTCAAGTCTAGAACTTACCTCCTCATAGAAACTGATTAAATTAGTTTAACATGACTGATCCCTCATGAATCCATGCTGATTTAGCTCTATTTGCTTATTTTCATTGAGGTACTCCAAGATAACATCTCTTAGAACATCTTCAAAAGTTTAACCCAACACAGATGTTAAACTTACCAGCCTATAGTCTCCGGGCTCTGTTTTTGGACCCTTAAATGGAATGAGGGATCTACAATACCCTGAAATATTATCAAAATTAGGGTTATTCACTTTAGAAAAAAGACAACTGAGGGAAGATCTAATAACTATGTATAAAAATATCAGGGGTCAGAACAGAGATCTCTCCCATCATCTATTTATCCCCAGGACTGTGACTGTGACAAGGGGACATCATCTGCATCTGGAGGAAAGAATAGAGTTGAGCGGACAACTGGAAGTTCGGGTTCGGCAGGTTCGGCCGAAATTCACAAAAAAGTTCGGGTTTGGGATCCGAACTTGAACCCAAACCCTATTGAAGTCAATGGGTACCCGAAATTTTTGGGCACTAAAATGGCTGTAAAAAAGTCCTGGAAATGGCTAAATGGCTGCAAAAGGCAACAAAATGTGGATAAGTTCCCTGCAAACAAATGTGGATAGGGAAATGACTTAAAATAAAATAAATAAAAATTTAAATCTTGATCTAGGAGGAGGAAATGGATGGGAAGTAGGAGGCAGAGGAGGCACCAGGTGGGAATGCCATCAACAGCGCGTCTACCAGCATGTGTTTGTAGACATGCATCTTTCGATCATTAACAGACGTTTTTACCAAATTTGGTTCCCTGTCAGCAATGCACGTTTTTTTTACCGACAAAACGGGGTTCATATCACCCACCAATGAAACAGACGATTTTTAAAAATGTAGGCCCCTGGCACCCAGGCAGAGGAGAGGTTTATTAATGGCAAAACGGGGTTAATGTCACCCACCAATGGAACAGACGATTTTTAAAAATGTAGGGCCCTGGCACCCAGGCAGAGGAGGGGTTAATTCATGGCAAAACGGGGTTCATGTCACCCACCAATGGAACAGACGATTTTTAAAAATGTAGGACCCTGGCACCCAGGAAGGGGAGAGGTTTATTCACGGCAAAAATTGTAATATTGCACCCAACAATTTAAAAGAAGATATTTAAAATTTTGTATGTCACTGCTAAATTTGAAAATACGTTTTTGTGCGTTGTATGCAAAACTGCTCTGTGGAACAACAATACGGGTAATTTCCCCCAAATACAGGAATGTAGTATGTCATTGCTAAATTTTAAAATAGGTTTTTCAGCTTTCTATGCAAATGTAATCTGTGGAATAACAATACAGGTTTATTTCCCCCAAACACACAAATGCTGTATGTCACTGCTAAATTGTAAAATAGGTTTCATATTAGGTTTCATTATTAGACTGATGTCAATGGCAGGCTGGCACACATGCAAGTCACATGCAGGTCCAAGGACACTGCAGTTGCTAAAATGGCCGCCGACCCCCGCCTCAGTAACAGATGGATTAAAAAAAATTTTGCAGTATCACTTGGCTCAGGGCTGGGTACAAATATGTAGCATAGCACGCTCAATAATTGCAGTAGTTTGAAGAGTTAACACCACCAAGTTCAACAGATTTCTTCCCAGGGCTCGAGTCCTGTGGGAACGGCATTCCTGCACTTTTTTCATAGCAGGAACGCCGTTTCCTTTCAGGGCAAAAGGACCAGGAAGCGATGAAGGCTTTGTACTCACCGTTTCCTGTACCTCGGCTGTGTAGGGCTGCGCACAGGCATGAGGCGCTCTGTGACCTCACGCCGTGCGCAGCCTTCACAGCACAGCCGACAGCAGGAAGAGAGGATCGGGAGAGGGTAAGTTTTTTTTTTTTACATTTTATGGGCTGGTGAGAGGCACTGGGGGCTAATGGAGGGGGCACTGGGGGCTAATGGAGAGGCACTAGGGGGCTGGTGGAGAGGCACTAGGGGGCTGGTGGAGAGGCACTAGGGGGCTGGTATATGGCTACTAGGGGCTGCTTTAAGGCATGGGGCTCTTATCTGAGGTTTGATTGGGGGTCATTCATATTGGGGTCTGAGCTGAGGTGTGATCTGAGGTCTTATTGGGGTCTTATTTACATTTGGGATCGCATTGGGGCTGTTAGCTGAGATCTGATTAACATTGGGGGTCTGATTGGTGGTCTGACCCGAGGTGTAATGAAAAATGAATTTTTAATCTTATTGTCCCCCTCTAAAACCTAGGTGTGTCTTATAGGGCGAAAAATACAGTACTTGCTTGGTCCTCCTCCCGACCTCCCTTGCTCTTTGCATACGCTGCGCGCCGTGACGTCGCACGGAGGCACTTGGGTGAGTTCCCACCCTTTTTTCCAGGACTTGACCCCTGTTTTTTCCCTAATCACTAAGAGCAGCAGAGTGACGTGCGGCGCTACGTGACTCCAGATTAAATAGAGGCTGGGTCACATGCTGCACTTAGATAATCACAGCCATGCTAAGGGTACGTTCACACGACGACAATTGTCGCGCGACAAAAAGTCGCGCGACAAATAGGGCACAGCTTCACTGCAACATTTGTCGCGCGACATTTTGTCGCACTATTGTCGCGCGACAATTTGTATAATGGGAGTCTATGGTGTCGCAGTGCGACATGCGACATGCTGCGACTGCGACGCGACAGTCGCAGAAAAACCCATCTTGAATGGATTTTCTCCGACTTTCGTGTCGCAGTCGCAGCATGTCGCATGTCGCACTGCGACACCATAGACTCCCATTATAAAATTGTCGCAGCGACAATAGTGCGACTTTTGTCGCGCGACAATTGTCGTCGTGTGAACGTAGCCTAATAGTAGGCATGGCTGTGATGTCTTCTTAGGGCAAAGTAGTGAAACGCTTGTTGATTGGCTGCCCTGCAGCCTTTCAAAAGCGGGAAGAAATCGCTGAACAATGAACCCAACCCGAACTTTTACAGAAATGTTCGGGTTCGGGTCCGGTGCGAAAACCGTAATGTTCGGCACTGAACCTGAACTTTACAATTCGGTTCGCTCAACCCTAGGAAAGAAGGTTTGCACACAAACATAGAAGAGGATTATTTACAGTAAGAACAGTGAGACTATGGAACGCTCTGCCTGAGGAGGTGGTGATGGTGAGTTCACTAAAAGAGTTCAAGAGGGGCCTGGATGTATTTCTGGAGTGTAATAATATTACAAGATATAGTTACTAGAGATGTGTCGTTAATCCAGGGAGTTATTCTGATTGCCTGATTGGAGTCGGGAAGGAATTTTTTTTTTTCCCTTAAGTGGGGAAAATTGGCTTCTACCTCACAGTTTTTTTTTTTTGCCTTCCTCTGCATCAACTTGCAGGATAACAGGCCGAACTGAATGGACAGATGTCTTTTTTCGGCCTTACTGTATATACTATGTTACTGTTTGCTATTAGGCAAGCCTGTGGAAAACTCCCTGTCAATATAGAGTCCCTGAATATCAGAAATAAGGGTCTGGCTATGACATTACTTAACTCTCTTTTAGGATATGGGGAGGTGTATGCCATCTGGTACCGGCGATTTGTCTACTTTAAAAAAATCTTTTAAAGATGCCGTTGTACTTACATAGTAACATAGTATATAAGGCCGAAAAAAGACATTTGTCCATCCAGTTCGACCTGTTTCCTGCAAGTTGATCCAGAGGAAGGCAAAAAAACCCTGTGAGGTAGAGCCAATTTTCCCCACTTAAGGGGAAAAAATTCCTTCCCGACTCCAATCAGGCAGTCAGAATAACTCCCTGGATCAACGACCCATCTTTAGTAGCTATAGCCTGTAATATTATTACGCTCCAGAAATACATCCAGTCCCCTCTTGAATTCCTTTATTGTACTCACCATCACCACCTCCTCAGGCAGAGAGTTCCATAGTCTCACTGCTCTTACCGTGAAGAACCCTTTTCTATGTTTGTGTACAAACCTTCTTTCCTCCAGACGCAGAGGATGTCCCCTCGTCACAGTCACAGTCCTGGGGATGAAAAGATGATGAGAGAGATCTTTGTACTGACCCCTGATATATTTATACATAGTTATTAGATCTCCCCTCAGTCGCCTTTTTCTAGAGTGAATAACCCTAATTTTGATACCCTTTCAGGGTACTGTAGCTGCCCCATTCCAGTTATTACTTTAGTTGCCCTCCTCTGAACCCTCTCTAGCTCTGCTATGTCTGCCTTGTTCACGGGAGCCCAGAACTGTACACAGTACTCCATGTGTGGTCTGACTAGTGATTTATAAAGTGGTAAGACTATATTTTCATCACGGGCATCTATGCCTCTTTGATGCAACCCATTATCTTATTGGCCTTAGCAGCAGCTGCCTGACACTGGTTTTTACAGCTTAGTTTGTTATTTATTAAAATTCCTAGATCCTTTTCCATGTCAGTGTTACTGAGTGTTTTACCATTTAGTATGTACGGGTGACTTGCATTATTCCTTCCCATGTGCATAACTTTACATTTGTCAGTGTTAAACCTCATCTGCCATTTCTCTGCCCAAGCCCCCAATCTATCCAGATCCCTCTGTAGCAGAAAACTGTAGTGTTAATTACTTTACACAGTTTAGTGTCATCTGCAAAAATTGATATTTTACTGTGCAAGCCTTCTACAAGATCATTAATAAATATATTGAAGTATTGTACTTCTAACAGTTTATTTTCCTCAGTGAATACAGTGGAGAAAAAAATATTTAAAAGCTTTGCTTTCTCCTCATTGCTGTCTGCAACTCCCCCTCATCACTCTGTAAAGGGCCAACACCTTCAGATTTAAACTTTTTGCCATTTATATTGATGAAGAACATTTTAGGGTTAGTTTTACTATTTCTGGCAATTAATCTGTATGTTTCTAGTTTGGCTGCTTTTATTTGTCTTTTACATATTCTATTTTTTTTCCTTATAGTTTTTCAATGCTTCCTCGCTACCCTTCTGTTTCCGCGATTTAAATGCTTTCTTTTTGTCGTTTATTGCTTTCTTTGCAATTCTATTTATCCACATATTTTTTAATATGGGGTTCGGAATCCAAACTTGACCCGAATGCCAGCATTTCTAAACTCCTGGCCTTTGAAATGCTGTCATTCAGGCTGGTGGACACAGGCAGCTTCAAACAGCTGATGTCCATGGCTGTCCCACAGTATGTTGTTCCCAGCCGCCACTACTTCTCCAAGACAGCCGTGCCTTCCCTGCACAACCAAGTATCTGATAAAATCAAGTGTGCACTGCGCAACGCCATCTGTGGCAAGGTCCACCTAACCACAGATACGTGGACCAGTAAGCACAGCCAGGGATGCTATATCTCCCTAACTGCACACTGGGTAAATGTAGTGGCTGGCTAGCCCCAGGCGGAGAGTTCCTTGGTGCACGACTTTCCGCCGCCGAGGATCGCAGGGCATCATTCTTTGCCTCCTGTAGCCGCCTCCTCCTATTCGGCTTCCTCCTCTGCTTCCACCAATTCATTCAGTCAGCGACACACCTTCACCACCAACTTCAGCACAGCCCGAGGTAAAAGTCAGCAGGCCATTCTGAAACTCATATGTTTGGGGGACAGGACCCACACCGCGCAGGAGTTGTGGCGGGGTATTAAACAACAGACCGACGAGTGGTTTCTGCCGGTGGGCCTCAAGCCCAGCCTAGTTGTGTGCAATAATGGGCGAAATCTCGTCGCAGCTCTGGGACTAGCCAGTTTGACGCACATCCCTTGCCTGGCGCATGTGTTGAATTTGTTGGTGCAGAAGTTCATTCACAACTACCTCAACATGTCAGAGCTGCTGCATAAAGTGCGGACCATCTGCGGAATAGAATGCTCTATTCCGGCATTCACATCCTGCCGCTGCTTGCCTGTGTGCGCTACAGCGTAACTTCGGCCTTCCCGCTAAACGCCTCATATGCGACGTGCCCACCAGGTGGAACTCCACCGTGCACATGCTGGAGAGACTGTGCGAGCACCAATGATTGGGCCTCCATGCGAGACCTGTGTGCCCTTTTGTGCTGTTTCGAGTACTCCACCAGCGTTACAATAACACTTCTATGTCTCCTTGAGAAAACGCTTAGGGCGATGATGGAAGAGGAGGTGGCCCAGGAGGAGGATAAGGGGTCATTTTTAGCACTTTCAGGCCAGTCTCTTAGAAGTGGCTCAGAGGGAGGTTTTTTGCAACAGCAGAGGCCAGGTACAAATGTGGCCAGCCAGGGCCCACTACTGGAGGACGAGGAGGATGAGAAGGAGGTGTAGGAGGATGAGGATGAAGCAGGTTCACAGCGGGGTGGCACCCGACACAGCTCAGGCCCATCACTGGTGCGAGGCTGGGGGGATACGGAGGATGATGACGATACGCCTCCCACAGAGGACAGCTTGTCCTTACCTCTGGGGAGCCTGGCACACATGAGCGACTACATGCTGCAGTGCCTGCGCAACGACAGCAGAGTTGCCCACATTTTAACGTGTGCAGACTACTGAGTTGCCTCCCTGCTGGATCCCCGAAACAAAGACAATGTGCCCACCTTACTTCCTGCACTGGAGCTTGATAGGAAGATGTGCGAGTACAAGCGCACGCTGGTAGACGCGCTCCTGAGAGCATTCCTAAATGTCACAGGGGAACAGGTGGAAGCCCAAAGCGAAGGCAGAGGAGGAGCGAGAGGTCGCCAGCGCAGCTGTGTAACGGCCAGCTCCTCTGAGGGCAGGGTTAGCATGGCAGAAATGTGGAAAAGTTTTGTCTCCACGCCACAGCTAACTGCACCACCACCTGATACGGAATGTGTTAGCAGGAGGCAGCATTTCACTAACATGGTTGAACAGTATGTCTGCACACTCCTCCACGTACTGACTGATGGTTCGGCCCCATTCAACTTCTGGGTCTCCAAATTGTCCACGTGGCCAGAGTTAGCATTTTATGCCTTGGAGGTGCTGGCCTGCCCGGCGGCCAGCGTTTTGTCTGAACGTGTATTCAGCACGGCAGGGGGCGTCATTACGGACAAACTCAGCCGCCTGTCCGCAGCCAATGTGGACACGCTGACGTTCATAAAAATGAACCAGGCATGGATCCCACAGGACCTGTCCATCCCTTATAACTGCCTCCCTCAATCATGTATTCTTTTACTCCGGGGCAATTCTTTATTGAATCCTCATTTTTTTTTTACTTTACCATAATCTTGCGTTGCAACCCAAAGTTGAATGAACCTCTCCTCAATCTGGGCGCCGGGGCCTAAATAACTGAAAGTGGCCTCTTACAATGGTGGGTGACATGAAGCCTGAACCCCTGCCATGCGACCTCTCTCCTCTGTCTGGGTGCTGGGGCCTTAATAACTGAAAGTGGCCTTCTCCAGTGGTGGGTGATATGACGCCTTATTCCTTGCTGTGGCACCTCTCTCCTCTGTCTGGGTGCTGGGGCCTAAATAACTGAAAGCGGCCTTCTCCAGTGGTGGGTGATGTGACGCCTTATTCCTTGCTGTGGGACCTCTCTCCTCTGTCGGGGTGCTGGGGCCTAAATAACTGAAAGTGGCTTTCTCCAGTGGTGGGTGAAATCACGTATGATTCTATGCTGTGGGACCTCTCTCCTCTGTCGGGGTGCTGGGGCCTAAATAACTGAAAGTGGCTTTCTCCAGTGGTGGGTGAAATCACGCATGATTCTATGCTTTGGGACCTCTCTCCTCTGTCTGGATGCTGGGGCCTAAATAACTGAAAGTGGCCTTCTCCAGTGGTGGGTTATAGGACGCATGATTCCTTGCTGTGAGACCTTACAATCATGGAAGGACATGCGCCAAACCGCTAGCCACCTCGGGCCCAGCTGCCACTACGTTTACCCAGTGTGCAGTTAGGGAAATATAGCGGCCCTGGCCAAGCTTAGTGGTCCATGTATCTGTGGTTATGTGGACCTTGCCAAAGATGGCGTTGCGCAGCGCTCACTTGATTTTATCCTCCACTTGGTTGTGCGGGGAAGGGACGGCTCGCCTGGAAAAGTAGTGGCGGCTGGGAACAACGTACTGGGGGACAGCCACCACCGTTAGCTGTTTAAAACAGTTAGTCTCTACCAGACTTAATGACAGTATTTCAAATGCCAGTAATTTTGAAATGCTGGCATTCAGGTCCAGGGCTCGAGGGTGGGTAGGTGGGTATTTCCTCCTTCTCTCCAATGTTTGGGAGATGGGACAGCTGAATGCTGCCGTGTGACATGGTGGAGATTCTTGGTGATGGTGTCGTATGTGGTAGTGTTGGTGGTACATGCTCTGTTTGCTGGTCGCCAGGTTCCACGCTGACGCCAGAGGTGGAGGGAGAGGCCGAGCCAGCAGCAGAAGAGGGAGCAGGAGGAGTATGAGAGAGTTCCTTGTTTTTAAGGTTTTTACTCGGCTGCAGTTCATGCTTTGCATGTAGATGCCTGGTCATGCAGGTTTTCCTGAGGTTAAGAATGTTTATGCCTCGCTTCAGGCTCTGATTGCACAACATGCAAACCACTTGTGTCTTGTCGTCAGGACATTGTGTGAAAAACTGCCACGCCAATGAACTCCTTGGAGCAGGCATTGGTGTGCTCGGTGCCTGGGTGCGGTGGACAGTAGCAGGCGTACTGTCTCTGGAACGGCCGCTGCACCCTGCTCCCTCTTTGCTGTGCTGTTGCCTCTGTGCGACCACCGCCTCTTCCTCAGAACTGCACGTCTCACTAGCATGACATTCAGTCCAGTCTGGGTCTAGGACTTCATCTTCCACCCTGCCCTCCTCGTCGGTCTGCACAATGCCACAGAAGTTGGCACCTGTGTTTCGTCATCATCAGAGACTCTATGTGAGCAGATCGATTTGTACAAAAATTTATTTGTACAAATTTATTCATCAGAATTCTTGTTCAACGAGGGCTGTCACCCCACTCAACAGGCTTCCATTTCCAGCTTGATTGACAGGGCCAGATATCTCACGTCAATCTTAGAGTCAATCTCACGCCTCCGCCAAATGTAGAGGCACATATCGGTCTGTATATGTGATATATAACAAAAAAAAAAAATATATATATAGATAGATATAATATAGATTTATAAATCTCATATATATATATATATATATAAAAATGAGTTTCTGCCTGTCTGGACACGTCTGTCTGGACGTCTGTCTGTCTGGAATTCTGATTTTTCTTTATGCATGACCAAACGACTGGACCGATCTTCACCAAATTTGGCACACAAGTACAACAGGTGGCCAGGAAGGGTTTAGACCCGGTCTCAGCTCTCTAGGACGTACCGTTCCTGCATTAGCCAATACAAGCCTGCAAGTCTTTCTCTTCAAATCCCAACTGCCATACACACGGTCAAATGTCCCTTATCAACCATTAGAAGTTCGCAGGCTCCTTGTCTACACATACACACAGTTTTACTCCAGGTTTCCATAACAACCCAGCAATTTTTCATCACTGCTGTATGTCAGCTTTAGGCTAAGTCTACACGACAACATGTGTCGCGCGACAATTTTATAATTATATTCTATGGTGTTGCACTGTGACATGCTGCGACTGCTACACAGCTCAGCAGACATTCACACAATAGACTTCGATACACAGCAGACAGTATCACAAAGGATAGGATTAGATACACAGCTCAGCAGACAGTATCACACAGGATAGGATGAGATACACTGCTCAGCAGACAGCATCACACAGCATAAGATTAAATACACAGCTCAGCAGAAAGTATCATACAGGAAAGGATTGATACACAGCTCAGCAGACTGTATCACACATGTCGCAGTGCGACACCATAGCCTATCATTATAAAAATTGTTGAGACAAAATGTCATTGTGTAGCCCTAGCATTAAAGGGGCAGGGCGCTGTGGAAGTCACTGTTAAAGGGGTGGGCACTGTGGAGGTCACTGTTAAAGAAGCATTTACTGTGGATGTTACCATTAAGGGGGCAGGCTGCCGTGGAGGTCACTGTTAAAAGGGCGGACACTGTGGAGGTCACTGTTATGGGGGCAGGGGCCACTATTAAAGGGGCAACTGCTGTGGAGGTCACTGTTAAGTCAGCAGGGAACTGTGAGGTCACTGTTAAGGGGGCAGGCCCCTGTGGAGGTCACTGTCAAGGGAGTGTTGTGCTGTGATACTCACTGTTAAAAAAGCGGGCTGCTGTGAAGGTCAAAATTAAGGGGATGGGCTGCTGTGGAGGTCCCATTTTAAAGTGGCGAGGCACTGTGGGGGGTCAGTGTTAAGGGGTGGAGGACTGTGGAGTTTACTGTTACAGGGGCAGGGTGCTGTAGAGGTCACTGTTAAGGGGGATACTGTTGATGTCTTTTAACGACACACAGAAACATTAAATGAAATAGATGAAATATACTCGTGCGAAGCCGGGTCCTTCTGTTAGTGTGTGTATATATATATTTGTGTCAGGGGCTTATGATAGTACAGTGTAAGATACCGTGAATGTAGGATGAAACAAAGCGTTAGTCGGTTGTGGTGTGCCGAAACCGACGATGAGGTAGGCCTGAGAAAGAAGAGGGCCCACCAAGGAGTTTTAAGGAAAAAGGAAAATATTATTTTGGTGTGGTGTGGTGGGAGGGTCATTCAGCGCTGACCTCGCACGGTAAGGTGCCAGGTTGGGGAAGCGCTTAAATAGACCAGGGGTAGCCTACCAGCCCCTCCCACAAATCCAGGCAAATTGCCTTAATACTTGTGTCAGGGGCTTATGATAGTACAGTGTAAGATACCGTGAATGTAGGATGAAACAAAGCGTGAGTCGGTTGTGGTGTGCCGAAACCGACGATGAGGTAGGCCTGAGAAAGAAGAGGGCAAAAATTAAGTGAACATATTTATTACATACAACCTGAAATAGATACATTCCATCAATCAGTCATGTTCCTGAAAGCATCCCTTAATTCCTGTGCTGGGTTTGGTATGTAGCGAGAGTAAGCGGAGGACTTCCAGCGCCCCAGAGTTTTTATGACGTGTGTTGGGACGTTGACCCTGGAGGCGGTGGATGCTGCTCCTATGCGGAAGGAGTGGCCGGAGTAGTTGGCTGCGTTGAGGCCCAGTTGGGTGAGTAAGGACCTGACGCAGGTCATGAAGGTCGTGGTGGTGAGTACCGAACCTTGTATTTTAAGTAAAGGTTGTGAGGACCGTAAGTTGAGAGGCTGTATGTATGCGTCCAGTACCCTGACGGGACACCATCTGTTGTGCGTGGGATAGTATGGAATGTTTACTGGTGTGTGCTGACTGGTTTTGGAGTGAGGGAGTGTCAGGACATAATGATCATCATGTTTTGTTAAGTGAGAATAGAGGAGGTACGGAGTAGTTGGGGTCGTGGTTGTGGTAGTAAATTCCCTAGGCCTCAGAAATCCATAAAAGGCTAGGTATATCGCTGTCTTAATGATGGAATTGGTGTCAGTGTCAAATGGTTTTAAGTCCAGCAGGTCTGATAATGCTTTGAAAATATGGCTGTCTATGGGTAGCCTTTGGCTCGTCCGTGTGGGTTCTGATTTCTGAATGCCTCTAAGTATGGTCTTGATCTGGTGAGAGGCCATGAAACTGTTGTTATTGGGATGTAAGATCAGCATATGGTGTTGAATGCCCGTGAGGTAGAGCTTGATGGTGTTGTATGACATGTTTAGTTTGAGGTGGCAAAAGAAGCGAATCCCAATATGGACGACATGATAAATGGTTGCCTGATGTCATGGTCCCGAAGGAATCTTTTGAAGAGTGTAAAACCCCTGTCGTATGTCTTGTGAATATTGTGTGATAGTGCCAACTGGGACAGTGCCCTACTGTGCTGCATGATGGTTTCTAGTCCAGTATGAGTTGCTGAAAAGTTGGGGTGATGGTGGCCGTGGGCGCGGCTGATGGGAGTGATTGGTGAAATGCCTGAAATTTAAAGCGAGATAAGTTATCAGCAGCTGTGTTACATATCCCTGGAATGTGGAAACAACATAGGAAGAAATTGTGACAAGCCGCCAACCAAGTGAGTTTCCTTAGAAACCTCATGATCGTGAGGGATTTGGAGCGGCCTTTGTTGATGATGTGACAGGTGGCCTGGTTGTCTGAGTAACAGCGGACTGGCATGTTGGCCCATAGGTGACCCCACGCTACGGCAGCCGCCACGATGGGATAGATCTCAAAAAGCGCAGAGGTCGTGGAGAAGCCTTCCAAATCCTGGATATTTGAAGGCCAGCTGCCCCAAAGCCATTCGTTCCCAAAAATTGCTGCGAAACCTGTGGTAGATGCCGCATCTGACCAGATGGTAGGTGACGCCTCGGACAACTGAGGGAGGAACATGCTTTTACCATTCCAGATGGTTAAAAATCTCTTCCACATGTTGAGGTCTGCCGTAGCCTGGGCATCCAAGGACAACCTGTGCGAATCATGTTGAAAAAGTGGAAACAAATGCAATAGGCGTGATATGAAGGAGCGGCCTTGAGGTATAATGCGCATAGCGAAATTCAGTGATCCCAGCAGGGATTGAAGCTCCTTGCGATTGCAAGTACCGCGTTGAAGGTAGTTGTCGATGAGGGTGAGAATGTTCTCTATTCTGTCCTGTGGTAATCTTGCTTGCATTGTGGCTGAGTCTAACTGGATACCCAGAAAGGTGATGACCGTGTCTGGCCCCTCTGTTTTCTTGGGGGAGATAGGAACGCCTAGTTGTTCGAATAGCCTGGTGGTGGCTTTGAGACTAGTAGGCGGGAAGTATTTCCTCCACCAGTAGGAAATCGTCCAGGTAATGTAGTACCGTAGGGCACCCGGCCACGCTCAACAGTAACCAGCACAGGGCTTCCGCAAATGTGTCAAAGATAGCTGGGCTACTTTTGGACCCAAACGTTAGACGGGAGAAAAAATAGTAATGGCCGGACCATTTGATGCCGTGTAGGTGCCACAGAGTGGGGTGGATTGGAAGTAGCTTAAAAGCGTTAGCAATGTCAGTTTTGCTGAGCCAGGCTCCCACCCCTGCTTGTATGATAGCGGTAATGGCGTGATCTATGGTGGTGTATTGCAGGGAGAATTCCTCAGAAGGTATGAGGGAGTTGAGACTGGGGTTGGCAGATGAGTGGGGTGCAGATAGATCAATGATGAGTCTCTGTTTTAGGGAGGATTTTCCTGTGACAACACCAATGGGGTTTGTGCGCCATTCTATGAATGGGGGAGTGTTGAAGGGCCCTAGTACGAAGCCCTCAGCCACCTCTTGAGCTATGAGGGTGTCAACTGCTGTGGGGTTCTGCTGCGCGGATTGCAGATTAGGGCATTCCAGAGTCCCCGTGGGCATGTGTAGGATACCCGTGTGGAAGCCTTCTGTCAGACCCGAGATGAGAAAGTCTGTCAGATGTCTGGATGGATGTTGTGACATTAAGGCCGAGAATTCTGGTAAATTAATGGACGTTAAGTAAGGCTTGGTATACATTTTATTTGGACACATGGTTTTTGCGTGAGCCCTGAAGCATTGTGAGCAGACATGCAATAATCTGCATCCATTGTAATTGCATGACCCAACATTGAAATTGTTGCATATCTGGGATTTGCCCAAGAACTTGATAGGGCGTCCCAGTTTGTCTCTTGACAATCTCTCTGGAGCCCCAGAGGAACTAGCCCCTTGTGTGGAGGCATGCTCTCCCAACGTGTTGGGGCAAAAGCTTGTGGTGTGTGCGGTGGAGGAGCAGAATGCACAAGCCGGTGTTCTAAGCCCTGCAAAGTGTCTGCAAAATATGACAGTATCAATCCTTCCCCAGTTGGACCGTGTACCATACTGAGAGAAGGCTCCAGACACTTTAGCAGAAAAAGACCTGTGGTAGTCGTAGAAGGCCGAACCCCCATATTTGTTGCCCAGATCTACCAGCTTGTGCATGTAGAGATCAAACTCCTCTCTTCTGTTGGGATAGACAGCACATATGACATCCCTGTAGATACCGAAGGCCAGCACGAATTCGGGAATGGTCAATTTCCTGTTGAGGCGGGCATCCCTGGACCTGACCACCACTGACACGTCCTCGTAAGCGTAAGTTTTGTTTTCCACAATATCCTGGGAGGCAATCAACAGGGAAGCCAGATTGACGTCTTTACCTTCCAGGATATCTCTTTTCAAGTGCTCAGGTATCATGTGAGCCGGGCTGACTTCCTGGTCCTCCAGAGTAATGGCGCGAGACATTACTGGCGGATCGGCCGTTGCTTGTGACGCAGGCACCGGTGGCCCTGTCAGTGTGAGGGCCGTGGTGACCGACTCCAGGTGTTCCAGTCTGGAGTTGACTTTGCTCATGGATGCCATGAGTGAAGTTAGCATGGTACGTATGTCGTCTGGGCTGGACTGGCTAGGTCCCTCCCCGGCGTCCATGTTGTTTGTGGAAGTACGTAGGAGTGAGAAAAGTTCCGCTTTTCTTGCCGATGCGGGGTAGGGGATGTGACGCTTTCTTAGCTCCGCGGTAATGCGAGGGATCGTCCATGATCTGATAGAAGCTGGACTAGCTAGCTCCCTCCTGGGTTAGGAGTGATAGATCTAGCAGGGGTGCTAGGCAGGGAGCAATCCTCGCCACCCTCTTGGGACATGCTATAACCAAAACAATAGTTAGTGTAATAAAATGTACAGTAGTGACCATATGCGTTGGAGCACGTACCTGGGCGTATAGAAAATATTGTTTCACAGGAAACCGTATGGAGCAAAGTATGTATATTAGACAGCCTGAAAATGAGTAAGAGAGAGTAGTATGGTGAGTGGTTTTGTGGGAAGAGCGTGGCTCTGTAGCCTGTGATGGTAATTTAAAAGGTTATGCTGACGTATACACCTATGTTATATATGATGTTGAACGTCAGGTAGTACGCTGTGCAATCTGCGGTCAGTCGTGGTCTGAGTGTAAATACTCACATATTTGGCTGACACATAGTGTGTGGCGGAGAGAAGCCAGGTAATGCTCACGGAATTGCGCCGGAGAGGTATGGCTGGTTGAACCCAGTGGGTTTCGACCAGAGTATGTGTGAAACGACGCATGGAGTCTATTGAACCGAATGAGGCCTGTGACGTGGGCCGTAGCTAACCCGAGATGGATAGTGGGAGACCTCCTGAGTGGGAGTCCCGTGATCCATGGGTTATGCGTATTTCATATGACGAGTGACCCAGAACATGATATCGAAGTGGTATGTCTATGTGATATGGAGAAATGCCGAAATACACGTAAGCATGAAAGTAACCATGGATTATGTCTGCTGTGCCCTGATCCTGTGCCCCGTGACCGCAGTGAGTGGCAGCAACAGTGGTAGGATCAGTGGTGTGGTCGCGGCTGTATACCGAATGTCAGCAGATAATCCTGAGGAATACCGGCAATTTACACATTCCCCCCTTTCCCTCTTACTCTCTCTCTCCCCTCCCTCACCCCCTCCTCCATGGCCCTCTGGTGAGAATCCGTGCCCCACATACCGCGATGGCCCCCATGTACGGACATGTGGCCGCTTGTATACAGGTGAGAACCCCCTCTCCCCCCACCCCCACACATGCTGCCGATGGCCAGGGTCCGGAGGCCCGCTTGCAGGCAACAGGGAAGGTGTTGGGCCGGCCGAGAC
Organism: Bufotes viridis; assembly: GCA_033119425.1. Lineage (NCBI taxonomy): Eukaryota > Metazoa > Chordata > Amphibia > Anura > Bufonidae > Bufotes > Bufotes viridis. The sequence continues at coordinate 214,511,857 of CM065591.1, forward strand.
GCTGGATGATACTCCCGGCGGGCCCCGGCATGAGCGTGGTGGCGTAGGCGTGCGTGCGCTCCACTGTGGAACGCACGCTGTGATGGAGGCGTGCCACCCGGAAGAGGCGGAGGTGGGCGGCGAGATGCCGGTGCAGAGCGGACGTGCCACAAGTACCGGGTGGGAAAGCCGCCATGAAACAGGTGGGGGGGGGAGGGATGGATGAATCGCCGAATGGCTACTTACCTTGCTGGACCGAGTGTCCAGGCAACCGGAGGACCGTGGAGCGGGTGGGGGGCTCGAGACAAGCGGCGAATCTTGCAACCTCACTGAATGGACTGCGACCCGGAAGTTCATTCAGCGCTGACCTCGCACGGTAAGGTGCCAGGTTGGGGGGAAGCGCTTAAATAGACCAGGGGTAGCCTACCAGCCCCTCCCAAAAATCCAGGCAAATTGCCTTAATACATATGTAAATAATATATATACAGTATATATAAACACAATGAATCCAAAATGAAGACCGGCACTCACTGTAGTTAGAAGAATAACTGCAATCTAACTACAGCGAGTGCCGGTCTTCATTTTGGATTCATTGCATGGGACGCCGACCCATTGACACGTGCACTGCTATTACTTCACAGCAGTGCCGACCTGTTCAACTCTGATTATATACACACACTATATATATATATATATATATATATATATATATAGTGTGATTTGTGGTCATGGCTACGGCCAACGATGCTTGATGAACCCTAGGGGGATAAACATCAAGAACAACCTAACCCGGCTAGCCATGTGCTAGCTAACCTAACTTAATGGCTTGAAGTGTGCCCTTAGCCATAGCCGTGGGTAGGCCTAGAAGAGGGGCATACCCTGTGGAAATGAGAAGAAAAGGGAGGGAGGGTGGGGCACCTGAAGAACACACGCCCAGGAGTGAGGCAGTGGCTTGTTTAAGAAGAGCCTCCGCCCCTCCCACAAATGCAGGCTGACTAGTCAGCCTTAATACTTGTGGTCATGGCTACGGCCAACGATGCTTGATGAACCCTAGGGAGATAAACATCAAGAACAACCTAACCCGGCTAGCCGTGTGCTAGCTAACCTAACTTAATGGCTTGAAGTGTGCCCTTAGCCATAGCCGTGGGTTGGCCTAGAAAAGGGGGCAAAAGCCAAGCCAAATAGGTTATAGAAGAAACACAATGGAAAGTGCAAACAAATCCCTGACCAACTGCAAGGCATCGGCAATCTTGACCGCACGTTCAGGATGTATGAGGCAAAACCATAAGGAGACGTACATCACAGCTTGCAAATGACGAAACCAGAGACATAATGCTCGATGTTGCAGATAGTGCCTCAAGCGGAATGAAGGACTGGGAATACGCTGTAGAAGGGAGCATGAAATATTAACTGAACCTGGTGAACTATGGTTCTAGTACTGACAATTGCCCTGGCCTCAGGAGTTTGTGGAACCGAAAGAGAAACCTGACTGCCTAGACTATGCAAGTAGTGAGGGGCAAAATAAACCATGGAAGTAGGAAGGGTATCCTTGAATAGTTCCCCAGACATCATCTATCTGCTTGCCATGGTCCCTGCGTTCTTCTGTGAACCCCTGAGAATGGTTTAATGCTGAAACGGGAAAACCGACCTGGTATCTGAATCTAACATGAGGAATTGGTTGATTCGATGTGTTGTAGAGTCTGGTATTAGTATGGCAAGAAGGTAGGAAGCCATAGTATAGATCCTGTCTATGCCCTCCCGTGAGTGAGGGAATACAAAATTTGCGACAAAGCTACGGCGAAAATGAATTCCTAGATGTAGTAAAAGACAAAAAGGCTTTGTACGGGAACTTGGTTGACAAGGTATGCTCGACTACAAACAGGGACTGAAATGCTAGAGGGAAATACCCTACTTGTTCTTCCTCCAGCATGACCTGCACAAATTCTGCAGTTGTGATAGCTCCCCTCGGAGGGAGCGGGATGGCCACGCGGAGTGAACAGCAGAGGAAGCGGCGCAGCACTGAGGAGCGACCTGCAAAGGAAGCCGTATGGAAAACAGTGTCCAACAGAGGGAGCCGTTTGGTTAAGAAGACTGACCAGTAGAGGAGGAAGTGCAGTAATGACCAATAAGACCAACTGTCCAGCGGATGCAGCCGTGCAGAAGAAAGACTCTCTAGTGGAGGGAGCAGTGTGCTAAGACCAGTGTAGTGGCAAAGGGAGCAGGGCAACGGAGAGGAGTGACCAGCAGGAGGGGGCGGTGCCATGAAAGGAAGTCCTGTAAAAAAGTTATGCGACAATGAGGAGAGACCAGCTAAGGAAATGAGGACTGTGCGGCAGAATGAATCAGTGCGATAATAAATCATGTCTAGCCGAGGGTACTAGCAGTGATGAAGAGTGAAATGAGGACGATTGTCCTGCGGTATGGTGATACGGACAGGGGAGCCTGAATTGAGCAGAAGAGAATATGACTGCATATGAACATACTGTACATGAATTAGCAGACAACAGGAAATTAGACTAAAACATGTGGCCTCAATAACGTGTTGGCAATTGAACAGTGGGCCTGGCTAACGTGGTAGGCAGAACCTGAACTGAACCTACGTGGCCCCAATACCGTGGCAGACGAATATCGTTGCAAAAATCTGACCTGACCAACATGGCAGGTGACCCTAAAGACTTGAGCTCCAGTAATTGAAGTGTGATCCTGGAGCATGGCGGACAATGGACAAGAATACAGTGTAACACCTAAAGAACGTAAGGAGCAGGAAACTTAGTTGAGTAACAAGTGAACCTGACTGAACACCGCAGACAACAGACTTTAGTTTTAAAACATGGGCTGTATGCCGAGATCAGGGAAGCAGATATGAATGTGAGACATTTGGGCCCAATCAGCCTGGAATCATGGATGGTCAACCAACCAGGCAGGACTGAAAATAAGTCGTCGGACCCCCAAAGCCATGGGGCCGAAGCAGTCGTCGGACCCCCGAAGCCATGGGGCCGAAGCAGACGTCGGACCCCCGAAGCCATGGGGCCGAAGCAGTCGTCGGACCCCCGAAGCCATGGGGCCGAAGCAGTCGTCGGACCCCGAGCCATGGGGCCGAAGCAGTCGTCGGACCCCCGAAGCCATGGGGCCGAAGCAGTCGTCGGACCCCCGAAGCCATGGGGCCGAAGCAGTCGTCGGACCCCGAAGCCATGGGGCCGAAGCAGTCGCCGGACCCCGAAGCCATGGGGCCGGAGCCATGGGGCCGAAGCAGTCGTCGGACCCCCGGAGCCATGGGGCCAAAGCAGGCATAGAGGCCCCCGGAACCAAGGAGCCGAAGCAGTCATAGGGCCCCCCGGAGCCGTGGGGCCGAAGCAGTCATTAGGTCCTCGGAGCCGAAGCAGTCATAGGGCCCCCGAAGCCATGGGGCTGGAACAGTCATCGGACCCCCGAAGCCATAGGGCCGAAGCAGGCTTAGAGCACCCCGGAGCCATGGGGCCGAAGCAGTCATAGGGCCCCCCGGAGCCAAGCGGTCATTGGGTCCTCGGAGCCGAAGCAGTCATAGGGCCCCAGGAGCCATGAGGCTGGGGCAGTCAAGTGGCCCCTAAGCCATGCGGCCGAAGCAGTCATCGGGCCCGCGGAGCCAAGAGACTGATCTGAATGACGTGACAGTGACGACAAGTGATTAAAACTTGAGCCAGACCTGATGGGATAGTCGGCAACTTGGATGACTAGATTGGCTAAAAGTGGCCTAAAAGAAACACAACTGCCAAAAGGCATTGAAAATATATATATTGGTAATCCGAAACAACGTGCATAAACAATGCGCTTAACCCCTTAAGGACCGGGCTCATTTTCACCTTAGGACCAGGCCATTTTTTGCAAATCTGACCAGTGTCACTTTATGTGGTGATAACTTTAAAACGCTTTTTCTTATCCAGGCCATTCTGAGATTGTTTTTTCGTCACATATTGTACTTCATGACACTGGTAAAATTAAGTCGAAAAATTTCATTTTTATTTATAAAAAAATATCAAATTTACCAAACATTTGGAAAAATTAGCAATTTTCCAAGTTACAATTTCTCTACTTCTATAATACATAGTAATACCGCCCAAAAAAGTTTTTGATTTACATTCCCCATGTGTCTACTTCATGTATCGATCATTTTGGGAATGCCATTTCATTTTTTGGGGACGTTACAAGGCTTAGAAGCAAATCTTGAAATTTTTCAGAAATTTTCAAAAACACACTTTTTAGGGACCAGTTCAGGTCTGAAGTCACTTTGTGAGGCTTACATAATAGAAACCATCCAAAAATGACCCCATTCTAGAAACTACACCCCTCAAGGTATTCAAAACTGATTTTACAAACGTCATTAACCCTTTAGGTTTTCCACAAGAGTTAATGGCAAATGGAGATAAAATTTCAGAATTTCGATTTTTTGGAAAATTTTCCGTTTGAATCAATTTTTCCAGTAACAAAGCAAGGGTTAAGCCAAACAAAACTCAATTTTTATTGCCCCGATTCTGTAGTTTTCAGAAACACCCCATATGTGGGCGTAAACTGCTGTATGGCCAAACGGCAGGGCACAGAAGTAAGGGAACGCCATATGGTTTTGGAAGGCAGATTTTGCTGGACTGGATTTTTGACACCATGTCCCATTCGAAGCCCCCGATGCACCCCTAGAGTAGAATCTCCAAAAAAGTGACTCCATCTAAGAAACTACACCCCTCAAGGTATTCAAAACTGATTTTACAAACTTTGTTAACCCTTTAGGTGTTCCACAAGAGTTATTGGCAAATGGAGATGAAATTTCGGAATTTCTATTTTTAGTTACCTTGCCTCAAAAAAGTGTAATATAGAGCAACCAAAAATCATATTTACCCTATAATAATACAAACAAAACTGCCACCTTATCCCGTAGTTTCCAAAATGGGGTCACTTTTTTGGAGTTTCTACTCTAGGGGTGCATCAGGGGGCTTCAAATGGGACATGGTGTCAAATAACCAGTCCAGCAAAATCTGCCTTCCAAAAACCATATGGCGTTCCCTTCTTCTACGCCCTGCCGTTTAGCCATACAGCAGTTTACGACCACATATTGGGTGTTTCTGCAAACTAGAGAATCGGGCAATATATATTGAGTTTTATATTGCTTTTATAGAGCAGGTTGCGACGGACGCGCCGATACCAAATATGTATACTTTTTATTTATTTATTTAAGTTTTACACAATATTATCATTTTTTAAAACAAAACAAATCATGTTTTAGTGTCTCCATAGTCTGAGAGCCCTATTTTTTTGGGGGGTGGGGGGTGATTGTCCTATGTGGGGTATCATTTTTGCGGGATGAGATGACGGTTTGATTGGAACTATTTTTGGGTGCATATAACTTTTTGATCGCTTGCTATTACAGTTTTGAGATGCGAGGTGACAAAAATGTTTTTTTTTTACATTGTTTTTATTTTATTCTTTTAACAGTATTTACCTGAGGGGTTAGATAATGTGATATTTTTATAGAGCAGGTTTTTACGGACGCGGTGATACATAATATGTATACTTTTTATTTATTTATTTTACTTTAACACAATAATAGCATTTTAGAAAAAAATTATGTTTTAGTGTCTCCATAGTCTGAGAGCCATATTTTTTTATTTTTTCAGCGATTGTCCTATATAAGGACTCATTTTTTGCGGGACGAGATGGTGGTTTTATTGGTACTATTTTGGGAGGCATACGCCTTTTTGATCACTTGGTATTACACTTTTTGTGATGCAAGGTGACAAAAAATGGCTTTTTTACACCATTTTTATTTATTTTTTTACGGTATTTGCGTGAGGGGTTAGGTCACGTGATATCTTTATAGAGGAGATTTTTACGGACGCGGCGATACCTAATATGTGTAGTTTATTTGTTTTTCTTTTATTTTTATTCAGTGATATGTATTTTTCTTATTTTTTGACCCAGACCCACTTGGTTCTTGTAGATCCAGTGGATCTGGTGTCTATATAATACAGAACAGTACACTATATAGTGTACTGCACTGTATTTTTACTTTTCACAGTCTGGTCAGACTTCTGCCTTGGTAATCATCACCCGCTGCCATTACAGAGCAGCGGGTGATGGGAAGAGAGGTGAGCTCCCTCCCTCTACTATCCTATCCCGTCGGGGGGGCTGCAAAGGTACGGCAGCCCCCGATGGGAGAGGGAGGGAGCTCCCTCCATGTTAACACCTTCTATACCGCGGTCCGTACGGACCGCGGTATAGAAGGGGTTAAACTGCTGACATCTGCAGCACAGATGTCAGCAGTTTATAGCAGTGGGTCAGCAATGTGCTGACCCCCTGCTATACCCACTAGACATCAGGGAAATCGATTGAAAGGAGGCGGGCGGGGGAATCGCAATTGCGCACCGCCCGCCTCCAGCGCCGCCCACCCGCAGCACCGCCCGCAATCCCCCCCCACCCCCTGCACCTCCCCGGGGGGACACTAATATGGCAGGGTGCAGGGGGGGGTTAAAATTTACACTTTGGGGCATATTTTAGTCTCTGATCCCCGCGGTCAGAGACTACAGATAGCGCAGCAAACCGCAGGTCTGAATTGACCTGCGGTTTGCTGCGATCGCTGACATGGGGGGGGGGGGGTCACAGGACCCCCCTGGACATTGTGCCAAGATGCCTGCTGATTGATTTCAGCAGGCGTCTTGTTCCGATCACCGCCACGTGCGCAGCGGTGATCGGATATTCACAGGGCGTACGCCCTTGGTCCTTAAGTACCAGGACGCAAGGGCGTACATGTACGCCCTTCATCCTTAAGGGGTTAACAGAGATGGGATAAAAACAAGCTCCTGAGGCATTGCAAGTTTGCTCAGCGAAGAACCTTATCGCAACAAACAAATGAACAACTTGTGAAAACATGGTAGGAAACTCGCTCCTATTGGCCCACTGGCCTCCGCTGAGATGCTGTTGAACTAGGCAGGAGACCAATCTGAGGGAATACGAACCAGGATTTAAAAGGATATATTTTTTTTTTTTTCTTTACACCACAGAGGAAAAAAAAAAACAAAAAAACGTAAGCCTGAAAAGAACGCAGCCATGTTTGCCGGGAGAGCGGTCCCAAGCAGTGGGTGCGGAGTGCCCCGTTGAGATTACTGAGTGTAGCAAGTAACAGGAGAATGCAGCTTTGAGTGGGAGCAGAGTGTAATACATGATGTAACAGCAGATGGGTGAATGCCGCTCTGGATGTGGGAAACAATGTATGAGCGCGGCTATGAGTATGGCTAGAGCATGAAAAACATGGTATAAAGCAGACGTAAGAATGCAAAACTGAATGTGAGCAGAGTATTAACGTGATGCATCAGCGGACACATGAACACAGCTCTAGTAGTGAATGGAGTAGAGGACAAGATGTAAAAGCAGACGTGCGGACGCAGCTTTGGATGTGAATGAAATATTAACTCGAAGTGACAGCCAACATGGAAAGCGGCTCTGGTGAGTGGGGTATAAAACCTGTTGTAGCAGTAGAAGTGTGAACACAACTCTGGTTATAGGCAGAGCATACAATTGGTATAACGGCAGCTCTGGTTGTGAATGGAGCATGACACATGCTGTGAAAAGTGATTTGAAATGGGCCTGGAAAGAACCTGTAGTAACAGTGGACGTGTGAACGCAGCTCTGGTCGTGAGTTTGACCGCGTACATGTGAATGCTCCTCTGGGAGTGAGCCGAGAATGAAAATCGGTATAACAGCAGCTCTAAATGTGAGTGGAGCATGAACATGATGTGACAGCGAACGTGAATGCATCTCCGAAACAAACCTAGTATGAACCTGTTGTAACAGCAGACATGTGAACACAGCTCTGACTGTGAGCAGAGCAAACGGGGTATACTAGCAGACGCATGAACGCAGCTCTAACCACACACAACAACATGATGCAACAGCCAAGTGTGAACACAGGTCTGGTGCGGCCAGAAAAATAAAATAGAGTAACAGTAGCAGCTCTGGCCGTGGGCAGAGTATGAAACATGTAATAGCAGGCATGTAATACAGTTCCGGATGTCGGCTTGGGTACGGAATGGCTGTAACAGCCAACAGGTGAATGCAACTCGAATGAGATTGACGTATGAAGCATGGTGAAAATAGCAAACATGTGGACACAGCTCCGGCGAGCAGAGAGTAAAACATGTGTAACAGCAAAATGTAAAGGATGTCTTGGAACGAGCAGCGTGAAAGTGATGGACAATAAAAGACGTGCAGATGCATCTGAGGGTGTGAGGCGTATAAAGCAAGGTGCAAGCAGGCATGAGACAGAAGTAATAAAGATGGTGGTGGCTGGGGGAGGGGGAGTCACATGGCAAGGAACAGCTACAGCAATAGGCCTGAACAAACAACAGCTGCGTCCGATCTCCAATCATGATGTCACATGCAGCCCGGGTAACTGTTCCTTTACTGCATACAAACTGAAGTAACTTTCCATGCGACAAACAAGCGAAGTAAAATTTGCAAGATATATAGCAACTAACTCCTATTATCAAACAAACGAAGTTGAAAAAGAAATAGAATTTTTTTTGCCCCAACGAAACAAACCTGAGGCGGCAGATTCTGAGGCGAAGCCTCCCGTTCGCTAGAAAAGTCGGGTTCAGACCGGCCAGGAGGGACGTATTGCAGCGCGTGCATTGCTACGATAGCAGCGAGCGAAATAAAGCTCCATGCTGCAAAGAAAGAGATCCTGCCACCAGAGAAGCTAGTTCACTAATGACACCCAGCAGCACCTGTGCACCTGAAGAACACATGCCCAGGAGTGAGGCAGTGGCTTGTTTAAGAAGAGCCTCTGCCCCTCCCACAAATGCAGGCTGACTAGTCAGCCTTAATACATATATATATATAAGAAAAAGCAGAGCAGAGGATGTTTCTTCAGCCAGAAGTGACGCGACATTTCGGCTCCAACATGAAGCCTGAAAGGCTTCATGTTGGAGCCGAAACATCACATCACTTCTGGGTGAATAAACATCCTCCGTTTTCTATTATTCATTGGAGTGCTGCTCTGCTTTTTCTTTTTTATATTACGGGGCGCCTATCCCATTGGAGCTAGCACCCATCTTCTCCTTAGGTTGGTGCTGCCATTCATCACATTTATATGTATTATGCAAATATATTAGCTGCATTTGTGGGAGGAGAGGCTGATGACAAAGCTATTTATATGCACCTGTGTGCCCAGGCTGGCTGATTACTAGGCTATTTATAGGCACCTGTGGGCCCAGGCTGACGCTGATTCAGCTGATTTCACTACCCCTGGGTCAGCATGGTGTGGAGGCTCTTTACGGCTGGGCGACGGCAGAATGTCTCAGGAGGGCGCTGGTATTCATGGTAGGATCGGAGTTGTTTGCACGGGACCCACGCTGCGGTCTGCGACATGTAGCGCTCTGGGATGAACCAGAGTTTGGGCACTAATGGTTGAACAATGGTTGTTAGTATTGTTTGTCTAGCTATTCAGAGGCCTGTGGGAGCCATTGCATACAGTTATTGGGGTAGCATTTGCTTAGAGTAGGTATGGTTGTATGTTTTCTGTTACCTGGTTTACATGCGGGCACGTGTCTGCAGTTGGCTCAAGCTATGCACACTGTGTTTAAGGGATGGTAAATGTGTATCAATGGTCGATTTAAAAAACAAAAAATGCAGCAGCATTGTGTGGAGGCCTGTTCACACCTGGGCAACGGCAGAACGTGCCAGGCGAGTGCTGGTGTTCACGGTAGAATCAGACTTGTTTGCACGAGATCCACATTGCGGTTAGTGATGAGCGGCAGGTGCCATATTTCGATTTTGCGATATTTTGCGAATATTCGATTGAATATTCGTCATATATTCGTCATTATTCTATATATTGTGAATGTTACGCGAATTTATATTCGCATCGCGAATTAGAGCTAAGTTCCTAATGGTTGTAACTTGTATTGCTAGAATTGACGAAGATAACGAATATCACGGATATAGCACTATATTCTCAATCTTAGTTATATTTTAGCAATACAACCATTAGGAACTCAGATCTAAGTTGCATTCGCAATGCGATTAATATAACCTGCATTAATCGCATTGTGAATCCAACTTATAGCTGGGTTCCTAATGTTTGCATTGCTAGAATATAACGAAGATTGAGAATATAACGCTATATTCTCAATCTTCGTTATATTCTAGCAATACAACCAATGGGAACTCAGATCCAAGTTGTAATTGCAATGCGATTAATGCAGGTTATATTAATCGCATTGCGATTACAACTTAGATCTGAGTTCCTAATGGTTGTATTGCTAGAATATAATGAAGATGATGAATATCACGAATTCACGAATATAGCACTATATTCTCAATCTTCGTTATATTCTAGCAAAAACCATTAGCAACTCGGCTCTAAGTTTAATTCGTGAAGGGAACATATAATCGCATTGCGAATTGAGCTTAGAGTCAATTCCTAATGGTTGTATTGCTAGAATATAACGAAGATGACGAATATCACGAATTCACGAATATAGCACTATATTCTCAATCTTCGTTATATTCTAGCAATACAGCCATTAGGAACTCAGCTCTAAGTTGATTTCGCAATGCGAGTATATGTTCGCATTGCGAATTCAACTTAAAGCTGGGTTCCTAATGGTTGCATTGCTAGACTATAACGAATATCGCAATGCGAATAATTCAGGTTATATTAATCGCATTGCGATTACAACTTAGTCAAATTTGTGAGATCGTGATTCTCACATCCGACAGTACATTTTAGCATGGAGGCGTTCCCATTGGGATGGGGACGCTCCATGCACACAGGCAGTCGGCAGAAGCTGCAACAGGCATTAACTGGAGCGGACAGGGAGCCAGGAATCCTCTGGACAGGTAAGAACAGCTTTTGGGAAGTGGGAAGACAACCAGAGAGCAACCAGGATTAACAACAAAAAAAAAAAAAAAAAATGAATATTCGAAATTCGAGAATATATAGCGTTATTGTCACGGCTGTATGTGAGCAACAAGAGCATACACAGTGAGTTAGCTACTGACCGGACCCAAACTAGGGAACATAAAGGGTGACCCCTGTCAGACCCTAAAAGCTCTCCCTATGCTGCTAAGCCCATGTCCAGATCCAGATGGTGGATCGAGACATGCCAGCGTACCTAAGGCTGATGACCACTGTAACCCCTACAGTAGTGGAAGGGGCACGGCCACGGTGCCCTGCTCAGTATATGGACGGAACCGGGTCGCCTCGGATCCAGTCAGCAAAACAAACAGAAACACACAATGTCTGCACACTTAACTGGAAGGAGCTGCAGCAGCAGTGAAAACAGATCCAAAGTCAGCAGACAATGTCCGAAGTACTTGCTTCAGCAGAACACAGGTCCAGAAAAGATATCACACCAGTGAAGATACTCAAGCGAGAGATACTGCTCAAATGAAGAAGTATAATCCGCACCGTACAAAGGAAGAGGGGTGATTTAAAGGCAGAGCAATCAAACACAGGAGGGACAGCTGGGAGGAAGGAAACAGAAAGTAAAGACCTCATCACAGGGCGGAGAAACAGAGCTGTGAGAACGTCTCAAAGCTCTAGTAGTTACATCATCACAGGGGTGGAGAAACAGAGCTGTGAGAACGTCTCAAAGCTCTGGTAGTGACAGTACCCCCCCCTCTACGGGTGGACTCCGGACACCCAGGACCCACCTTCTCAGGATGAGCCCTATGAAAAGTCCTGATGAGGCGAGTGGCTTTAATGTCCGACACCGGAACCCACATCCTCTCCTCAGGACCATAACCCTTCCAATGAACGAGGTACTGAAGGGAACTGCGGACAATGCGAGAGTCCACAATTCTGGAAACCTCAAACTCCAGATTGCCATCAACCAAAATCGGAGGAGGAGGCAAAGAGGAGGGTACCGTGGGCTGGTCATATGGTTTTAAGAGAGATCTGTGAAATACATTATGTATCTTAATCCAAACCCGTGGAAGATCAAGACGGAAGGCAACAGGATTGATGACTGACAAGATTTTATAAGGCCCAATAAACTTGGGACCCAATTTCCAGGAGGGAACCTTCAGTTTAATATTTCTTGTAGACAACCACACCAGATCACCCACATTCAGGTCCGGACCAGGCACACGTCTCTTATCAGCCACACGCTTATATTTCTCACTCATCTTTCTTAGATTAGTCTGAATCTTTTGCCAAATGGTAGACAAAGACGAGGAAAATCTCTCCTCCTCAGGCAAACCAGAAGGAGCCCCTCCCGAGAATGTCCCAAACTGCGGATGGAACCCATATGCACCAAAGAATGGTGACTTATCAGAAGATTCCTGACGACGGTTGTTCAGAGCAAACTCAGCAAGAGGGAGAAACGAACACCAATCCTCCTGGTTCTCTGCAACAAAACAGCGCAAATATGTCTCCAGATTCTGATTGACGCGTTCAGTCTGACCATTCGACTGCGGGTGAAAAGCAGAAGAGAAGGACAGCCGAACCCCCAGGCGAGAACAGAAAGCCTTCCAGAATCTGGACACAAACTGCGTGCCTCTATCGGAAACAATATCAGAGGGAATGCCATGCAATTTAACAATATGGTCGACAAAAGCTTGCGCCAACGGTCCACCACCACCAGGATCACCGACTTCCCTGAGGAACGAGGAAGATCCGTGATAAAGTCCATGGACAGGTGTGTCCAAGGACGGGAAGGTATGGGTAAGGGGAGAAGGGGACCTGAAGGCCGATAACGAGGGACCTTAGCGCGAGCGCACGTCTCACAAGCAGCCACAAAACCCTCCACCGACTTACGAAGAGCCGGCCACCAAAATCTCCGAGCAATGAGATCTACCGTGGCTCTACTCCCGGGGTGACCAGCAAGAACAGTATCATGATGCTCCTTGAAGGCACAAACAACTTTCCAGAAGGACAACGGGCAGGTGCCTCAGTCTGGGCAGCCTGGACCTCGGCCTCCAAATCAGAATACAGAGCAGAAACTACCCCCTCCGCCAAAATGGGACCCGGGTCCTCGGAGTTTCCTCCTCCCGGAAAACAGCGAGAGAGAGCATCAGCCTTCACATTTTTGATCCCAGGGCGGAATGTAACGACAAAATTGAATCTGGAGAAGAACAGAGACCATCTGGCCTGTCTCGGATTCATACGCATGGCCGACTCCAAGTACGCCAGATTTTATGGTCGGTAAAACGGTGATAGGGTACCTGGCCCCCTCCAACCAATGGCGCCATTCCTCGAAAGCCAACTTGATGGCTAACAATTCCCTATCTCCCACATCATAGTTTTTCTCTGCCGGTGAGAGTTTTTTAGAGAAAAAGGCACAGGGTCGCCATTTGGAAGGAGACGGACCCTGGGACAAAACCGCACCCACACCCACCTCGGAAGCATCCACCTCAACAATAAAAGGTAAGGAAACATCGGGATGCACCAAGATGGGAGCAGACGCAAAACTCTCTTTAATCTTAGAAAAAGCTGCAAGCGCCTCCTCCGACCAAGAGGAAAAATCCGCCCCCTTTTTGGTCATGTCAGTGAGGGGTTTGACAACAGAGGAATAATTCAAAATGAACTTTCTGTAATAGTTTGCAAAACCCAGAAAGCGCATCAATGCCTTCTGATTCTCAGGAAGCTCCCACTCAAGCACAGCACGGACCTTCTCCGGATCCATGCGAAAACCAGAAGCAGAGAGGAGAAAACCCAGAAATTGAATCTCCGATACCATAAACACACATTTCTCCAGCTTGGCGTACAATTTATTTTCTCGCAGAATCTGCAGAACCTGAAAAGATGATCCTGATGAGTCCGAACATCAGGGAAAAAATCAAAATATCATCAAGATACACCAATACAAATTTCCCCATTAAATGGTAGAAAATACTGTTAACAAAATGCTGAAAGACGGCCGGAGCATTCATCAAGCCAAAAGGCATAACGAGATTCTCGAAATGCCCCTCGAGGGTATTAAAGGCTGTTTTCCATTCATCCCCCTCTCTGACCCTGACCAGGTTGTACGCGCCTCTCAAATCCAATTTGGAAAAACCTTGGCCCCAACAATTTGGTTGAAGAGGTCTGGGATCAGAGGAAGGGGATAGGGATCGCGAATCGTGATACGGTTCAGCTCCCTAAAATCTAGGCAAGGTCTCAGAGAGCCATCTTTCTTTTTAACAAAAAAAAACCCGCGGCGACTGGTGATTTTGAGGGACGAATATGCCCCTTATCGAGACTCTCAGAGATATAGGTTCGCATTGCGATTCTCTCCGGTTGTGAGAGATTGTACAGGCGTGCTTTTGGCAGCTTGGCGCCGGGAATGAGGTTAATGGGACAGTCAAACTCCCGGTGAGGAGGTAGCTCCTGCACACCGCTCTCGGAAAACACGTCCGAGAAATCAGAGAGAAATGATGGCAAAGTTTTAGTAGATACCTCTGCAAAAGTCGCTGTGAGACAATTCTCTCTACAAAACTCACTCCACTCATTTATTTGCCTTCCTTGCCAATCAATAGTGGGGTTATGTTTAGTGAGCCAGGGTAACCCCAACACTAGAGGAGTAGGCAATCCGTTAAGGACAAAACAAGATATATCCTCCACATGAGTGTCACCTACAGCTAACCGGATATTGTGAACAATGTCCTTCAGGGATCTCTGTGAGAGTGGAGCAGAGTCAATGGCAAAAACAGGTATATCTTTTTCTAATGTGCAAACCCGAAAACCATGCCTGGCTACAAATTGAGTGTCAATAAGATTGACGGCCGCTCCACTATCAACAAAAATTTCACAAGAAATGACTTTGCTCTCTAGCGCCACCCTGGCAGAAAGGAGAAAACGAGAACTGCAGGTCAGAGGAAAAGCCCCAATTCCTACATCAACTTTGCCCAAGGTAGCAGATGAAGCAGAGTTTGATGATTTTCCTTTTGAGGATTTTCTCTTATTATCACTCTTAGTACAGTTCATGAATCTCCTAGAGGGACAAACATTTGCCAAATGACCAATGCCCCCACAACAAAAACACACCATTCTCTGAGGACTAAATCCTCCTTTATCAGGGGCAAGTCGACCTAGCTGCATAGGCTCCTCCTCAGAGGGGACCGAGACAGGATGAGGCCCCTGCACACTGAATGAGTCCGCACCACTGCCCCTAGAGTGACAATGGCTGGACCGAGAGGTCTCGTTTCTTTCTCTTAGACGCCTGTCAAGGCGTACCGCCAATGACATGGCAGACTCTAAAGATGTTGGTCTCTCATGGAAAGCAAACGCATCTTTCAATCTCTCTGAGAGACCATGACAGAACTGACTCCGGAGTGCAGCATCATTCCAACCTGAATCAGCTGCCCATCTCCGAAATTCAGAACAATAAAGCTCTGCAGACAGTTTGTTCTGGCATAAAAAGCGTAAGTTAGATTCAGCCAGAGCAACACGATCCGGGTCATCATATATCTGCCCCAGGGCCACAAAAATCTTTCTGTGGATCGAAGGGAGGGATCCCCCCCGATGGCAGTGAAAAAGCCCAAGTCTGAGCATTACCCCTGAGCAAGGAGATGACAATCCTCACCCTCTGCTCCTCATTACCAGAGGAACAGGGACACAAGCAAAAATGGAGTTTGCATGCCTCTCTGAAGCGAACAAAATTCTCACTGCCCCGGAGAACGTTTCCGGAAGTGAGACCTTTGGCTCGCAACAGACTCCATGGGCCGGAGCCGAGCCCAATGCTTGAAGCTGAATCATAGATTGACGGAGATCCGCTACCTCCAAAGAAAGACCCTGCATGCGGTCAACCAGGTCAGAAAGCGGATCCATGTCAAAAAGGACGGTTTCGGCGGATTATAATGTCACAGCTGTATGTGAGCAACAAGAGCATACACAGTGAGTTAGCTACTGACCGGACCCAAACTAGGGAACATAAAGGGTGACCCCTGTCAGACCCTAAAAGCTCTCCCTATGCTGCTAAGCCCATGTCCAGATCCAGATGGTGGATCAAGACATGCCAGCGTACCTAAGGCTGATGACCACTGTAACCCCTACAGTAGTGGAAGGGGCACGGCCACCGGTGCCCTGCTCAGTATATGGACGGAACCGGGGTCGCCTCGGATCCAGTCAGCAAAACAAACAGAAACACACAATGTCTGCACACTTAACTGAAGGAGCTGCAGCAGCAGTGAAAACAGATCCAAAGTCAGCAGACAATGTCCGAAGTACTTGCTTCAGCAGAACACAGGTCCAGAAAAGATATCACACCAGTGAAGATACTCAAGCGAGAGATACTGCTCAAATGAAGAAGTATAATCCGCACCGTACAAAGGAAGAGGGGTGATTTAAAGGCAGAGCAATCAAACACAGGAGGGACAGCTGGGAGGAAGGAAACAGAAAGTAAAGACCTCATCACAGGGGCGGAGAAACAGAGCTGTGAGAACGTCTCAAAGCTCTAGTAGTTACATCATCACGGGGTGGAGAAACAGAGCTGTGAGAACGTCTCAAAGCTCTGGTAGTGACAGTTATATTTGCAATATTCGCAAATTATCGAAGTTGCGATATTCGCGATAAAAATTCGTCATTCGAATATTCGCACTCAACACTAATTGCGGTCTGCGACTTGTAATACTCTGGGATAAAGCAGAGTTGGGCACTAATGGTCAAATGACTGTTGTTAGTATTTTATGTCCGGCTCTTTAGGGGCTTGTTGGGGGCTATTGCATATAGATATTGGTGTAGCATGCGCCTAGAGTAGGTATGGTCGCATGTTTTCTGATACCTGTTACATACGGTACGCGTGTCTCCAAGCTACGCACGCTGTGTTTAAGTCATTAAAAAAATAAAGATTTTAAAAAACGCAGCATTGTGTGGCAGCTCGTTCACGCCTGGGAAACAGCAAAAGGTGCCAAGCGAATGCTAGCGCTCATGGTAGGATTGAACTTGTTGCACAGGACTCTCACTTGCAGTGTTCTGGGACAAAGGAGGTTGGGCGCTAATAGTCGAATGTTTGTGGTTAGGATTGTTGCCTGGCTGTTTAGGGGGTTGGGGGGGGGGGTCTACTGTATACATAGTTATTGGTATGATATATGCCTAAAATTAGGCAGGAATGAACATGTTAAAAAAAACAAAAAAATAAATAAATTGGTTGCATGTTTACTGTTACCTGCAAGGTGTTGGTAAATGTGTATCAGTGGTCTGTATATGGGGGCACAAGCAGAGTTGGTTAAGGAGTCTGTATTTGAGTTCCGACGCTCTTGTATGTAGGACAAAAAGGACCGGCACTCACCAAGTACAGATTACTTGCTTTTATTGGTCACATAGAGCAAGATAATGTGACGCGGCGTTTCGGCTCAATGTAATGAGCCTTCCTCAAACATAAATCACAAACATACAATACACATTTAAATAGACCGCCAAAGCGGATATGACGTCAGAACACCATGGCAACATATAAACATATGAAGGATACTGCATAAATAATCCAAATAGAGGATACTGCATAAATAATCAAAATAGAGGATACTGCATAAATAATCCAAATAGAGGTCAGGAAACTGTGCCACCTTCATGATTTCTATAATGAAAAAATGAAGTAATAAAAGATTAGATGATATGACACAAAAATTCACAGAAAGAGGTTATCCTCCATCGTTACTGCGAACTGAACGCCATAGAATTCAAACTATTAGGCCATCAGATACCCCAAAGGCATCCCGGATCCCTTTCATCACCAAATACCATCTTTGGATGAATAAATGCTCCGGTGTTATCAATAAACACTGGAGAATTTTAACTAAAGCGTATCCCTCAATTGAGGCTTTTCAACAACGCCCTATGATTTGTTACAAACGTCCACGCAATATTCGTGACATCACTGTTAAAGCTGACATAGGTGGCAGTAAGTCCCTGCTTAGACAGAGGACTCTTTCTACTCCTAGGAGGATTTTTATCCTATCACCTCCTCGTCTAGGCATAGCTACCTGTTCCACAATTTGAAACCGCAACTGCGAGACACTGGTCAAAATGAAGGGAAATAGGTAATATTCCGATTACGTATAGTGGACTTGTGTTTGCAGAAGCGATTCTTCATCCGCATTGAAGTCTCGCCCACATACACAAGTCCACAAGGACATTTAAGCAAATAGATGACAAAATTGCTGTTGCAAGTGAAAAAACCTTTTATGGGGAATCGTTCACCCGTCTGCGGATGGGTGAAAAATTCCCCCTTGATAACACTGGAGCAGTGTATACACTGCAGACAAGGGAAGGTGCCCTTCCTAGGAGTAGAAAGAGTCCTCTGTCTAAGCAGGGACTTACTGCCACCTATGTCAGCTTTAACAGTGATGTCACGAATATTGCGTGGACGTTTGTAACAAATCATAGGGCGTTGTTGAAAAGCCTCAATTGAGGGATACGCTTTAGTTAAAATGCTCCAGTGTTTATTGATAACACCGGAGCATTTATTCATCCAAAGATGGTATTTGGTGATGAAAGGGATCCGGGATGCCTTTGGGGTATCTGATGGCCTAGTAGTTTGAATTCTATGGCGTTCAGTTCGCAGTAACGATGGAGGATAACCTCTTTCTGTGAATTTTTGTGTCATATCATCTAATCTTTTATTACTTCATTTTTTCATTATAGAAATCATGAAGGTGGCACAGTTTCCTGACCTCTATTTGGATTATTTATGCAGTATCCTCCATTTGGATTATTTATGCAGTATCCTTCATATGTTTATATGTTGCCATGGTGTTCTGACGTCATATCCGCTTTGGCGGTCTATTTAAATGTGTATTGTATGTTTGTGATTTATGTTTGAGGAAGGCTCATTACATTGAGCCGAAACGCCGCGTCACATTATCTTGCTCTATGTGACCAATAAAAGCAAGTAATCTGTACTTGTTGAGTGCCGGTCCTTTTTGTCCTATATTCGTGTGGAGTTTCTCCGGGACGCGAGCACCACGCTACCGAGCATCGGAGTGCCGACTGATTCCTACATAGCTCTTGTATGTAAGTGTGTTTAATCTATAAACATTATTTTATGGGCACGCATGTGTCAGCGGTTCCGTGCTATGTTTATAGGTGCACTATATGTCAATTAATTGGCGTTGCATCAGGGTTTATGTTCAACCACGTTTATGTTTTTCTTAGGCGAACACGAGGTGATGTTGTGGTGACCATCGTTCTAAAAAAAAAAAATCTCCTGCAGCATCATGTGGAAGTCCGTTCGCGCCTGGGCAAAGGCAGGAGGTGCCAGGCGAGTGCTGGCATTCACGGTAGGATCGGACTTGGTTACACGTCCGTGACTTGTAGCACTCTGGGGCGAAGGGGGTTGGGCGCTAATGGTCGAATGATTGTGGTTAGGATTGTTACCTTCAAAGCTACGTCCGTGTGTCTGCATTTATATTTTGTCCTATACTCCATTCACTACTAGAGCTGCGTTCATGCGTCTGCTGTTGCATCACATTAATACTCTGCTCACTTTCAGATTGCATTCATACGGCTGCTTTATATCATGTTCTTCATTCTCATATTCAGAGATGTGCCTATACCGTGTTTTTAGGCACCACTCACATCCAGAGCTGCATTCACCCACCTGTTCTTACATCATGTGTTATACTTTGCTTCCACTTCAAGCTGCATTTTAATTTTCATTGCTACATCATGTTTACTCAGTATTCTCACTAGGGCAGTCAGCACACCGCTCTGATACTGCTCTCCCGGTAAACATAGCAGTTTCTTTTTAGGCTTACGTTTCTTTACTCAGTGGTTTGTTACATTCCACAGCCCTACTTATTCTGTTCACTTCGGTAGGGAAAAAAAATAAATACAAATTTGTGATGTTCTTTAGTTCTGGTTTGCATTCACTCAGACTGGTCTCCTTTACTTCTGGTTCACATTCACTCAGGTTGGTCTCCTGCCCCAGTTAACCAAATAGCTTATTAGCGGTCAGGGGGCCAATAGGAGTAAGTTTCCTGCTATGTTTCACAAGTTGTTCATTCGTTTGTCACGATAAGGGTCTTCGCTTAGCGAACTGCAATGCCTCTGGACCTTGTTTTTCTCCCATCTGTTTCATTTCATGGTTCGCGGTTGGTTTAATGTTTTATTTATGCATGTGGTTCAGATCACTAATGTCTGGCTCACGTTTTAATTACTTATCGTCACTGTAAGGTCATCCAGTTCAGTCTCTTGGCTTCGGGGGGCATCATGGCTTTGGGGGCCCGATGACCACTTCGGCCTCATGGCTCCGGGGGGGCCTATGACCGTTCTTCATGTTGTTCATTTGGGGTACAATATGGTTGTAGGCTGGTTAGTGTCCTAGGTTCACTGTCGGAGAGGGTCATGGTTATGGAAGTCCCCAAGTCATACTGGTGCTGCATAAGTGGTTTATATTTAAAATAAAAAATAAAAAAAAATCCGCCCATTAGAGTCTCACGCATGACTCTGCCATTAGAGTCTCTCACGCATGGCTTCTCCGTTTAAATTTTACACATGCATGGCTCGCATGGCTCGGTCATCTGTGGCTCGCAATACAATTTTTCTTGTGGTGGCTCGCACACGTGGTTTTTGCCATTAAAGCCTCACTCACAATATTGTTTTTTCACTGACATTTATTTTCTTCATTGTTTTTCCTTATAAGCAGTCATCCCAAGCCTGCCTTTTCGGACATCACCTTCTCCCACTTACCCTTTCTGGATTCTCGTTTCCTCTTGCTCCCTGCTGTTACTTTTCTCTTGCCCGTACTTGCATTATAGACCCATTCTCCCAGCAAGCTGTCCCTCTGGTCTTATTTTTCACATTTCTCAAGTTCTGCCTCTCCAGGGGTTGATCCAAAAAAACAAAAAAAAGGAATATACTATGGCGTCAGTTTCGTCCACAGGAAGTCCTGTCAGGACTACAGGCGATTTACGAAGTCTGTCACGTTTGCAGACACGATAAGTCCTGTTACGACTACAGGCGCAGCATACGTAGTCTATTATGACCTTAAGCTTATTTCCTGTCATAGCTGCAGGTATTGTGTGTACATTATGTCTTCATTACAGGTATGCATACTTCATCTAAAAACTCGGGCTGAGGGTGTTGGTGTTGGGCCTAAGTCCTGGGAATCGGTCCGTCTTCCAGTAGGAGGTACAGTAATAAGGCACAATTTAAGAAGTCTGTCACGTCTACAGACACGACAAGTCCTATCAACACTACAGGCGCAGCATACATAGTTTATCATGACCTTAAGCTTATTTCCTGTCACAAATGCAGGTATGGTGTGTACGATCTCTGTTCTTATACAGGCAACATTAGATCGTTAATTGAAATAGCCATGTATTTGTGTTTATGGTTCCCCAGGCCTGGTGAGTTTACACTTTTAGCTTAATCTCCTACTAGAGTAAGACGGCATACGCCATATTCTAACTTTTGGGTCCTTTATATATATATATTTAAAAAAAAGTGGGGCCTGGGGAATAAGTAGAGGAAGTATTTTGCCACCAGGAACAGTTGGTGTCCGATCAGGGCGCTTGGCGAATGGTTGGAGTTCATTTAGGCCCTTCCAACAGATTCACCATTGTTTGTTTCAGTCTGCAGCTCTCAGGATTCAGACCTTCTCATAATATGTTCATATGTTGTTAGTCAACATAGGAGCAAATTGTTTCTGATTACCGGCCACACTTTCAATCACCTCAGCATTAGCTACCTCCAAGAATGATGTGTCGGTGCACATGACAAGAGGAAAGGTAGATGGAGGTTACTGTGATATGTACGGTATATTCCGCACCTTCATCATGAAATGTCTTTTGCGTTCAAAAAGTGGGTGTCGTACCGCTATGCATATATTTTGCTCTAAACTAAGGTCTGCTCGTTTTGGCCCCTTAAGGCTGCCCTACCACAGCAGTTATGGCATAACTCCACTGCTTGTTGTAGATAGGGTTAGATAGGTTAGGTACAACTTTCTGATAGCCGATTGGACCACAAGTATTATGCAAATATATTTGCTGCATTTGTGGGAGGGGAGGCTGATTACAAGGCTATGCACCTGTGGGCCCAGGCTGAAGCCGATTCAGCTGATTTCACCGACCCACCCACACCATCTTACAGTCACTTCACATTAGGGTGTCCCCCTTTAGGCTGCGCTACCACAGCAGTTATGGCATAACTCCACTGCTTGTTGTAGATAGGGTTAGATAGGTTAGGTACACCTTTCTGATAACCGATCCGACCAAAAATGTGTGTATGTATATATATATATATATATATATATATATATACACACTCACCTAAAGAATTATTAGGAATACAATACTAATACGGTGTTGGACCCCCTTTTGCCTTCAGAACGGCCTTAATTCTACGTGGCATTGATTCAACAAGGTGCTGATAGAAATGTTGGCCCATATTGAAAGGATAGCATCTTGCAGTTGATGGAGATTTGAGGGATGCACATCCAGGGCATGAATCTCCCGTTCCACCACATCCCAAAGATGCTCTATTGGGTTGAGATCTGGTGACTGTGGGGGCCATTTTAGTACAGTGAACTCATTGTCATGTTCAAAAAACCAATTTGAAATGATTTGAGCTTTGTGACATGGTGCATTATCCTGCTGGAAGTAGCCATCAGAGGATAAGTACATGGTGGTCATGAAGGGATGGACATGGTCAGAAACAATGCTCAGGTAGCCCGTGGCATTTAAACGATGCCCAGTTGGCACTAAGGGGACTAAAGTGTGACCAGAAAACATCCCCCACACCATTACACCACCAGCCTGCACAATGGTAACAAGGCATGATGGATACATGTTTTCATTCTGTTTATGCCAAATTCGGACTCTACCATTTGAATGTCTCAACAGAAATCGAGACTCATCAGACCAGGCAACATTTTTCCAGTCTTCAACAGTCCAATTTTGTTGAGCTCGTGCAAATTGTAGCCTCTTTTTCCTATTTGTAGTGGAGATGAGTGGTACCCGGTGGGGGTATTCTGCTGTTGTAACCCATCCGCCTCAAGGTTCTGCATGTTGTGGCTTCACAAATGCTTTGCTGCATACCTTGGTTGTAACAAGTGGTTATTTCAGTCAACGTTGCTCTTCTATGAGCTTGAATCAGTCGGCCCATTTTCCTCTGACTTTTAGCATCAACAAGGCATTTTCGCCCACAGGACTGCCGCATACTGGATGTTTTTTCATTTTCACACCATTCTTTGTAAACCCTAGGAATAGTTGTGCGTGAAAATCCAAGTAACTGAGCAGATTGTGAAATACTCAGACCGGCCCGTCTGGCACCAACAACCATGCTACGCTCAAAATTGCTTAAATCACCTTTACCCCTCACCCACGACAGCACCACGAGAGAGGATGGATCCGCCCCCACAGACAGGAAACCTGCAGCACAAAAAGGCGGAGACTCCTCCCTGCCCTCAGTATGGTTTCCTGTCTTTGGGGGAAGCCTGCGGACCATCCTTCTCTCCCTCGGCTGCCCGTTTGTACCTGCGATCCCCCCCTCTTGAGCGGCACGTTGTGCGCGGGGGGTCGGTCAGAGGCGCGATGGCGGAGGTTCCTGAGCGCTGGGGGCATGATGCTTCGGTGCTGCCATGCACGAGTAAGCATCTGACGGCGGCAAGTCTACAGGAGCGCATGGCTGAATGATTCCGGCTGGAGGGGGAGGAGCCAAACGCCGATCATGTGACATACCAACTTCTGGGTATGAGAGTGAGGCGTGGATAGCACAGCAGAGCGGGAACACTCTGGTGCAGGGGGGTGGGAGGATTTAAAAGCCCAGTAACCTGTGAGAAGCTGCCGGTGTCTACTGCAAAGGTTTGCAGTTCCTGAGAGCCCTGAATCTATTATGGAGGAGGAAAGAAGGGAGCAAACAGAAGACCCGGTGGCCATCCCAGTTCCGGTAGTAGGATGGGTGAGAGGCTTTGAAAGCCAGACATTTATATTCACCTTGTTAATGGGGAAAATGTTCTGTTTTTGTGTATTTCTGCAGGAAAAACCTAAAAAAGCTGTATCTAAAAGACGCCATAAGGAATGCGCTATATGTAGAGGAACCTTGGCGTCGGATTATGCCAAAAAGCTATGTCAACAATGCATAGATAAAACAGTCGCAGAAGAGTCCCCTTCTTTTTATAACTGCCTCCAAAAGTTCATTAGGGCAGAGGTTAATACCTCATTATCCGCCAGAAAACCGGAGTCGGTTACAGTAACAAAAAAGAGGGAATCTAGAACCATTTTGTCAGATTCGGACCAGGAGGAGGATCCCTGCTCTGTAGCTCTGGATTCAGAGGGTTCCCCTCCCTCCTCTGATTCTGAGGATAATAAGATTAGACGGACCTTTTTTCCCGTGGAAGATGTAGATAAACTTTTAAAGGCAGTAAAGACGACCATGGGCATAGAAGATGTTAAAGAGGCAAAGTCGGTCCAGGATTTTATGTTTGGAGGTCTACAAACTAAACATACTAGATCCTTTCCTATGCATGATAATGTTTCCGCATTAATCAAAGAAGAGTGGCGCAGGCCAAATAAAAGAGTGTTTATTTAAAAAAACTTAAAGAGAAAATACCCCTTCTCTGATGAGGTGGCTGCTATTTGGAATAAGGCTACTAAGGTGGATGTGGCCATATCGAAAGAGGCTAGGAGAGCGGCGCTCCCTTTTGACGACATGGGCTCCCTTAGGGACCCCCTTGATAAAAAAGCTGATGGGTTCTTAAAGGGAGCATGGAAGGCGTCTACTTCCTCCTTTCGCCCCTCAGTAGCCTCTACCTGTACGGCCAGATCTCTCATTGTCTGGGTGTCAGAATTAGAGGAGCAGTTAAGAAATAAAAGTCCTAGAGAAGAGATTTTAGCTACTCTTCCCACTATTAAAAAAGCAGTAGACTTCCTAGCGGACGCCTCGGCAGATTCTATTAGGTTATCTGCTCGGGCGGCAGGCCTATCAAATTCAGCCCGTAGGGCCTTATGGTTAAAAAATTGGAAAGGCGATCTGCAATCAAAAAAGAGATTATGTGCTCTTCCGTGTGAGGGAGTCTATTTATTTGGTTCAGCTTTGGATGATTTATTAGAAAAGGCCGCGGATAGAAAGAAGAAGTTCTCTGCTTAGCCTACCTTTTTTTCCAGGGATAGGTCAAATCGTTCCTTTCGTTCTTTCAGATCCTTTCGTAATAACAAAGAGGATACTAAGGACGAAAGGTTTTATAAATCTAGACCCCGCAGAGAAGGAAATAGGCCATTTTTCTTCAATAAACAGTCAAAGCCTGACAAAAAAACCAACCAGCAATGACACCAGGCCCCAGGTAGGGGGAAGACTAAAATTTTTTCTTCCTGCTTGGGAAAATATCTCAAACAGCCCATGGATTTTAGATACTCTAAGGTACGGGTTGAAATTGGAGTTCCGCGAGCATCCACCAAGAAGCTTTATAGTTACAAATTTGGCTCAAAGGGATGGAGAGGCCATAAAAACAGAGGTGAGGGGGCTTATCCAGAAAAAGGTCCTTATGCAGGTTCCGAGAGAACAGGAGGGAGAGGGATTCTATTCCTCTCTCTTTCTAGTAAAAAAGCCAGACGGTTCATTCAGAACAATAATCAACTTGAAAAGACTAAACCGTTTTCTTCGGGAAAAAAAGTTCAGGATGGAGACCATAAACTCCACAATAAACCTCCTTTTCACAGATTGCTTCATGGCGGTCCTGGATTTGAAGGACGCATACCTTCATATTCCCATACACAGGGACTTTCAGAGGTTTCTGAGGTTTGCCATAGAGATGGAGGAGGGATTAACACACTGGCAGTTCCAGGCCCTTCCCTTTGGCCTGGCAATGGCTCCAAGGATTTTCACCAAGGTGGTAGCAGAGATGTCAGCTCATATAAGGGAAAAGGACATTCTTTTTATCCCTTACCTCGACGATTTCCTGATAGTGGCAGTGACTTAGAGTGCTTGCAGGGGAGCGGTCCAGGAGGTGACGGGTATACTGGAAAAATTGGGCTGGATTCTCAACAACAAGAAGTCAAGACCAGTACCACTGCAGCGTCAGCTTTTCTTGGGGTTGATTCTGGATTCAAATTGCCAGAGATGTTTTTTACCGGAGGAGAAAATATTGTCCATCCAACAAAAGATCAGAGATCTAATTCATCAGCCACGAATCACCCTAAGGAAAGGTATGTCGGTCCTGGGGAGCCTGACATCCTGCATCCCGGCAGTCGGCTGGGCCCAGTTTCACACAAGGCCGCTACAATGGGAGATCCTAGAAACTTGGCAGAACGGGAGTCTTCCGCTGGAGATGAAGTTTTCTCTTTCGGCTCAAACACTACTGAGCCTAAATTGGTGGTTGGAAAGAAAAAACTTAGATCAGGGCCTACCCTGGAAGAAAGACAATTTTATCTGCCTAACCACAGATGCAAGCCCATGGGGGTGGGGGGCCCACATCCGGGACATGTCCTTTCAGGGAAGATGGAAGGGGAATGTGCTAACAGCTTCTTCAAATATGAAGGAGTTGTTAGTAGTAGAACAAGCAATAAAAAGGGTCCTTCCAGTTTGCCGGGGCAAGGATCTAAGGATCATGTCCGACAATACGACGGTGGTGTCGTACATAAACAGGCAAGGAGGGACCAGGAGCCGGGATCTGATGGAGACCCTGAGTTCCATTCTCAGGATGGTGGAGGGCAACTGCAGTTCAGTCTCGGCGGTTCACATAAAGGGAATAGAGAATGTCAAAGCAGACTTTCTGAGTCGTTATGTTCTTTCTCAAACAGAATGGTCACTGAACAGGAAGGTGTTTCTTCAGATTGTAAAGATGTGGGGTTGTCCAGAGATAGACCTGTTTGCTACAGCCCAGAATACAAAATTGAGGAGGTTCTTTTCACTGTCCCCAGCGGGATCCCCCTGTGGTCTGGATGCCTTTCTCCACAGATGGTATTTTGCTCTAGCTTACGCTTTCCCTCCCTTTCCCTTAATTCCAAAGGTCTTGAGAAAGATCAGAGAAGATCGGGCAAGAGTGATCTTAATTGCCCCATTCTGGCCAAGGCGGCCATGGTTCACATGGATGAGAAAGTTATCGGTGTCAGATCCATGGGTTCTCCCCAGTTCTCAGAGTCTGCTAGTTCAGGGTCCCATCTGTCATCCGCAGGTGGACAAACTGCACCTGACGGCATGGAACTTGAACGGCAGCTTTTAAGTAAGCAGGGGTTTTCAGAGAATCTAACTAACACCCTTCTAAAGAGTAGGAAAAAAGTTACCATGTCCATCTACGCTAGAACCTGGGGAAAATTCATTCCATTCGCAGGGCTTCAGCTTAGTAACCTCCCTACCTCTCCTCCAGTAAATAAGGTGTTGGAGTTTCTACAGAAAGGTTTAGAATTGGGTCTCTCCCCTAGTACCCTGAAGGTGCAGGTTTCCGCTTTGGCTGCCCTGTTTAATGTTCCTTTAGCTTTAGACCCTTGGATTTTGCGCTTTTTTAAAGCGATTTCAAGATCAAGTTTATATGTCCCCAGTAATGTAGCTCCCTGGGATCTGAATTTAGTGTTACAAGCTCTGACGGGTCCTCCCTTTGAGCCCCTTAACCAGATAAATATAAAATACCTTTCTCTAAAACTTTGCCTTTTAGTCGCTCTCACCTCAGCGCGTAGAGTATCCGAGATTCAGGCTATCTCCATTAACCCACCTTATACTACAATATTGCAGGATAGAGTTATTCTAAAATCAGACCCAGCTTTTCTACCGAAGGTAGTGTCAAAATTTCATAGATCACAGGAGATTATCCTTCCAACTTTTTTTGAAAACCCGGTTTCTGAGCAAGAAAGGGCTTTCCATTGTTTGGATGTCAGGCGATGCCTCATTCAATATTTGAATGAGACTAAGGAGTGTAGAAAATCGCCTTCGTTGTTCATTCTCTTTCAGGGAAAGAATAGAGGGCATCAAGCCTCAAAGAAGACGCTGGCAAGGTGGATCACCTCTGCCATCGGGTTGGCATATTCATCCTTGGGAAAGGTTCCTCCTGAAAATCTGCACGCACATTCGACAAGAGCAGTTTCCACCTCCTAGGCAGAGAGATCAGCAGTCTCTATTGAGAATATTTGTAAAGCGGCAGTTTAGTCTTCGCCTTCTACCTTTTTCAACCACTATCGCTTACTTCTAAATTCACCTGATGATTTGTCTTTTGGAACTTCGGTTCTTTCTGCTGTTATCCCACCCTAAGCCTCCTTGGCTCTCTCTCTCGTGGTGCTGTCGTGGGTGAGGGGTAAAATGAAAATTACTTACGGGTATTGTGATTTTCCTGAACCCACGACAGCACCCCTGGTTTTTTCCCTCCCTTTTCTTCTTTGGTTCTGTGGTGGTTGTGTGTTCACGGGTGTTGCAAAAAAAAAAAAATATATATATATATAAGGACTGTTTCATAAAACTAAACTATGCGGCGGAGTTCCTCAAATCCGTGGAAATGTCATACTGAGGGCAGAGAGGAGTCTCCGCCTTTTTGTGCTGCAGGTTTCCTGTCTGTGGGGGCGGATCCATCCTCTCTCGTGGTGCTGTCGTGGGTTCAGGAAAATCACATTACCCGTAAGTAATTTTCATTTTCTTTCCCATTTTGACATTCAGTTTGGAATTCAGGAGATTGTCTTGACCAGGACCACACCCCTAAATGCATTGAAGCAACTGCCATGTGATTGGTTGACTAGATAATTGAATTAATGAGAAATAGAACAGGTGTTCCTAATAATTCATTAGGTGAGTGAGTGTGTGTGTGTGTGTGTATATATATATATATATATATATATATATATATACACATACCTATGTTTATATGTGTGTTTGTATATAATATATACACATTTAAATTGATATACACACTAGCAAAAGGACCCAGCTTCACACGGGTATATTTCATCTATTTAATTTAATGTTTCTGTGTGTCATTAAAAGATATTGAAAGTATCCCCCCCCATAACAGTGACCTCTACAGCACCCTGCCCCTTTAACTGTCAACTCCACAGTCCCCTACCCCTTAACACTGACCCACCCTCACAGTGCCCCACCACACCAAAATGGGACCTCCACAGCAGCCCATCCCCTTAACTTTAACCTTCACAGCCCGCCCCATTAATAGTCAGTTTCACAGTACCCCACTCACTTGACAGGGACCTCTTCAGGGGCCTGCCCCCTCCACAACAGTTGCCCCTTTAATAGTGGCCCCTGCCCCCTTAACAGTGACCTCCACAGCGGCCTGTCCCCTTAACAGTAACATCCAAAGTGAACGCCTCTTTAACAGTGACCTCCACAGTGCCTGTACCTTTAATGCTAGGGCTACATGACGTGTAGCACAACATTTTGTCTTAATGTTTATAATGATAGGCTATGGTATCACACTGCAACATGTGTGATAGTGCTGAGCTGTGTATCTAATCCTATCCTGTGTGATACTGTCTGCTGAGCTGTGTATCTAATTCTATCCTGTATGATACTGTCTTCTGAGCTGTGTATCTAATCCTATCCTGTGTGATACTGTCTGCTGAGCTGTGTATCTAATCTTATGTTGTGTCATTAGAGATGGCCCGAACAATTCGCCAGCGAAAATGGCTTGTTCGCCGCGGCGGGCGAACACATGCGATGTTCGGTCCGCCCCCTATACATCATCATTGAGCAAACTTTGACCCTGTACCTCATAGTCAGCAGACACATTCCAGCCAATCAGCAGCACACCCTCCCTCCCAGACCCTCCCATCTCCTGAACAGCATCCATTTTAGATTCATTCGGAAGCTGCAGTCTAAGTGAGAGGAGGGACAGTGTAGCTGCTGCTGATTTAATTGGGAAATCGATAGCTAGGCTAGTGTATTCAGTGTCGACTCCAGTCCTGAAAGACTAATCTGATCTCTGCTGTAAGGACAGCGTCCTGACAGCACCCCAAAAAGCCCTTTTAAGGGCTGCTACATTAGTCTGTTTTTTGTTTAGATTTTTTCTCTCTCTATATATATATTGCAGTTGCCTGGCCTGCCCGTGTGTGAGGAGCTGCAGGCCCACAGACTGTAGTGTGCCCACCACTCATACCGTGTGGCACAGGACTTGGCATCAAAAAAAGGCATTTAGTTTTTACACTTTAGTGTAATTTCAGTTGCTTGCCTGCTAGTGTGTGTCAGGCCGACATCCACTGACTGTAGTTAGCCCACTGCCAGTGCCCACCACTCATACCGTGTGGCACAGGACTTTGCATCAAAAAAAGGCATTTCATTTTTACACTTTAGTGTAATTTCCGTTGCTTGCCTGCTGCCACTGTGTGTCAGGCCGACTTCCACTGACTGTAGTGTTCCCACTGCCAGTGCCCACCACTCATACCGGGTGGCACAGTAGCTTGCTGATAAATAAGGCATTTCATTTTTACACTTTAGTCTAATTTCAGTTGCTTGCCTGCTGCCAGTGTGTCAGGCCGACTTTCACAGACTGTAGTGTGTCCACTGCCAGTGCCCACCACTCATACCGGGTGGCAGATTACTTAGCACGCGTAGTACCACTTATCTAAAAAAAAAAAATGACAGGCAGATGCAGGCCACCCCGCAGGGGCTGTCGAGGTCGTGCTGTGATTTCCACTGGCCCTGGAATAATGCCCATTGTTCAGAGGCCACGTACCCTGAACCCGAAAAATTCTGAGGACATAGTTGACTGGCTTAGACAGGACACCCAATCTTCAACAGCTTCCGCTAAGAACCTTGACGCACAATCCTCCTCCAGCTCAGCTTTGGTCACCTGCTCTCAAGTTACCACGCTCCCGCCCGCTGCCACCACCACCACTACCACCACAGCCACCACAGCCACATCACTTGATCCATCAGAGGAGTTATTTACAGATCAGTTGGATGCAATTAGTGATGCGCAACCATTATTGCCAGATGATATAGATTACAGGGATATGTCTCAGTCAGGCAGGATTACACACATGGACGTACAGTGTGACGATGATGATAATGATGTTGTACCCACTGCTGCTTCCTTTGCTGAGGTGTCAGATACAAGTGAAGCGGTTAATGATGATGATGTGTCCACGGATGCCACGTGGGTGCCTGCTCGAAGAGAAGAAGAGGGGGAAAGTTCAGAAGGGGAGACAGAGAGAAGGAGGAGACGAGTTGGAAGCAGGGGGAGGTCATTGCAAGGAGTTAGTGGCACAGTCAGACAGCATGTATCGGCACACGGGGTCAGCCAGATAGCACGCCAGTCAATGCATGCTGTTGCCACCACCAGAATGCCGTCATTGCAAAGCTCAGCAGTGTGGCATTTTTTTTGTGTGTCTGCCTCTGATAACAGCAATGCCATTTGCAACCTGTGCCAAAAGAAACTGAGTCGTGGGAAGTCCAACACCAACCTCGGTACAACTGCTTATATAAGCATACTTATATAAGTAGATATACATATAACGCGAGGTTGGTCGCGACGCGTGGTTGATTAAGTGTGTGGTTGTGTAAGTGTGACTTAAGATTAAGTGACTTCCGATTCAGGGACTTCAGTGGGGGACTGAAATTCGCCAGTTCTTGTAACTAGATTATATTGTATTTTTTTTTGTTTTTGTGGTGTAATCCCCATTAGTATGTCTTGCACAATTGACAATGCCGTCCAGTGCACATCTTGCATGATGTATGCAGTCCTGGAACAGCCGTTTGAGGGTGCATATCCTTGTTCAAAATGTGAGCAAATTACCCGTTTGGAATCGCACATCGAATCTCTAAACGGGCATATTGCAACACTGAGAGCCACTGACAATTTGCAAAAGAGTTTGCTGCTCACCGAGCAAGCAGTCTTTGGGGTAGATGTGGGGAGGGTGGTAGCGAGGAGGCTGAGGAGAGTGAGGTAGCTAGCTGGGTGACAGTAAGAAAGCGGGGTAGAGGGAAGAGTGCCAGGGAGGCTAGCCCTGATCTGACACACCCCAACAAGTTTGCACGCTTGGCAGATGAGGGGATGGCAGCTCAGGGACAGCACCGCTGCAGCCAGACACTTCCTCTGCCAGTCAGGGGAATGTCAGCTCCAGTAAGCAGGGGACCAGGAGAGCAGGGCAGGCCAGACAGGTGCTGGTAGTGGGAGACTCAATTATTAGGGGAACAGATAGGGCGATCTGTCACAAAGATCGTGATCGCCGAACAGTGTGCTGTCTTCCTGGCGCTAGAGTTCGACACATCGCAGATCGGGTTGACAGATTACTGGGAGGGGCTGGAGAAGATCCAGCGGTCATGGTCCATATCGGAACCAATGACAAAGTTAGAGGAAGGTGGAGCGTCCTTAAGAATGATTTCAGGGATTTAGGTCAAAAGCTTAGGGCAAGGACCTCAAAGGTAGTATTTTCCGAAATACTGCCTGTACCACGGGCCACACAAGAGAGGCAGCGGGAGATTAGAGAGGTTAACAAGTGGCTCAAGAACTGGTGTAGGAAGCAGGGTTTTGGGTTCATGGAGAACTGGGCCGACTTTGCTATCGGCTACAGGCTCTATCGAGGGACGGGCTGCACCTCAATGGGGAAGGGGCAGCCGTGTTGGGGAGAAAGATGGCTAGAAGGTTGGAGGAGTGTTTAAACTAGGGACTGGGGGAGAGAAATTACATTATAGGAGGGGAAGATAGTGCAGATAGAGACCGGGGCAAGGTAGTGGGACTGGGGGAGAAATGGAAGGAGGGACTAGAAAAGTTCAGAAGGAAAGGTGTAGGGCAAAAATATGCATAAACCTCTCAAATGTATGTATACTAATGCCAGAAGCCTGACTAATAAAACTGGGGAACTGGAATTAGTGATGTGTGAGGAGGATTATGACATAGTGGGAATAACTGAGACATGGCTGGATGATAGCTATGACTGGGCAGTTAATGTACAAGGTTACAATCTGTTCAGAAAGGATCGTCAAAAGCGGAGAGGGGGAGGGGTCTGCCTTTACATAAAGTCCTCTCTAAAGCCCACACTCCGGGAAGACATCTGTGAGGGACACGAAAATGTGGTGTCATTGTGGGTGGAGATAAATGGAGCCAAAAACAATAATAAATTACTAATAGGAGTTTACTATAAACCACCTAATATACCAGAGTCCGCAGAAAATCTATTACTAAACGAGATAAACAAGGCGGCAAACCATAATCAGGTGGTTATTATGGGGGACTTCAACTACCCAGATATAGACTGGGAAACTGAAACCTGTACATCCCATAAAGGAAACAGGTTCTTGACAATAGACAAAGACAATTACCTTTCCCAAATGGTTCAGGACCCAACTAGAGGGACGGCCATACTGGACTTAGTATTAACCAATAGACCTGATAGAACAACAGACGTGCAGGTCAGGGGACACCTGGGAAATAGTGACCATAAAGTAATAACCTTCCAATTATCCTTCAAACGAGAGTTTCTACAGGGAGGAACAAGAATACCAGACTTCAAAAAAGCAAAATTTAGCCAACTAAGAGAGGCCATAGGCCCAATTAACTGGGACATAGTCCTCAAAAATAAAAATACAACCACAAAATGGGAGATTTTTAAAAGCATTGTAACATCAAATTGTGATCGATGCATACCTTATAGAAATAAAAGGCTAAGAAATAAGAAGAAACCAATGTGGATAAATAGAACCGTAAAAAAAGCAATAAATGACAAAAAGAAAGCCTATAAATCACTAAAACAGGAGGGGAGCCAGGAAGCACTGATAAACTATAAGGAAAAAACCAGAATATGTAAAAAACTAATAAAAACTGCCAAACTAGAGACCGAGAGATTAATTGCCAAAGAGAGCAAAACTAACCCTAAAATGTTTTTCAATTATATAAATGGTAAAAAATATAAACCTGAAGGAGTCGGCCCTCTACATAGCAATGAGGGGGAGTTGCAGAAAGCGATGAGGATAAAGCCAAGCTATTAAATATTTTCTTCACCACTGTTTTCACTGAGGAAAATAAACTGTCAGATGAAATGCAAAATGTAAAAGTAAATTCCCTTTAAAAGTGCCCTGTCTGACCCAGGAAGAAGTACAGCAGCGACTTAAAAAGATTAAAATAGACAAATCGCCAGGACCGGATGGCATACACCCCGTATCCTAAGGGAATTAAGTGATGTCCTAGCCAGACCCTTATTTTTGATATTCACGGACTCCATACTGACAGGGAATGTTCCACCAGACTGGCGTATAGCAAATGTGGTGCCAATATTCAAAAAGGGTCCAAAAACAGAGCCTGGAAATTATAGGCCGGTAAGTTTAACATCTGTTGTGGGTAAACTGTTTGAAGGTTTTGTAAGAGATGCTATCTTGGAGTATCTCAATGAAAATAAGCAAACTACACCATATCAGCATGGCTTCATGAGGGATCGGTCATGTCAAACTAATTTAATCAGTTTCTATGAGGAGGTAAGTTCTAGACTTGACAGCGGCGAATCAATGGATGTCGTATATCTGGACTTCTCCAAAGCATTTGACGCTGTACCACATAAAAGGTTAGTATATAAAATGAGAACACTTGGACTAGGAGAAAATATCTGTATGTGGGTAAGTAACTGGCTCAGTAATAGAAAACAGAGGGTGGTTATTAACGGTACACACTCAGATTGGGTCACGGTCACTAGTGGGGTACCTCAGGGTTCAGTATTGGGCCCTATCCTCTTCAATATATTTATTAATGATCTTGTAGAAGGCTTGCACAGTAATATATCAATTTTTGCAGATGACACTAAACTGTGTAAAGTAATTAACACTAAAGAGGACAGTTTTCTGCTACAGAGGGATCTGGATAGATTGGGGGCTTGGGCAGAGAAATGGCAGATGAGGTTTAACACTGACAAATGTAAAGTTATGCACATGGGAAGGAATAATGCAAGTCACCCGTACATACTAAATGGTAAAACACTCAGTAACACTGACATGGAAAAGGATCTAGGAATTTTAATAAATAACAAACTAAGCTGTAAAAACCAGTGTCAGGCAGCTGCTGCTAAGGCCATTAAGATAATGGGTTGCATCAAAAGGGGCATAGATGCCCGTGATGAAAATATAGTCTTACCACTTTATAAATCACTAGTCAGACCACACATGGAGTACTGTGTACAGTTCTGGGCTCCCGTGAACAAGGCAGACATAGCAGAGCTAGAGAGGGTTCAGAGGAGGGCAACTAAAGTAATAACTGGAATGGGGCAACTACAGTACCCCGAAAGGGTATCAAAATTAGGGTTATTCACTCTAGAAAAAAGACGACTGAGGGGAGATCTAATAACTATGTATAAATATATCAGGGGTCAGTACAAAGAACTCTCCCATCATCTATTTATCCCCAGGACTGTGACTGTGACGAGGGGACATCCTCTGCGTCTGGAGGAAAGAAGGTTTGTACACAAACATAGAAAAGGGTTCTTCACGGTAAGAGCAGTAAGACTATGGAACTCTCTGCCTGAGGAGGTGGTGATGGTGAGTACAATAAAGGAATTCAAGAGGGGCCTGGATGTATTTCTGGAGCGTAATAATATTACAGGCTACAGCTACTAAAGATGGGTCGTTGATCCAGGGAGTTATTCTGACTGCCTGATTGGAGTCGGGAAGGAATTTTTTCCCCTTAAGTGGGGAAAATTGGCTCTACCTCACAGGGGTTTTTTGCCTTCCTCTGGATCAACTTGCAGGAAACAGGTCGAACTGGATGGACAAATGTCTTTTTTCGGCCTTATATACTATGTTACTATGTTACTATGTTACATGATCTCACATCACAAACGCCTATGGGATCAACACATGAGTACAAGCAGCACACAAACTCAAAGCCACCATGCTCCTCCTGGTCCAGCATCTTCAGCCACGTCAACCACTGCTGTCCTCCCTGCCCCCTCTCAACCAACCGCCACTCCGCCTCTCACCTTCAGCAGTTCCTGCTCATCTGCCCACAGTCAGGTGTCTGTTAAGGAAATGTTTGAGCGTAAGAAGCCAATGTCACAGAGTCACCCCCTTGCTCGGCGACTGACAGCTGGTTTGACGGAACTCTTAGCCCGCCAGCTTTTACCATACCAGCTGGTGGAGTCTGAGGCCTTCAAAAAATTTGTCGCTATTGGGACACCACAGTGGAAGGTACCCGGAGGAAATTTTTTTTTCAAAAAAGGCAATCCCAAACCTCTAATAGGTTATTGAAAAGGAAGTCATGGCATCTCTGGCATACAATGTTGGGGCAAGGGTCCATCTGTTCACTGATACCTGGTCTGCAAAGCACATTCAGGGCAGGTATATCACGTACACTGCACATTGGGTCAACCTGCTGACGGCTGACAAGCATGAAATGCGTGGCTCCGCAGCGGAGTTGGTGACACCGCCACGACTTGCAGGCAGGCCTACTGCCACCTCCTCTACTCCTACTCCATCCTCTTCGATATCCTCCTCGGCTGAGTCCTCTTCTGCTGCAGTGTAGGGCTGCACATCAACTGAATCCCCCCAGCTCCCCAGGGGCTATTCCACATCCCGGATACGACAGTGTCATGCTGTCATGGGGTTGACTTGCTTGAAAGTAGAGAGCCACACAGGACCAGCACTCCTGTCCGCCCTAAATGCACAGGTGGATCAGTGGCTGACCCCGCACCAACTGGAGATCGGCAAAGTGGTGTGTGACAATGGAACAAATTTGTTGTCGGCATTGAATTTGGGCAAGTTGTCACATGTGCCATGCATGGCACATGTGTTGAATCTCATCGTACAACGCTTTGTGTCTAAGTACCCAGGCTTACAGGACGTCCTCAAGCAGGCCAGGAAGGTGTGTGGCCATTTCAGGCATTCCTACATGGCCATGGCGCACTTTTCCGATATTCAGCGGCGAAACAACATGCCAGTGAGGCGCTTGACTTGCGACAGCCCGACACTTTGGAATTCAACACTCCTAATGTTCGACCGCCTGCTCCAACAAGAAAAAGCTGTCGACGAGAATTTGTATGACCGGGTGCTAGGACAGCCTCTGCGGAGCTGGGAATTTTTTCGCCACGTTACTGGACACTCATGCGCAATGCCTGTAGGCTCATGTGTCCTTTTGAGGAGGTGACAAACCTAGTCAGTCGCACCGAAGGCACCATCAGCGACCTCATCCCATTTGTTTTCTTCCTGGAGCGTGCCCTGCGAAGAGTGCTGGATCAGGCTGTAGATGAGCATTATAAGGAAGAGGAAGAGTTATCCATCACCACCAGAAACAGCCTTGTCATCATCGCTTGCCGGACCTGCGGCAACGCTGGAAGAGGAGTATGAGGAAGAGGAGTCAGAGGAGGAATGTGGCTTTGAGGAGGAGGAAGACCAACCACAGCAGGCACCCCAGGGTGATTCTTGTTGTCACCTATCTGGGACCCATGGTGTTGTACGGGGCTGGGGGGAAGAACAGACAGTCAATGACATCAGTGAGGACGAGGAACGGGAAATAGCTCTGCATACAACCTTGTGCAAATGGGGTCTTTTATGCTGTCATGTCTGTTGAGGGACCCTCGTATAAAAAGGATGAAGGAGAACGACCTGTACTGGGTGGCCACGCTAC
Organism: Bufotes viridis; assembly: GCA_033119425.1. Lineage (NCBI taxonomy): Eukaryota > Metazoa > Chordata > Amphibia > Anura > Bufonidae > Bufotes > Bufotes viridis. Next base: position 214,549,251 of record CM065591.1, read on the forward strand.
TAGACCCCCGGTATAAGCAGATAGTGGCAGAAATGTTACCAAATTGCTGAAAGTCGAAAAGGATGCAGCAGTTCAAAACCAAACTAAAAAATATGCTTTACACAACTTATAAGGGGGATGTCACAGCACAACGGGAATCTAACAGGGGAAGAGGTGAATGTAATCCTCCTCCTACTACGGCGGCAAGGACTGGACAATTTACAGATGTGTTGTTGATGGAGGACATGCAGAGCTTTTTCAGTCCTACACATCGCCACAGCCCTTCGGGATCCAGCCTTAGAGAACGACTCGACCGACAGGTAGCAGACTACCTCGCCTTAACAGCAGATATCGACACTCTGAGGAGCGATGAACCCCTTCACTACTGGGTGTGCAGGCTTGACCTGTGGCCTGAGCTATCCCAGTTTACGATAGAACTTCTGGCCTGCCCTGCTTCAAGTGTCCTGTCAGAAAGGACCTTCAGTGCAGAAGGAGGCATTGTCAGATGATAAGGCCGTTGCTTCATTATGGGCAGACCAAAAGCGATCGGACGGCTGGATAATATTTAATAGAAAAAACATTAATTTACCTACAGAGCTCAGAACTAAATTATTTCATGATGTTGTAATGGTTCGTTAATTCGACAATGGTTAACCAATTCGACACACTTCCCCGGATAGGGTACGTAACAGGGATTAAACTGATAGGAATAGTAGAATAGTACTAGTTGAGACACCACTCATATAGGGTGTCACAGCACATTGCTCTGTGCACGCACAGTGCCCCAATTTGGGAGTAAGAGGACCGACCAAGCTGCTTTTTCCATCTCCAGGTTACTGAAATCAATTCAGTTTAGTGTATGAGAGTTTGGTCTGTCACTGTGAAGGCAGTCGAAGGTACCCGGCCTAAATTTTTTTTCACAAAAGTCAATCCCTGATATGGGACGTAACAGGGATTAAACGTATAGGAATAGTACTAGTTAAGACACCACTCATATCGGGTGTGAGAGTAAATTGCACGGCGCAGACTCAGTGACCGTGGATTAAAACAAGGGGAGGGAGCCAGCGTTTTTTTAACCATCTCCCCGTTCGAAAAATCCATTCAATAAATGGACCCCAGATTGGGGACCTAACAGGGATTTAACTGATGAGAATAGTACTACAGAAAATACCACTCATATCGGGTGTGACAGTAAATTGCACGGCGCAGGCGCAGTGACCGTGGATTAAAACAAAGGGGAGGGAGCCAGCATTTTTTTAACCATCTCCCCGTTCGAAAAATCTATTCAATTCACCTTTCGGGGACCCTTGGTGTTTTACATGGCTGGGTGGAGGAAGAAACCTTCAATGACAATCACCGGGACATGGCTAGCTTGGTATCCAACCTTGTGCAAATGGGGAGTTTGCGGTTGTGCAAATGGACTGTTTGCGGTGCATTAAAAGGGGAGTTTGGTCTGTCAATCTCTGTGAAGCGGGCATAACCCTTACACTACCTGATCGATACATCATACGTGATCGTATACACACACTGGATGTTTTAAAGCATGTTATTCCAAACAATTTAGGAATGTTAGTTGATTTATGCCCTTTATGGATTAAAACCCGACTCTGCGTCCACTACATAATTTTCCATGGGAGTTTTGCCATGGATTCCCCTCCGGCATGCCACAGTCCAGGTGTTAGTCCCCTTGAAACAACTTTTACATCACGATTGTGGCCAGAAACAGTCCTTGTGGGTTTTAAAATTCGCCTGCCTATTGAAGTCTATGGCGGTTCGCCCGGTTCGCGAACATTTGCGGAAGTTCGCGTTCGCCGACCGAAAATGTTTATGTTCGCGACATCAATATGTGTCATACTGCCTACTGAGCTGTGTATCTAATCCTATCCTGTGTGATACTGTATGCTGAGCTGTGTATCTAATCCTATCCTGTATGATACTGTCTGCTGAGCTGTGTATCTTATCCTCTCCTGTGTGATACTGTCTGCTGAGCTGTGTATCTAATCTTATATTGTGTCATACTGTCTCCTGAGCTGTGTATCTAATCCTATCCTGTGTGATACTGTCTGCTGAGCTCTATCTAATATCCTATCCTGTGTGATACTGTCTGCTGAGCTGTGTATCTAATTTTATATTGTGTGATACTGTCTGCTGAGCTGTATAGCAGTCACAGCATGTCACAGTGCAAAAACATGGTCTAATAAAATCGTTCTGTGACACATGTCGTCATGTAGCCCTAGCCTAAAGCTGAGCTACAGCAGTGAAGAAAAATGGCTGGGTTGTTATGGAAACCTGGAGTAAAACTCCAGGTTTCCATGTGGAGACTAAGGGCCTGCAAGCTTCTATTGGCTGATAAGGGACATGTAACTGTGTGTATGGCAGTTGGGATATGAAGAGAAAGCGTTGCAGGCTTGTATTGGCTAATGCAGGTCATTTTTTGGGAATATCTCATGAACGGTATGCCCTAGAGAGCTGAGACCCAGTCTAAAACCTTCCCGGACACCTGATGTACCTATGTGCCAAATTTAGTAAAGATCGGTCCAGTCGTTTGGTCGCTCATAAAGAACAGACAGAAAGACAGACAAACTCATTTTTATATACACTGCCTGTCCAAAAAAAGTTGCCACCAACACATAGAGATGAGCGAACACCTGGATGTTCGGGTTCGAGAAGTTCGGCCAAAGTTCCTGAAAATGTTCGGGTTCGGGATCCGAACTCGACCCGAACTTTATCACGAACCCGAACCGCATTGAAGTCAATGGGGACCCGCACTTTTAGGCACTAAAAAGGCTGTAAAATAGTCCAGGAACGGGCTAGAGGGCTGCCAAAGGCAGCAAAATGTAGATAAATCCCCTGCAAACAAATGTGGATAGGGAAATGAATTAAAATAAAATAAAATAAATAAAATTTAACCAATATCAATTGGAGACAGGTCCCACTGCAAGGAATCATGCGTCATATCAACCACCACCGGAGAAGGCCACTCTCAGTTATTTCGGCCAGCACCCAGACCGAGGAGAGAGGTCCCACAGCAAGGAATCATGCGTCATATCAACCACCACCGGAGAAGGCCACTCTGTTATTTCGGCCAGCACCCAGACCGAGGAGAGAGGTCCCACAGCAAGGAATCATGCGTCATATCACCCACCACTGGAGAAGGCCACTTTCAGTTATTTCGGCCCAGCACCCAGAACGAGGATACAGGTCCCACAGCAAGGAATCATGCGTCATATCACCCACCACTGGAGAAGGCCACTCTCAGTTATTTCAGCCCAGCACCCAGACAGAGCAGAGAGGTCCCACAGCAAGGAATCATGCGTCATATCACCCACCACTGGAGAAGGCCACTCTCAGTTATTTCGGCCCAGCACCCAGACAGAGGAGAGAGGTCCCACAGCAAGGAATCATGCGTCATTTCACCCATCACCGGAGAAGGCCACTTTCAGTTATTTCGGCCCAGCACCCAGACAGAGGAGAGAGGTCCAACAGCAAGGAATCATGCATCATATCAAACCACCACTGGAGAAGGCCACTTTCAGTTATTTCGGCCCAGCACCCAGACAGAGGAGAGAGGTCCCACAGCAAGGAATCATGCGTCATATCAACCACCACTGGAGAAGGCCACTCTCAGTTATTTCGGCCCAGCACCCAGACAGAGGAGAGAGGTCCCACAGCAAGGAATCATGCGTCATTTCACCCATCACCGGAGAAGGCCACTTTCAGTTATTTCGGCCCAGCACCCAGACAGAGGAGAGAGGTCCCACAGCAAGGAATCATGCATCATATCAAACCACCACTGGAGAAGGCCACTTTCAGTTATTTCGGCCCCACCACCCAGACAGAGGAGAGGTTCATTCAACTTTGGGTTGCACCGCAAGATCATGGTAAAGTTGAAAAAATGAGGATTCAATAAAGAAGTGCCCTGGAGTACAAGAATACATGGTTGAGGGGGAGGCAGTTATAAATGTCTATTCTGCACAAGGGAGGCACAGGTCATGTGGGATCCATGCCTGGTTCATTTTTATGAACGTCAGCTTGTCCACGTTGGCTGTGGACAGGCGGCTGCGTTTGTCAGTAATGACGACCCTGTCGTGCTGAATACACGTTCAGACAAAACGCTGGCCGCCGGGCAGGCCAGCACCTCCAAGGCATAAAATGCTAACTCTGGCCACGTGGACAATTTGGAGACCCAGAAGTTGAATGGGGCCGAACCATCAGTCAGTACGTGGAGGGGTGTGCAGACGTACTGTTCAACCATGTTAGTGAAATGCTGCCTCCAGCTAACACGTTCCGTATCAGGTGGTGGTGCAGTTAGCTGTGGTGTGGAGACAAAACTTTTCCACATTTCTGCCATGCTAACCCTGCCCTCAGAGGAGCTGGCCATGACACAGCTGCGTTGGCAACCTCTTGCTCCTCCTCTGCCTTCGCCTTGAGCTTCCACCTGTTCCCCTGTGACTTTTGGGAATGCTATCAGGAGCGCCTCTACCAGCGTGCGCTTGTACTCGCGTATCTTCCTATCACGCTCCAGTGCAGGAAGTAAAGTGGGCACATTGTCTTTGTACCGGGGATCCAGCAGGGTGGCAACCCAGTAGTCCGCACAGGTTAAAATGTGGGCAACTCTGCTGTCGTTGCGCATACACTGCAGCATGTAGTCGCTCATGTGTGCCAGGCTCCCCAGAGGTAAGGACAAGCTGTCCTCTGTGGGAGGCGTATCGTCATCGTCCTCCGTATCCCCCCAGCCACGCACCAGTGATGGGCCTGAGCTGGGTCGAGTGCCACCCCGCTGTGAACCTGCTTCATCCTCATCCTCCTCCACCTCGTCCTCCAGTAGTGGGCCCTGGCTGGCCACATTTGTACCTGGCCTCTGCTGTTGCAAAAAACCTCCCTCTGAGCCACTTCTAACAGACTGGCCTGAAAGTGCTAAAAATGACCCCTCCTCTTCCTCCTCCTCCTCCTGGGCCACCTCCTCTTCCATCATCGCCCTAAGCGTTTTCTCAAGAAGACATAGAAGTGGTATTGTAACGCTGATAACTGTGTCATCGCCACTGGCCATGTTGGTGGAGTACTCGAAACAGCGCAACAAGGCACACAAGTCTCGCATGGAGGCCCAATCATTGGTGGTGAAGAGGTGCTGTTCCGCAGTGCGACTGACGCGTGCGTGCTGCAGCTGAAACTCCACTATGGCCTGCTGCTGTTCACACAGTCTCTCCAGCATGTGCAAGGTGGAGTTCAGCATGGTGGGCATGTCGCATATGAGGCGGTGAGCGGGAATGCCGAAGTTAAGCTGTAGCGCAGACAGGCGAGCAGCGGCAGGATGTGAACGCCAGAAGCGCGCACAGACGGCCCTCACTTTATGCAGTAGCTCTATCATGTTGGGGTAGTTGTGAATGAACTTCTGCACCACCAAATTCAGCACATGCGCCAGGCAAGGGATGTGCGTCAAACCGGCTAGTCCCAGAGCTGCGCTTTCAGCAGAAGACTGGGTGGTAGATAATGTTGTGAACATGCTGGATCCACTGTCGGCCACCCAGTTGACTAGCGCCTGTACCTGCTCAGGCCTTACCATCCTTAGAACGGCATTAGGCCCCACCAAATATCGCTGTAAATTCTGGCGGGTACTGGAACCTGAGGTAGTTGGTTCACTAGGACGTGTGGCTGTGGCAGAATTGCCACGTCCTCTCCCAGCACCAGAGGGTACACTAACACCACCACGACCGCGTCCACGTCCCTTACTAGATGTTTTCCTCATTGTTACCGTTCACCAAGCACCACAATAAGGAAAAAAATATTTGGCCCAATGTATGGATTTCAAATTCAGGCCTTTTTTTTTACAGGCACCTAACACTATCTGCCTATTTGTTTATGTAGTGTATTACACTAATCCAGGCACAGCAGTAACCACTGATTTGTGGAATATCTCTTTTAGGGCTAGTATTTAGGCCCTGGATGAAAGGTATCCTTTTATGGACAGATTTACACTTGGCCTGCAACAGCTGGGACAACAGATTCAGGGTATTGCTATTTTGGCAATTGAATGTCACCCCAGAACAAAACATATGTTTTGGCAGACACTATTATATTTTGCCAGCCACAGCTGAAACCACTGATTTATGGTATTGCTATTTTGGCAATTGAATTTCACCACAGAACAAAATATATGTTTTTGCAGACACTATGAAATCTGGCCTGCAACAGCTGGGACACCAGATTCAGGGTATTGCTATTTTGGCAATTGAATGTCACCCCAGAACAAAATATATGTTTTTGCAGACACTATGAATCCTGGCCTGCAACAGCTGGGACACCAGATTCAGGGTATTGCTATTTTGGCAATTGAATTTCACCCCAGAACAAAATATATGTTTTGACGGACACTATGAAATCTGTCCTGCAACAGCTGGGACACCAGATTCAGGGTATTGCCATTTTGGCAGATTAATTTAACCCCAGAACAAAATATATGTTTTGGCGGACACTATGAAATCTGGCCTGCAACAGCTGGGAAACCAGATTCAGGGTATTGCTATTTTGGCAGATTAATTTCACCCCAGAACAAAATATATGTTTTGGCGGATACTATGAAACGTGGCCTGCAACAGCTGGGACACCACATTCAGGGTATTGCTATTTTGGCAGATTAATTTAACCCCAGAACAAAATATATGTTTTGGCGGACACTATGAAATCTGGCCTGCAACAGCTGGGAAACCAGATTAAGGGTATTGCTATTTTGGCAGATTAATTTCACCCCAGAACAAAATATATGTTTTGGCGGATACTATGAAATCTGGCCTGCAATAGCTGGGACACCAGATTCAGGGTATTGCTATTTTGGCAGATTAATTTCACCCCAGAACAAAATATATGTTTTTACGGACACTATGAATCCTGGCCTGCAACAGCTGGGACACCAGATTCAGGGTATTGCTATTTTGGCAATTGAATGTCACCCCAGAACAAAATATATGTTTTGACGGACACTATGAAACGTGGCCTGCAACAGCTGGGACACCAGATTCAGGGTATTGCGATTTTGGCAATTGAATGTCACCCCAGAACAAAATATGTTTTGACGGATACTATGAAACGTGGCCTGCAACAGCTGGGACACCAGATTCAGGGTATTGCTATTTTGGCAGATTAATTTCACCCCAGAACAAAATATATGTTTTTGCAGGCACTATGAATCCTGGCCTGCAACAGCTGGGACACCAGATTCAGGGTATTGCTATTTTGGCAGATTAATTTCACCCCAGAACAAAATATATGTTTTGGCGGACACTATTCTATTTTGCCAGCCACAGCTGAAACCACTGATTTATGGTATTGCTATTTTGGCAATTGACAATTGACAAATTGGCAATTGCCACAGAAAATAATCTATCCTTTGCCAGACAGCAGACAGTATTATACTTGTTTAGCCAAAGCTGGAACACCAGATTTAGGGGATTGGTATTTGGGCAATTGTATTTAACCCCTTAATAAAATATAGAAACTGCTATCCTGATTTTCTAAGGGTGACAATTAGCACAGCCAAGCCCCTGATGTAGGATATAGCAAAAAAAAACTAGTATTGATGGATTGATATACTTGGTGGCAGGTTCTTCTGGTGCACCACAAGTCACAAAATGGCCGCCGATCAACCCAGAAAATAAGTGACAGAAAAACGCTCTGTGCAGCCTAAAAACCAGTGAGCAAGTAACTAGCAGCAGTTCAATCATTCACAGCTGTAGATCGATCCGTTCATTAGGTGCTGTTGCTGACTTTACCCTGCCTAATCTCGCCCTTACAGAAGCTGCGTCCTCTCCCTACACTAATCAGAGCAGTGTGACGTGCGGCGCTACGTGACTCCAGCTTAAATAGAGGCTGGGTCACATGCTGCACTTGGCCAATCACAGCCATGCCATTAGTAGGCATGGCTGTGATGGGCTCTTAGGGCAAGAAGTAAAAGGCTAGCTGATTGGCTGCTGTGCAGCCCTTCAGAAAGCGGGAAGAAATCGCCGAACAACGGACCCGAACCCGAACTTTTTTGAAAATGTCCGGGTCAGTGTCCCGGACACCCCAAAATTCGGTACAAACCCAAACGATGCTCGAACTGTTCGCTCAACACTAGTCACACACTCTAATATTTCGTTGGACCACCTTTAGCTTGGATTACGGCACGCATTCGCTGTGGCATTGTTTCGATAATCTTCTGCAATGTCACAAGATTTTTTTTTATCCAGTGTTGCATTCATTTTTCACCAAGATCTTGCATTGATGATGGTAGAGTCTGACCGCTGTGCAAAGCCTTCTCCAGCACATCCCAAAGATTCTCAATGGGGTGAAGGTCTGGACTCTGTGGTGGCCAATCAATGTGTAAAAATGATGTCTCCTGCTCCCTGAACCACTCTTTCACAATTTGAGCCAGATTAATACTAGCATTATCACATTGGAATATGCCCCTGCCATCAGGGAAGAAAAAATCCATTGATGGACTAACATGGTCATTAACCCCTTAAGGACACGGCCCAATTTCACCTTAAGGACCAGGCCATTTTTTCAAAATCTGACCATTGTCATTTTATGTGTTGTTAACTTTAAAACGCTTTTTCTTATCCAGGCCATTCTGAGATTGTTTTTTCGTCACATATTGTACTTCATGACAGTTGTAAAATGAAGTCGAAAAATTTCATTTTTATTTATAAAAAAATACCAAATTTACCAAAAATTTTGAAAAATTTACAATTTTCCAGGTTTCAATTACTCTACTTCTATAATACATAGTAATACTGCCAAAAAAAGTTATTGATTTACATTCCCCATATGTTTACTTCATGTATCGATCATTTTGGGAATGCCATTTTATTTTTTGGGGACGTTACAAGGCTTAGAAGTTTAGAAGCAAATCTTGAAATTTTTCAGAAATTTTCAAAAACCCACTTTTTAGGGACCAGTTCAGGTCTGAAGTCACTTTGTGAGGCTTACATAATAGAAACCACCCAAAAATGACCCCATTCTAGAAACTACACCCCTCAAGGTATTCAAAACTGATTTTACAAATGTCATTAACCCTTTAGGTTTTCCACAAGAGTTAATGGCAAATGGAGATAAAATTTCAGAATTTCGATTTTTTTGAAAAATTTTCCCTTTGAATCCATTTTTTCCAGTAACAAAGCAAGGGTTAACAGCCAAACAAAACTTAATTTTTATTGCCCCGATTCTGTAGTTTTCAGAAACACCCTATATGTGGTCGTACGCTGCTGTATGGCCAAACTGCAGGGCGCAGAAGGAAAGGAGCGCCATATGGTTTTTGGAAGGCAGATTTTGCTGGACTGGATTTTTGACACCATGTCCCATTTGAAGCGCCCCGATGCACCCCTAGAGTAGAAACTCCATAAAAGTGACTCCATCTAAGAAACTACACCCCTCAAGGTATTCAAAACCAGTTTTACAAACTTTGTTAACCCTTTAGGTGTTTCTCAAGAGTTATTGGCAAATGGAGATGAAATTTCCGAATTTCTATTTTTTTGTTATCTTGTCTCAAAAAAAGTGTAATATAGAGCAACCAAAAATCATGTTTACCCTAGAATAGTACCAACAAAACTGACACCTTATCCCGTAGTTTCCAAAATGGGGTCACTTTTTTGGAGTTTCTACTGTAGGGGTGCATCAGGGGGGCTTCAAATGGGACATAGTGTCAAAAAACCAGTCCAGCAAAATCTGCCTTCCAAAAACCATATGGCGTTCCCTTCCTTCTGTGCCCTTTGGGCATACAGTAGTTTACGACCACATATGGGGTGTTTTTGCAAACTAGAGAATCAGGGCAATAAATATTGAGTTTTGTTTGGCTGTTAACCCTTGCTTTGTTACTGGAAAAATGGATTAAAATGGAAAATTTGCAAAAAAATAGCTGTTTTGGGACTGTTTTTATTTTTTATTTACATAGTTGAACTGACAGGTTAGATTGTGTGCTATTTCTATAGAGCAGGTTGTTACGGACGCAACAATACCAAATATGACTACTTTTTGGTGTTTTTTGTTTCAGTTTTACATAATAAAGCATTTTTGAAAATAATTGTTTTTTTAGTGTCTCCACATTCTGAAAGCCATAGTTTTATTTTATTTTTTTGGGCGACTGTCTTATGTAGGGGCTCATTTTTTGCGGGATGAGATGGCGGTTTGATTGGCACTATCTTGGGGTGCATATGACATTTTGGTCGCTTGCTATTACACTTTTTGTGATGTAAGGTGACAAAAATGGCTTTTGACACCGTATTTATTTATTTTTATTTTTTGCTGTGTTCAGCTGAGGGGTTAGGTCATGTGTTATTTTTATAGATCAGGTTGTGACGGACGCGGCGATACATAATATGTATACTCTTTATTTATTTATATAAGTTTTACACAATAATATCATTTTTTAAAACAAAAAAAAATCATGTTTTAGTGTCTCCATAGTTTGAGAGCCATATATTTTTATTTTTTTTTGGGCGATTGTCCTATGTAGGGGCTCATTTTTTGCGAGATGAGATGGCGGTTCGAATGGTACTATCTTGGGGTGCATATGATTTTTTGATCGCTTACTATTACACTTTTTGTGATGTAAGGTGACAAAAAAAATGGCTTGTTTGACAACGTTTTTATTTTTTATGTTTACGGCGTTCATCTGAGGGGTTAGGTCATGTTATATTTTTATAGAGCAGGTCCTTACGGACGCGGCGATACATAATATGTATACCTTTTTTTTATTTATTTTGGTTTTACACAATAATATCCTTTTTGAATGAAAAAAAAACATGTTTTAGTATCTCCATAGTCTGAGAGCCATATATTTTTCAGTTTTTAGGCAATTGTCTCAGGTTGGGTATCATTTTTGCGGGATGAGGTGACAGTTAGATTGGCACTATTTGGGGGGTCATATGACTTTTTGATCGCTTGCTATTACACTTTTTGTGATGTAAGGTGGCAAAAAAATGGCTTTTTGACAAAGTTTTTGTTAAATTTTTTTTACAGTGTTTACTTGAGGGGTTAGGTCATGTGATATTTTTATAGAGCAGATTCTTACGGACGTGGAGATACCCAATATGTCTACGTTAAAAACATTTTTTTTTACATTTAACACTAAAAAGCATTTTTGAAACAAAAAAAATCATGTTTTAGTCTGAGAGGCATAGTTTTTTTATTTTTTGGCCAATTGTTTTAGGTAGGGGCTCGTTTTTTGCGGGATGAGATGGCGGTTTGATTGGTACTATTTTGTGAGGCAAACGCCTTTTTGATCGCTTTGTATTACACTTTTAGTGATGTAAGGTGCCAAAAAATGGCTTATTTACACCATTTTTTGGGTTTTTTTTTATGGCGTTCACCTGAGGAGTTCAGTCATGTGATATTTTTATAGAGCAGGTTTTTTCGGACGCGGCGATACCTAATATGTGTAGTGTATTTTATTTTTTTTAATTTTTATTCAGTGATATGTGTTTCTTTCATTTTTACTTATTTTTTCACTTTTACATTTTTTTTTGACCCAGACCCACTTGGTTCTGAAAGATCCAGTGGATCTTCTGAAAGCGTCCTGTCTCCATGGCAACCATCACCCGCTGCCATAACTGAGCAGGGGGTGATGGGGAGAGAGTGGAGCTCCCTCCCTCTGTGATCCCATACTGTTGGGGGGCTGCAAAGGCACAGCTGCCCCCCGATGGGAGAGGGAGGGAGCTCCCTCCCTGTTAACCCTTCCATACCGCGGTCCGTACGGACCGCGTTACGGAAGGGGTTAAACGGCTGGCATCTGATCAAGCACAGATGCCAGCCGTTTCTATCAGAGTGTCAGCAATGTGCTGACACTGATAGACCCACTGGACACCAGGGATAGATTACAGAGGAGGCGGGCGGGGGATCGCAATCGCGATCCCGCCCGCCTCCCGCCGCCCGCAACCACCCCCTGCACCCCCGCCGCCATAATATGATTGGGGGCTGCAGGGGGGGTTAAAAATGAATACTCTGGGGCAATTAACTCTCTGATCCCCGCGGTCACAGACCGCCAGGGATCAGAGATCGCACAGAAGCGCTGCAAACCGCAGGTCTGAATTGACCTGCGGTTTGCAGCGATCGCCCATATGGGGGGGTCACAGGACCCCCCTGGGCATTGTAACAAGGTACCTGCTGAATGATTTCAGCAGGTACCTTGTTCCGATCACTGCCAGCTGAGCAGCAGTGATCGGAACAACTCATGACGTACCGGTACGTCATGTGTCCTTAAGGACTCGGGAAACATGCCGTACCGGTACGTCATGTGTCCTAAAGGGGTTAAGTATGTTCAGATAGTCAGCTGACCTCATTCTTGGAGCACATACTGTTGCTGAACCTAGACCTGACCAACTGCAGCAACCCCAGATCATAGCACTGCCCCCACAGGCTTGTACAGTAGGCACTAGGCATGATAGGTGAATCACTTAATCTGCCTCTCTTCTTTCCCTGATGCGCCCATTACTCTGGAACAGGGTACATCTGGACTCATCAGACCACACAACCTTCTTCCATTGCTCCAGAGTCCAATCTTTATGCTCCCAAGCAAATTTAAGTATTTTTTTCTGGGTTGCCTCACTGATTAGTGGTTTTCATACGGCTACACAGCTGTTCAGTTCCATTCCCTTGAGTTCCCTTCGCATTGTGTGTGCTCTTAGTTTCACTATTAAACATATCCCTGAGTTCTACTGTTGTTTTTCTTCGATTTGATTTCACCAAACATTTAAGTGATCGCCAATCACGATCATTCAAGATTTTTTTCCGGCCACATTTCTTCCTTTAATACAATGGGTCCCCACTATCCTTCCAGTTTTTAATAATGCGTTGGACAGTTCTTAACCCAATTTTAGTAGTTTCTGCAATCTCCTTAGATGTTTTCTCTGCTTGATGCATGCCAATGATTTGACCCTTCTCAAACGACTTATTGTCGCTCGACACATGTCGTCGTGTAGTCCTAGCCTAAAGCTGCCTTCAGCAGTAAAGAAAAATGGCTGGGTTGTTATGGAAACCTGGAGTAAAACGCAGGGCCGGTGCTACCATAAAGGCAAGGGGGGCAATTGCCCCCGGGCCCCCGAGTCCTTAGGGCCCCCAAGCCCACCACCCGCTTGGCGCCGGCCCGAGTCCATAGTCCTCTGTATCGCTGTCCTCAGGACAGCGATACAGATGGCTGTGCTGTGGGGCAGGGGAGGGAGAGGTGTCTCCCTTCCCTGTTCCTCTGATTGGCTGCGGGCCTTGTGCCGGCAGCCAATCAGAAGCCGGTGCAGGTGGCACGATGACGTCATCGCGCCACCTGAGCCGTACAGCGGGGGACACAGGCTGGAAGAGGCCTGCATCGCATCGCTGCCAAGGAGGTAAGTATAAGTGTTTTTTTTTATATATATAACAGACTATCTGTTACTGGCTCATGGGGTGGGGGGGTTAAAGAGGCACTTATAAGTGGCACATGGGGTGGGGGGGTTAAAGAGGCACTTGTAACTGGCACATGGGGTGGGGGGGTTAAAGAGGCACTTTTAACTAGCACATGGGGTGGGGGGGTTAAAGAGGCACTTGCTACTGGCACATGGGGTGGGGGAGGCACTTGTTACTGGCACATTATTCTGGGGAACTATAGGAGCTTCTACTGAGGCCACAAAGAAGGGGTATTCTATATGGGGGGCTCTGTGTGGTACTAGTATTGTCAGGGGTATTATCTATTTCTGCAGTGTAGTATTGGGGGTAGTAGGATGGTTTGTCCAGAAGATGGGAGGATGATGGAAAAGTAGTAAACTAAGATTTTTTTTTTGTTGTCAAACTGCAGAGGGCAACAAAATGGTGGTCTGGTCTGAAGGTCTGAAAGGAGAAGACGAGGACAGACAACATCTACATCAAAGGAGACGTCACTGAATGTAAGAGGTATGGGGCGCTGTATTTCTGTATGCTGCCATGGTGGGGGGGGGGGGGAAATAATGTGACGCGAAGGGGGTGATGTAAAAAGGAGGGGGTGATGACGTGACTTGGAGGGGGAGAAATGTGCCATTCCGGAGGAGGGGAGTATGCTGCCATGGAGGGGGGGCGGGGGGGAATAAGGTGACGCGAAGGGGGTGATGACGTGACATGGGGGGGGGCCTTATTGTTTTTCGCCCCAGGGCCCCACTTCACCTAGAACCAGCCCTGGTAAAACGTTGTGTATGTAGAGACTAAGGGCCTGCAAGTTTCTATTGGCTGATAAGGGACATGTGACCGTGTGTATGGAATTTGGGATATTAAGAGAAAGACTTGCAGGCTTGTATTGGCTAACGCAAGTCATTTTTGGGGAATATCTCAGGAACGGTACATCCTAGAGAGCTGAGACCCGGTCTAAAACCTTTCCGTACACCTGATGGTGTGTGTGCCAAATTTGATGAAGATCGGTCAGGCCTAGTCCACCACGAGTTCGGGAAATGTTTTTTTACTGTAAAAATTAATCTATGAAGTTATTATGCTCGCTCCATACAGTATTGGACCGAAGTTTTATGCGAATCGACTTCGGATGTTTTATCGGTAGTCGATTCGCTCATCCCTAGTTATAAGTAGAGTTGAGCGAACCTGAACTTAATAGTTTGGGTTCGTACCAAATTTTGGGGTGTTCGGGACACTGACCCGGACATTTTCAAAAAAGTTTGGGTTCGGGTCTGTTGTTCGGCAATTTCTTCCCGCTTTCTGAAGGGCTGCACAGCAGCCAATCAGCTAGCGTTTTACTTCTTGCCCTAAGAAGCCATCACAGCCATGCCTACTAATGGCATGGCTGTGATTGGCCAAGTGCAGCATGTGACCCAGCCTCTATTTAAGCTGGAGTCACTTAGCGCCGCACGTCACTCTGCTCTGATTAGTGTAGGGATAGGATGCAGCTGCTGTGAGGGCAAGATTAGGCAGGGAAAACTCAGCAAAAGCACCTAATCAAGAGAGCGTTTTTCTGTCACTTTTTTATGGGGTGATCAGCGGCAATTTTGTGTCTTGTGGTGCACCAGCACAAGCTGCCACCAAGTCCATCAATCCATCAATAGTAGGTTTTTTTTTTTTGCTATATCCTACATCAGGGGCTTGGTTGTGCTTAGCGTCACCCCTAGAAACTCAGGATAGAAATTTCTATATTTTGTTGAGGGGTGAAATTCAATTACCAAAATAGCAATGCCCTAAATCTAGTGTTCCAGCTGTGGCTGGCCAAATTTACTAGTGTCCGGCAAAGGATATATTTTTTTCTGGGGTGAAATTCAATTGCCAAAATAGCAATGCCGTAAATCAGTGGTTTCAGCTGTTGCTGGCCAAGTGTAAATCTGTCCGTAAAAGGGTATATTACACTCAGCATGTTAGCGTCTAAATACAAGGCCTGATAAATAAATCCTCTATATTTTCACATGCTACCGTGCATCTCCAAATGTATTTATTTCCGTAAAAGGGTATATTACACTAAGTGTTAAATTACAAGTGCTGAAAGCATAATCCTCTACATTTGCACACACTATTGTGCATTTCCAAGTGTAATTCTGTCCGTTAAAGGATACCATTCATCCAGGGACTAAATACTAGGCCTACAATTGATATTCCCCTAAATCTGTGGTTACTGCTGTGCCTGTATTAGTGTAATATGGTACATAAATAGATAGCCAGATGGTGTTAGGTGCCTGTAAAAAAAAAAAAAAAAAAAAAAAAAAAAGCCTTAATTTGAACTCAATATATTGGGCCAAATAATTGTTTTCTTATTGTGGTGAACGGTACCAATGGGGAAAAGATCTAGTAAGGGACGCGGATGCGGACATGGTTGTGGTGGTATTAGTGGACCCTCTGGTGCTGGGAGAGGATGTGGCAGTTCTGCCACAGCCACACAAACTAGTGAACAAACTAGTGAACCGACTAACACAGGTCCCAGTATCCGCCAGAATTTACAGCGATATTTGCCGTTCAAAGGATGGTAAGGCCTGAGAAAGTACAGGCGCTAGTCAATTGGGTGGCCGACAGTTGATCCAACACGTTCACAACATTTTCTCCCATCCAGTCTTTTGCAGAAAGCGCACAGGTGGTGCCTGAAAACCAAGCTCATCAGTCTGTCACATCACCCCCATGCATATCAGGGAAACTGTCTGAGCCTCAAGTTATGCAGCAGTCTCTTATGCTGTTTGAAGACTCTGCTGGCAGGGTTTCCCAAGAGAATCCACCTAGCCCTTCCCCAGTGGTGGAAGACATAAAATGCACTGACGCACAACCACTTATGTTTCCTGATGATGAGGACATGGAAGTACCACCTCATCAGAGTCTGCACGTCTATGATGACGAAACACAGGTGCCAACTGCTGCGTCTTTCTGCAGTGTGCAGACCGAACAGGAGGTCAGGGAGGAAGACTGTTAGGAGGAAGATGCAGTGGACAATGAGATCCTAGACCCCACATGGAATGAAGGTCGTGCCACTGACTTTCATAGTTCAGAGGAAGAGGCAGTGGTGAGACCGAGCCAACAGCGTAGCAAAAGGGGGAGCAGGGGGCAAAAGCAGAACAACCGCCGCCAAGAGAGTTCGCCTGCTACTGGCCACCGCCACCAGGGACCGAGTACCCCAAAGGCAGCCTCAAGAAGTTACCTGGTATGGCACTTCTTCACACAATGTGCTGACGACAAGACCCGAGTGGTTTGCACGCTGTGCCATCAGAGCCTGAAGCAAGGCATTAACGTTCTGAACCTTAGCACAACCTGCATGACAAGGCATCTAACTGCAAAGCATGAACTGCAGTGGAGTAAACACCTTTAAAAACAAGGAACTCACTCATGCTCCTCCTGCTCTCTCTTCTGCTGCTGCCTCGGCCTCTTCCTCACCAAATCCAGTGCTGAGCCACGCCCCCTGCACTGATCACATGACGGTGACGTCATCCCAGGTCCTTCGGCTGTTCAACAGTTCGGGTTCGTGGAAGCCGCCCCATATGGATTTCATATGCCGGGATAGTCCGCGGTAGTGGAATCCATAACGGGATGCGGCGATTACCACAAGCCGAACGCCAATTTTTTTTTTAAAGTTCGCTCATCTCTACTCAACTCCTGTTATAAGGAATACAGCTGAACCAATATTTAGATTATTGCTTTACCATATAAATGAACTGTACTGACTACCTGAAGACAAATGATCAAGTAAAAGTTATGTTATTTACTACAATTGACTCCTCATTAGGGCTGCAGCTAACGAATTATTTGAATAATCGATTAGTTGTCAATAATTTCATCGATTCATCGGGAAAAAACACCAAAATGACAAAAAAAAGGGGTTTATATGATTTTACTTGGAAAAGTATGTTCAAAGGCCATATTAAATGAATTTTAGGAGTTACAAAATTGTAAAAATTTTGCCTAACAATGTAAAAAAGACAACATGTCCACATTCTAGGGATCGCGGGCGTATCTAGATTCCACTCAGTTACGAGGGGAATAAAGACAAGAGGAGGGGTGGGGAGCGCACAATAGGGTAGTATGTCCAACACAATTGTATATTGGATAATTAAAGGAAAAGGTGCTCACCTTTTGAGGTTGTGCTATAAATAGGCACAACCCCACTGTAGGCTTTTTAGGGTAATGGACCCTTTTTACCAGGACTGCAGCCACAGAATGAATTTCTTTGGGATCGGAAGCCAAATCCCCCCAAGGACAGATTGTGCATCTAGAAATAGAGTATGTAGGAATATTTCAATGAAAAATAAAATTGCATTGTGTATGCATTTTCTTTACTATACCTGGAGTTAGCCCCTCCCATTTGTGGGCGGACTTACAGGTAATCTGTTTTTGGCGGTCTTTTAAGTGTATTTATGTGTGTTTATCACCAATTTTATCTATTACCTAAAAACCTGATGAAGGGGACTTCTTGAGCCCCGAAACGCGTTGTTTGTACATAAAAATAAAGAAGAACTGCTCTTCCAGGATCGGCTATCCCAATGATTTCGCACCTGACAAGAACGCCTTTTTCCTTTAAACATGTCCACATTGTCAGGGCTGATACTAGCTCTCTTACACGCTACTTTATGGGGAGGGGGATCTGTGGATGGCACTGTTATGGGGAGGGGGATCTGTGCACTGTTATGGGGAGGGGATCTGAAGATGACAAATTGTTATGGGGGATCTGTGAATGACACTGTTATGGGGAGGGGGATATGTGGATGGCACTGTTATGGGGAGGGAAATCTGTGCACTGTTATGGGAGGGTGATCTGTGGATGACACATTGTAATGGGGGGGGGGGGATCTGCGGATGGCACTGTTATGGGGAGAGGGATCTGCGGATGGCACCGTTATGGGGAGGGGGATCTGCAGATGGCACTGTTATGGGGGCATCTGCGGATGGCGCTGTCATGGGGGCATCTGCGGATGGCGCTGTCATGGGGGCATCTGCGGATGGCGCTGTCATGGGGGCATCTGCGGATGGCGCTGTCATGGGGGCATCTGCGGATGGCGCTGTCATGGGGGGATCTGCGGATTGCACTGTGTGTGTGTGTGTGTGTGTATGTTCGCTAAAGGAACTTGCACCGTTGCATCTACAATCACTAAATTTGGCACAGAGGTGCATCAGGTGTCCGGGGAGGTTTTAGACCAGTCTCAGCTCTCTAGCACGTACCCTTTACTGAGATATTCCCAAAAAATGCATTAGCCAATAGAAGCTTGGTCACATGACCCTTATTAACCAACTTCTGTCAGCTGCAGGCGTGGGAGGGAGGCTGACTTTCTCCCTGCAGCTCAATGAAAGCGAATTGAGGTTCATGATTTTGGACCATATCAAAATGCCAAAAAGAGGAGAGGCTAGATTGTCTCTCCTAAAGAAAAGGGATTTATGGTGGATTTTTCGCCTTGATTCATTAAAACCAAAGGGCTTAAATGTTGATTTTAGGGTTACGGTGGCGATGATGAGCTAAGATGCCCCTCTCCATAGACCCTTTGAACCTTTATCATCCTGCTATTAGAGCAAGTGAATTGTCGGTACTGCACATTTTTGTATAAATATTTGTATAGTGGAATTTAATGTAAACATTAATATTTTATTTATTATTATCATTATTATATATCATTAAGGTTAGGGTTAGGGTTATCACAATGTTACGACAATGTTAGTAAAGCCCGTGAGGGATTAATATGATAGATGTATTCAGCTGCTCCACTGTGGTGGGAGTGCAACTTAGTACATAAAATAGATGATAGATGGTGGCCATAAGTGGTCTCTGCATCTTGGTATTATAAATGGGTGCCTGCATTTATGTAAGATAAAGTTGATTTGCCCATTAGTTTGCCCCCAATAAAGATGGTGCTCGCTGCTGATGGACACATGTGAGGACTGCGCATGCACAATGAAGGGAGGAAGACGCCAAGGTTTCAGTGAGTCTCACATGTGCCCGCTGTTTTACGCACGGACTATCGTTCAGCTTCTGGTATGCGCATGATACTCCTTCAATGTATTTTTGGGCCAAGGGATTCTTAAAAATTTAACCTCTTAAGGACGCAGGGCGTACATGTACGCCCTAGTGTCCTGGTACTTAAGGACTCAGGGCGTACATGTACGCCCTGAGAAGTTCCGATCACCGCAGCGCTGCGGGTGGTGATCGGAACAGGATGCCTGCTGAAATCATTCAGCAGGCATCCTGTGACAATGCCGAGGGGGGTACTGTGACCCCCCCCCCCGTGTCGGCGATCGCAACAAACCGCAGGTCAATTTAGACCTGCGGTTTGCTGCGCTATCTGTAGTCTCTGATACCCGCGCATTGCTGACCCCCTGCTATAAACTGCTGACATCTGTGCTGCAGATGTCAGCAGTTTAACCCCTTCTATACCGCGGTCCATATGGACCGCGGTATAGAAGGTGTTAACATGGAGAGAGCTCCCTCCCTCTCCCATCGGGGGGCTGCCGTACCTTTGCAGCCCCCCCGACGGGATAGGATGGTAGAGGGAGGGAGCTCACCTCTCTTCCCATCACCCGCTGCTCTGTAATGGCAGCTGGTGATGGTTACCATGGCAGCAGGACGCTTTCAGAAGCGTCCTGCTTGCCATGGTATAGTAACGCTGGTCAGACTTCTGCTAAAGGCAGAAGTCTGACCAGACTGTGAAAAGTAACAAAATACAGTGCAGTACACTATATAGTGTACTGTTCTGTATTATATAGACACCAGATCCACTGTATCTACAAGAACCAAGTGGGTCTGGGTCAAAAAAATGTAAAAAAGTGAAAAAAAATGTAAAAATAAGAAAAATACATATCACTGAATAAAAATTTAAAAAAACAAATAAACTACACATATTAGGTATCGCCGCGTCCATAAAAATCTCCTCTATAAAAATATCACGTGACCTAACCCCTCACGCAAATACCGTAAAAAAAAACACAAAAAAATGGTGTAAAAAAGCCATTTTTTGTCACCTTGCATCACAAAAAGTATAATACCAAGTGATCAAAAAGGCGTATGCCTCCCAAAATAGTACCAATAAAACCGCCATATCATCCCGCAAAAAATGAGCCCTTATATAGGACAATCGCCCAAAAAAATAAAAAAATATGGCTCTCAGACTATGGAAACACTAAAACATAATTTTTTTTTTCTAAAATGCTATTATTGTGTTAAAGTACAATAAATAAATAAATAAAAAGTATACATATTATGTATTGCCGCGTCCGTAAAAACCTGCTCTATGAAAATATCACATTATCTAACCCCTTAGGTAAATACTGTTAAAAAAATAAAATAAAAACAATGTAAAAAAAAAACATTTTTGTCACCTCACATCTCAAACTGTAATAGCAAGCGATCAAAAAGTTATATGCACCCAAAAATAGTGCCAATCAAACCGTCATCTAATCCCGCAAAAAATGATACCCCACATAGGACAATCATCCCCAAAAAAAAAAAAAATAGGGCTCTCAGACTGTGGAGACACTAAAACATGATTTGTTTTGTTTTAAAAAATAATAATATTGTGTAAAACTTAAATAAATAAATAAAAAGTATACATATTTGGTATCGGCGCGTCTGTCGCAACCTGCTCTATAAAAAAAATACATGACCAAAACCCTCAGGTGAACACAACAAAAAAAAAAAAAAAAATACGGTGTCAAGAGCCATTTTTGTCACCTTACATCACAAAAAGTGTAATAGCAGGCGACCAAAATGTCATATGCACGCCACGATAGTTCCAATCAAACCGCCATCTCATCCCGCAAAAGACAGTCGCCCAAAAAATAAAAAAAATATATGGCTTTAGAATGTGAAGACACTAAAAAAATCATTTTTTTCAAAAATGCTGTATTATGTAAAACTGAAACAAAACCCCCCAAAAAGTAGCCATATTTGGTATTGCCGCATCCATAGCAACCTGCTCTATAGAAATAGCACACAATCTAACCTGTCAGTTCAACGATGTAAATAACAAAATTAAAAACGGTCCGAAAATAGCTATTTTTTTGCAAATTTTCCATTTTAATCAATTTTTCCAGTAAAAAAACAAGGGTTAACAGCCAAACAAAACTCAATATATATTGCCCCGATTCTCTAGTTTGCAGAAACACCCCATATGTGGTCGTAAACTGCTGTATGGCCAAACGGCAGGGCGTAGAAGGAAGGGAACGCCATATGGTTTTTGGAAGGCAGATTTTGCTGGACTGGTTATTTGACACCATGTCCCATTTGAAGCCCCCCTGATGCACCCCTAGAGTAGAAACTCCAAAAAAGTGACCCCATTTTGGAAACTACGGGATAAGGTGGCAGTTTTGTTTGTATTATTTTAGGGTAAATATGATTTTTGGTTGCTCTATATTACACTTTTTTTGAGGCAAGGTAACAAAAAATAGAAATTCCGAAATTTCATCTCCTTTTGCCAATAACTCTTGTGGAACACCTAAAGGGTTAACAAAGTTTGTAAAATCAGTTTTGAATACCTTGAGGGGTGTAGTTTCTTAGATGGAGTCACTTTTTTTTGGAGATTCTACTCTAGGGGTGCATCTGGGGGCTTCAAATGGGACATGGTGTCAAAAATCCAGTCCAGCAAAATCCGCCTTCCAAAAGCCATATGGCGTTCCCTTACTTCTGTGCCCTGCCGTTTGGCCATACAGCAGTTTACGAACACATATGGGGTGTTTCTGAAAACTACAGAATCGGGGCAATAAAAATTGAGTTTTGTTTGGCTGTTAACCCTTGCTTTGTTACTGGAAAAAATGGATTCAAACGGAAAATTTTCAAAAAAATCGAAATTCTGAAATTTTATCTCCATTTGCCATTAACTCTTGTGGAAAACCTAAAGGGTTAATGACGTTTGTAAAATCAGTTTTGAATACCTTGAGGGGTGTAGTTTCTAGAATGCGGTAATTTTTGGGTGGTTTCTATTATGTAAGCCTCACAAAGTGACTTCAGACCTGAACTGGTCCCTAAAAAGTGGGTTTTTGAAAATTTCTGAAATTTCAAGATTTGCTTCTAAACTTCTAAGCCTTGTAACGTCCCCAAAAAATAAAATGGCATTCCCAAAATGATCGATACATGAAGTAGACATATGGGGAATGTAAATCAATAACTTTTTTGGGCGGTATTACTATGTATTATAGAAGTAGAGAAATTGAAACTTGGAAAATTGCTAATTTTTCCAAATTTTTGGTAAATTAGATTTTTTTTTATAAATAAAAATAAAATTTTTCGACTTAATTTTACCAGTGTCATGAAGTACAATATGTGACGAAAAAACCACATAAAGTGACAGTGGTCAGATTTGCAAAAAATGGCCAAGTCCTTTAGGTGAAATAGGGCTGAGTCCTTAAGGGGTTAATTGTGAGCACTTTGCACTTTATATATTATACTGTATATGTGCACATGAAATTATGTACATTAATGTATCATGGACACGATGACACTATATTATGGAATCATGGCACAATATAAGTATGGTTGATATTACTTTGGTTTTTAATCATGGTTATTAGTCTTGGGCGTGAATATTCGAATCGCGAATATCGTCACTTTGGGAATTCGCGAATATTTAGAATATAGTGCTATAGATTCTTATTTCGAATATTCTAGATTTTTTTTTTTTTTCATCAGTAACCTCCCTCTTGCTTGTGGGCAAATAAGAAGGCTGCAATGTCTTTGTCTGAGCTTAGCAACATCCCTAGCAAACATTACCTACCCCTTACTACATAAGAACCTCCCAGCAGCCATTTTCTGTAGTGTAATGGAGTTCTGAGAGAGGGTTCCCCCTCTAGCTGGACGAAGCTGGGCAGTCCCCAGTGCGGCGCAGGGACAGGTAGGGACGGTGTAGGTAACTTAGCCTTGGTATATTGGGACTTGATTAGCCTCTTTACTTTAGGGTATCTGTACTTGAGGGTCAGATAGTTGTAAGAGACCCAGTATTAGTGATCCCTATACCCGTTAGGCAATAGTTACAATTTTTGCGCTGCAGCTTTATTAAGTAAATTATTCAGGGAGTTTTAAATAATAATAATAAAGGTTATGTTTTAAGGTATCCTCCTTTTTATAATGAGTTATGAGAGAGACAGCAGTATCATTGCTGTGCTCTGTGCTTTGCTGTATATACATTAGACGGTTAATAAATATATATATATATATATATATATATATAATTCAGATAGTTAGGGGAATATAGTCAGCGTAGGTTAGATTACTGTAGGGTGTGTTAGGTAGTGTGATGGGTTCTGCTGTCCATATACATTCATGAATATATTGGAGCACTCTATCTGCATATAAAGCTATTGTAATGTTCTACCGTGCCAACCATTATTTCCAGTCTCAGTAAACTTCTAGAAGCTTGAAAAATGTACCCAAAGTGACCCACGCCTGTATTGCGCGAGCAATATGCAAATATTACACTGCCGATTTATCACAATCAAGAAAATAACCGTGGATTCACGAATCCATGACGAATATTTGCCCAAATATTCAAGACATATCGCAAATTCGAATATTGCCCCTGCCACTCATCACTAATGGTTATATGCACTGTATATGCTTTGAACCCTAGGAGAATAACACTCTCTAAATGAGGGAGATACAAACAAGGCATGTACTTTTAAATCTTTTTGATTAGCGATTAATCAATTATGTTGTGTATACATTTTTGCAATTTCCCCTTTGTAATTCACTTGGCTTGAGGAAGGTTCTGTGAGGACCGAAACGTCGCTGCACATTTTTTTCACTATTAACAGAGGAGTGCCGTGGATTTATTCAATGTACGCCGTTGGGGGTGATACGGGTGGTGCTGGAACCTTCAATCCCATACAGTTGGTACAGCTCATTTATTAGCGTACCCTGAAAACATTCCCCATGGTCCGACTGTATCCTCCATGGACACTCGCACACCTGTATAAAAGTGTTTGCAGACCGCTTCAGCATCCGACTCCACCGTCTGGTTTTTGGTAGGTACAGCCACCACCATACTTCGTGAAATGATCTGTCATGACTGGACAGTATGAGTGTCAAAATAATGAAGAAATGATAGCACTTACAGCAATAGTCAAACGTTTATTTATATTCGTCAACAGACATATAAAATACAATGGCAGCAGGCTTCCGGGCACCACACAGGCACCATTAGTGTCAACGGCCGTTTCACATAGATACGCTTCCTCGTGCCTTCCCGTGTGACTCCGGCCTTGTGGATGCCCTGATGCTGAGCAGTGCCATCTGGTGCTTTTCTATTATTTGGTAGACAGTACGAGTGTCTCCAGGTAGAGTACCCATTCTGTACATAATCGATCATCAGGAGCTCTAGGGGCGTGGACGTCCGAAAGGCCTGAACAAGAACCCGTTGTTCAGAACTCTTACTCAGTCCGCAGGGCGACGCTTGAGACATGCCTCCGCCACCATGTCTACCAAATTTACAATATGCCAGCTGCTGGAGCCACTTGAACGTTTTGTTGCTCCAGATATGTGCATCTCTCTCATGGGCTTCCCAGGCAGCCTCCGTTCCCAATGACATGGGGATAACAATCTGCTGCTGACACAGGAAGCTCTGGGTAACAGTCAGCTTATGAACTGCCTCAACAACTTCTGGCCTTCTGGAGTCAGACGGGCCCGCTCTTCTGGCCGAGGCCAGAAGATGGTCTGGACCCATTCTTTCACTTTCCACAGGTCCAGGCAGCCATTCTGGACCCTCTCCCAATCAGCCAATGTCTTTTCCAGCACCATTGACATGCCGGACGCCATCCCACTTAAATGTGCAACATCTGGGAATATAATCGACCAAGGTCTGGAGTTTCAGTGTCCTCTAGCTCCTCATCGGCACTCTGAGTCGACAACTCTACAGGGACTCGGGACAGTGCATCAGGTTGCCTTTCTCCCTCCCTGACCGGAATTTAGTAACATAGTAACATAGTATATAAGACCGAAAAAAGACATTTGTCCTTCCAGTTTGGCCTGTTTCCTACAAGTTGATCCAGAGGAAGGCAAAAAACCCTGTGAGGCTGAAGCCAATTTTCCCCATTTACAGGGAAAAAATTCCTTCCCGACTCTAAATCAGTAGTGATGAGCGGCAGGGGCAATATTCGAATTCGCGATATTTCGCGAATATTTGGGTGAATATTCGCCATATATTCGGAAATTCGCAAATTCGTAATCTCCAGACATTATTTTCTTGTTTGCGAAATTTCGAAAAAAAATTTGCATAAAAATTCGCATAAATTAGCATACAAATTAGCATAAACTGGCATTTAAAAGATACGTTTTAAATACCAGCTTGTGCGAATTTTTATGCTAATTTAGGCAAATGTTTCTGCTATTTTATGCGAATTTTTATGCGCATTTTTGCAAACAAGAAAATAATGACTATTTTCTTGCTAGCAAAAATTTGCATATAAAAAATTCGCATAAAACAAATATTCGCAATTGCGAATATATTTTGCGATATTCTAAATATTCGCGAATTCTCGAAGTGCTGATATTCGCGATTAAAATTCGCAATTCGAAAATTCGTGATCAACACTACAAATCAGGCAATCAGAATTACTCCCTGGATCAGCGAACCCTCTCTAGTAGCTATAACCTGTAATATTATTACACACCAGAAATACATCCAGTCCCCTCTTGAATTCCTTTACTGTACTCACCATCACCACATCCTCAGGCACAGAGTTCCACAGTCTCACTGCTCTTACCGTAAAGAATCCTTTTCTATGTTTGTGTACAAACCTTCTTTCCTCCAGACGCAGAGGATGTCCCCTCGTCGCAGTCACAGTCCTGGGGATAAATAGATGATGGGAGAGATCTCTGTACTGACCCCTGATATATTTATACATAGTTATTAGATCTCCCCTCAGTCGTCTTTTTTCTAAGGTGAATAACCCTAATTTTGATAACCTTTCAGGGTACTGTAGTTGACCAATTCCAGTTATTACTTTAGTTGCCCTCATCTGAACCCTCTCCAGCTCTGCTATGTCTGCCTTGTTCACAGGAGCCCAGAACTGTACACAGTACTCCATGTGTGGTCTGACTAGTGATTTGTAAAGTGTTAGAACTATGTTCTCACCACGGGCATCTATGCCCCTTTTGATGCACCCATTATCTTATTGGCCTTGGCTGCCTGACACTGGTTTTTACAGCTTAGTTTGCCATTTATTAAAATTCCTAGATCCTTTTCCATGTCAGTGTTACCGAGTGTTTTACCATTTAGTATGTACGGGTGACTTGCATTATTCCTTCCCATGTGCATAACTTTACATTTGTCAGTATTAAACCTCATCTGCCATTTCCCTGCCCAAGCCTCCAATCTATTCAGATCCCTCTGTAGCAGAAAACTGTCATCTTCAGTGTTAATTACTTTACACAGTTTAGTGTCATCTGCAAAAATTGATTTTACTATGCAAGCCTTCTACAAGATCATTAATAAATATATTAAAGAAAATAGGGTCCCATACCCAACTTTATGTGGTATTGGTACTTAGAAACGCGAGCCATGCACCTCTGGCAATGACTCTCTCACGTCCGTCCTGGACTTGGGATAACATGGCCCCCAGGCCATGTAGACTTCTGTCACTGTACAGTAGTATCTGCTGTTGGAACAGTTGGCACTAGAGATGTTGCGAACATAACATTTTCCGTTCACCGTTAATTTCCTCAAATGTTCGCAAACGGGCGAACCGCCATAGACTTCAATAGGCAGGTGAATTTTAAAACCCACAGGGACTCTTTCTAGCCACAGTAGTGATGGAAAAGTTGTTTCAAGGGGACTAACACCTGGACTGTGGCATGCCGGAGGGGGATCCATGGCAAAACTCCCATGGAAAATTACATAGTTGACGCAGAGTTGTGTTTTAATCCATAAAAAGCATAAATCACCTAACAATCCTAAATTTTTTTTAACAACGTGGTTTAAAACATCCAGTGTGTCTATACAATCAGGTATGATGTTGTATTGATCAGGTAGTGTAAGGGTTACGCCCGCTTCACAGACATTGACAGACCAAACTCCCCTTTTAATGCACCGCAAACAGTCCATTTTGCACAACCGCAAACTCACCATTTGCACAAGGTTGGATACCAAGCTAGCCATGTCCCGGTGCTGTCATTGAAGGTTTCTTCCTCCACCCAGCCACGTACAACACCAAGGGTCCCCAAAAGGTAAATTGAATTGATTTTTCCAACGGGGAGATGGTTAAAAAAACGCTGGCTCCCTCCCCTTTGTTTTAATCCACGGTCACTGCGTCTGCGCCGTGCAATTTACTCTCACACCCGATATGAGTGGTGTCTTAACTAGTACTATTTGTATC
This sequence comes from Bufotes viridis, assembly GCA_033119425.1. Lineage (NCBI taxonomy): Eukaryota > Metazoa > Chordata > Amphibia > Anura > Bufonidae > Bufotes > Bufotes viridis. The sequence continues at coordinate 214,576,956 of CM065591.1, forward strand.
AGTTTAATCCCTGTTACGTCCCATATCAGGGATTTCCTTTTGTGAAAAAAAATTTAGGCCGGGTACCTTCGACTGCCTTCACAGTGACAGACCAAACTCTCATACACCAAACTGAATTGATTTAAGGAACCAGAAAATGGAAAAAGCAGTTTGGTCGGTCCTCTTACGCCCAAATTGGGGCACTGCACGTGCACAGAGCAATGTGCTGTGACACCCTATGAGTGGTGTCTTAACTAGTACTATTCCTATCAGTTTAATCCCTGTTACGTACCCTATCCGGGGACGTGTGTCGAATTGATTAACCATTGTCGAATTAACGAACCATTACGACATCATGAAATAATTTAGTTCTGAGCTCTGTACTTGCTTTGTATTGGAATTGATGGGGATTTTTTTAATTGTCTGCATTATTTCTAATAAACTATTAAGAGACTTTATTATGATTTTTTTATTTTATGTATTCAATATCCATACAACTTTAAAAAAAAAAGATAAATTAATGTTTTTTCTATGCAATATTATCCAGCCGATCACTTTTGGTCTGACCATAATGACGCAACGGCCTTATCATCTGGGGTGTGGCAACATTGCCAACACACTCATAGAGGTGATGATTGCTTCATTGTGATACGCAAGCCCCTTCACTACAACAAGGTAATGATCACGAAGGGGAATTGACACTTGTATTTGCCTTTTTAGTTTTTGCAGCCACAGTGCTGCACCATAGGACAGAAAAATTAGGCATGTATACATGCCTGAAAAATAATGGCATTGTTGCAGCGGCCGGGAAAATTGATGTTTTCCAGGCAGAAAAGTGACTAAAACATTGTGGCTTGAATCCTAGTTGGTGGCGGAGAATTCGCGAAAGTCATCCGGTATGCAGACATTAAATACAGCAGCGTGGGGACCATTTTGAGGCCAAGGTATGTCATCAGGCCTTTTGTTAGTCAAACGTATCCCCCACTGTCCGTCCCTTCGGGATCCATGCCTCATTCATCTTTATGAAGGTGAGGTAATCAACACTTTTTTGACCGAGGCGACTTCTCTTATCAGTGACAATGCCTCCTGCTGCACTGAAGGTCCTTTCTGACAGGACACTTGAAGCAGGGCAGGCCAGGCCAGAAGTTCTATCGTAAACTGGGTTAGCTCAGGCCACAGGTTAAGCCTGCACACCCAGTAGTGAAGGGGTTCATCGCTCCTTAGAGTGTCGATGTCTGCTGTTAAGGCAAGGTAGTCTGCTACCTGTCGGTCGAGTCGTTCTCTAAGGCTGGATCCCGAAGGGCTGTGGCGATGTGTAGGACTGAAAAAGCTCTGCATGTCCTCCATCAACAACACATCTGTAAATCGTCCAGTCCTTGTCGCCGTGGTAGGAGGAGGATTACATTCACCTCTTCCCCAGTTAGATTCCCGTTGTGCTGTGACATCCCCCTTATAAGCTGTGTAAAGCATATTTTTTAGTTTGGTTTTGAACTGCTGCATCCTTTCCGACTTTCAGTAATTTGGTAACATTTCTGCCACTTTCTGCTTATACTGGGGGTCTAGTAGCGTGGCCACCCAGTACATGTCCTTCTCCTTTATCCTTTTTATACGAGGGTCCCTCAACAGACATGACAGCATGAAAGACCCCATTTGCACAAGGTTGGATGCAGAGCTACTCATTTCCCGTTCCTCATCCTCACTGATGACATTGACTGTCTGTTCTTCCCCCCCAGCCACGTACAATACCACGGGTCCCAGATAGGTGACAACAACGAGCACCCTGGGGTGCTCCACAGAGGCTGTCCTAGCACCCCGGTCATATAAATACTCGTTGACAGCTTTTTCTTGTTGGAGCAGGCGGTCACTGGCATGTTGTTTCACCGCTGAATATCGGAAAAGTGCGCCATGGCCGTGTAGGAACGCCTGAAATGGCCACACACCTTCCTGGCCTGCTTGAGGACATCCTGTAAGCCTGGGTACTTAGACACAAAGAGTTGTACGATGAGATTCAACACATGTGCCCCGTGCATTGCGTTGCTAGGGCTGGTGTCACCCGGTGCGGTAGAAAATGGTGTCACCCCAGACCCCCGAAGCAATAATGTTTTAGGCATATAACCAAAAATAACAGATACTCACTAGTGCTTAGGCCTCTTTCACACTTGCGTTTTTCCTTTCCGTGCTAGAGTTCCGTCCTCGGGGCTCTAAGACGGAAAGATACTGATCAGGATTGTCCCAGTGCATCTTGAATGGAGAGAAATCCGTTCAGGATGCATCAGGATGTCTTCAGTTCAGTATTCAAACGTTTTTTTACCGTTGAAAAATCCACAGCATGCTGCGGATTTCCCTTGGGCCAAAAATTGAAGGCATGCCTCAGGGACGGATCTGGAATTAATGCCCATTGAAAAGCATTAATCGGACCCGACTTTAAGCTAAATGTTGTTTCGGCGCATCGCCGGATCTGAGCGTTACCTTTCTGAATGGTAACCATGGTAGCTAGGACACTACTAAAGTCCCGGCTGCCATGGAAAAGTAGTGAGGAGCCAGGGAGGAGCTGCTTACCGTCCGTGCGGCTCCCAGGGTGCTCCACAATGACGTCACAGCGCCCTACATCACATGGATAATGTGATCATGCGGCGTAGGGCGCTGTGGCGTCATTGTGGAGCGCCCAGAGCCACACGGAAGGTAAGTAGCTTCTCCCTGGCTCCCACTACTTTTCATGGCAGCCGGGACTTTAATAGCGTCCTGGCTGCCATAGTAACACTGAAAGCATTTTGAAGACTGATCAGTCTTCAAATGTTTTCAGGTGTGTTGCGTTGTGACGGATCCGGTGGGCATTTCCGCGACGGAAGTGCACGCCGGATCCTCACAACGGTAGTGTGAAAGGGCCTTAGTTATTAATTCACTTACAGTCCGGTGTGTGCGAAGTGTCTTCACATATAACTAAAGAGGAATTGCTGCTGTTATGTTAATGGATGCTATAACATTGCACCATCTATCATCCGCCTTACCTCATGATCCTGGAGCTGTGCTGTAGAGCTCGGCGGCCACTGTACAGCACAGCTCCAGGATCATGAGGTAAGGCGGATGACAGATGTGTATGAATGGTGCATATGTTATAGCATCCATTAACATCAGCAACAAGTCTGGGCTGGTTCAGGCTGTGCCTGTGTGAGTGACGTGACCTGGGCCGGCGACCTCCCGCCCGCAGCTCACCTGGTCCTGGTCCTGTGTGCAGCAGCTGGCTTCTCCTCTGTGTGGTCCTGGTATCTTCGCTATGCTTCAATCGCTTGAAGACTGTACTTTTCGCCCTATAAGACTATAACACACACATAGGTTTTAGAGGAGTATAATAAGAAACAATATTTTCCACTATACCTCAGGTCAGACCACCAATCAGACCCCCAATGTTAATCACACCTCAGATCAGCCCCCGTGTCAGCCGTCAGCCCCCATCCATCATGCCCCCATGTCAGCCGTCAGCTCCGATCCTTCATTTCTTTTCTTCCCCTCCAGGCTCCATGGCACAAACAGACATTTTGTGATTGTCCCCATCATTTCTCTTTTCTCACCCCCAGGATTGAGGCGCACATAGTGCCCCATAATAATGTGCCAGTAACACGTGCCTCTCCATGCCACCACATGTGCTAGTAATAAGTGCCTCTCTTGTGCCTCCCCCATGTGCCAGTAGCCCCCTTATTGTGTGCCAGTAGCCCCCACATATGTGCCAGTAGCCATCTCCCCTTATGTGCCATTAGGCCCCCTCATGTGCCATTAGTCCCCCTCATGTGCCATTAGTCCCCCTCATGTGCCATTAGTCCCCCTCATGTGCCATTAGTCCCCCTCATGTGCCAGTAGCCGCCCCTTTATGTGCCAGTAGCCGCCCTTTATGTGCCAGTAGCCGTCCCTTTATGTGCCAGTAGCCGTCCCTTTATGTGCCAGTAGCCCCTTTAGTGCCAGTAGCCCCCGTTAGTGCCAGTAGCCCCTTTAGTGCCAGTAGCACCCTTTATGTGCCAGTAGCCCCTTTAGTGCCAGTAGCACCCTTTAGTGCCAGTAGCACCCTTTATGTGCCAGTAGCACCCTTTAGTGCCAGTAGCCCCCTTTAGTGCCAGTAGCCCCCTTTAGTGCCAGTAGCCCCCTTTAGTGCCAGTAGCACCCTTTATGTGCCAGTAGCACCCTTCAGTGCCAGTAGCACCCTTTAGTGCCAGTAGCCCCCTTTATGTGCCAGTAGCCCCCTTTATGTGCCAGTAGCCCCCTTTATGTGCCAGTAGCCCCCTTTATGTGCCAGTAGCCCCCTTTAGTGCCAGTAGCCCCCGTTAGTGCCAGTAGCACCCTTTAGTGCCAGTAGCACCCTTTATGTGCCAGTAGCACCCTTTATGTGCCAGTAGCACCCTTTAGTGCCAGTAGCCCCCTTTAGTGCCAGTAGCACCCTTTATGTGCCAGTAGCCCCCTTTAGTGCCAGTAGCACCCTTCAGTGCCAGTAGCACCCTTCAGTGCCAGTAGCACCCTTTATGTGCCAGTAGCCCCTGTTAGTGCCAGTAGCCCCTGTTAGTGCCAGTAGCCCCCGTTAGTGCCAGTAGCCCCCTTTAGGTGCCAGTAGCCCCCTTTAGTGCCAGTAGCCCCCCCCCCAAAAAAAAAAAAATGCGATGCGATGCAGGCCTCTTCCGGCCTGTGTCTCGAAGCTGTACGGCTCCGGCGGCGCGATGACGTCATCGCGCCGCCGGGCCGGCCTCTGATAGGCTGCCGGCCTAGTGCTGGCAGCCTAACAGAGGAACTGGGAGAGAGAGGACACGCCTCTCCCTCCTCTGCTGCTGCTCCGCACGGAGATGAGCGCAATGCAAGCGCTCATCTCCGTCGCGTCTGCCAACAGTCAGTCCGCCCCTGGTGACACCCCATCAGACTGGTGTCACCCGGTGCGGACCGCACCCCTCGCACCCCCCTCGCAACGCCACTGATGCACGGCACATGTGACAACTTGCCCAAATTCAATCCCGACAACATATTTGTTCCATTGTCACACACCACTTTTCCGATCTCCAGTTGGTGCGGGGTCAGCCACTGATCCACCTGTGCGTTCAGGGCGGACAGGAGTGCTGGTCCTGTGTGGCTCTCTGCTTTCAGGCAAGTCAACCCCAAGACAGTGTGACACTGTCATATCCGGGATGTGGAATAGCTACTGGGGAGCTGGGGGGATTCAGTTGATGTGCAGCCTGACGCTGTAGCAGAAGAGGACTCAGCCGAGGAGGATATCGAAGAGGATGGAGTAGGAGGAGTAGAGGAGGTGGCAGTAGGCCTGCCTGCAAGTCGTGGCAGTGTCACCAACTCCACTGCCGAGCCACGCATTCCATGCTTGTCAGCCGTCAGTAGGTTGACCCAATGCGCAGTGTACGTGATATACCTGCCCTGACCGTGCTTTGCAGACCAGGTATCAGTGGTCAGATGGACCCTTGCCCCAACACTGTATGCCAGAGATGCCATGACTTCCTTTTCAATAACATAGTAGAGGTTTAGGATTGCCTTTTTCGAAAAAAAAAATAGCGACAAATTTTTTGAAGGCCTCAGACTGGCGGGCTGAGTTCCGTCAAGCCAGCTGTCAGTCGCCGAGCAAGGGGGTGACTCTGTGACATTGGCTTCTTACGCTCAAACATTTCCTTGACAGACACCTGACTGTGGGCAGATGAGCAGGAACTGCTGAAGGTGAGAGGCGGAGTGGCGGTTGGTTGAGAGGGGGCAGGGAGGACAGCAGTGGTTGACATGGCTGAAGATGCTGGACCAGGAGGAGCATGGTGGCTTTGAGTTTGTGTGCTGCTTGTACTCATGTGTTGATCCCATAGGCGTTTGTGATGTGAGATCATGTGCCTTCGCAAAGCAGTTGTACCTAGGTGGGTGTTGGACTTCCCACGACTCAGTTTCTTTTGGCACAGGTTGCAAATGGCATCACTGTTATCAGAGGCAGATACACAAAAAAAAAATCCACACTGCTGAGCTTTGCAATGACGGCATTCCGGTGGTGGCTACAGCATGCGTTGATTGGCGTGCTGTCTGGCTAACCCCGTGTGCCGATACATGCTGTCTGACTGTGCCACTAGCTCCTTGCGACGACCTCCCCCTGCTTCCAACTCGTCTCCTCCTCCTCCTCTCTGTCTCCCCATCTGAACTTTCCCCCTGTTCTTCTTCTCTTTGAGCGGGCACCCACGTGACATCCACGGACACAACATCATCAACCGCTTCACTTGTATCTGACAATTCAGCAAAGGAAGCAGCAGCGGGTACAACATCATCATCTCACCGTACGTCCATGTGTGTAATGCTGCCTGACTAAGACATATCCCTGTTATCTACATCCTCTGGCAACAATGGTTGCGCATCACTCATTTCTTCCAACTGATGTGTAAATAAATCTTTTGACAGATCAAATTAAGTGGCTGTGGTGCTGGTGTTGGTGGCGGGTGAGCGAGTGGTAACTTGAGAGGTGCCCGAAGCTGAGCTGGAGGAGGATGGTGCATCAAGGTTCCGAGCAGAAGCTGTAGAAGGTTGGGTGTCCTGTCTAAGCCAGTCAACTATGTTCTCAGAATTTTTCGAGTTCATGGTATGTGGCCTCTGAACACTGGGCATTATTCTAGGGCCAAAGGAAATCACAGCACCACTACGGCCCCTGCGGGGTGGCCTGCCTCTTCCTGTCATTTTTTTTTTTAGATAAGTGGTACTGCACGTGCTAGGTAATGTGCAACCCGGTATGAGTGGTGGGCACTGGCAGTGGGCACACTACAGTCTGTGGAAGTCGGCCTGACACACACTGGCAGGAAACTAACCTTAGATTAAAGGGTAAAAATTAAATGTTTTTTATGCAAAGTCCTGTGCCACACGGTATGAGTGGTGGGCACTGGCAGTGGGCACACTACAGTCTGTGGGCCTGCAGCTCCTCACACACGGGCAGGCCAGGCAACTGCAATATATAAATGGAGAAAAAAATAAATAAAAGCAGACTAATGTAGCAGCCCTAAAAAGGACTTTTTGGGGTGCTATCAGGACGCTTTCCTTACAGCAGAGATTAGATGAGTCTTTCAGGACTGGAGTGGACACTGAATACACTAGCCTAGCTATCGATTTCCCTATTAAATCAGCAGCAGCTACACTGTCCCTCCTCTCACTAAGACTGCAGCTTCCGAATGAATCTAAAATGGATGCTGTCCAGGAGATGGGAGGGTCTGGGAGGGAGGGTATGCTGCTGATTGGCTGGAATGTGTCTGCTGACTGTGAGGTACAGGGTCAAAGTTTGCTCAATGATGATGTATAGGGGGCGGACCGAACATCGCATATGTTCACCCACCGCGGCGAACAACCTATGTTCGCCGGGAACTGTTTGCCGGCGAATAGTTCGGGACATCTCTAGTTGGCACTTCTTGGGCTTGATCTTGAGCCCATGGTCTTGAAGCCGTTCCAGGACCTGCCACAGCTTCTAGAAGTGATTGTCAAAGGGTGCCCAAAACACTACTGTGTCATCCAGGTATATCTATACCGACTCAAAGTTGAGGTCCCCCAGACAGTGCCCCATCAACCACTGGAATGTTCCAGGGCATTGCTAGGTTAAAACATTCATGTTTTGTCCCCGGCTCTGAATGTCCTGCCTGCCAGCTAGATACAACTATATTTCCATCCTCAGGACGGCAATACAATTGAATCTAATGCACTGGAAGAGCTGAAGGACCTGCGATGATGTCACCATCATGTGACCAGTGCAGGAGAGGACAGCAGTGGAGAGCAGAAGTCATGGGGAAGAAGCTGTGGTGAGGACTGTACATGAGGAGATGTAGGTGAAGGGAGAGGCAGAGGAATGCTGGGAGTTATGGTTATTTAATTGGGACTGATTGTTAGGGCTAAGGGGGGGATGTTATTTACATGGCACTGTGTGTTGGAGGTGGCTGGGGAGTGGGTGATGTTATTTACATGGGACTGTATGTTGATGGAGTCTGTAGGAGGTAGTGATATTATTTACATGGGACTGAATGTTGGAGGGGGCTGCGGCAGGGTTATGTTATTTATATGGGACTGTATGTTGAAGCCGGCTGTGGGAGGGAGCACTGTTATTTGCATGGGACTGTATGTTGATAGCAACTGTGGGAGGTAGTAATGTTATTTACATGGAACTAAATGTTGAGGGGGTGATGTTATTTAAATGGGACTGTATGTTGAAGGTGGCTGGTGGGGGGAATGATGTTATTTACATTGGTTTGAATGTTGAGGGGCTATTGTTTACATGGGATTGCATGTTGGAGGCAGCTGGGGAGTGTAACAATGTCAGTTGGCAGCTGCCAGCGTGCAGCACACCCTGCTTTGTGCCTCAGTTGAACTGCACACAAGGCTCTTCCTCTCCGCTGCAGGCTCCGGACCCGCTTTCCTGCACTGTCGCAGGCGACGACTGCTTCTGTTGCACCTTGTAGGAGCCGCAGGCATCCTGGTTCCTTAAGGGTTCGTTCACGCCACTGATTCCGCCCTCTCTCCAATCCCGGCCAGGCACCACCTTTATAAGAGTGCTTCCCCCTTCCTGCAATGCCTGAGCAATATTGTAGTTTACTACAGCGAAGGTTTCTGCTTGTTCCTGCATTGATATCCTATTACCGACCTCAGCCTGTATTCTCTGCTTGATCCTCCTGTACCTCACTGCTCTCAAGTTTAAGACCCGGACTGTCTACCACGCCTCTGTCTGCTGTGCAGATCATCACTCCTCCGCTTGCTCAGCTCAGCTTTATCCAGTGGCTATCTGCTCTACTTGCCTGTTTCCCCGGTGCTTGCATCAGGACTTTCTGGCCTGCCCGGCCAGCTGCCACCTAACCGGGACCACTTGTGCGGTAGTGACCTGGTGTGTCCCCTGCAGCTGAGACCAGCTTCCGCATCCAGGAGCGGGATAAAAGGTGAAGACCAGGGGGACACTTAGACTCCGCTCCCAAGTTTGGCCCAAAGCCAAACCCGTAAGTGGCACAGCGGGTCCACACCCGTTGAAGCGTTACAGGGAGGAGGTTATGCTATATACATGGGACTGTATTTTGCAGGGGGTTGTAGATAGAGAGTGATGTTATTTATTTGGGACTGTATATTGGAGGAGCTGGAGAGATGGTGTGATGTTGTTAACATGGGATTCTATGGCGGAGGGAGGGAACTAGTGTTAATTACATGGGACTGTATATTGGAGGGGTTGAAGTGAGGGGAGTTATGTTATTTACATGGGACTGTATCATGGGGCAGGAGAGATGGTGTGATGTTATTTACATGGGACTGTATGGTGGAGGGAGGAATGCAACTATAGGGGGGCATTATAAATACTGGGGGCACTTCAGAGTGAGCATTTTAACAGTAGGGGCAGTATAAATACTCGGGCACTGTAGGTGCATTATAAATCCAGGGGACATTATAGACATTCTTATTACTACTGGGGGCTCTATAGGAGGAACTTAAAGATCTGTCTTATTTCTACTAAGGTCACTATGGGTCCTTATTACTACTGAGGGGTCTGTAGATAGCTTTATTACCACTGGGGAACAATAGGAGACCTTATTACTACTTGGGGCTCTGTGAGAGTATTATTAATACTGGAAGGCTCTTCTACTAATGGGGTCACTCTTGGGAGCGTTATCATGGTTGGGGGCACTGTAGGGGCAGTATTACTAATAAGGGCATTCTAGAAGGCAATTATTATTGGTGGGACTATGAGGAGCACTATTACTATGGGGGGCACAATCTTTTTTCTAGTATTTGGCAGTATTGGGGAGCACAGTGAGCAGCAGGATAACACTGTGGGGACTCCAGGTTGGGGAATAATGGTAGAAAAGTGAAGAAGTTAAGATGTCTGTGTGTCACACTCTGCAGAGGCGAGGCGCGGCTGAAAAAAGTTCTACGGACCAAATGAAGAAGATAATGACAGAGAAGATCTACATCGGAGGAGACGTCACCTGGGAGGCACTAGATGTGAGAGGTATGTGCTGCTGTATAGCAAGTGCAGCAAAATGCGTGTGTATGGTGAGAGGGAGGCGAATTAGAGAACTGGGCCATATTCATTGGCAACGCCTCTGCCAAACGGCATCCAGTTCAACTCATAGAGTCCCATAGGTAGAATGAAGGCCGTCTTCGCTTTGTCCTTCTTGACCACCGGTACCTGCCAATACCTGATGGCCAGATCAAGAGTCAAGAAGAACTTTGCATGACTTAGGGCGGACAGCGACTCCTCAATCCGCGATAGAGGGTAGGCATCCCAGAAGGTCTTGGCACTCAGCTTCCAATAATCCACATAGAACCGGAGACTCCCATCTTTCTTCTGCACCAACACCTCTGGAGCAGCCCAGGGACTTTGAATCTCTTGGATCATCTGATTTTCCAACATGCTGGCCTTCACCCTCTGGTACATTTTGGGTGGGATTTGCCTGTAACGCTCGGCGCTGCATTGCCGGTGGGGATTTCATGCTTGATGGCTGAAGCACATCCGAAGTCCTCATCATGTCTCAAGAACGCCTCCTGAAATTCCCAAAGGGTCTTTTTCAGCAACTTCTGTTCTGTCCTGGAGTCAGGGTCTAGCAGTCCACCCCCATCCGAGTCATGATCACTTGGCTGCTTCATTCCACTGTCGGGATCTCTCTTTGATGGACCTCTGCAGCATAGGTCCAGGCTGATCTCCTATCTGGCTGTAGCGTGAAGCTCCTTCTTCGAAGGATCTTCACACTACAGACACATAAACTTTGCCCAGCAAGGTATTCCTAGGAACGGTTAACTAGACATTGAGGCAGCGTACAGGCACACATCCATCCTTTACAATAGCAAGGGCCCAGGCTACCAGTCGGCGAATCTCCCATCTTCTGGCTTCATCATATGCCAAAAGTGTCTCTCGAAGAACTCCAGATCAATAAGGATGCACTCCGACCATGTATCAACTGGCCATGTATCAATTGGCCTTCCAATTCAGCTTCCATAATAGGGCTGCTGGCATATAGGTTGTGTTCCTCACACATAGGGCTTAGATTCCCGGGAACATTGGAATCTAAGCCTAGGACACCCAGCTACTGTGGTGGTCAGAAGTTTAACATTGGCTTGGACTTCATCTGTACCAGGCACTCTCTGGCCAATTGGCCATACTGTCGACAAGCCCAACAGAGGGGCCCTCTTTTGGCGAACCCCCACACCTGAGTTATACTGGATGAACTGGTGTGAGGTGCCTGGGTCTTTTCTGGAGGCTGGGGGATCCTGCTTTTATCTGGGACACTTCCAGCCAAAGTTCTCTCTGCAGGGCCTGGACCATATCTTTTAAGGACTCTGAGTCTTCAGGTTACACATTTTAACCGCACTCCATACCCTTTCAGTCTAGTCCTGCAATGTCATGTTTTTGCCATCAAATTTGGGCAGATGACGCAATAGCACCCCCACGGGAAAGTACCCTACTGGGGTTGGCATGGCAGGGCTGGGCTGTATCGGCGGCACTGGGGCCAGTTGTTCCAGCACTGTTGGGGCAAGCTGGCCTTGCACTGGCGCACCCTGGACTGGGTTCTGGGCTGGCACCACTGGTCCCGGGGGAAGATCTCCTGCCGCGTTCCTATCCATAACATTCACTGTATCCTGCTGACTACACCAAGTTATAAACCTACCGGGGTGGTCTCCCCAGGATACAGTGAAATCATGAACGTGGAAAGCAACTCCAACACCAGTTTTTGTCAAAACGGTATGTTACTTAAACGTGGTAATGAGCACGATCACAAATGCTGGTAACACACGATTAAATGTACATACACCTAGCCAGAAGGCTGAGACCCTTGGGCTGCACAGCGCAGTACCCTCCGGTGGATGCTGGAGGTAGGAGCAGTAATTTACCTACTGGCGGGCTCAAATAAAACAGCCACGCCTTACCTGTTATTACCCTAAAATCAGGAGCAACTGTTTGGGTGCAATCTTATATATAAAGTATAATAAGATTGTAAACTGTTGTGATGTAGCGCAGGCTAGCCCGCACCGGGCTAGCCTGCGGTACATCACAACAGTTTACAATCTTATTATACTTTATATTATTCCCCCTCCAATAACTCGTCATATATCACGTGCCTTAGTGTTTCTTCTGAATAAACCCCATCCTGCCTTGAGTTTGTGGTGCAGCTTATCAGCTCTACGGTGTGAAATATAACTTTAGCTGTAGAGTCCTTGTAATGAACAGTTAACAATCCTTGTGGCCTGACACAAACAGAAACCCTAACTAACTAACTGCAGACCTGGTCTCAGTCTCTAGGATTCTAATGAGGTGCGTGCACGATCAGTCTTACTGACCAGGGTTTGCTCTGCAACAGTTGGGGACTGTAAATGGTACAGCCTCACTCTAAGATGGCTGCTGCTTTCCTCTCCAGGCTTTGTAACTCCATCCCCTGAGAGCGGCACCTTGTGGCCAAACAGTAAAATATCAGTGCAAGTCTTTTAACTTAATTTAAACAAATACAATTTTAACACAATGAGAGCTGCTTCCTCATATCACACTCACATCTCCATCAAGAGAAAAAATGTACTGTATGTGTCAGAAAATTACTGTATTGGCACGAAGAGGCTGTTAAAAAGCAGCTTGGTGCCCTTAAACCAATCCACTAAAATGTACACTGCAAAAGCCAGAAGGTGGTCTTTCCCTGAACCCTGCAGCTGAACTAAACACGAGTTTATATCCAGAAGAGGCAAAAAGCACAAGCGGCACTCACCCAGCTTAAATATCCATGCTTTATTCATTTCATCTGTGGAACAACAGGAATCAGCAGGCTACGGGGCGGACACAATAGATGTGCGGCTGGTCAGTGGCGACGGCCATTTCGCACTCTTACAGCGCACTGTTCTTTGACAAGCTGAGCACCATATAAGCTAAGTGGTGACTGGAGCCTACGTTTTGACCACACATGTGACACAGACTATTACCCTGGGTTCACACCTGAGCGTTTCTGAGATGCGCATTTTACACGTGTTTTTGTCGTGCGTATTGCAGCGCATTTTTGCAAATAGGAAACGCAGGTCATACGCGCATTCGTGACTCTGGAGACCAATTGAAAAAGGCATATATACACTTTAACGCGTTTTACGCACGTTCCAATTGAAGTCTATGGGTGCAAACGCGCGACAAAACGCCCCAAAGAAGCTCAAGAACTTCTTTGAGCGTAGGGCGTTTTACAGCGCATTCAAACGCGCTGTAAAACGCTCAGGTGAGAACCATGCCCATGAGTTTTCTCCTGTTGAGCGTTTTACAGCGCGTTCAAACGCGCTGTAAAATGCGCAAGTGTGAACTGAGGGTTAGTGAAGTAGCAGTGCCACCCTTTTATTCATTTTCTCCTGTTTTGAAACATTAGTTTATGTCAATATTTATGGCATTTCTACACCCAGTAGAACCATCCTGACAAGTTAAAGGGAGTGACGTGTCCTAGATGGCACAAGCTTGTCGTGCATTTTTGTAAGTCTACAATGTTATCTGATAATATTATTGTCTAAATATCGATGCTCATTGCCTTTAGCCCCTCCAGGACCCTGGACGAGAATGCTCGTCCTAACTGAGCGGTACTTAGCGCTTTAGGACGAGCATTCTCGTCCTACAGTTAAACTGTCACCATGTCTGCAGACATGGTAACAGCGCTGAGACCCCGGCTGTTACCCCGATCACTCTTATTGGCTGGTCTATACAGACTAGCCAATAACAGACTTCTAATGCCGGGTTAAAGGTTCTGATCCCGGCAGTCAGTGACTGCGGGAATCAAAACCTTATAAAATGTATAAATTATATCCCCAACGACCCCCCCAAGCCCTCAATTTCCCCCCGATTTGCCCCCTATGGTGGTGTGGCGTGCGGGCGGTGCGACGTGCGGGATCGCGATCTCCCGCCCGCCTCCTCTATAATATTCATTGGTGGTCCAGTGGTGTAAAAATGGCTGGCATCTGTGCTTGTACAGATGCCAGAGCTGTTTAACTCCAATGCCGTAGTGTACTGTACTGTATTATACTGACATCAGACCCACTGGATCTTCAAGAACCAAGTGGGTCTGGGTCAAAAAAATGTAAAAAAAAGTGAAAAAAAGTAAAAAAAAAAACACATCACTGAATAAAAATTCAAAAAATAAAATACACTAAACATATTAAGTATCGCCGCATCCGTAAAAACCTGCTCTGTAAAAATATCAAATAAAAGAAGCCATTTTTTGTCACCTTACATCACAAAAAGTACCAAGCAATCAAAAAGGTGTATGCCTCCCAAAATAGTACCAATTCAACTGCCATTTCATCCGGCAAAAAATGAGCCCCTACATAGCACAATCGCCCCCAAAAATAAAAAAAATAATGGCTTTCAGACTATAGAGACACTAAAACATTTTTTTTCTAAAATGCTGTTATTGTGTTAAAGTCAAATAAATAAAAAAACTGTATACATATTGGCAAAACCAACAGAAGCAGCTCTCCCCTGTCGTGGCTTGGAAGGACGGATGCAGTCAGGACTGGACCGTAATGTTTTTTAAGGTCTGAAACGCGTTGTTCGTTGAGTCCATTTCCTGTACTGAAGATTTTAACCTGATGGAATAAAATTGCAACTTTTAAGAAGCTGGATTTTCCTGTTTTCACTTGAAGTATACTTATTAGGTTTCGGTGCATCCGTAAAAACCTGCTCTATAAAAATATCACATGATCTAACACCTCGGGTAAATACCGTAAAAAAATTAAATAAAAACTATGTCAAGAAAAACATTTTTGTCACCTCACTTTAAAAAAACTGTAATAGCAACTGATCAAAAAGTTAGATGCACTCAAAGGTGCCAATCAAACAGTCATCTCATTGCATAAGAAATTATACCCTATATAGGACAATCGCCCCAAAAAATAAAAAAATATGGCTCTCAGACTATGGAAACATTAACCCTTTAAGGACTCGGGGTTTTTTCATTTTTGCATTTTCGTTTTGCGCTCCATGCCTTCCGAGAGCCATAACTTTTTTATTTTTACGTTCACATGGCCATATGAGGGCTTTATTTTTGCGGGACAAGTTGTACTTTCCAACGCCACCATTTAATATTGCATACGATGTAGTGGGAAGCGGGAAAAAAATTCCAAATGGGGTGAAATTGCAAAAAAAAAAAAAATTCTACCACAATTTTACGGGTTTTTAAATTACGACGTTTGATGTGTGATAAAACTGACCATTTAGTTTTATTCTACAGGTCAGTACGAACCGGCGATACCCAATATGTATAGTTTTTCTTATGTTTTGATAGTGAAAAAAATTCAAAAGTGGGAAATTTTTTATTTTTTATTTTTGTCGCCATATTTTGACCCCTATAACTTTTTTGTAATTAAGTGTATGGCATTGTATGGGGGCTTATTTTTTGCGGGGCGATCTGAACTTTTAGTTGATACCATTATGGGGTGTGTAGGACTTTTTGATCACTTTTTATTTAATTTTTTTGAGGAAATGAAGCGCTCAAAAATGGCGAATCCGCCATTTGGGCGCTTTTTCCGTTTTTCTGTTTACCGTATGGGGAATATATTTTTATATTTTTATACCACGGGCGTTTTCGCACATTATGACACCCATGATGTGTATTTTTAAAAAAAAAATTAATATTTTATTTTAATTTTGGGGAAAGGGGGGTGATTTGAATTTTTAGGTTTTTTTTATTTATTTATTTATTTTTTTATTTATTTTATTTTTCTTTTTACACTGTTATATAGGTCCCATAGGGACCTATATAAATCAGTCATCTGATTGCTTCTAACATAAACTCCAATACACTTGTATTGGAGTTTATGAGGATTTTACTACTTTCCTATGAAGCCCTATTGCTAACAAGGGCTCCATAGGAAATAGTAAGTGATAGCCTCATGCTGAATGAAAGGCTTGAGGCTATCCCTTACAGCGCTCCGATTCTCCCGATCACCACTAGGGGAGCCGGAGAGCTGCCGAAAGTTTTACTTTCGGTTTAGCGCAGCAGATGCCGTGGTCAGGATTGACCACGGCATCTGCGGGGTTAAATGATTGCGATCGGCATCGCTGCCGGCCGCGATCATTAGCCGCGGGGGTCAGCTACAGGAAACAGCCGGACCCCCGCAGCGATCGCGCCCACAGAGGGCAGGAGCAGGCGCCATACTTAGGGATCGGACCCATGACGTACCCATACGTCATGGGTCCTTAAGGGGTTAAAACATGATTATTTTTTTTTCAAAAATTATATTGTGTAAAACTTAAATAAATAAATAAAAAGTATACATATTAGGTATTGCCGCGTTCATCACAACCTGCTCTATAAAAAAGAAAACACATGACCTAACCCCTCAGGTGAACACAGAAAAAAAAATATATAAATACCGTGTCAAGTCATTTTTGTCACCTTACATCACAAAAAGTTTAAAAGAAAGCGACCAAAATGTCATATGCACCCCAAGATAGTGCCAATCAAACAGTCATCTCATCCCACAAAAAATGAGCCCCTACATAAGACAGTTGCCCAAAAAAATAAAAATAAAAATATGGCTTTTAGAATGTGCAAACACTAAATTTTTTTCAGAAATGCTTTTTATGAAAAACTGAAACAAAAAAAACAAAAAAGTCGTCATATTTGGTATTGTCGCGTCCGTAACAACCTGCTCTATAGAAATAGCAGACAATCTAACCTGTCAGATCAACTATGTGAATAATAAAAAATAAAAACGGTCCCAAAACAGCTATTTTTTTGAAAATTTTCTATTTTAATCCATTTTTCCAGTAACAAAGCAAGGGTTAACAGCCAAACAAAACTCAATATTTATTACCCCGATTCTCTAGTTTGCAGAAACGCCCCATATGTGTTCGTAAACTGCTGTATGGCCAAACGGCAGGGCATAGAAGGAAGGGAACGCCATATGGTTTTTGGAAGGCAGATTATGCTTGACTGGTTTTTTGACACTATGTCCCATTTGAAGCCCCCCTGATGCACCCCTACAGTAGAAACTCCAAAAAAGTTACCCCATTTTGGAAAATACGGGATAAGGTGGCAGTTTAGTTGGTACTATTTTAGGGCAAATATGATTTTGCTTGCTCTATATTACACTCTTTTTGAGGCAAGGTAACAAAAAATAGAAATTCTGAAATTTCATCTCCTTTTGCCAATAACTCTTGTGGAACACCTAAAGGGTTAACAAAGTTTGTAAAATCGTTTTTGAATACCTTGAGGGGCGTAGTTTCTTAGATGGAGTCACTTTTATGGAGTTTCTACTCTAGGGTTGCATCAGGGGGGCTTCAAATGGGACATGGTGTCAAAAAACCAGTCCAGCAAAATCCGCCTTCCAAAAACCATATGGTGTTCCCTTAATTCTGTGCCCTGCCGTTTGGCCATACAGCAAACCTTGCTTTGTTACTGGAAAAAATGGATTAAAATGGAAAATTTTCCCAAAAATCCACTAAAAAGAGGGTTTTTGAAAATTTCTGAAAAGTTTCAAGATTTGCTTCTAAACTTCTAAGCCTTGTAATGTCTCCAAAAAATGAAATGGCATTCCCAAAATGATCGATATATAAAGTAGACATATGGGGAATGTAAATCAATAACTTTTTTTGGTGGTATTACTACGTGTTATAGAAGAGAAATTGAAACTTGGAAAACTGCAAATTTTTCAAAATTTTTGGTAAATTTGACATTTTTTAACCATTCAGCCCCCCTAGCTTAAACAACCGTAATGACCAGGCCACTTTTTACAATTCTGCACTACACTACTTTCACCGTTTATTGCTCCGTCATACAACTTACCACCCAAATGAATTTTACCTCCTTTTCTTCTCACTAATAGAGCTGATGACATTTTAACTTTTTTTGCTATTAATCAAAAACGACTGAAATTTTTGCAAAAAAATGACATTTTTCGCTTTCTGTTGTAATTTTTTATTTTTTTTTAAACTACATTTCTATATAAATTTTTTGCAAAATTTATTGTTCTACATGTCTTTGATAAAAAAAAATCCAATAAGTGTATATTTATTGGTTTGGGTAAAAGTTATAGCGTTTACAAACTATGGTGCAAAAAAAAAATACCCCCCAAATGACACCATTTTAGAAAGAAGACACCCCAAAGTATTCACGGAGGGGCATGGTGAGTTCATGTATGATTTCATTTTTTTTCACAAGTTAGCGGAAAATGACACTTTCTGAGGAAAAAAATAAAAATAATAGTTTCAATTTCTGCTAACGTCTGGCAAAAAAAAAAAAAAATCTCCCACGGACTCACTATGCCCCTCAATGAATACCTTGGGGTGTCTACTTTCCGAAATGGGGTCATTTGTGGGGTGTGTTTACTGTTCTGGCATTTTGGGCGGGGCTAAATTGTGAGCAGCCATGTAAAAGCTAAAGGTACTGTTGGAATTTGGGCCCTTTGTGCACTCAGGCTGCAAAAGTGTCACTCATGTGGTATCGCCGTACCCAGGAGAAGTAGGGCAATGTGTTTTGGGGTGTATTTTTACATATACCCATGTTGGGTGAGAGAAATATCTCTGTAAACTGACAACTTTGTATAAAGTTGTCATTTACAGAGATATTTCTCACACCCAGCATGGTTATATGTACAAATACACCCCAAAACTCATTGCCCTACTTCTCCTGAGTACGGCGATACCACATGTGTGACACTTTTTTGCAGCTAAGATGCACAAAGGGGCCCAAATTCCAATGAGTACCTTTAGGATTTCACAGGGCATTTTTACACATTTGGATTCCAGACTTCTTCTCACGCTTTAAAATGCCAGGGCAGTATAAATACCCCACAAGTGACCCCATCTTAGAAAGAAGACAACCCAAGGTATTCAGTGAGGGGTATGGTGAGTTCATGTAAAATTTTATTTTTTGTCAAAAGTTAGTGAAATATGAGACTTTGTAAAAAAACAAAAATAAAAAAAAATATATCATTTTCCGCTAACTTGTGCCAAAAAAAAAATATTCTGTGAACTTGCCATGCTCCTCACGGAATACCTTGGATTGTCTTCTTTCCAAAATGGGGTCACATGTGGGGTATTTATACTGCCCTGGCATTTTAGGGGCCCTAAAGCGTGAGAATCCAAAATGCATAAAAATGTCCTGTGAAATCCTAAAGGTACTCATTGGTTTTAGGGCGCCTTTGCGCATCTTGGCTGCAAAAAAGTGTCACTCATGTGGTATCGCCGTACTCAAGAGAAGTAGGGCAATGTGTTTTGGGGTGTATTTTTACATATACCCATGCTGGGTGTGAGAAATATCTCTGTAAATGACAACTTTTTAAATATTTTTATACAAAGTTGTCAATTTACAGAGATATTTCTCTCACCCAGCATGGGTATATGTAAAAATACACCCCAAAACACATTGCTCTACTTCTCCTGAGTACGGCGATACCACATGAGTGACACTTTTTTGCAGCCAAAATGCACAAAGGGGCCCAAATTCCAAAGGGGCCCAAAAACACATATGGCCAGCATTAGGAGTTTCTGAATTCTACTTATATTGAGCATACGGGTAATGAGATTTTTTTTTCTGTTCAGCCTCTGGGCTGAAAAAAAGAAAATGAACGGCACAGATTTCCTCATTCGCACCGATCAACGTGGATGAAAAAATCTCATTACCCGTATGCTCAATATAAGAAGAATTGCAGAAACTCCTAATGCTGGCCATACGTGTAATGATTGCAGAGACCCTCAAATGCCAGGGCAGTACAAACACCCCACATGTGTAAGGCCCCATTCACACGTCTGCAAAAATGTCCGCATCTATTCCGCAATTCCGCGGATTAGATGCGGACCCATTCAGTGTGAATGGGGCCGGCGGTGATGCGGAGAGAACACTATGTGCTCGCCGCATCAGCATTTGTGGAGCTGCGGCGCAAACTTCCGGGTTTCGGCCCCCAAACATCCGGCCGCAGCTCCGCAAAAGATAGAGCATGTCCTATTCTTGTCCGCAATTGCGGACAAGAAAAGGCATTTTCTATATAGTTCTGGCAATGTGCGGATCCGCAAAATGCAGAAAGCACATTGCTGGTGTCCGTGTTTTGCGGATCCATGGATCCGCAAAACACATACGGACGTCTAAATGAGCCTTAAAGGGGGGTGATTAGTGACAGGGGGTGACGAGATGACGCACCCGCGTGTCCAGGAGGAACAAACCGACTGCCGCCAGGACGCAATCCTGCGTTCGGGAAGAAGTTAATAAATAAAAATGAATTTTTTCGACTCCATTTTACCACTGTCATGAAGTACAATATGTGATGAAAAAACAATCTCAGAATGGCCTGGATAAGTAAACGTGTTTTAAAGTTATCACCACATAAAGTAACACTGGTCATATTTGCAAAACAATGGCTGGGTCCTTAAGGTGAAATAAGGTTGGGTCCTTAAGGGGTTAAGTGTAAGGACAGACTGAATCGGCGTATAAAGTCTTCCTGTATGATTTGAAATAGATGAGCTCATACTGAATTCAGAGTTTGGTTAGAAAGTTCATTAGCAGACAGAGTGTATTATCTCTTAAAAATTATTGGGAGCAGATGTGGTGTAAGTGAGAGATAACCATTTAAATAGCAATGTATTATTTTACTTCCTTACAAGGTCATTAAGGAAGTCATGCCTTATGGGAAACATCTGCTGTGTGATGCCCAATTCATGTATTCATAATTATATTCTATATATTTCTGTGTGGTATATTTAGATTTGCAACATATCTTAACCAATGATTTATATAATGTGTCATTTATGTGTAGCAGTGTGTCGATATATAAACATATATAATACGTGCACATGACCTTCTTAACCTCTCCAATATACATCAGTATCGAGGGTTTCTTTCTGACACTTGATTACCCATAGTCTATACATGTTGGAGTCACTATCTTCTACTGCCTTTTTAAATTCATGATAATGGATAACGGGACAATGGGCCTCCTTACTCTGCATCAGGGTTTGTAAATTTAACTTGTCCATATGGATGACTAATAACATTTAGCTGATACATGAGAGATACATGAGATACATGGCGTAAAATTAATATTCTAAATTATATATATATATATATATATATATATATATTAGGTATTTGGAATTTGAATTTAAAGTTGTGATATTCATCTGCAGTGCAACAGTGCCATCTACAGGCAGATGGACAGCATCCCATTTAGCATATCAAGGGTTAAGATGACATCATAGTAGTATTAACATACGTTACACCCTCCTCATTTGATTGGGAGATCATAATCCAGGAGGCGGTAATGTAAGATATCAGGGAGGATAAGTACTGCTGGGGAGAAACATGGAGGAACATCAGATCTTCATAACATCAGATCTTCACAACATCAGGACATTAAGTCATCAAGATCAGATCACATCAAGATCATCAGATCTTCATCAGGACATCATTATCAGATCTGATTCAAATCATCTCAAGGAACAGGGCCCTCAAAAGGAGAAAAGATCCACAAAGGAAGCTGATCATAAGAAAAATATACCAGAATAAACTTGAATTATATTTTGACTTCTAGAAAACTCCTGAGAACTGGTCCCATCCAAGACTCTGTCCATCCTTGACTTGGTAACTAGAGTTGAGCGAACACCTGGATGTTCGGGTTCGAGAGGTTCGGCCGAACTTCCGGAAAATGTCCGGGTTCGTGATCCGAACTCAACCCGAACTTCATCTTGAACCCGAACCCCATAGAAGTCAATGGGGACCCGAACTTTTGGGCACTAAAAAGGCTGTAAAAGACTCCCGGAAAGGGCTAGAGGGCTGCAAAAGGCAGCAAAATGTAGGTAAATCCCCTGCAAACAAATGTAGATAAAAATTAACCAATATTAATTGGAGTTAGGTCCCATAGCACAGAATCAGGCTTCAAATCACCCACCAATGGAGAAGGTCGCTTACCATTATTTCGACCCCAGCATCCAGACAAAGAAGAGAGGTCCCACAGCAGAGAATCTGGCATCATATCAACCACCACAGGAGAAGTCCACTTTCAGTGACTTAGGCCTTAGCACCCAGACAGAGGAGACATGTCAGATAGCACAAGCATTACATTTATACCATCCGGCACAGGAGAAGGCCACTTTTAGTTACTTTGACCCCTGCACCCAGAAAGAGGAGAGAGGTCCCACAGCACATATTAAGGCATCATATCACCCACCACATGAGTAGGCCACCATTTAGTTAATTTGACCCCTGCACCCATGTCAGATGGTACAAGCATCAGTTTTACATCACCCAGCACAAGAGAAGGCCACTTTTAGAGACTTTGACCCCTGCACCCAGACGGAGGAGAGAGGTTTTCACAGCAGAGAATCAGGCATTTAGATCACCCACCACAGGAGTAGGCCATCATTTAATGGGACCCCGGCAACCATGTCAGATGGCACAAGCATCAGTTTTACATCACCAAGCACAGGAGAAGGCGACTTTGAGAGACTTTGAACCCTGCACCCAGACGGAGGAGAGAGGTTTCACAGCAGAGAATCAGGCATTTAGATCACCCACCACAGGAGTAGGCCATCATTTAATGGGACCCCGGCAACCATGTCAGATGGAACAAGTATAACATTTATATCACCCAGCACAGGAGAAGGCGACTTTGAGAGACTTTGACCCCTGCACCCAGACGGAGGAGAGATGTTTTCACAGCACATATTAACGCCTCATATCACCCACCACAGGAGTAGGCCACCATTTAGTTAATTTGACCCCTGCACCCATGTCAGATGGTACAAGCATCAGTTTTACATCACCCAGCACAAGAGAAGGCCACTTTTAGAGACTTTGACCCCTGCACCCAGACGGAGGAGAGAGGTTTTCACAGCAGAGAATCAGGCATTTAGATCACCCACCACAGGAGTAGGCCATCATTTAATGGTACCCCGGCAACCATGTCAGATGGCACAAGCATCAGTTTTACATCACCCAGCACAAGAGAAGGCCACTTTTAGAGACTTTGACCCTGCACCCAGACGGAGGAGAGAGGTTTTCACAGCAGAGAATCAGGCATTTAGATCACCCACCACAGGAGTAGGCCATCATTTAATGGGACCCCGGCAAACATGTCAGATGGCACAAGCATCAGTTTTACATCACCCAGCACAGGAGAAGGCGACTTTGAGAGACTTTGACCCTGCACCCAGACGGAGGAGAGAGGTTTTCACAGCAGAGAATCAGGCATTTAGATCACCCACCACAGGAGTAGGCCATCATTTAATGGGACCCCGGCAACCATGTCAGATGGCACAAGCATCAGTTTTACATCACCCAGCACAGGAGAAGGCGACTTTGAGAGACTTTGACCCCTGCACCCAGACGGAGGAGAGGGGTTTCACAGCAGAGAATCAGGCATTTAGATCACCCACCACAGGAGTAGGCCATCATTTAATGGGACCCCGGCAACCATGTCAGATGGCACAAGCATCAGTTTTACATCACCCAGCACAAGAGAAGGCCACTTTTAGAGACTTTGACCCCTGCACCCAGACGGAGGAGAGAGGTTTTCACAGCAGAGAATCAGGCATTTAGATCACCCACCACAGGAGTAGGCCATCATTTAATGGGACCCCGGCAACCATGTCAGATGGCACAAGCATCAGTTTTACATCACCTAGCACAAGAGAAGGCCACTTTTAGAGACTTTGACCCCTGCACCCAAACGGAGGAGAGAGGTTTTCACAGTACATATTAAGGCCTCATATTACCCACCACAGGAGTAGGCCACCATTTAGTTAATTTGACCCCTGCACCCATGTCAGATGGTACAAGCATCAGTTTTACATCACCCAGCACAAGAGAAGGCCACTTTTAGAGACTTTGACCCTGCACCCAGACGGAGGAGAGAGGTTTTCACAGCAGAGAATCAGGCATTTAGATCACCCACCACAGGAGTAGGCCATCATTTAATGGGACCCCGGCAACCATGTCAGATGGCACAAGCATCAGTTTTACATCACCCAGCACAGGAGAAGGCGACTTTGAGAGACTTTGAACCCTGCACCCAGACGGAGGAGAGAGGTTTCACAGCAGAGAATCAGGCATTTAGATCACCCACCACAGGAGTAGGCCATCATTTAATGGGACCCCGGCAACCATGTCAGATGGAACAAGTATAACATTTATATCACCCAGCACAGGAGAAGGCGACTTTGAGAGACTTTGACCCCTGCACCCAGACGGAGGAGAGAGGTTTCACAGCAGAGAATCAGGCACTTAGATCACCCAACACAGGAGTAGGCCATCATTTAATGGGACCCCGGCAACCATGTCAAATGGCACAAGCATCAGTTTTACATCACCCAGCACAAGAGAAGGCCACTTTTAGAGACTTTGACCCTGCACCCAGACGGAGGAGAGAGGTTTTCACAGCAGAGAATCAGGCATTTAGATCACCCACCACAGGAGTAGGCCATCATTTAATGGGACCCCGGCAACCATGTCAGATGGCACAAGCATCAGTTTTACATCACCCAGCACAGGAGAAGGCGACTTTGAGAGACTTTGACCCCTGCACCCAGATGGAGGAGAGAGGTTTCACAGCAGAGAATCAGGCATTTAGATCACCCACCACAGGAGTAGGCCATCAT
Source organism: Bufotes viridis (assembly GCA_033119425.1). Classification (NCBI taxonomy): domain Eukaryota; kingdom Metazoa; phylum Chordata; class Amphibia; order Anura; family Bufonidae; genus Bufotes; species Bufotes viridis. Next base: position 214,601,494 of record CM065591.1, read on the forward strand.
TTAATGGGACCCCGGCAACCATGTCAGATGGCACAAGCATCAGTTTTACATCACCCAGCACAGGAGAAGGCGACTTTGAGAGACTTTGAACCCTGCACCCAGACGGAGGAGAGAGGTTTCACAGCAGAGAATCAGGCATTTAGATCACCCACCACAGGAGTAGGCCATCATTTAATGGGACCCCGGCAACCATGTCAGATGGAACAAGTATAACATTTATATCACCCAGCACAGGAGAAGGCGACTTTGAGAGACGTTGACCCCTGCACCCAGACGGAGGAGAGAGGTTTCACAGCAGAGAATCAGGCACTTAGATCACCCAACACAGGAGTAGGCCATCATTTAATGGGACCCCGGCAACCATGTCAAATGGCACAAGCATCAGTTTTACATCACCCAGCACAAGAGAAGGCCACTTTTAGAGACTTTGACCCCTGCACCCAGACGGAGGAGAGAGGTTTTCACAGCAGAGAATCAGGCATTTAGATCACCCACCACAGGAGTAGGCCATCATTTAATGGGACCCCGGCAACCATGTCAGATGGCACAAGCATCAGTTTTACATCATCAGCACAGGAGAAGGCGACTTTGAGAGACTTTGACCCCTGCACCCAGATGGAGAAGAGAGGTTTCACAGCAGAGAATCAGGCATTTAGATCACCCACCACAGGAGTAGGCCATCATTTAATGGGACCCCGGCAACCATGTCAGATGGAACAAGTATAACATTTATATCACCCAGCACAGGAGAAGGCGACTTTGAGAGACTTTGACCCCTGCACCCAGATGGAGGAGAGAGGTTTCACAGCAGAGAATCAGGCACTTAGATCACCCAACACAGGAGTAGGCCATCATTTAATGGGACCCCGGCAACCATGTCAGATGGCACAAGCATCAGTTTTACATCACCCAGCACAAGAGAAGGCCACTTTTAGAGACTTTGACCCCTGCACCCAGACGAAGGAGAGAGGTTTTCACAGCAGAGAATCAGGCATTTAGATCACCCACCACAGGAGTAGGCCATCATTTAATGGGACCCCGGCAACCATGTCAGATGGCACAAGCATCAGTTTTACATCACCCAGCACAGGAGAAGGCGACTTTGAGACACTTTGACCCCTGCACCCAGACGGAGGAGAGAGGTTTCACAGCAGAGAATCAGGCATTTAGATCACCCACCACAGGAGTAGGCCATGATTTAATGGGACCCCGGCAACCATGTCAGATGGCACAAGCATCAGTTTTACATCACCCAGCACAAGAGAAGGCCACTTTTAGAGACTTTGACCCCTGCACCCAGACGGAGGAGAGAGGTTTTCACAGCAGAGAATCAGGCATTTAGATCACCCACCACAGGAGTAGGCCATCATTTAATGGGACCCCGGCAACCATGTCAGATGGCACAAGCATCAGTTTTACATCACCCAGCACAGGAGAAGGCGACTTTGAGAGACTTTGACCCCTGCACCCAGACGGAGGAGAGAGGTTTTCACAGCAGAGAATCAGGCATTTAGATCACCCAACACAGGAGTAGGCCATCATTTAATGGGACCCCGGCAACCATGTCAGATGGCACAAGCATCAGTTTTACATCACCCAGCACAAGAGAAGGCCACTTTTAGAGACTTTGACCCCTGCACCCAGACGAAGGAGAGAGGTTTTCACAGCAGAGAATCAGACATTTAGATCACCCACCACAGGAGTAGGCCATCATTTAATGGGACCCCGGCAACCATTTCAGATGGCACAAGTATAACATTTATATCACCCAGCACAGGAGAAGGCGACTTTGAGAGACTTTGACCCCTGCACCCAGACGGAGGAGAGAGTTTTCACAGCACATATTAACGCCTCATATCACCCACCACAGGAGTAGGCCACCATTTAGTTAATTTGACCCCTGCACCCATGTCAGATGGTACAAGCATCAGTTTTACATCACCCAGCACAAGAGAAGGCCACTTTTAGAGACTTTGACCCCTGCACCCAGACGGAGGAGAGAGGTTTTCACAGCAGAGAATCGGGCATTTAGATCACCCACCACAGGAGTAGGCCATCATTTAATGGGACCCCGGCAACCATGTCAGATGGCACTTGTATCACATTTATATCACCCAGCACATGACAAGGCCACTTTCAGTGAGTTAGGCCTTAGCAACGAGACAGAGGAGACAGGTCAGATAGCACAAGCATCAGTTTTACTGATCACCCACTACAGGAGTCGGCCACCTTTAGTTAATTTGATAGCTTCAACCATGTCAGATGGCACTTGTATCACATTTATATCACCCAGCACATGACAAGGCCACTTTCAGTGAGTTAGGCCTTAGCAACGAGACAGAGGAGACAGGTCAGATAGCACAAGCATCAGTTTTACATCAACCACCACAGGAGAAGGGCACTTTTAGAGACTTTGACCCCTGCAGCCACACGGAGGAGAGAGGTCCCACAGCAGAGATTCAGGAATTTATATCAGCCAGCACAGGAGAAGGCCGCTTTCAGTGACTTAGGCCTTAGCACCGACACAGAGGAGACAGGTCAGATAGCACAAGCATCAGTTTTACATCAACCACCACAGGAGAAGGGCACTTTTAGAGACTTTGACCCCTGCAGCGACACGGAGGAGAGAGGTCCCACAGCAGAGATTCAGGCATTTATATCAGCCAGCACAGGAGAAGGCCGCTTTCAGTGACTTAGGCCTTAGCACCGACACAGAGGAGACAGGTCAGATAGCACAAGCATCAGTTTTACATCACCCACCACATGAGAAGGGCACTTTTAGAGACCTTGACCCCTGCAGCCACACGGAGGAGAGAGGTCCCACAGCAGAGAATCAGGCATCATGTCAACCACCACAGGAGTAGGCCACCTTTTGTTTCTTTGACCCCTGCACCCAGAAAGAGGAGAGAGGTCCCACAGCAGAGAATCAGGCATTTCGATCACCCACCACAGGAGAAGGCCGCTTTCAGTGACTTTGGCCCCTGCACCCACACAAAGGAGACATGTCAGACAGCACAAGTATAACATTCATATCACCCAGCACAGGAGAAGGACACTTTCATGTACTTTGGCCCCGGCACCCAGACAGATGGAAGGTTCATTCAACTCTGGGTTGCACCTCAAGATCCTACTTAATTTCAAAATTGATTTTTCAATGAAGAAGTGGCCAGGAGTACAAGACAACATGGTTTAAGGCAGTTATTAAGGACTACTCTGCACAAGGGAGGGTCAGGTCTTGTGGGATCCATGCCTGGTTCATTTTTATAAACGTCAGCTTGTCCACGTTGGCTGCGGACAGGCGGCTGCGCTTGTCAGTAATGACGCCCCTGCCGTGCTGAATACACGTCCAGATAAAACGCTGGCCGCCGGGCAGGACAGCACCTCCAAGGCATAACATGCTAATTCTGGCCACGTGGACAATTTGGAAACCCAGAAGTTGAATGGGGCCGAACCATCCGTCAGTACGTGGAGTTGTGTGCAGACGTACTGTTCAACCATGTTAGTGAAATGTTGCCTCCTGCTAACACGTTCCGTATCAGGTGGTGGGGCAGTTAGCTGTGGCGTGGAGACAAAACTTTTCCACATTTCTGCCATGCTAACCCTGCCCTCAGAGGAGCTGGCCGTGACACTGCTGCGTGGGCGACCTCTAGCTCCTCCTCTGCCTTGGCCTTCCACCTGTTCCCCTGTGACAGTTGGGAATGCTCTCAGGAGCGCGTCTACCAGCGTGCGCTTGTACTCGCAGCATCTTCCTATCACGCTCCAGTGCAGGAAGTAAAGTGGGCACATTGTCTTTGTACCGTGGATCCAGCAGGGTGGCCACCCAGTAGTCAGCACACGTTAAAATGTGGGCAACTCTGCTGTCGTTGCGCAGGCACTGCAGCATGTAATCGCTCATGTGTGTCAGGCTCCCCAGAGGTAAGGACAAGCTGTCCTCTGTGGGAGGCGTATCGTCATCATCCTCTGTATCCCCCCAGCCACGCACCAGGGATGTGCCTGCGCTGTGCTGGGTGCCACCCCGCTGTGAACCTGCTTCATCCTCATCCTCCTCCACCTCCTCCTCATCCTTCTCGTCTTCCAGTAGTGGTCCCTGGCTGGCCACATTTGTACCTGCCCTCTGCTGTTGCAAAAAACCTCCCTCTGAGCCACTTCTAACAGACTGGCCTGAAAGTGCTAAAAATGAACCCTCATTCTCCTCCTCCTCCTGGGCCACCTCCTCTTCCATCATCGCCCTAAGCGTTTTCTCTAGGAGACATAGAATTAGTATTGTCACGCTGATAACAGTGGCATCGCCACTGGCCATGTTGGTGGCGTACTCGAAACAGCGCAACAGGGCACACAGGTCTCGCATGGAGGCTCAATCATTGGTGGTGAAGTGGTGCTGTTCCGCAGTGTGACTGACCCGTGCGTGCTGCAGCTGAAACTCCACTATGGCCTGCTGCTGCTCGCACAGTCTCTCCAGCATGTGCAAGGTGGAGTTCCACCGGGTGGGCACGTCACATATTAGGCGGTGAGCGGGAAGGCCGAAGTTCCGCTGTAGCGCTGACAGGCGAGCAGCGGCAGTATGTGAACGCCGGAAGCGCGCACAGACGGCCCGCACTTTATGCAGCAGCTCTGACATGTCTGGGTAGTTGTGAATGAACTTTTGCACCACCAAATTCAGCACATGCGCCAGGCAAGGGATGTGCGTCAAACCAGCTAGTCCCAGAGCTGCCACGAGATTTCGCCCATTATCGCACACCACCAGGCCGGGCTTGAGGCCCACCGGCAGCAACCACTGGTCGGTCTGTTGTTCAATACCCCGCCACAACTCCTGCGCGGTGTGGGGCCTGTCCCCCAAACATATGAGTTTCAGAATGGCCTGCTGACGTTTACCCCGGGCTGTGCTGAAGTTGGTGGTGAAGGTGTGTGGCTGACTGGATGAGCTGGTGGAAGCAGAGGAGGAGGAGGAAGCCGAGTAGGAGGAGGAGGCTACAGGAGGCAAAGAATGATGCACTGCGATCCTTGGCGGCGGAAGGACGTGCGCCAAGGAACTCTCCGCCTGGGGCCCAGCCGCCACTACATTTACCCAGTGTGCAGTTAAGGAGATATAACGTCCCTGGACGTGCTTACTGGTCCACGTATCTGTGGTTAGGTGGACCTTGCCACAAATGGCGTTGCGCAGTGCACACTTGATTTTATCGGACACTTGCATGTGCAGGGAAGGCACGGCTGTCTTGGAGAAGTAGTGGCGGCTGGGAAACACATACTGGGGGACAGCCATGGCCATCAGCTGTTTGAAGCTGTCTGTGTCAACCAGCCGGAATGACAGCATTTCAAAGGCCAGTAGTTTAGAAATGCTGGCATTCAGGCCAAGGGCTCGAGGGTGACTAGGTGGGAATTTGCGCTTCCTCTCAAAGGTTTGAGAGATGGAGAGCTGAACGCTGCTGTGTGAAATAGTGGAGACGCTAGGTGACGGTGGTGGTGGTGGTGTCGGTGGCACATCCTCTGTTTGCTGCTGGGCAGGTGGCAACATTCCTCTCGAGGCGGAAGCCGAGGCAGCAGCGGTACAGGGAGCAGGGGGAGCCTGAGCGGGTTCCTTGTTTTTAAGGTGTGTACTCCACTGCAGTTCATGCTTTGCATGTAGATGCCTGATCATGCAGGTGGTGCTCAGGTTAAGAACGTTAATGCCTTGCCTCAGGGTCTGATGGCACAGCGTGCAAACCACTCTGGTCTTGTCGTCAGCACATTGTTTGAAGAAGTGCCATGCCAGGGAACTCCTTGAAGATGCCTTTGGGGTGCTGGGTCCCTGTTGGCGCTGGCCAATAGCAGGCGAACTCTCTGGACGGCGGCTGTTCTGCTTTTGCCCCCTGCTCCCTCTTTGGCTTCGCTGTTGTCTCAGTCTCACCACTGCCTCTTCCTCTGAACTATTTAAGTCAGCGGCATGACCTTCAGTCCATGTGGGGTCTAAGACCTCATCGTCCTCTGCATCGTCTTCCACCCAGTCTTCCTCCCTGACCTCCTCCTGTTCAGTCTGCACACTGCAATAAGACGTGGCAGTGGGCACCAGTGTTTCGTCATCATCAGAGACTCGGTCACTCTGCTGTGGTGGTATTCCCATGTCCTCATCATCTGGATACATAAGTGGTTGTGCGTCAGTGCATGGAATGTCTTCCACCGCTGGGGAAGGGCTAGGTGAACGCCCCTGGAAAACCGTGGGAGCAGAGTCTTCAAACAGAATAAGAGACTGCTGCATAACTTGAGGCTCAGACAGTTTCCCTGATATGCATGGGGGTGATGTGACAGACTGATGGGCTTGGTTTTCAGGTGCCACCTGTGCGCTTTCCGCAGAAGATTGGGCGGAAGACAATGTGGTGAACGTGCTGGAAGCACTGTCGGCCACCCAATCGACTAATACCTGTACCTGCTCAGGCCTTACCATCCTCATAACGGCATTGGGCCCCACCAAATATCGCTGTAAATTCTGCCGGCTACTTGAGGGAGTTGGTTCACTACTTCGTGCGCCTGAGGCCGAACGGCCACGTCCTCTGCCAGCAACAGAGGCTCCACGGACACCACCACGACCGCGTCCTCGTCCCTTAATAGAATGTTTTCTCATTGTTGCGATTCAACTCGCACCACAATAAAATATATTATTTTTTAGCCCCAAAATTCCCACACTGGAAGATATAATTCCTTTTTCCGGTATTAATTACAAGAAAACTGCTGCAAATTGGACACCAGAATTTTTAAAATGCTAGTTTTGGTACATAGATTCCCACATGGGGAGATATAATTCCTTTTTACAGGAGTAAAAACGTGAGGCCTACTGTTTCTGGTGTAACTAACACCAGATTGATTAAATTGGCCTTTTTTTCACCAAAATTACAACACTGGACAATGTAATGCCTTTTTCCGGTATTAATTCCTTTTTACAGGAGTAAAAACGTGAGGCCTACTGTTTCTGGTGTACCTAACACCAGATTGATTAAATTGTCCTTTTTTTGACCAAAATTACAACACTGGACAATGTAATGCCTTTTTCAGGTATTAATTACAAGAAGACCGCTGCTAATTGGACACCAGAATTTTTAAAATGCTAGTTTGTGTACATAAATTCCCACTCTGGAAGATATAATTCCTTTTTCCGGTATTAATTACAAGAAAACTGCTGCAAATTGGACACCAGAATTTTTAAAATGCTAGTTTTGGTACATAGATTCCCACACGGGGAGATATAATTCCTTTTACAGGAGTAAAAACGTGCGGCCTACTGTTTCTGGTCTAACTAACACCAGATTGATTAAATTGGCCTTTTTTTCACCAAAATTACAACACTGGACAATGTAATGCCTTTTTCCGGTATTAATTCCTTTTTACAGGAGTAAAAACGTGCTGCCTACTGTTTCTGGTGTAACTAACACCAGATTGATTAAATTGGCCTTTTTTTCACCAAAATTACAACACTGGATAATGTAATGCCTTTTTCCTGTATTAATTACTTTTTACAGGAGTAAAAACGTGAGGCCTACTGTTTCTGGTGTAACTAACACCAGATTGATTAAATTGGCCTTTTTTCACCAAAATTACAACACTGGACGATATAATGCCTTTTTGCGGTATTAATTACAAGAGGACTGCTGGTATTTCAGAACACCGGAATTTTTAAAATGCTAGTTTTGCTAGATAAATTTCCCACACTGGGAGAAATATTGCCTAAGCCTTTTTACAGTATTAATTACAACAGGAGTGCTTCTTCTGGTCTAACACCAGAATAATTTTATTATTACGGTGAAAGCTTTTTTAATTTATATTTCTGGCACATAAAAAAAAAATATTTCTGGCTGACAGTATTGGACTTGGCTGTAGTGGCACTGGCTAGCCTAGCTGGAACAGCACATTCATGGGATTTGCTATCCAAGTGGGTTACTTTCAGTTTCACCACTGATATATTAAATATCTTTGCAGTTAGTATGGGTGACACAAGCACAGCCAAACCCCTGATGTAGTATATCTATGAAAAATCGACTATTACATGAGATTAATGGACGTTGTGGCAGCTTTTGCTGTAGCACCACAAGTCCCAAAATGGCCGCCGCCTATCAGCCCAGTAACATGTGCCAGAAAACGGTCTGCCCAGCCAGAAAAAAAATTGACTTTGACTGAGCAGCTGAATCGCTGTTGTTCTGATTCACAGGTGTAGATTTTTCACTTCTTTGGAGCTTTGGTTTAGACTCTGTGGCAGCTTGTGCTGGCGCACCACAAGTCCCAAAATGGCCACCGCCGGTCAGCCCAGTTACATGTGCCAGTAAAAATCGCTCTGGCCAGTCTCAACAAAATAGTGACTTTCAGTGAACAGCTCAGCTGAGTTGTTCTGATGCACAGGTGTAGAAAGGTAGATCATTCACTTCTTTATCCCTGCCTATCTCGCCCTCACAGAAGCTGCGTCCTCTCCCTACACTAATCAGAGCAGTGTGACGTGCGGCGCTACGTGACTCCAGCTTAAATAGAGGCTGGGTCACATGCTGCACTTGGCCAATCACAGCCATGCCATTAGTAGGCATGGCTGTGATGGGCTCTTAGGGCAAGAAGTAAAACGCTAGCTGATTGGCTGCTGTGCAGCCCTTCAGAAAGCGGAAAGTAATCGACGAACACCGGACCCGAACCCGAACTTTTTTGAAAATGTCCGGGTTCGGGTCCGTGTCACGGACACCCCAAAATTCGGTACGGACCCGAACGATTCTCGAACTGTTCGCTCAACACTAGTAATAACCTTAAAACATTTTTTTCTCGTCACATATTGCACTTCATGACAGTGGCAAGATTGAGTCCAAAAATTTCATTTTTATTTATAAAAGAAAATACCAAGTTTGCCGAAAATTTGCAAATTTCAATTTCATATATTATAATTTTATAATAGATAGTAATAACTCCAAAAATAGTTATTACTTTACATTCCCCATATGTCTACTTCATGTTTGGATCATTTTCAGAATGCCATTTTATTTTTTTGGGACGTTACAAGACTTAAGTTTAGAAACAAATCTTGAATTCTTTCTAAAAATTTCCAAAACCCACTTTTTGAGGAGCAGTTCAGGTCTGAAGTCACTTTGTGGGGCTTACATAATAGAAACCACCCAAATATGGGGTGTTTCTGCAAACGACAGAATCAGGGTAATAAATATTGAGTTTTTGCTTTGTTACTGGAAAAATTAATTAAAATGGAAAAAAAATTAATTTTTTTTTATTTTGGGGCCGTTTTTATTTTTTGTATCGTGGGGTTTGGTTTTAGTTTTACATAATAAATCATTTTTGAAAACAAGGTTTTTTTAATGTCTCCACTTTCTGAAAGCCATATTTTATTATTTTACTTTTTGGGCAACTGTCTTATGTAGGGGCTCATTTTTTGCAGGATGAGATGACAGTTTGATTGGCACTATCTTGGGGTCCATATGACATTTTAGTCGCTTGCAAATACACTTTTTATGATGCAATGTGACAAAAATGGCTTTTGACACCGTATTTATATATATTTTTTTGCTTTGTTCACCTGAGGGGTTAGGTCATGTGTTCTTTTTATAGATCAGGTTGTTACGAACGCGGCGATACCCAATATGTATACTTTTTATTTATTTAAAGTTTTACACAGTAATATCATTTTTGAAACAAAAAAAAATCATGTTTTTAGTGCATATAACTTTTTGATCGCTTGCTATTACAGTTTTTGAAATGTGAGGTTACAAAAATGATTTTTTTGACATAGTTTTTATTAAAAATTTTTTACGGTATTTACCTGAGGGATTAGATCATGTAATATTTTTATAGAGTAGGTTTTCATGGATGCGCCGATATCTAATATGTATACTGTTTTTTTTATTTATCTTACTTTAACACAATAGCAGCATTTTAGAGAAAAAAAATGTTTTAGTTTCTCCATAGTCTGAGAGACATTATTTATTTATTTATTTTCGGCGATTGTGCTATGTCATGGCTAATTTTTTGCACGATGAGATGGCCGTTTGATTGGTACTATTTTGGGAGGCATACGGCTTTTTGATCGCTTGGTATTACACTTTTTGTGATGTAAGGTGACAAAAAATGGCTTTTTCAAAACCTTTTTTTTACGGTATTTACTTGAGGGGTTAGGTCATGTGATATTTTTATAGATCAGGTTTTTACAAACGCCGCGATACCTAATATGTGTACTGTAATTTATTTTTAAAATTTTTATTCAGTGATGTGTTTTTTTTATTTTTACTTTTTTCACTTTTTTTTTACATTTTTTTTTGACCCAGACCCACTTGGTTCTTGAAGATCCAGTGGGTCTGATGTCAGTATAATACAGTACAGTACACTATATAGGGCCCTCCCTGTTCACCCCTTCCATTCAGCGGTCCGCAATATGCTCACACTCTGCTAACACCGCTGGACCACCATGGATTTTAGTGAGGAGGCGGGCGGGGGATTGCGATCCCGCAAGCCGCACCGCCCACGTCCTGCACCGCCCACACGCCGCAACGCCACATTGAGGACTCTGGAATGGACTGCGGGAATCAGAACCTTTGACCCGGCATCAGAAGCCTCTGATTGGCTAGTTTTTACAGAATAGCCAATCAGAGCGATCGCTGGCCAGGGACTGCTCTGTTTGGTCCCCGGCCGGTTAGCTGAGACCCCTGGCTGTGTGTAACAGCCGGCGTCTCAGCACTGTCACCATGTCTGCAGACATGGTGACAGTTTAACTGTAGGACGAGAATGCTCGTCCTAATGCGCTAAGTACCGCTCAGTTACATAGTAACATAGTAACATAATATATAAGACCGGAAAAAGACATTTGTCCATCCAGTTCGGCCTGTTTCCTACAAGTTCCGGAGGAAGGCAAGATCCAGAGGAAGGCAAAAAAAAAAAAACTGTGAGGCAGAAGCCAATTTTCTCCACTAAAGGGGAAAAAATTCCTTCCCGACTCCAATCAGGCAATCAGAATAACTCCCTGGATCAATGACCCCTCTCTAGTAGCTATAACCTGTAATATTATTACACTCCAGAAATACATCCAGTCCCCTCTTGAATTCCTTTATTGTACTCACCATCACCACCTCCTTAGGCAGAGAGTTCCATAGTCTCACGGCTCTTACCGTGAAGAATCCTTTTCTATGTTTGTGTACAAACCTTCTTTCCTCCAGACGCAGAGGATGTCTCCTCGTCACAGCCCTGGGGATAAATAGATGGGAGAGATCTCTTTACGGACCCCTGATATATTTATACATAGTTATTAGATCTCCCTCAGTCGTCTTTTTTCTAAAGTGAATAAATAAAATAACCTTTCAGGGTACTGTAGTTGACCCATTTCAGTTATTACTTTAGTTGCCCTCCTCTAAACCCTCTCCAGCTCTGCTATGTCTGCCTTGTCACAGGAGCCTAAATCTGTACACAGTACTCCATGTGTAGTGATTTGTAAAGTGGTAGGACTATGTTCTCATCACAGGCATCTATGCCCCTTTTTATGCAACCCATTATCTTATTGGCCTTGGCAGTAGCTGCCTGACACTAGTTTTTGCAGCTTAGTTTGCTGTTTATTAAAATTTCTAGATCCTTTTCCATGTCAGTGTTACAGAGTGTTTTACCTTTTAGTATGTACAGGTGACTTGCATTATTCCTAATTCCTTCCCATGTGCATAACTTTACAGTACATTTGTCAGTGTTAAACCTCATCTGCCATTTCTCTGCCCAAGCCTCCAATCTATCCAGATCACTCTGTAGCAGAAAACTGTCCTCTTCAGTGTTAATTACTTTACACAGTTTAGTGTCATCTGCAAAAACTGATATTTTACTGTGCAAGCCTTCTACAAGATCATTAATACATATATTGAAGAGAATAGGGCCCAATACTGACCCCTGAGGTACCCCACTAGTGACAGTGACCCAATCTGAGTGTGTAGCGTTAATAACCACCATCTGTTTTCTGTCACTCAGCCAGTTACTTACCCACTTACAGACATTTTCTCCCAGCCCGAGCATCCTCATTTTATATACTAACCTTTTATGAGGTACAGCGTCAAATGCTTTGGAGAAGTCCAGATATACGACATCCATTGATTCGCCGCTGTCAAGTCTAGAACTTACCTCCTCATAGAAACTGATTAAATTCGTTTGACATGACCGATCCCTCATGAAGCCATGCCAATATGGCGTTATTTGCTTATTTTCATTGAGATGCTCCAAGATAGCATCTCTTAGAAACCCTTTAAACAGTTTACCAACAACAGATGTTAAACTTACTGGCCTATAATTTCCAGGCTCTGTTTTTGGACCCTTTTTGAATATTGGCACCACATTTGCTATGCGCCAATCCTGTGGAACATTCCCCGTCAGTATAGAGTCCGTAAATATCAGAAATAAAGGTCTGGCTATGACATCACTTAATTCCCTTAGGATACGGGGGTGTATGCCATCCGTTCCTGGCGATTTGTCTATTTTGATCTTTTTAAGTCGCTGTTGTTCTTCTTCCTGGGTCAGACAGAGCACTTTTAATGGGGAATTTACCTTTACATTCTGAATTTCTTCTGACAGTTTATTTTAGTTAGGACGAGTATTCTCATCCAGGGTCTTTGAGGGGTTATAGAAAGACCACCCAAAGGAAGTCTTCCCTAAATATCTCTCTCACGCAGTCTATAGTGACAGATAAATGTATTTGAAGACCAAGAGGCTGTGATGTACCCCAGACCTGGGAGTAATACAATTATTTTATTTTGTCACAAAGGTAGATACATGAATGATCCATTGATACATTATTTTACCTTATGTATTACGTATAAAAGTCTGATTGCTTACATTTCCTCGAATAATAGCATGCAACATAGAATACAACATCATACATAACTAGAGTTCAGTGGACACCTGGATGTTCGGGTTCGAGGAGTTCGGTCGAACTTCACTGAAATGTTCGGGTTCGGGATCCGAAGTCAACGGGGACCCGAACTTTTGGGCACTAAAATGGCTGTAAAATTGCCCAGGAAAGGGCTAGAGGGCTGCAAAAGGCAAGAAAATGTAGGTAAACGCCCTGCAAACAAATGTGTATAGGGAAATGACTTAAAATAAATAATAAAAATTAAATATTAATTGGCAACTCGGAGAGGGAATTGGAGGTTGGGGAGGCCTCAGGTGAGAATGCCATCAGCAGCACATCTACCAGCGTGCGTTTTGTAGTCAGTGGTTACGCATCTTTTGATCAGTAACATACGTTTTTACAAAATTTGGTTTCCTGCCAGCAATGCACAGCTGTGGCTTATCACTGCCAAAACTGGGTTAATGTCACCCACCAATGAAACAGGTGATATTCAGAAATGTTAGGCCCCTGGCACCCATACAGAGGAGAAGTGCATTCACGGCAAAATAGGCTTCATGTCACCCAGCAATGGAACAGGCCATTTTTACTAATTTAGGCCCCTGACACCCAGACAGAGGAGAGGTGCATTCAAGGCAATAAGAGGTTAATGTCACCCAGCAATGGGACAGGCCATTTTCACTAATTTAGGCCCCTGGCACCCAGACAGAGGAGAGGTTCATTCAAATTGGGGTAGCCCCCGAAATAATGTAACAAATAAAAAAAAGGATTCAACGAATAAGTGCACTGAAGTACAAGAATGTATGTTTGATATAAATGTCTATTCTGCACAAGGTACGGACAAGTCCTGTGGGATCCATGGTTCATTTTAATGAATGTGAGCTTGTCAACGTTGACTGTAGACAGGCGGCTGCGTTTGTCTGTAATGAATCCCCCTGCCATGCTAAATACACGTTCAGACAATACACTGGCTGCAGGGCAGGCCAGCACCTCCAAGGCATAAAGGGAAAGCTCAGGCCATGTGGATAATTTGGAGACCCAGAAGTTGAATGAGTAAGTAGAGGCGTGTGCACACGTACTGTTCCACGATGTTGTTCAAATGCTGCCTCCTGCTAAGACTTTCCGTATCAGCTGGTGGTGCAGGTTGCTGTGGCGCGGTGACAAAACTTTTCCACATGTCGGCCATGCTAACCCTGCCTTCTGAGGAACTGGCCGTGACACAGCTGCATTGGCGACCTCTTCCTTCTCCTACTCCTCTGCCTTCGCCTTGTGCTTCCACTTGTCCCCCCATGTCAGTTGGGAATGCCCTCAGGAGCGCGACTACCAGCGTGCGCTTGCACTCGCGCATCTTACTATCATGCTCCAGTGCGGGAATTAAGGTGGGCACGTTGTCTTTGTACTGGGTATCCAGCAGGGTGGCATCCCAGTAGTCAGCACAAATTAAAATGTGGGCAACTCTGCTGTCGTTGCGCAGGCACTGCAGCATATAGTCGCTTATGTGTGCCAGGCTGCCCAGAGGTAGGGATAAGCTGTCCTCTGTAGGTGGTGTATCATCTGTGTCCTCCATATCCCCCCAGCCACGCTCCAGTGATGGCCCTGAGCTGCGTTGGGTGCCACCCTGCAATGATCCCGGTTCCACCATCTCCTCATCCTCCTCCTCCTCGTCAGCCAGAACTGTGCCCTGGCTGGCCACATGTGTACCTGGCCTCTGCTGGTGCAAGAACCCACCGTCTGAGCCACTTTGGAATGACCGGCCTGAAACCCTGTGAAATGCCCCCTTTTACTCCTCCTCCACTGCCACATCCTCTTCCATCATCAACGTAATTGATTTTTCAAGGAGACATAGAAGTGGTATTGTAATGCTAACAATGGCGTCATCAGCACTGGCCATGTTGGTTGAGTATTTAAAAGACCGCAACAAGGTACACTGGTCTCGCATGCAGGCCCAGTCACTGGTGGTGAAGTGGTGCTGATCTGCAGAGTGACTGACCTGCAGCTGAAACTCCACTATCGCCTGCTGCTGCTCACACAGTCTTTCCAACATATGCAAGGTGGAGTTCCACCTTGTGGGCAAGTCGCATATGAGGCGGTGAGCTGGAAGGCTGAAGTTATGCTGCAGCAGCGCAGACAGGCGAGCAGCAGCAGGGTGAGAATGCCAAAAGCGAGCACAGACGTACCGCACTTTCAGAAGCAGCTCTGACATGTCTGGGCAGTTTTTAAGAAACTTCTGCACCACCAGATTCAGCACATGCGCCAAGCAAAGGGATGTGCGTCAAACCAGCTAGTCCCAGAGTTGCAACGAGATTTTGCCTATTATCACACCACCAGGCCGGGCTTGAAGCTCACTGGCAGCAGCAACTCATCGGTCTGTTGTTCTATTCCCCTCCAAAGCTCCTGTGCGGTGTGGGGTTTGTCACCCAAACACATGAGTTTTAAAATTGCTTGCTGACGTTTACCCCTGGCTGTTTGGACGTTGGGGGTGAGGTTCTTGACTGGATGTGGGGGTGGTAGAAGAGGAGGAGGAATAGGAGGATGCAGAGTAGGAGGCAACAGGAGGCAAAGAATAATGCCCTGCGATACTCGGTTGTGGAAGGACATGCGCCAAACCGCTATCCACCTCGGGCCCAGCCACCACTACGTATACCCAGTGTGCAGTTAGGGAGATGTAGCGGCCCTGACCGTGCTCACTGGGTGTTTTATCGGATACTTGGTTGTGCAGGGAAGGGACAGCTCGTCTGGAAAAGTAGTGTCACCTGGGAACTACGTTCTGTGGGACAGCCACCACCATCAGCTGTTTGAAACAGTCCGTCTCCAACAGACGGAATGACAGCATTTCAAAGGCCAGCAAATTTGAAATGCTGGCATTCAGGACCAGGGATCGTGGGTGGGTAGGTGGGTATTTTCTCTTTCTCTCCAGTGTTTGGGAGATGGTCAGCTGAACGCTTGCCTGTGACATGGTGGAGATGCTTGGTGATGGTGAGGTGGTGTTGGTGGGACATCCTCTGTTTCCTGGTTGCCAAGTGTCAGAGGTGGAGGAAGAGGCCGAGACAGCAGCAGAAGAGGGAGGAGGAGGAGCCTGAGACCTTCCGTGGTTTTGAAGGTGTTTACTCCCCTGCAGTTCGTGCTTTGCATTTAGATGCCTGGTCATGCAGGTTGTGCTCAGGTTAAGAATGTTTATGCCTCGCTTCAGTGATGGCACAACGTGCAAACCACTCGTGTCTTGTCGTCAGGACGTTGTGTGAAGAACTGTCACGCCAATGAACTCCTTGCAGCAGGCCTTGGTGTGCTCGGTGCCTGGGTGCGGTGGGCAGTAGCAGGCGTACTGTCTATGGAACAGCCGCTCCGCTTTTGCACTCTGCTCCCTCTTTTGCTGTGCTGTTGCCTCTGTGCAACCACTGCCTCTTTCTCAGAACTGCACACGTTACTACCACGACCAGTCTAGTCTGGGTCTAGGACTTCATCATCCTCCACATCATCTTCCACCCATTCATGACCCCTGTCCTCCTCGTCAGTCTGCACATTGCAGAAAGCCACAGCAGTTGGCACCTGTGTTTCGTCATCAATGCATCATCAGAGACGTGCTGCGGCGGTCTTCCCATGTCCTCATCCTGCAATATAAGTGGTTAGGCATCAGTGCATTCAAGGTCTTCCACTTCTGTGGCAGGGCTATGTCGATGGGCCGGGGAAACCCTGCCAGAGTCATCAAAAAGCATAAGAGTTTGCTGCATGACTTGAAGCTCTGACTGCTTAGCTGATTTGAAAGGGGGTGAGGTGAAAGACTGATGGGCATGGACAACTCTGAGTTTCTGCAGAGAACTGGGTGGAAGACACTGTGAAGGAACTCGAGGCACTGTCAGCCACCCAATCTACTATCGCCTGTACATGTTCTGGCCTCACCATCCGTAGAGAGGCATTCGGGCCTACCAAATAACATTGCAGATTCTGTCGCCTACTCGCACCAGATGAAGGTGTTTCACTTGGACCGGTAGTTGGCGTTGAATGGCCACGTCCTCACCCAGCAACAGGAGCTCCACCAACACCACCACGACCATGCCCACGTCCTATATTTGATGTTCTCCTCATTATTTGCGTTCACCCACCCAGCTGAAAGATGGTTTCCCTCCAGTGTCAATTTAACTGCCAATTGTCAACAATTAAGTTAACAAGGCAGTGCCTGTGTCATGAAAATGCTCTGTGGACCAAGAATAAAGTTTTTTGGCCTAAAACACACTGATTCTCAATTTCACTGCAGAAATGTAAAATATGTATTTGTACACTGTATGCACAACTGGTGAACCAAGAACACGTTTTTTTTTCCCCCAGTAAAACACAGTAAAGCACTATTTTCGTACTGCAATTTATAATTGGTATTTGTACGCTGTATGCACAAGTGGTTTGTGGACCCAGAACAAGGATTTTAATAAAACACAAAAATACAGTATTTCACTGCTGTAAATTAAACATAGGTATTTCAACACTGTATGCAAATGTGGTTTGTGGACTCAGAACACGGCTTTTTTTTTTTTTTTTAAACACAAATGCAGTATTTCACTGCTATAAATAAAATGTAGGTATTTCTACGCTGTATGCCAAAGTGGTTTGTGGACCCAGAAGACAGATTTTTTTTAATAAAACACAGAAATGCAGTATTTCACTGCCATCAAAAAAACATAGGTATTTCTACGCTGTATGCAAAATAGAGATGTCCCAAACTATTCGCCGGCGAACGGTTCCCGGCGAACATAGCTTGTTCGCGTCCGCCGCGGTGGGCAAACATATGCAATGTTCGCGTTCGCCCCTATACTTTATCATTGAGCAAACTTTGACCCTGTACCTCACAGTCAGCAGACACATTCAAGCCAATCAGCATACCCTCCCTCTCAGACCCTCCCACCTCCTATCAAAAAGCAAGGACGGCATCCATCTTAGATTCATTCTGAAGCTGCAGTGTTAGTAGTTGTAATCGCAATGAGATTAATATAACCTGTATTAATCTCATTGCGAATTTAACTTAGAGCTGGGTTCCTAATGGTTGTATTGCTAGAATATAACGAAGATTGAGAATATAGCGCTATATTCGTTATATTCGTCAATTCTAGCAATACAACCATTAGGAACTCAGATCTAAGTTGTAATCACAATGCGATTAATATAACCTGCATTAATCGCATTGCGAATTCAACTTAGAGCTGGGTTCCTAATGGTTGAATTGCTAGAATATAACGAAGATTGAGAATATAGCGCTATATTGGTTAGATCTGAGTTCCTAATGGTTGTATTGCTAGAATATAAGTTGTAATCACAATGCGATTAATATAACCTGTATTAATTGCATTGCGAATTCAACTTAGATCTGGTTGTATTGCTAGAACTGACGAATATAACGAATATAGCGCTATATTCTCAATCTTCGTTATATTCTACCAATATAATTATTAGGAACCCAGCTCTAAGTTAAATTCGCAATGCGATTAATGCAGGTTATATTAATCGCATTGCGAATTGAACTTACCACACTCTGCGTCAACTACGTAATTTTCCATGGAAGTTTTGCCATGGATCCCCCTCCGGCATGCCACGGTCCAAGTGTTAGTCCCCTTGAAACAACTTTTACATCACTATTGTGGCCAGAAAGAGTCCCTGTGGGTTTTAAAATTCGCCTGTCTATTGAAGTCTATAGCGGTTTGCCCTGTTCGCCCGTTCGAACATTTGCATAAATTTGCGTTCGCCGAACGGAAAATTTTATGTTCGCGACATCTCTATGCAAAAGTGGTTTGGGGACCCAGAACAAGGATTTTTTAAATAAAACACAGAAATGCAGTATTTTACTGCTGTAAATTTAGCATAGGTATTTCTACGCTGTATGCAAAAATGGTTTGTGGACCCAGAACAAGGATTTTTTTTATAAAAACACAAATGCAGTATTTTACTGCTCCAAATTTTAACGTAGGTATTTCTACGCCGTATGCAAAAGTGGTTTATGGACCCAGAACACGGATTTTTTAAATAAAACACAGAAATGCAGTATTTTACTGCTGTAAATTAAACGTAAGTATTTATACCCTGTATGCAAAAGTAGTTTGTGGACCCAGAACACGGCTTTTAAAAAAAAAAAAAAAAACACAAATGCAGTATTACACTGCTATAAATAAAACGTAGGTATTTCTACGCTGTATGCACAACTGCTTTGTGAAGCAAGAATATTGCTTTTTTCGCTCAACAAAAAGACGAATTCACTATTTCACTGCAGAAATGTCAAATGTGTATTTGGGCGGTGTATTACCGCTTTTTCTCACAAAAATACACTGATGCACCATTTGACTGCTGAAATTGAATATACGGTTTAGTGCATTGTATACACAAGTGCTCTGTGACACCACAGGTCCCAGACTAGACAAATGGACTATGTCACCCCTTAATTATACAAAAGGTAATGTAGGGGACTTGAGCAGCCAGAAAAAAAGCATTTTTTCCTTCACTGAGCTACCAAACAGGATTAGGCTGATGTCCCTGGCAGGCTGGCACATATGCAGTACACTGCAGTGGCTAAAATGGCCTCCGACCCCCACCTCAGTAACAGATGGATTAAAAAAAAAATTCCCTTACAGTGGCTGGGTACATAAATGTAGGATTGTTGAAGCTCCCTACCTCTCTATTTGCTGTATCTTGTAGACTAAAGTACAACAGGTTCTACAAATTTCTTTCCTGTCCTGTCCCTAATAGCACCGGCAGCAACCTTTCACTAGGCTAACATCAGCAGACTGATGTGCGCCACTACATAACTCCAGCTTATAAAGAGGCTGGGTCACATGCTGCACTCAGCCAATCACAGCCATGCCTACTAATGGCTTCTTAGGGCAAAGAAGTAAAACGCTTGCTGATTGGCTGCTGTGCAGCACTTCAGAAAGCGGTAAGAATCTCCGAACAACGGACCCGAACCTGAACTTTTATGAAAATGTTTGGGTTCGGGTCCCGAACACCCGAAAAATTCTTGAGAACTTTGATGTTCATATCGTCTGACGTGCAGTTGGTCTCTGGGCTTTTCTTGTTGAGGAATCGCTTTAGAAAGAGAGGTTCCAGTTTGGCGGGCTTCCTCGGGTGTCGTGGACTCCTAGTTCCCTGATCACGATCAAGCGTTGCCTGGAAGGCCATTGCTTTTTCTGGATTAACAAATGTGTCATATGATCCATCTGCGTGAAAGATCTTCAGTGTCGCTGGGTAGAGTAGGGCTTATTTTTCTTATTTATTTTTAATTATTCTTAATTATTCTTATTTTGCTTGAACATAACTGAACAGATGTGTGAGAATGCCTTTCGGCGTCTGGTTACTTCCGCTGAGAAGTCACTTAATAATAAAACTTTCTGCCCTCTGATTTCAAGATCATTTGTCTTATTTTTGTACAGTCACAATATCTCTGCCTTTTCAGAGTAATCTGAGTATTTGACAATGATCTGCCTTGGTCTTGGTATCCCACGTGTGCCTCTTGTAGAAGCTGTTAAATCTGTATTTTCTCGTTGTGGGCCTACCGTGTGGGCATGTTCTACTTTGCATGAGGTTGCAAGTCCCAGAGCATTTGGTAGTTTATGTTCACATATCTTGTAAAGATCTTTGGATGCGATATTCTCTGAGAGTCCCACTATCCTCAAATTATTCCTCCGCAATCGATTTTCCAAATCGTCGATTTTCTCCCATAATTTTTTATTTTCTGCTAATGCTTCTTAAAGTTGCGAATGGGAGGTGATAATATCCATTTCTAACGACTGCACTTTGTTTTCAATGTTGTCTATGTGCTCTGTGTTTCGCGCCACTTCTACCTGCAGAGCTGCAAAGGAAGATGTCACCGTTGCAGAGAGAGACTCCTGCAGGTCTGGTAATATACGATTTGCCACTCTTAAAGCCAGCTTCTTGTAGTTAATATATGAGGGATCATCTCCTTTATCTGGTAGCGTTTGATCTTGGATGTTTTGTATCGGAGATGTTGCACCCGGTGCCCTGACCACTGGGTCCACCATCTTGGGAGTTAGGATATCAGACTTTCCCCCTCTCGTCTGCATTTTACCTTTTGTGTTGCTCCACATAGTTGTGGGGAAGCGATCCATAGGACCTCTAGATTGTGATTTGATTTTCCTGGCTGTAAAATCTGTGTGTGTGTTTTGATCAAAATATATTGGCTAAGAGTCTCAGATTTTATTACATCAGAGTGAGGGCTTAGTCCATATATAATGCTTGCAACTATTTTGTTAGTGCACTATTATCTTTTTTTCTGTGATTTCTTTTCATGAATGTAGCCAGCGACATCCGCATATTTATTTATCACATCATGCAGGATGTTTTTATCTTAGTTTGTCTCTTTTCTGTGATTTCTGGAAGGAACATGAATGTGTATGATGACTCAAGTAATTTTCTTACTCTTATGGCAGAAAATATTACCAATTGGATGAAAACCTTCCAAGGCTCAAAGAGCAGCACATACCACCTTCTTAGAACTAATGGAAGATTCCAGGAGAAGATAGGTTGGAGCAATCTGAGCTTGAGCCTGGAGATTGCCTTAGAAAAAGTCTTCACAAGATGGTTCTGAGCATATCTCATGCCAAATGAAGCAGATAAAACAGAAATCTAAACTTTCAAGGTAGATAGACTGAGACTTTTCAAACCCTTGTTGCAGGAACTCAAAGACTGTCTTCACGTCATCTTTGGTGTATTGCAAGGGTATTTTAAAGTGACTGATTGGTTTTCCCCTTTAATTCTGTTTAATACTCTGTGTAATAGTTTATAAGTTTCCCTTGTAATGAAGTGGGTTAGAGATAGTACCCAACCCCCATTGTGCTGATAAGACCACATTCCTGAGTAATCTCAGAGACATGTGTGATGCACACTGGAGGAGGGGCTAACAGGTTTATCTCTCTTGTACACCCTGGGGTGTCAGTCATGTGTTATAACGGGGTAGATAGCCATGGGTTATATCATGATCGACAGAGTCTCCACAGCATTTAGGCTAATTATGTTTATTTACTTTTTATTATTCTGTATGTGAATTCTTTGTGTTATTGTATATTTAATCACTTAGTAAATCTATTTATTCACATAGCCTGCGTAAGCTTATTTACTCTCAAATCTTTCAATTTACATAATATTTGGAAAAAACAACTTCACTCTGGAATAGATTTTGATGGTAGAGGATCTTCTGGAATGACAGGGTAGGTTCACAGAGATTTTTTCCTGCAGGTTTTTCAGCTAAAGTTAGAAGTTGATTTGAAAGGAGTCTGAAATGTAAAAGTAGAAGTACTTTTATGTCTCCTTCCTGCTGGATCCACTTCTGGCTTCAGCTGAAAAACCTGCAGGGAAAATTTTTTAGAACTGAAAAAGCAGAGGTTTAAAAAAATTCCACAAAAGTATATGCTATTTCAGATGTCTTCAAATGAGACATCTGAAAAACAAGGTGATGATACCAGGGGTATAACTAGAGAAGGCTGGGCCATATAGCTATGGCTAGTCAAGACTGTCCACGCTTGCCATACATCCCCCTACCCACTCAGTCACATGAAAAATATGAAAATAGAAAGCTTACTAATATGAGAAAGGAGGAGTTAAGAGTTTACTTTACAGTACACCTCCTGGTCCATGTGTGCCCTGCATAGTAGTAATTTACCCTTAGTGCTCTTACAGTAGAATGCCCACATAATGCCTCTTCACAGTAGATATGCCACCTTAGTTCTCCCATCCAGTAGTTATGCCCTCTTATTGCCCCGACATAGTAATTTTTCTCCTTAGTTCCGCCCCTGGACAATACTAAGAAGTTAGTATTATTGACCTGAGAAAATTAGTCCACAGAAATTTACTTAGCAGTATTACCATAAACTGCCACTAGATGTCAATGTAGCACAAGGAATAGTAGATACAGACTAAGGCCCTATTCACACATCCGCAATGTAGTCCGCATGTATTCCGCAATTTTGCGGAATACATGCGGACCCATTGACTGTGAATGGGGCCGGGAAAGATGCGGAGAGCACACACTGTGCTCTCCGCATCGATTCTGCGGAGCGCGCCGCCCGATTTTCGGTCCGCGGCTCCGCAAAAAAAATAGAGCATGTCCTATTCTTGTCCGCAATTGCGGACAAGAAGAGGCATTTTCTATGGAGTCCGGGCAATGTGCGGTCCGCAAAAATGCGGAATGCACATTGCCGATGTGTCCGTGTTTTGCGGATCCGCGGCTCCGTGGATCCGCAAAACACAACGGATGTGTGAATAAGGCCTAATAGTAGAAACAGAACAGATATCTGCACACAACATACTCCAAGGAAGAAATTAGGAGGAAGACAGGTACTTACTGGTACTGAGGGTTCTACTTTTATTAACCCAAGGATGACACAAGCATAGGGTGATAGGAGGAAATTCTACTGTCACCAGTGCAAAAATAAAATAAAATATAAAACAGAAAAGCACCAAACACAAGCACATCACCTCCTCAGCTGGGAAAATCCACCATAAAGAAACACTAGCGGTATGACACCCTGTCTACAAAAAAACGCTAGAAAAACCACCACAAAAACATTGCAAAATTGTGTTTATCCTGACATTTTTTTTACTGGTAAATAAAAACTGTCAGAGCCAAATTTATGTTTGTGGGCCATAACACAAGGACATGAAAATCTGTGGATAAAGCAACAGACTTTTACCCGGTCTCCTTTATTGGCTAGTAGGGAGGTGTTTAACTGCCTGTCGAGCTCTGCATAGACCCTGGGGGTACCTGAAGTGGTAGCAGGAAAGCCAGGCTTTAGTCACCTGTCTGTGGAGCTATCCCACAGTGCAGCAATGCAGGCCTGTTCTGGTGGGTCTGCTCTTGTGGAAAATCACAGCTGTTTTTCCTATTCAAGTTTTCCATCGGATGAAAGGGCAAGGATATTGTTGGAGATATGATGACTATAGCTGTGAGGTACTGGGGAGGCATTATGGTGATGTTAGGTTCCCTTTAAAATCAATAATATGGCTGAAAAAAGTCGAGGTGAAGCATGAGTGAAAGAAGGGGAGCTATTGTATGATCACCTTGCTGAGATATGCAGCCCATGTTGCAGGGTCTAAACCACAGATCATGGTGAGGAGAATTCAGTGACTTTCTTTATTCCGGGCACATAGAGAAAAAGCATCAGCAGATCTTAATGAAAAAGTGATCTGCAGTAATTTCTCTACTAAATTGACTGGTAAATAGCTTATGTCAGCCTGCTGCTGTGTATTTCATAATTGCTTGGCATATGATCTGTTGAATGCTTTTTAAACATATGTAATTTACTTTAACTGTAAACCGTTTCCATATGTAAAATATTCATGGCAGATATATGTTGATATTTTGTATAGCTTTTATATTAACACGTCTTAATTGTAAAAACTGTCAAATTAGAAATAAGATGACAAGCCTCGTGCATGCGGGTTTCCTTGGAAACAGAAGACTGAAGAGATACAGATTTCTACTATCTTGCACATCCCCAGTGCATATGAGGGTTTCATCAATTACATTTGTGGACATTGAACTTGATATACAAAATAATAAAATTATGATTAGAACATATAGAAAAGAGGCAACAGGAAATGCCACTCTTCTGGCCACATCCTGCCATGTCCATTCTGTAAATACTACTAAACCTTACAGCTATTGTGCGAATCAGGAAATGTTCCATATGGTATATGTAAAATTATGGACTAGGTTCAAAGCTAGAGGTTATTCCAAGACCAGTCTGAATTGTGCCTATTAAAAAAATTCTAAGCTCAATCAAAGATGCGAATAGAGCTAAACAATACACACATACGTTGCAAAAAACTATATTTGCGACTAGCTTTAGCTGTCACTTTAACCAGGTGTGCAAACATATTCCAGTATTAATGCAAGATGCTGTATTGTCTAATGTGTTAGGATGGTAGCTAAAAGGGCACCCACTTTGGGGTTTTCGCTGTTTCCAGAGAGGCCTTGCACGAAATGTAGCTGTCTACATGTGGCAGTTACAAGTGTAGTCACATGAGATGCTATATAGAGATTAGTAAGAGCTTTAGCTCTTATGCTAGGGGTTGGACCTATACCGTAAAGACTAAGGAGATCATTTATGAAGTGAAGTACTCCACTTTTTGGCATACTTTTGTCGCAGAACAAAGGAAATTTGCGGCTCAAACATTTCCCTGCTTACGCCACTTTTCCAAGCTGACAAAAAAGGGGCATGGTGTGGGTGGGGAAGGGAGCTGCCTTAGATTAAAACAAGTCACATGACCACCGCCTACGTTATGTATAGGCCAGGGCCTCTACATAACTTAGGCACATCAAGCGCCAGCGCAGGGTTATTAAGTAGAGTTGAATGAACACCTCGATGTTCGGGTTCGAGAAGTTCGGCCGAACTTCCAGAAAATGTTCGGGTTTGGGATCCGAACTTCACCTCGAACCCAATTGAAGTCAATGGGGACCCGAACTTTTGGGCACTAAAAAGGCTGTAAAATAGCCCAAGAAAGGGCTAGAGGGCTGCAAAAGGCAGCAAAATGTAGGTAAATCCCCTGCAAACAAATGTGGATAGGGAAATGACTTAAAATAAAATAAATAAAAATTAATCAATATCAATTGGCAACTTGGAGGAGGTTGGGGTGGCATCAGGTGGGAATGCTATGGGAGTTGATATTCTCATCACAGCCAAAAAGGATTCATGTCTGCCTGAAGTGCCACAGGCCTCATTCACAGACTCAGGGCCATGGTACCCATACGGAGGAGAGGTTCATTCAACTTTGGGTTGCCCCGCAAAATAATGGTAAAATGGAAAAAAGAGGATTCAACAAAGAAGTGCCCTGGAGAACAAGAATATATGGTTCAGGGGAGGTAGTTATCAATGTCTATTCTGCACAAGGGATGGACAGGTCCTGTGGGATCCATGCCTGGTTCATTTTTATGAACGTCAGCTTGTCCACGTTGGCTGTGGACAGGCGGCTGTGTTTGTCAGTAATGACGCCACCTGCCGTGCTGAATACACGTTCAGACAAAACGCTGGCCGCCGGGCAGGCCAGCACCTCCAAGGCATAAAAGGCCAACTCTGGCCATGTGGACAATTTGGAGACCCAGAAGTTGAATAGGGCCGAACCATCAGTCAGTACGTGGTGGGGTGTGCAAATGTACTGTTCCACCAAGTTAGTGAAATGCTGCCTCCTGCTGACACGTTCCATATCAGGTGGTGGTGCAGTTAGCTGTGGCGTGGTGACAAAACTTTTCCACATCTCTGCCATGCTAACCCTGCCCTCAGAGGAGCTGGCCGTGACACAGCTGCGTTGGCGACCTCTTGCTCCTCCTTTGCCTTCACCTTGGGCTTCCACTTGTTCCCCTGTGACATTTGGGAATGCTCTCAGTGGCGCGTCTACCAACATGTGCTTGTACTCGCGCATCTTCCTCTCACGCTTCAGTGAAGGAAGTAAGGTGGGCACATTGTCTTTGTACCAGGGATCCAGCAGGGTGGCAACCCAGTAGTCCGCACACATTAAAATGTGGGCAACTCTGCTGTCGTTGCGCAGGCACTGCAGCGTGTAGTTGCTCATGTGTGCCAGGCTGCCCAGAGGTAAGGACAAGCTGTCCTCTGTAGGAGGCGTATCGTCATCATCCTCCGTTTCCCCCCAGCCACGCACCAGTGATGGGCCCGAGCTGCGTTGGGTGCCACCCCACTGTAGACATGCTTCATCCTCATCCATCTCCACCTCCTCATCCTCCTCGTCCTCCAGTAGGGGGCCCTGGCTGGCCACATTTGTACCTGGCCTCTGCTTTTGCAAAAAAAAACTCCCTCTAAGCCACTTCTAAGAGACTGGCCTGAAAGTGCTAAAAATGACCCCTCTTCCTCCTCCTACTGGGCCACCTCCTCTTCCATTATCACCCTAAGTGTTTTCTCAAGGAGACATAGAAGTGGTATTGTAACGCTGATAACGGCGTCATCGCCACTGGCCATGTTGGTGGAGTACTCGAAACAGGGCACACAGGTCTCGCATCGAGGCCAAGTCATTGGCGGTGAAGTGGTGCTGTTCCACAGTATAATATAAGGAAAAGTGAAATCCAGCTCACCCGTTCAGTCACTCCAACTATGTTCCCCTGATGCACGGAGATGTAGGTAAGACCTGAATACGATAGCAAGGAAAACAAAGGAAACTCCAGCATCTGATTCTCGAGTGTCTTCTCTTTATTGGCAGTGTCGGAAATACAGCGGCAATAAAATATATCTTCTCACATCCTTAGACAGTCACCGCGTTTCGAAAAAGTTCTTAATCATGACTGGTACAGTTGTCCAGGCTGCCAGACCTCCTTTTAAAAGTATCTGCCACACCTCCCCCCATCATCCAGGATGGTGATTAGGCACAGGTGTGACTGAATAGAGGAGCAGCCGTGGGCAGTATGACCGCCTATTTTTGTTCCACATAGATAAAGAGAGCGAAAGGGAGATAAAGATATAATCAAAGAAACTTACATTAAAACCAATATACAAAATGTGGATTAACTTTTGTTCCATGTTGATTCAAATAAACACTTGATGTATAAACATCCATCTCCCGTGTAAAAGCCTGACGCACTGGGTATGATGTAAATAAAACCGCAGTGTCTGAATATGGACCAAAACACAATCACCCTGGTGATAACATTATGATAAAAAAAAAAAAAAGCAGCACTAAAATTCTACATCCTGGCTCATGTAAAATCTCAATATATATTGTGGGGAGTCGCTCTGGTAGACAGCGGTGCGGGTGCAGTTTAGAGGCAAAACAAGGAGTCCAGATGGTGCATCAAACAGTGTTTTATTCACACTTGCACGCCACAAATGAAAAGCAGTCTCTTGGTGACAGTTCACACACAACGGAAATACTGTGGCAAAACAAAAACAGGCCAACACAGGGTCCAGTCACCTTGGGTGGTTTAGGTGCGGGTTCACACCTAGCAGTCGGCTCAGCCGCAGGCGATTCCACCTTCAGATCGCAGGGAAACACCACCTTGCTGAGCTCCTTCCTCCAGGACAGAGAATTCCTCAGCCCTGTTTGCAGGCTCCAGGATAATCACACCCTCAGACACAGCTGCTGGCTGCGTTATATACCCAGCCCAAAACATGGACTGGACCGTGGGGAGCAGCCACCCACCCTACTCTTTAGCTGCTCCCAGTAAGAGCCGGCCCGGATCGGCTTTGCAGCCATGCTATTTAACAGAGCAGCACTAGCTGCTGCAGACCAAAAACCCGGCTCTTACCTCACCGAGGCCAGCAACCTCGGTGACACGTACCTGCTATCAAATACAACACCTTGCACCCTCTTACACACCCCCTTTGTTCAGCCCTGAGGGGTGAACACACGTGAGGCAGTGGACGCGGGACAGGGCATCTGCGTTGCCCTGCAAGCGGCCTGCCCTGTGTTCCACGGAGAATTTGAAATTCTGAAGAGATAGGAACCACCTGGTGACCCGAGCATTCCTCTCCTTGGCCTGACTCATCCATTTGAGGGGAATGGTCGGTCACCAGACGGAACCTCCTCCTAACAAGTAGTAGCGGAGAGATTCGAGTGCCCACTTGATAGCCAGGCACTCCCTCTCCACTATACTATATCTGGACTCGGCGGGATTGAGCTTACGGCTCAGGAAGACAACGGGATGTTCTTCCCCGTTGACCTCCTGAGACAGTACCGCACCGAGGCCTACCTCCGAGGCGTCGGTCTGTACGACAAACTCCTTGTTGAAGTCGGGTGTCACCAAAACCGGGGACCCACACAGGGCCGACTTCAGCGCGGCGAAAGCCTCCTCCGCCTTTTCACTCCAGCTAACCCTCCCAGACTTTCGCCCCTTCAACAGGTCTGTCAACGGCGCTGCTATTGTGGCAAAGTGGGGCACAAACCTCATGTAGTAACCTACAATCCCCAGGAACGACTTTACCTGCCTGGTGGTGACCGGTCGGGGCCAGTTACGAATGGCCTCTACCTTGGTTACCTGAGGTTTGATGACTCCCGCCCAATTACATATCCCAGATATTTTGTCTCCTCTAACCCTATGGAGCACTTCTTTGGGTTAGCGGTCAGTCCGGCTTTCCTCAGGGCATCCACTACCGCCTGCACCTTGGGTAAATGGCTTTCCCAGTCGGTGCTGTGGATGACTACATCATCTAAGTAGGCCGAGGCGTACCGGCGATGTGGTCGCAGCACTATGTCCATTAACCTTTGGAAAGTGGCGGGGCGCCATGCAGGCCAAAGGGTAACACCTTGTAGTGATACAGGCCCTGCGGGGTAACAAATGCGGTTTTTCCTTAGCCGACTCCGTTAAGGGTACCTGCCAGTACCCTTTAGTGAGGTCCAGCACAGAAAAATAACGGGCTTGCCCTAAACTTTCAACCAGCTCGTCTACTCGGGGCATGGGATACGCGTCAAACTTGGACACTTCATTTAATTTGCGAAAATCGTTGCAGAACCGCAGCGTCCCATCCGGCTTAGGTATCAGGACTATGGGACTGGCCCACTCACTTTTCGACTCCTCAATGACATCGAGCTTCAACATTACTTGCACTTCCTCCGCGATGGCCCGTCGCCGAGCCTCGGGTACCCGGTATGGTTTTAACCGGATCTTGGCCTGAGGCTCAGTGGCGATGTCATGTTGGATGAGAGACGTGCGGCCAGGGAGGTCGAGAACACATCCGTGTTCCGACTGATGAACTCCTGACTTCCTGAACTTGTTTGGAAGACAGGCTGTCTGCAATTTTACCGTGGTTACTGCTTCACAGGCCTCGAACTGTGGGGCTGGACCCTTTTCACCTAGAAGCCCTGGCCGGGGCTGTGGTCGTCGGCCGTGTCCCTATCTTTCCACGGCTTAAGTAAATTCACGTGGTACACCTGCTCCGGCTTGCGCCGCCTGGCTGGTGTACTTTGTAATTACTTCCCCTACCTTCTCGATCACCTCATAGGGGCCCTGCCACCTAGCTAGGAATTTGCTGTCAAGGGTGGGTACCAGAACCAACACTCGATCTCCCGGATTGAAGCCCCGTACCCGAGCCTGACGATTATACACCCTACTCTGGGCTTGTTGTGCTGCCTCCATATGCTCCCGGACCAGCGGCAACACCCTTTCTATCCGTTCCTGCATCTGGGTGACATACTCAATGACACTTTTGTGGGGGACAGGCTGTTGTTCCCATGCTTCCTTGGCGATATCCAACAGGCCCGAGGGTGTCTGCCATAAAGCAGTTCGAAGGGCGAGAACCCAGTAGAGGCCTGGGGTACCTCTCGCACTGCGAACATGAGATAGGGCAGAAGCAGGTCCCAGTCCTTCCCATCTCTAGACACCACCCTCTTTAACATATTTTTTAGAGTTTGGTTAAACCTCTCAACAAGACCGTCTGTTTGCGGATGGTAAGCGGACGTCCGTAACTGCTTTATACGCAACAATTTACACAGTTCCCTCATTACTTTGGACATAAAAGGGGTCCCTTGGTCTGTCAGAACCTCTTTTGGCAGGCCCACACGGGAAAACATCTCCATTAACTCTTTGGCAATGAGCTTAGCTGAGGTATGTCGCAGAGGCACCGCCTCGGGATACCAGTGGCATAGTCGAGAACTACCAGAATGTGTTGGTGGCCCCTGGCGAACTTTGGTACAGGCCCAATTAAATCCATAGCGATTCGCTCGAGCGGTACTTCAATAATTGGCAGAGGTACCAGAGGACTACGGAAATGTGGCTGGGGGCTAGTTATCTGACAGGTCGGACAGGACTTACAATAATTCTCTACCTCCTTGAACACACTGGGCCAATAAAACCGCTGCAGTATGCGGTCCTGGGTTTTCTGCCACCCCAGGTGTCCCCCAAGAACATGTTGGTGGGCAAGCTCCATGACAAGCTTGCGATGCGCTGTGGGCACCACCAACTGTTCAACAGGTTCACCTCGGATTTGGTTCACCCGATACAACATATCCTGCAGAACAATAAATCGTGGGAACATTAATTCAGCCCCTGGTTTCTGGGGTTTACCATCAATTTCCAGCACATTCTCCCAGGCCCTGGTTAGGGTTTGGTCCCGGTGTTGTGCGGTCCCAAAATTTTCCCGGAGACATTGAGGTCTGCCAACTCAGGCCCGGTGGCAAGTCCTCCGTGTCTCCCACCATTACACTCAGTGGGGTTGTCTCCCCCACTACCGCTGCAGCAGTGGTCACCCCTACCGCTGGCCCTTCAGACTCGGGCTCCCAGGGTTCTGGCCTTCCAGGGGTATCAGGCCACTCTGCTAGGGTTACCCCTGTCTCAGGGCTATTAGTCACTTTCATCTCAGGCCACAGTGACGGAAAACCAGGAAGTCTCTCCCAATTATTAGTTCATAGGGCAGCTTTGTGGAGATCGCCACTTCACAAGTCAGGTGCCGGCCGCCGTGGACAGAGACATTACAGCCGTGGGATAGTCCTTTAAGTCTCCGTGTATACACACCACACCAACTTTCCGGCCCGTATACTGGGGGGCTGTACCAGGGCAGCACTTACCAGGGTTACCAGGCTCCTGAGTCCAACAGCGCCACTGCCAGGTTATCCCCGATTTGCACCTGGCACAGATGTCGGTGTCTATTGTCTCGGGGTGCCGGTCGCACACAGTCTCCGGGCATACATGGAAGCCCGGTACCCATAATTAATCTCCATGGGTTCCCCCACTGTGGACAGTCGGCCCTTACGTGGCCAGGCTCGTGACACCGCCAGCAGACTACTGGGGAGGGATCTGCAAGGGGTACATCCCGGGCGGGTTTGGCCGGCCGCCCGGGACTGGGGTGGAGGTTTCCGGGGTTTGACTGGCCTCCTCCCAAAAGAACCCCCTGCAGGTTTCTGGTGGCCTCATATCGCTCCACCAGGTCGACCATCTCAAAGGGCATTGGTGGGGATACCTGGCCGATCCAGTGCTGGAGAGGGTATGGCAAAGACCTCCAGAATACATCTGCTAACAGACGGTCGAGCATAGCAGTGGGAGTCAGTATGTCTGGCTGCAGCCATTTTTGCAACCGATGTAGCAGGTCATAGTATTGTGGTCTGGCGGGTTCAGCCGGGTTAAATTCCCACTGATGCACCCGCTGGGCCGGACCAAAACATTCACCCCCAGTCTTGCTAGAATCTCACCTTTCACGGTCGGGTAGTCAGCTGCCTGGACATCTGCCAAATCGAAAAAAACTTGCTGGGGTCCGGCTGCCAGGAGCGGAGCAACCACCTCGGCCCACTGGTCACGGGGTAACTTTTCCCTCACGGCGACCTTCTCAAAGACGGCTAGGTATGTCTCCACGTCGTCTGCGGGGGTCATCTTTGGGATCGCCGCACGGACCGCTTTCCGGGCATCATGGGCGTGGTGGGACGCTCCTGCCGCCTGTAATGCCATCACATGTTGCAGCAATAACTGGTTGGTCTCCCGCTGCTGCACGTTAGCCTCTATGAGGGCTTTCACAGCAGCCTCCATGTTGCCAGAAATCACAGGCTGCAACTTTGCCGGCCTAATATAGGACATACACTTTTGCTCAGCAAACAAAGTTCGGCGTTCACGCCAGCCTCACTGCGCATGCCCGCATCCGACACCAAATGTGGGGAGTCGCTCTGGTAGACAGCGGTGCGGGTGCAGTTTAGAGGCAAAACAAGGAGTCAGATGGTGCATCAAACAGTGTTTTATTCACACTTGCACGCCACAAATGAAAAGCAGTCTCTTGGTGACAGTTCACACACAACGGAAATACTGTGGCAAAACAAAAACAGGCCAACACAGGGTCCAGTCACCTTGGGTGGTTTAGGTGCGGGTTCACACCTAGCAGTCGGCTCAGCCGCAGGCGATTCCACCTTCAGATCGCAGGAAACACCACCTTGCTGAGCTCCTTCCTCCAGGACAGAGAATTCCTCAGCCCTGTTTGCAGGCTCCAGGATAATCACACCCTCAGACACAGCTGCTGGCTGCGTTATATACCCAGCCCAAAACATGGACTGGACCGTGGGGAGCAGCCACCCACCCTACTCTTTAGCTGCTCCCAGTAAGAGCCGGCCCGGATCGGCTTTGCAGCCATGCTATTTAACAGAGCAGCACTAGCTGCTGCAGACCAAAAACCCCGGCTCTTACCTCACCGAGGCCAGCAACCTCGGTGACACGTACCTGCTATCAAATACAACACCTTGCACCCTCTTACAATATACATCAATTCCCTTCTTAAATTTAAGCCTGTGGGATATCTAGTTTTCAATCTTAAGATCCAAAAAGCTTCTCGTTGTGATACTAATTTTTTAAGATTGCCTCCTCTTGGTGTGAGGGTAACCCGCTCTATTGCATAAGCAGAAAAATGCTGCAGACTTCTGTTATGTACATTAATAAAATGCCTAGCAGCATTAGAAACATTCAAATATGTGCTTTTTGTAACATAATTTAAATGTTCCAATAATCGAGACTTAAATTACCGTGTTGTACTTCCAACATACAGAAGTCTGCATTCTGCACATTCAATAATATAAACCACACCTGTGGTATTGCAATTAATGTAAGTTTTGATGGGAAATTGATTGTTGTTTTCTGAGTCTGGAAAGTTTTACGCAGAGTTACAAAGCCGCAGGCTCTGCAGGGATGGCCACCGCAGCGTGTAAACCCGGTGTATTTCAGCCATGTTGGCTCAGATTTTATTGTTTGCACAGGGGTGAAGAGAGAGGGGGACAGTGAGGCCGCAAGAGACGGAGGTCGTCTTGAGACCACCCTGTGCCCCTCTCTCAGCAACCCGTACATTGTCTGATCCTCGAACAACAAAGAAATACACTTGGAAATAATTTGCCGTATCTGATAAAACTGATTACTATAAGTCAAACCAGTGTTGGAAGTTGTTTGTTGTCTGGACTCTTATGATTATCTCTTTTTCCAAACAACAAATCGCTTCTATTTTTATTTTGTGCGATACTTTGTGCACGGAGAATCATCCACATGGGATAATGTCTCGCAGTAAGACGTGTTGTAATGGTTTTTACTTCATTGTTAAATGACATATCAACACTGCAATTCCGTCTTGCACGTATGAATTCTCCCACAGGTATGGCCTTAATTGTATGTATAGGGTGATGACTGTCCGCTCTAAGTATAGAGTTTCCCGTTACTTGCTTGCGGTATGTTTTAGTTTGTATGTATTGGCCTTCCTTCCCCATTAAAGTTAGGTCCAGAAAGTCAATATTATCCGCATTATGTGAGCACAAAAAGCGTAGACCATAGGGATTATCATTGAGATAAGTTTCAAATGAAGGTAGGGCCGGTACATTGCTAGCCCAAATGATAAGCATATCATCGATGTACCTGCCGTACCATTCAATGGCCCCCAAAAAGGGATTGTCTGTGCTATATATAAAGCGTTCCTCCCAATAGGACATGGTGATATTTGCTAGGGATGGGGAGAATTTTGCTCCCATTGAAACTCCTTGAATTTGTAAGAAGTACAGACCATTTAAACAAAAATAATTGTGTACCAACAGAAACTCAGTCACCTCCAATACATAATCAATGAATTCCTGATTATGGTGACTATATTTGTGTAGATGAAACTCTAATGCGAGGAGTGCAACATTATGTGGAATTGAAGGATAGAGACTAACAACGTCAGCCACCATCCAGGAATAGTTTGAATACCACTTCTTTTGAAAAAAGCTTCGTAAAATGTTACGTCATAATGTTATCACCAGGGTGATTGTGTTTTGGTCCATATTCAGACACTGTGGTTTTATTTACATCATACCCAGTGCGTCAGGCTTTTACACGGGAGATGGATGTTTATATATCAAGTGTTTATTTGAATCAACATGGAACAAAAGTTAATCCACATTTTGTATATTGGTTTTAATGTAAGTTTCTTTGATTATATCTTTATCTCCCTTTCGCTCTATTTATCTATGTGGAACAAAAATAGGCGGTCATACTGCCCACGGCTGCTCCTCTATTCAGTCACACCTGTGCCTAATCACCATCCTGGATGAGGGGGGAGGTGTGGCAGATACTTTTAAAAGTACGGACAACAAGGTGCAACAGCACTCTGTAACCAGACCTCTGCCCAAGATGAAAGCTACAGAGGACATAAATGATATCATATGCAAACAGTGGAGACATTGGTTTACATTTTGATCAAAAGGTAGTAAGCCCACTCACCCCGACACGGTTGTCTCCTAGAGCGGGTACTAACACTAAATCTGACCTGTTATGGGCCATAATAGCCGCATAACATCCTCCTAACGCTAAATCTTACCTGTTATGGGCCACAACAGCCACACAAGATCCAGGGAGTGTGAGACCAGCATGCATGCTGGATTTAACCTTACTAATTAACCCCTTCTGGTGCTATAACAGCCTCCATTAGATCCAGGGATGCAGGTACCAACATGCATGCTGAGCCCACTGTGCACTCCTCCTGGAGCCAGATGGTAACTGGCAGGTAATGTGAGTCGCATTCAGCTTTATACTCACTCTGATTAAAAACCAGCATCTATGGCAGAGAGACTAGTCAGGTGTGCACGACTGAAGCGGAGGCTGCCACACCTCCGACTCTTACTGAACTAAAAACGCAAAGGGGGTGTTCAGTCAGCACTACCTGAATACAGGTGCACGTTGCTATGGCGATTATACATACAGACAACAAGGTGCAACAGCACTCTGTAACCAGACCTCTGCCCAAGATGAAAGCTACAGAGGACATAAATGATATCATATGCAAACAGTGGAGACATTGGTTTACATTTTGATCAAAAGGTAGTAAGCCCACTCACCCCGACACGGTTGTCTCCTAGAGCGGGTACTAACACTAAATCTGACCTGTTATGGGCCATAATAGCCGCATAACATCCTCCTAACGCTAAATCTTACCTGTTATGGGCCACAACAGCCACACAAGATCCAGGGAGTGTGAGACCAGCATGCATGCTGGATTTAACCTTACTAATTAACCCCTTCTGGTGCTATAACAGCCTCCATTAGATCCAGGGATGCAGGTACCAACATGCATGCTGAGCCCACTGTGCACTCCTCCTGGAGCCAGATGGTAACTGGCAGGTAATGTGAGTCGCATTCAGCTTTATACTCACTCTGATTAAAAACCAGCATCTATGGCAGAGAGACTAGTCAGGTGTGCACGACTGAAGCGGAGGCTGCCACACCTCCGACTCTTACTGAACTAAAAACGCAAAGGGGGTGTTCAGTCAGCACTACCTGAATACAGGTGCACGTTGCTATGGCGATTATACATACAGACAACAAGGTGCAACAGCACTCTGTAACCAGACCTCTGCCCAAGATGAAAGCTACAGAGGACATAAATGATATCATATGCAAACAGTGGAGACATTGGTTTACATTTTGATCAAAAGGTAGTAAGCCCACTCACCCCGACACGGTTGTCTCCTAGAGCGGGTACTAACACTAAATCTGACCTGTTATGGGCCATAATAGCCGCATAACATCCTCCTAACGCTAAATCTTACCTGTTATGGGCCACAACAGCCACACAAGATCCAGGGAGTGTGAGACCAGCATGCATGCTGGATTTAACCTTACTAATTAACCCCTTCTGGTGCTATAACAGCCTCCATTAGATCCAGGGATGCAGGTACCAACATGCATGCTGAGCCCACTGTGCACTCCTCCTGGAGCCAGATGGTAACTGGCAGGTAATGTGAGTCGCATTCAGCTTTATACTCACTCTGATTAAAAACCAGCATCTATGGCAGAGAGACTAGTCAGGTGTGCACGACTGAAGCGGAGGCTGCCACACCTCCGACTCTTACTGAACTAAAAAACGCAAAGGGGGTGTTCAGTCAGCACTACCTGAATACAGGTGCACGTTGCTATGGCGATTATACATACAGACAACAAGGTGCAACAGCACTCTGTAACCAGACCTCTGCCCAAGATGAAAGCTACAGAGGACATAAATGATATCATATGCAAACAGTGGAGACATTGGTTTACATTTTGATCAAAGGTAGTAAGCCCACTCACCCCGACACGGTTGTCTCCTAGAGCGGGTACTAACACTAAATCTGACCTGTTATGGGCCATAATAGCCGCATAACATCCTCCTAACGCTAAATCTTACCTGTTATGGGCCACAACAGCCACACAAGATCCAGGGAGTGTGAGACCAGCATGCATGCTGGATTTAACCTTACTAATTAACCCCTTCTGGTGCTATAACAGCCTCCATTAGATCCAGGGATGCAGGTACCAACATGCATGCTGAGCCCACTGTGCACTCCTACTGGAGCCAGATGGTAACTGGCAGGTAATGTGAGTCGCATTCAGCTTTATACTCACTCTGATTAAAAACCAGCATCTATGGCAGAGAGACTAGTCAGGTGTGCACGACTGAAGCGGAGGCTGCCACACCTCCGACTCTTACTAAACTGAAAAACGCAAAGGGGGGTGTTCAGTCAGCACTACCTGAATACAGGTGCACGTTGCTATGGCGATTATACATACGGACAACAAGGTGCAACAGCACTCTGTAACCATCCCTGGATCTAATGGAGGCTGTTATAGCACCAGAAGGGGTTAATAAGTAAGGTTAAATCCAGCATGCATGCTGGTCTCACACTCCCTGGATCTTGTGTGGCTGTTGTGGCCCATAACAGGTAAGATTTAGCGTTAGGAGGATGTTATGCGGCTATTATGGCCCATAACAGGTCAGATTTAGTGTTAGTACCCGCTCTAGGAGACAACCGTGTCGGGGTGAGTGGGCTTACTACCTTTTGATCAAAATGTAAACCAATGTCTCCACTGTTTGCATATGATATCATTTATGTCCTCTGTAGCTTTCATCTTGGGCAGAGGTCTGGTTACAGAGTGCTGTTGCACCTTGTTGTCCGTATGTATAATCGCCATAGCAACGTGCACCTGTATTCAGGTAGTGCTGACTGAACACCCCCTTTGCGTTTTTAGTTCAGTAAGAGTCGGAGGTGTGGCAGCCTCCGCTTCAGTCGTGCACACCTGACTAGTCTCTCTGCCATAGATGCTGGTTTTTAATCAGAGTGAGTATAAAGCTGAATGCGACTCACATTACCTGCCAGTTACCATCTGGCTCCAGGAGGAGTGCACGGTGGGCTCAGCATGCATGTTGGTACCTGCATCCCTGGATCTAATGGAGGCTGTTATAGCACCAGAAGGGGTTAATTAGTAAGGTTAAATCCAGCATGCATGCTGGTCTCACACTCCCTGGATCTTGTGTGGCTGTTGTGGCCCATAACAGGTAAGATTTAGCGTTAGGAGGATGTTATGCGGCTATTATGGCCCATAACAGGTCAGATTTAGTGTTAGTACCCGCTCTAGGAGACAACCGTGTCGGGGTGAGTGGGCTTACTACCTTTTGATCAAAATGTAAACCAATGTCTCCACTGTTTGCATATGATATCATTTATGTCCTCTGTAGCTTTCATCTTGGGCAGAGGTCTGGTTACAGAGTGCTGTTGCACCTTGTTGTCCGTATGTATAATCGCCATAGCAACGTGCACCTGTATTCAGGTAGTGCTGACTGAACACCCCCCTTTGCGTTTTTTAGATACTTTTAAAAGGAGGTCTGGCAGCCTGGACAAGTGTACCAGTCATGATTAAGAACTTTTTCGAAACGCGTTGACTGTCTAAGGATGTGAGAATATATATTTTATTGCCGCTGTATTTCCGACACTGCCAATAAAGAGAAGACACTCGAGAATCAGATGCTGGAGTTTCCTTTGTTTTCCTTGCTGTTCCACAGTGTCTTGGGGCCAAGGGCGTATCTAGATTCCACTCGGTCACGAGGGGAATAAAGACAAAAAAAGGGGGTAGCGGGCGCACAATAGGATAGTATGTCCAACACAAATATAAATTGATTGGAAGGTAAAGGTGCTCACCTTTTAGGGTTGTGCTATAAATAGGCACAACACTACTGTAGACTTTTAAGATTATAGAGCCTTTTTTTCAGGACTGCAGCTGCAAAACGAGTTTATTTGGGATCAGATGCCCAATCCCCCAAAGGATACTTGTAGAAAAGGATGTTCTGGTCAGGCGCAAAATCACTGGTAGAGCAGGTCTTTGGAGATCAAATCTTCTTTATTTTGTAGATACCATATGTACATAAAACAACGCGTTTCGGGGCTCAAAGGGTCCCCTTCATCAGGTTTTTGGGTCATTTCTGTTCCACAGTGTGACTCACCCGTGCGTGCTGCAGCTGAAACTCCACCATGGCCTGCTGCTGCTCGCACAGTCTCTACAGCATGTGCAAGGTGGAGTTCCACCTGGTGGGCACGTTGCATATGAGGCGGTGAGCGGGAAGGCCGAAGTTACACTATAGCGCAGACAGGCGAGCAGCAGCAGGATGTGAACGCCGGAAGCGCGCAAAGACGGCCCGCACTTTATGCAGCAGCTCTGACATGTCGGAGTAGTTGTGAAGGAACTTCTGCACCACCAAATTCATAACATGCGCCAGGCAAGGAATGTGCGTCAAACCGGCTAGTCCCGGAGCTGTGACGAGATTTCGCCCATTATTGCACACCACCAGGCTGGGCTTGAGGCCCACCGGATACAACCACTCATCGGTCTGTAGTTCAATACCCCGCCACAACTCCTGCGCGGTGTGGGGTCTGTCCCCCAAACATATGAGTTTCAGAATGGCCTGCTGACGTTTACCGCGGACTGAAGTTGGTGGTGAAGGTGTGTGGCTGACTGGATGAGCAGGTGAAGGAAGAAGAGGAGGAAGCCGAGTAGGAGGAGGAGGAGGCTACAGGATGCAAAGAGTGATGCCCTGCGATTTACCCAGTGTGCAGTTAGGAAGATATAGCGTCCCTGGCCATGCTAACTGCTCCACGTATCTGTGGTTAGGTGGACCTTGCCACAGATGGCGTTGCGCAGTGCACACTTGATTTTATCGGATACTTGGTTGTGCAGGGAAGGCACGGCTCTCTTGGAGAAGTAGTGGTGGCTGGGAACAACATACTGTGAGACAGCCATCGCTATCAGCTGTTTGAAGCTGTCTGTGTCCACCAGCCTGAATGACAGCATTTTAAAGGCCAGTAGTTTAGAAATGCTGGCATTCAGACCCGGGGCGGTAGGTGGGAATTTACGCTTTCTCTCCAAGGTTTGTGAGATGGAGAGCTGAACCCTGCTGTGTGACATGGTGTAGATGCTTGGTGACGGAGGTGGTGGTGTTGGTGGCACATCCTCTGTTTGGTGGGTGGCAGGTGCCAACATTGCTCCCGAGGCGGAGGAAGAGGCCGAGGCAGCAGCAGAAGAGGGAGCAGGGGGAGCCTGAGTGAGTTCCTTGTGTTTAAGGTGTTTACTCCACTGCAGTTTATGCTATGCATGCAGATGCCTGGTCATGCAGGTTGTGCTAAGGTTCAGAACGTTAATGCCTCGATTCAGTCTCTGATGGCACTGCGTGCAAACCACTCAGGTCTTGTCGTCAGCACATTGTTTAAAGCAGTGCCATGCCCGGGAACTCCTTGAAGCTGCCTTTGGGGTTCTTGGTCCCTGGTGGCGGTGGCCAGTAGCTGGCGAACTCTCTTGGCGGCGGCTGTTCTGCTTTTGCCCCCTGCTCCCTCTTTTGCTACCCTGTTGGCTCGGTCTCACCACTGCCTCTTCCTCTGAACTATGAAAGTCAGTGGCATGACCTTCATTCCATGTGGGGTCTAGGACCTTATCGTCCCCTGCATAGTCTTCCACACAGTCTTCCTCCCTGACCTCCTGTTCGGTCTGCGCACTGCAAAAAGACGCAGCAGTTGGCACCTGTGTTTCGTCATCATAAGAAATGTGCGGACTCCAATGAGGTATTCCCATGTCCTCATCATCAGGAAACATAAGTGGTTGTGCATCAGTGCATTCTATGTCTTCCACCACTGGGGAAGGGCTAAGTGGATTCCCTTGGGAAACCCTGCCAGCAGAGCCTTCAAACAGCATAAGAGACTGCTGCATAACTTAAGGCTCAGACAGTTTCCCTGATATGCATGGGGGTGATGTGACAGACTGATGGGTTTGGTTTTCAGGTGCCACCTGTGCGCTTTTTGCAGAAGACTGGGTGGGAGATAATGTTGTGAACATGCTGGATTCACTGTCGGCCACCCAATTGACTAGCGCCTGTACTTGCTCAGGCCTTACCATCATTAGAACGGCATTGGGCCCCACCAAATATCGCTGTAAATTCTGGTGGGTACTGGAACCTGAGGTAGTTGGTTCACTAGGACGTGTGGCTGTGGCAGAACGGCCACGTACTCTCCCAGCACCAGAGGTTCTACTAACAACACCACGACCATGTCCGCGTCCCTTACTAGATGTTTTCCTCATTGTTACTGTTCACCAACATAATAATAAAATAATTATTTGTCCCAATGTATTGAATTCAAATTCAAGCCTTTTTTTTTTTTTTTACAGGCACCTAACACTATCTGGCTATCTATTTATGTACCATATTATACTAATCCAGGCACAGCAGTAACCACAGATTTAGGGGAAAATCAATAGTAGTCCTAGTATTTAGGCCCGGGATGAAAGGTATCCTTTTACAGACAGATTTACACTTTGAGATGCACAGTAGCGTGTGAAAAAATATATAGGATTATGCTTTCAGCACTTTGTGTAATATACCCTTTAACGGAAAGAAAAACACTTGGAGATGCACGCTGAGTGTAATATACGCTTTTACGGACAGATTTACACTTGGCCCGCAAGAGCTGGAACACCAGATTTTGGGTATTGCTATTTTGGCAATTGAATTTCACCCCAGAAAAAAATATATCAATTTGCTGGACACTATTAAATTTGGCCAGCCACAGATGACACCACTGATTTATGGTATTTATATTTTTGCAACTGAATTTCACCCCAGAAAATAATATATCCTATGACAGACACTGTGGCAAAACTAGCCACTTCCAGAAAGTCTTTGTATATATCTTGCTATTACTGTAATGTTATTACCTGTTGTAGCACATTGCTATTCCACTTTGTTAGGCTGTTTGTATGGCTCAGTTTTTGTACTGTTTACTATGGTAAATGCAGGGCTGTTCTGTGCCTCTTCCCCTCCCACTTCTTTCTACCCCATTGTATGTAAAGGAGGCTGTTGGGGGGATTAGAGGTATGTGTGCTATGCCTAGGAAATAAAGATCAGTTGTCTCCCAGACTATTTGTCGTCTAGTCCTTGGGAAAAGGGTTCATTGTAACGCTACCTGGATTATTGTATGATGTTCCGGTCTACCAGAGAAGATATTGTGGACTACACCGCATCTCCGCTACAGACACTTTAAAACTTGTCCAGCCACAGCTGGAACACCAGATTTACGGTATTTATATTTTTGCAACTGAATTTCACCCCAGAAAAAAATATATCCTTTGCCGGACACTATTAAACTTGGCCAGCCACGGCTGGGACACCAGATTTATGGTATTGCAATTTTGGCAATTGAATTTCGACCCAGGAAAAAATATATCCTTTGCCAGACACTAATAAACTTGGCCAGCCACTGCTAGGACACCAGATTTACGGTATTGCTATTTTGTACAGTCACAGCTGGTACACCAGATTTACGGTATTGCCCTTTTATTTTCGGTATCGCTATTTTGGCTTTTGAATTTCACCCCAGAAAAAAATATATCTGTTTCCGGACACTATTAAACTTGGCCAGCCACTGCAGGGACACCAGATTTACGGTATTGCTATTTTGGCAATTGAATTTCACAACAAAAATAAAACATATATCCTTTGCCAGACACTATTAAACTTTGCCAGCCAATGCTGGGACACGAGATTTACAGTATTGCTATTTTGGCAATTGAATTTCACCCCAGAAAAAAATATATCCTTTGCCGGACACGATTAATCATGGCCAGCCTCAGCTGGAACACCAGATTTACGTCATTTCTATTTTGCAACTGAATTTAACCGCAGAAAATAATATATCCTATGACGGACACTAGGTAACTTTTTCAGTCAAAGCTGGAACACCAGATTTACGGTATTTCTATTTTTGCTACTGAATTTCTCCCCAGAAAATAAATATCCTTTGCCGGACACTATTAAACTTGGCCAGCCACTGCTGAAACACCAGATTTACGGTATTGCCATTTTATTTACGGTATTGCTATTTTGGCAATTGAATTTTACCCCAGAAAATAATATATCCTATGACGGACACTTTGAAACTTGTCCAATCACAGCTGGAACACCAGATTAACAGTATTGCTATTTTTGCAACTGAATTTAACCGCAGAAAATAATATATCCTATGACGGACACTATGAAACTTGTCCAGTCACAGCTGGAACACCAGATTTACGGTATTGCTATTTTGGCTATTGAATTTCACCCCAGAAATAAATATATCCTTTGCCGGACACTATTAAACTTGGCCAGCCACTGCTGGGACACCAGATTTACGGTATTGCCATTTTATTTAGGCTGGGTTCAGACTTGCGCGCTTTACAGCGTGTTCAAACGCGCTGTAAAACGCTCAACACATGAAAACCAATGCTTCCCTATGGCCCTGGTTCTCACTTGAGCGTTTTAAAGCGCGTTTGAACGCGCTGAAAAACGCCCTACGCTCAAAAAAGTTCTTGAGCTTCTTTGGGGCATTTTGTCGCACGTATTGTGATTGACGCCACAGTAGTCAATCACACGAACGCGCATACGACGTGCGTTTCCTATTTGCAAAAACGCGCTGTAATACACGTGACAGAAACGTGCGATTTACGTGCGTATAAAATACGCGTAAGTCTGAACCCAGCCTAACGGTATTGCTATTTTGGCAATTGAATTTCACCCCATAAAAAAATATATCCTTTTCCGGACAATATTAAACTTGGCCAGCCACAGCTTAAACCACTGATTTATGGTATTGCTATTTTGGCAATTGAATTTCACCCTAGAAAAAAAAAATATCCTTTGCCAGACACTATTAAACTTGCCCAGTTACAGCTGGAACACCAGATT
Organism: Bufotes viridis; assembly: GCA_033119425.1. NCBI lineage: Eukaryota > Metazoa > Chordata > Amphibia > Anura > Bufonidae > Bufotes > Bufotes viridis. The sequence goes on from CM065591.1 coordinate 214,645,243, forward strand.
TACGGTTTTTCTATTTTTGCAATTGCATTTCACCTGAGAAAATAAAATATCCTATGACAGACACTATGAAACTTTTGCAGCCACTGCTGGGACACCAGATTTACGGTATTTCTATTTTGGCAACTGAATTTCACCCCAGAAAATAAATATATCCTTTGCCTGACACTATTAAACTCTGCCAGCCACTGCTGGGACACCAGATTTACGGTATTGCCATTTTATTTACGGTATCGCTATTTTGGCAATTGAATTTCACCCCAGAAAAAATATATCCTTTGCCGGACACTATTAAACTTGACCAGCCACTGCTGGGACACCAGATTTACGGTATTGCTATTTTGGCAATTAGATTTCACCTAAAAAAAAAAAACATATATCCTTTGCTGGACACTATTAAATTTGGCCAGCCAGTGCTGGGACACGAGATTTACAGTATTACGTTATTTCTATTTTTGCAACTGAATTTAACCGCAGAAAATAATATATCCTATGACGGACACTGTGAAACTTTTTCAGTCAAAGCTGGAACACCAGATTTACAGTATTTCTATTTTTGCAACTGAATTTCTCCCCAGAAAATAATATATCCTATGACGGACACTATGAAACTTGTTTAGTCACAGCTGGAACACCAGATTTACTATATTTCTATTTTGACAACTGAATTTCACCGCAGAAAATAATATATCCTATGACGGAAACTGTGAAACTTTTTCAGTCAAAGCTGGAACACCAGATTTACGGTATTTCTATTTTTCAACTGAATTTCACCGCAGAAAATAATATATCCTATGACGGACACTATGAAACTTGTCCATTCACAGCTGGAACACCAGATTTACGGTATTTCTATTTTGGCAACTGAATTTCACCCCAGAAATTAAATATATCCTTTTACGGACACTATTAAACTTGGCCAGCCACTGCTGGGACACGAGATTTACAGTATTGCTATTTTGGCAATTGAATTTCACCCCAGAAATAAATATATCCTTTGCCGGACACTATTAAACTTGGCCAGCCACTGCTGGGACACCAGATTTATGGTATTGCCATTTTATTTACGGTATCGCTATTTTGGCAATTGAATTTCACCCCAAAAAAATATATATCCTTTGCCGGACAGTATTAAACTTGGCCAGCCACTGCTGGGACACCAAATTTACGGTATTGCTATTTTGGCAATTGAATTTCACCCCAGAAAAAATATATCCTTTGCCGGACACTATTAAACTTGGCAAGTCACAGCTGGAACACCAGATTTATAGTATTGCTATTTGTCATGCCTTTTCATAAGTATATAAACATTTATACATTTACTAGTGTTATAACATGTATTCGTGGCCTATAAGCAGCCATTTTGTACTTATATTCACCCTCCTGTATGAACCTTCATTGTAAAAGAGAAAAATGGGTTCAAGGAAAGGTCCTTCCTGGCAGATGTGGGCCTATCTAAGGGAGTAATTTTACCTCATCACAAGGCTATAAGCGGAGATAAGGTTCTTCCTGGCTCTCGTCTGGCATTTTTTCATAATGAGATGTATTAATGAGACAAATATATAATGTCTGTTTGTTCATATAGCGGATCATATTTAGTTTTGACACAAGTTAATCAATATATCACATATGTGTTGTTTTATATTTCATATATTGGTTTTACTTTGTTACATGTCATAATAGTATATTAATGTATATAGATCCTGTGTGTGTATCACCAGAAGCGTGTATTCCTAAGGTATGTGGGAAAGCATGCTCAGTTGGATTTCTCTTAATAAGAAGTTGCTGACGGAAAAGTTGTGTTATTTTCATAAGATAAGGCACCTGTGAAATCCAAAACCCACACATTTGTTGTCTACATTTTAACTTTATGACATGAGAACAGTTTCTGGGAATCTAGGTTTTAATTGCTTCAAATGTCAGGGGGTATGCCTCCCTTTTAATGTATGTCCCAGGTGGTGGATGTCTACCACTGAACATAAAGTCACATTATATAAATTTAACTCCTAAAAGCTTCACATTTATACAACATTGCCGCCTAGGTATCGGCAGGTAACATAACACGTTCACCACAAAATATTTTGGGTAATGTATGATCTCACAATACCATTACCATATGTGCACACCCTCTGGTTTGGTTGGAAGACCGTTATCTAAAGGGGTGTATGCTTTTGATAAGTCTGTGAATATTAATCATAGACGGGATGAGAGAGGAATATTCCAGGAGAAAGAAAAAAAAAAGACTACAAACAAAAGATTAAACAGACACGTGGATTTTATCCTGGATCACGGGGAACTCTTTGGAGAGCTGACCGTCCCTCCGGAGCCCTACTCACCTTTTGACCCTTGGTAACGTATATATTGCTTAATGCTTGCGGTATTGATAAGTTACTTATCCCGGTATATAGTCAAAGGTCCCCATTTGTGGATCTGTAATTGATAAGGCTACTGATCAAGTCTGATCATTCCCTTAGCAAAGATGCATATTACTAATTGAGCATCAGACATTGGTACTTAGTCCTTGGGAACTTTGTTATGCCCTAGCCTGATACCGAGCTGGTAAAATTATAGTGCCGCCATATACCTCAATTGGTTAAAAGGTGATAGAAAGGGGTACTTTTCTTTAATTTGAACTGTTGCATATCATTGCATTGATTGGCAATATTCAGTTTTGATTGAAAGTAGTGGTATAATATTGCATTGTCTATCATTGTACAGGTTGTATCATCGATTTTGTATTTAGCACTTATGTATAATAAACTCGCATATATTTTTGCATAGATGATGGTACCTCGTTTTCTTTCTAATTGCACAAACTAATTAAGGTTCTCGTCAACAAGCTGAGAGGTTATTATGTCGCCCTCTCCTCAATAGGATCAATAACTTTGATATTTTTTCCTTTCATCCTTTCTTTTTTTTTTGTATATAAAGCATTTTTGCGCTTTATATCCGCGACATATTTTGGCAATTGAATTTCACACCAGAAAAAAAATATATCCTTTGCCGGACACTATTAAACTTGGCCAGCCACTGCTGGGACACCAGATTTACGGTATTGCTATTTTGGCAATTGAATTTCACCCCCCAAAAAAAAACATATATCCTTTGCCGGACACTATTAAACTTTTCCAGCCAATGCTAGGATACGAGATTTACAGTATTGCTATTGTGGCAATTGAATTTCACCCCAGAAAAAAAAATATCCTTTGCCGGACACTATTAAACTTGGCCAGCCACAGCTGGAACACCAGATTTACGTTATTTCTATTTTTGCAACTGAATTTAACCGCAGAAAATAATATATCCTATGACGGACACTATGAAACTTGTCCAGTCACAGCTGGAACACCAGATTTACTGTATTTCTATTTTGGCAACTGAATTTCACCCCAGAAAATAATAAATCGTTTGCGGGACACTATTAAACTTTTCCAGTCACAGCTGGAACACCAGATTTAAAGTATTTCTATTTTTGCAACTAAATTTCACCGCAGAAAATAATATATCCTTTGACGGACACTATTAAACTTGGCCAGCCACAGCCTAAAACACTGATTGATGGTTTTGCTATTTTGGCAATTGAATTTTACCCCAGAAAAAAAATATCCTTTGCCGGACACTACTAAACTTTTCCAGTCACTGCTTAAACCACTGATTTATGGTATTGCCATTTTGTCCAATCTCAGCTGGAACACCAGATTTACGGTATTTCTATTTTTTCAACTGAATTTTACAGCAGAAAATAATATATTTTATAACGGACACTATGAAACTTGACCAGTCACAGCTGGAACACCAGATTTACTGTATTTCTATTTTGGCAAATGAATTTTACCCCAGAAAATAAATCCTTTGCCGGACACTATTAAACTTGGCCAGCCACTGCTGGGACACCAGATTTATGGTATTGCTATTATGGCAATTGATTGTCACACCAGAAAATAATAAATCGTTTGCCGGACACTATTAAACTTGGCCAGCCACAGCCTAAACCACTGATTTAAGGTATTGCTATTTTGGCAATTGAATTTCACCCCAGAAAAAACAAAATATCCTTTGCCAGACACTATTAAACTTGTCCAGTCACAGCTGGAACACCAGATTTACGTTATTTCTATTTTGGCAACTGAATTTCCCCCCAGAAATTAAATATATCCTTAGACGGACACTATTAAACTTGGCCAGCCACTCCTGGGACACCAGATTTACGGTATTGCTATAATGGCAATTGAATTTTACCCCAGAAAAAATATATCCTTTGCCAGACACTATTAAACTTGGCCAGCCACTGCTGGGACACCAGATTTACGGTATTGCTATTTTGGCAATTGAATTTCACCCCAGAAAAAAATATATCCTTTGCCAGACAATATTAAACTTGGCAAGCCACTGCTGGGACACCAGATTTATGGTTTAGCTATTTTTGCAACTGAATTTCAACCCAGAAAATAAATATCCTTTGCCGGACACTATTAAACTTGGCCAGCCACTGCTAGGACACCAGATTTATGGTATTGCCATTTTATTTACGGTATTGCTATTTTGGCAATTGAATTTCACCCCAGAAAATAATATATCCTATGACGGACACTATGAAACTTGTCCAGTCACCGCAGAAACACCAGATTTTCGGTATTTCTATTTTTGCAACTGAATTTCACCCCAGCATATAATATATCCTATGATGGACACTATGAAACTTGTCCAGTCACAGCTGGAACACCAGATTTACGGCATTGCCATTTTATTTACGGTATTGCTATTTTGGCAATTGAATTTCACCACAGTAAATAATATATCCTATGACGGACACTATGAAACTTGTCCAGTCACAGCAGGAACACCAGATTTACGGTATTACTATTTTGGCAACTGAATTTCACCCCAGAAATAATAAATAGTTTGCCGGACACTATTAAACTTGGCCAGCCACAGCCTAAACCACTGATTTAAGCTATTGCTATTTTGGCAATTGAATTTCACCCCAGAAAAAACAAAATATCCTTTGCCAGACACTATTAAACTTGTCCAGTCACAGCTGGAACAGCAGATTTACGTTATTTCTATTTTGGCAACTGAATTTCCCCCCAGAAATTAAATATATCCTTTGACGGACACTATTAAACTTGGCCAGCCACTCCTGGGACACCAGATTTACGGTATTGCTATAATGGCAATTGAATTTTACCCCAGAAAAAATATATCCTTTGCCAGACACTATTAAACTTGGCCAGCCACTGCTGGGACACCAGATTTACGGTATTGCTATTTTGGCAATTGAATTTCACCCCAGAAAAAAATATATCCTTTGCCAGACAATATTAAACTTGGCAAGCCACTGCTGGGACACCAGATTTATGGTTTAGCTATTTTTGCAACTGAATTTCAACCCAGAAAATAAATATCCTTTGCCGGACACTATTAAACTTGGCCAGCCACTGCTAGGACACCAGATTTATGGTATTGCCATTTTATTTACGGTATTGCTATTTTGGCAATTGAATTTCACCCCAGAAAATAATATATCCTATGACGGACACTATGAAACTTGTCCAGTCACCGCAGAAACACCAGATTTTCGGTATTTCTATTTTTGCAACTGAATTTCACCCCAGCATATAATATATCCTATGACGGACACTATGAAACTTGTCCAGTCACAGCTGGAACACCAGATTTACGGCATTGCCATTTTATTTACGGTATTGCTATTTTGGCAATTGAATTTCACCGCAGTAAATAATATATCCTATGACGGACACTATGAAACTTGTCCAGTCACAGCAGGAACACCAGATTTACGGTATTACTATTTTGGCAACTGAATTTCACCCCAGAAAATAATAAATAGTTTGCCGGACACTATTAAACTTGGCCAGCCACAGCCTAAACCACTGATTTAAGGTATTGCTATTTTGGCAATTGAATTTCACCCCAGAAAAAACAAAATATCCTTTGCCAGACACTATTAAACTTGTCCAGTCACAGCTGGAACACCAGATTTACGTTATTTCTATTTTGGCAACTGAATTTCCCCCCAGAAATTAAATATATCCTTTGACGGACACTATTAAACTTGGCCAGCCACTGCTGGGACACCAGATTTACGGTATTGCTATTTTGGCAATTGAATTTCACCCCAGAAAAAAATATATCCTTTGCCAGACAATATTAAACTTGGCAAGCCACTGCTGGGACACCAGATTTATGGTTTAGCTATTTTTGCAACTGAATTTCAACCCAGAAAATAAATATCCTTTGCCGGACACTATTAAACTTGGCCAGCCACTGCTAGGACACCAGATTTATGGTATTGCCATTTTATTTACGGTATTGCTATTTTGGCAATTGAATTTCACCCCAGAAAATAATATATCCTATGACGGACACTATGAAACTTGTCCAGTCACAGCAGGAACACCAGATTTACGGTATTTCTATTTTGGCAACTGAATTTCAACCCAGAAAATAATAAATAGTTTGCCGGACACTATTAAACTTGGCCAGCCACTGCTGGGACACCAGAATTACGGTATTGCTATTTTGGCAATTGAATTTTACCCCAGAAAATAACATATCCTATGACGGACACTATGAAACTTGTCCAGTCACAGCTGGAACACCAGATTTACGGTATTTCTATTTTTGCAACTGCATTTAACCGCAGTAAATAATATATCGTATGACGGACACTATGAAACTTTTCCAGTCACAGCTGGAACACCAGATTTACTATATTTCTATTTTGGCAACTGAATTTCACCACAGAAAATAATAAATCATTTGACGGACACTATTGAACTTGGCCAGCCCCTGCTGAAACCAGTGATTTATGGCATTGCTATTTTTGCAATTGAATGTCACCCCAGAACAAAATATATCCTTTGCCAGACAGTATTACACTTGGGTAACAACAGCTGGAACACCAGATTTAGGGGATTGCTATTTTGGCAATTGAATTTAATCCCTCAATAAAATATAGTAATTTCTATCCTCAGTTTCTAGGGGTGACAATAAGCACAGCCAAGCCCCTGATGTAGGATATAGCAAACAAAACTAGTATTGATGGATTGATGGACTTGGTGGCAGCTTGTACTAGTCCTCCACAAGACACAAAATGGCCGCGGATCACCCCAGAAAAAAGTGACAGAAAAACACTCTGTGCAGCCTAAAAACCAGTGAGCAATTAACTAGCAGAAGTTGAATGATTTACAGCTGTAGATCGATCACTTCATTAGGTGTTTTTGCTGACTTTTCCCTTCCTAATCTCGCCCTCACTGCCTCTACATCCTATCCCTACACTAATCAGAGCAGAGTGACTTGTGGCCCTACGTGACTCCAGCTTAAATAGAGGCTGGGTCACATGCTGCACTTGGCCAATCACAGCCATGCCATTAATAGGCATGGCTGTGATGGCTTCTTAGGGCAAGAAGTAAAACGCTAGCTGATTGGCTGCTGTGCAGCCCTTCAGAAAGCGGGAAGAAATCGCCGAACAACGAACCCGAACTTTTTTGAAAATGTCCGGGTCCGGGTCCCGAACACCCCAAAATTCGGTTCGAACCTGGACTATACTGTTCGGGTTCACTCATCCCTATTTTTAAGACTCCTCAAGTATGTAATTTATTTGGCATCTTGCAAGGATTGGAAAAATATTATGTTGGCTGTACTCCTGGCTATTTAAGAAAATGTATGAATAAACAACTTTCAGATGAAGCCAATCAAAATATATTAAATGCATCAAAGCTAACATTATATATTTCAAGAAAATGTCTTTGTGCAAGAAAATTGCTAACAGAGAAATCCTCCAAATGTTTGTTTCGGGCACCAAGCAACGAGAAGGTTTTAATTCCCATCAGTATCTTATCTACTGTTATTAACCTTTTGCTTACCATCACACGATTATATACTTCATGGCGGTAAGCTCTTTTCTATAACCCAACATATGAAAGCACATTGCAATCTGCTGGCGCCACTGCTTTGCCCTCTCTATTTTGATTGACATGGCTGGGCAGTGAAAACATCATAGAGAATAGTACATGATCTATATTTTTTGAGGGGCTACGGAACAGACATACAGATGTGGACAGCACATGGTGTGCTCTCTGCGTTTTTGGAGACCCATTGAAATGTATGGGTCCGCAAAAAAAAAAAAAAGGAACAGACTCGGAAACAAAATACATTCATGTGAAGAGGATGCGGCAGTTGCAGAGAAAGAAGAGCCTCTAGGTGTAACAGCGATTTGCATATATGAACATGGGACCAAAACAGATGCCTTCAGCTACCAAGCACACATGCAAAAGGTCAGCCAATTTCATAGGTAAAAATCTGCTGACATATGCCCCTTAAGGCATTTCCAGGTCTGTTCATTAGGCTCGAGTTCTAACTTACTCCATGCGAGTGCTGCTTCCTGTTCATTACAATATGCGTCATGTCCTCTATAGCGATTGTATTTTGTAATGGAGCAAGTACTTGTCATTACACTGCACCACCAAGACTTCCAAGACAACGGGCAGTGTAATGAACAGGAAGCAGCACTCTCACAGAGCACCTCTTTCTCTTCAAACAGCTTATCGGAGGGGTACTGAAAGTCGGACCCAGATGATCAGATATTTTTGACCTATCCTGTCGATAGGTCATCAATATATATGGCAGGACAACCCCTTTAATACAATTGAATCTATAAGTTATATATAACCCAAAATAGTTCTATTGAAAAAAACAACTTAGTCGACAAAAAAGTAAATCCCCATAAAACTACATCAACAGAAAAATAAAATTGTTATAACTCCTTGAATGTGACGATAGAAAAACCAACAAACTTAGAAAGTTGTAGAAGATTTTGTCATACAGTAATTAAAGGGTTTGTCGGAGATTTTGATATTGATGTCGTATACTCAGGATAGGTCATCAATATCTGAACAATATCTGATCACCGTGTTCACAGCAAACCAAGCACAGTGCCATACATTGTAAAGTGGAGAACTGCGGCCTCTTCTTAGGCCAGTAATGCCACGTTCATCTGTCAAGTGGACTAGGTAAGGCTCAGTCCCATTCAAGTGAATGGGCCTGAGCTGCAATACCAAGCACATGCACTATACTATGCCCTACAGCCCATAGTAACAGTTGTTAGGTATTGGCTGGTTCCACCCTTGGAGGATAGAGCTAGTTGGACACTGCCAGGGGAGTGTGGAGGAGCTTCTACATCTACTTGAGAGACTGCACCACGCTGAGGATATTGTGGATATACAGAGCGAGTGAGAGAGAGGGGTTGTACCTCTTGGCCAAATTGAGAGGATTGTGCAGGTTATCTAAAAGGAACAGATGGAACTTTATACTGTCTAAACCCCCATATACAGCCTTGTGAAAGCTGCCTATACAACGTGTATGAACTACTTTTGCCAGCATATGTATTGAACTGTGAAAGCTGCCTATACAACGTGTATGAACTACTTTTGCCAGCATATGTATTGAACTGCTGAAGCTTTTAGTAAAAATGAACCATCTGTTAACTCACCTCATACCAAGCACATGCACTATACAATGCCCTACAACCCATAGTAACAGTTGTTAGGTATTGGCTGGTTCCACCCTTGGAGGGTAGAGCTAATTGGACACTGCCAGGGGAGTGTGGAGGAGCTTCTGCTGAAGAGTCAACACAGCTGGAGAAGTTTGGAGAGAAACAGATTGAGATACAGCTTCCCAGAGGAGCAAAAACAGTAGATACAGCAGCCTGCAAGCTAAGAACATCCTCTGGGAGAGAAACTAAACTTAACAGAAGTTAGAGCGGCCTTTGCAAACTTTGCAAAGTGAGAGTGCTAACAGAGAAGTTAAAACCTATACTTTGGCTATAGACTTCTTTGCATTTTGGTTGGGGCATTAAATCTCAGCATATTAATGGGGTTATCCAAATTCTAAAAGATCCCCACCAATGCCCAGGCCCCTCATGTACATTATACTTACATGCTCCCCGGCATCCCCGTTGCGAGACTGCACCACGCTGAGGATATTGTGGATATACAGATACAGAGCGAGTGAGAGAGAGGGGTTGTACCTCTTGGCCGAATTGATAGGATTGTGCAGGTTATCTAAAAGGAACAGATGGAACTTTATACTGTCTAAACCCCCATATACAGCCTTGTGAAAGATGCCTATACAACGTGTATGAACTACTTTTGCCTGCGTATGTATTGAACTACTGAAGCTTTTAGTAAAAATGAACCATCTGCTAACTCACCTCTAGTGTTGAGCGAACAGTTCGAGCATAGTTCGGGTCCGTACCGAATTTTGGGGTGTTCGTGACACGGACCCGAACCCGAACTTTTTCGTAAAAGTTCGGGTTCGTCGTTCGGCATGTATTTTGGCGCATTTTGAAAGGCTGCAAAGCAGCCAATCAACATGCATCATACTACTTGCCCTAAGATGCCATCGCAGCCATGCCTACTATTGGCAAGGCTGTGATTGGCCAAGTGCAGCATGTGACTCAGCCTCTTTATAAGCTTGTGCGCACGTCGGGACGTGCTCACTCCCGATGTGAATAGAACAGGGATAGACGCAGCTGATGCTAGGGCGAGAATAGGCAGGGATAATTGAATAACTGGAAGCAAATTTCTCTCCTCCACCTGTGATTCATCTGAACAACTGCAGCTGAGCTGCTTTTTTGATAGGGATTGGCTATTTTTAGAGTGGCCAGAGTGATTTTTCCATCCACATGTACCTGGGCTGACCGCCGGCCGCCATTTTGCGACTTGTAGTGCTGCAGCAGAAGCTGCCACAGTGTGCATTCCAAAGCTCCAAACAAGTCAGACATCTACACCTGGGATTCAGACCAATAGCGATTTAGCAGCACAGTCCAAGGCTATTTTTTTAAAGGTTGTGCAGACCATTTTGTGGCACATGTTACTGGGCTGATAGGCGGCGGCCATCTTGGGACTAGTGCTGCAGCACAATCTCTCCCAACGTCCATTAATCACTTGTAATAGTGGTCTGTGCCATAGAAATCCTACATCAGGGACTTGGGTGTGCTTGTGTCACCCCTACTAATACCAGTCCACCTGTAATCCATACAGTGAAAAGCCATAAAGTATTCCAGTGAGGGAATTTTTTTATTTAAAAAGGCCAAGTTAGTTTATCTGGCGCTCAATATACTAGATACAGTTAGGCCTGCGTTTCATACATCTGGAATTAGCAAACTAATGTGCTGGGGTTGGGAAAACATATATGTACCCATACTAGAATCTGTCAAAGAAAGCGGTACTCACATATAACAGTCATTCCATCTGTAATCCATACAGTCAAAAGACTGAAAGTATTCCAGTGAGGGAATTTTTTTATTTAAAAAGGCCAAGTTAGTTTATCTGGCGTTCAATATACTAGATACAGTTAGGCCTACGTTTCATACATCTGGAATTAGCAAACTAATGTGCTGGGGTTGGGAAAACATATATGTACCCATACTAGAATCTGTCAAAGAAAGCGGTACTCACATATAACAGTCATTCCATCTGTAATCCATACAGTCAAAAGACTGAAAGTATTCCAGTGAGGGAATTTTTTTATTTAAAAAGGCCAAGTTAGTTTATCTGGCGTTCAATATACTAGATACAGTTAGGCCATGCGTTTCATACATCTGGAATTAGCAAACTAATGTGCTGGGGTTGGGAAAACATATATGTACCCATACTAGAATCTGTCAAAGAAAGCGGTACTCACATATAACAGTCATTCCATCTGTAATCCATACAGTCAAAAGACTGAAAGTATTCCAGTGAGGGAATTTTTTTATTTAAAAAGGCCAAGTTAGTTTATCTGGCGCTCAATATACTAGATACAGTTAGGCCTGCGTTTCATACATCTGGAATTAGCAAACTAATGTGCTGGGGTTGGGAAAACATATATGTACCCATACTAGAATCTGTCAAAGAAAGCGGTACTCACATATAACAGTCATTCCATCTGTAATCCATACAGTCAAAAGACTGAAAGTATTCCAGTGAGGGAATTTTTTTATTTAAAAAGGCCAAGTTAGTTTATCTGGCGCTCAATATACTAGATACAGTTAGGCCATGCGTTTCATACATCTGGAATTAGCAAACTAATGTGCTGGGGTTGGGAAAACATATATGTACCCATACTAGAATCTGTCAAAGAAAGCGGTACTCACATATAACAGTCATTCCATCTGTAATCCATACAGTCAAAAGACTGAAAGTATTCCAGTGAGGGAATTTTTTTATTTAAAAAGGCCAAGTTAGTTTATCTGGCGTTCAATATACTAGATACAGTTAGGCCTGCGTTTCATACATCTGGAATTAGCAAACTAATGTGCTGGGGTTGGGAAAACATATATGTACCCATACTAGAATCTGTCAAAGAAAGCGGTACTCACATATAACAGTCATTCCATCTGTAATCCATACAGTCAAAAGACTGAAAGTATTCCAGTGAGGGAATTTTTTTATTTAAAAAGGCCAAGTTAGTTTATCTGGCGCTCAATATACTAGATACAGTTAGGCTCATGCTTTCATACATCTGGAATTAGCAAACTAATGTGCTGGGGTTGGGAAAACATATATGTACCCATACTAGAATCTGTCAAAGAAAGCGGTACTCACATATAACAGTCATTCCATCTGTAATCCATACAGTCAAAAGACTGAAAGTATTCCAGTGAGGGAATTTTTTTATTTAAAAAAGGCCAAGTTAGTTTATCTGGCGTTCAATATACTAGATACAGTTAGGCCTGCGTTTCATACATCTGGAATTAGCAAACTAATGTGCTGGGGTTGGGAAAACATATATGTACCCATACTAGAATCTGTCAAAGAAAGCGGTACTCACATATAACAGTCATTCCATCTGTAATCCATACAGTCAAAAGACTGAAAGTATTCCAGTGAGGGAATTTTTTTATTTAAAAAGGCCAAGTTAGTTTATCTGGCGTTCAATATACTAGATACAGTTAGGCCTGCGTTTCATACATCTGGAATTAGCAAACTAATGTGCTGGGGTTGGGAAAACATATATGTACCCATACTAGAATCTGTCAAAGAAAGCGGTACTCACATATAACAGTCATTCCATCTGTAATCCATACAGTCAAAAGACTGAAAGTATTCCAGTGAGGGAATTTTTTTATTTAAAAAGGCCAAGTTAGTTTATCTGGCGTTCAATATACTAGATACAGTTAGGCCTGCGTTTCATACATCTGGAATTAGCAAACTAATGTGCTGGGGTTGGGAAAACATATATGTACCCATACTAGAATCTGTCAAAGAAAGCGGTACTCACATATAACAGTCATTCCATCTGTAATCCATACAGTCAAAAGACTGAAAGTATTCCAGTGAGGGAATTTTTTTTATTTAAAAAGGCCAAGTTAGTTTATCTGGCGTTCAATATACTAGATACAGTTAGGCCTGCGTTTCATACATCTGGAATTAGCAAACTAATGTGCTGGGGTTGGGAAAACATATATGTACCCATACTAGAATCTGTCAAAGAAAGCGGTACTCACATATAACAAGTCATTCCATCTGTAATCCATACAGTCAAAAGACTGAAAGTATTCCAGTGAGGGATTTTGCTTATAAAAATAATATATTTCATTGTGGTGCGAGTTGAATCGCAACAATGAAGAAAAATACTATTAAGGGACGAGGACGCGGTCGTGGTGGTGTCCGTGGAGCCTCTGTTGCTGGTAGAGGACGTGGCCGTTCGGCCCCAGGCGCACACAGTAGGGAACGAACTCCCTCAACTAGCCGGCAGAATGTACCGCAATATCTCGTGGGGCCCAATGCCGCTCTTAGGATGGTAAGGCCTGAGCAGGTACAGGCATTAATCGATTGGGTGGCCGACAGTGCTTCCAGCACGTTCACCACATGGTCTTCCACCCAGTCTTCTGCGGAAAGCGCACAGGTGGCACCTGAAAACCAAGCCCATCAGTCTGTCACATCACCCCCAAGCATATCAGGGAAACGGTCTGAGCCACAAGTTATGCAGCAGTCTCTTCTTCTGTTTGAAGACTCTGCTTCCAGGGTTTCCCAGGGCGTCCACCTAGCCCTTCCCCAGTGGAGGAAGACATACCATGCACTGACGCACAACCACTTATGTCTCCAGATGAAGAGGACATGGGAATACCACCACAGCAGAGTCACCGACTCTCTGATGATGACGAAACACAGGTGCCCACTGCCGCGTCTTTTTGCAGTGTGCAGACTGAACAGGAGGAGGTCAGGGAGGGAGACTGGGTGGAAGACGATGCAGAGGACGATGAGGTCTTAGACCCCACATGGACTGAAGGTCGTGGCGATGACTTTCACAGTTCAGAGGAAGAGGTAGTGGTGAGACCGAGACAACAGCGAAGCCAAAGAGGGAGCAGGGGGCCAAAGCAGACGAGCCGCCGCCCCAGAGTTCGCCTGCTACTGGACATCGCCAACAGGGACCCAGCCCCACAAAGGCAGCTTCAAAGAGTTCCCTGGCATGGCACTTCTTTAAACAATGTCCTACCGACAAGACCCGAGTGACTTGCACGCTCTGCCATCAGAGCCTGAGGCGAGGCATTAACGTTCTGAACCTCAGCACAACCTGCATGACCAGGCATCTACATGCAAAGCATGAACTGCAGTGGGGTACACACCTTAAAACCAGGCACTCGCTGAGGCTCCCCTGCTCCCTCTACCGCTGCTGCCTCGGCTTCCGCCTCGAGAGGAATGTTGCCACCTGCCGAGCAGCAAACAGAGGATGTGCCACCGACACCACCACCACCGCCACCGTCAACTAGCGTCTCCACTATATCACACAGCAGCGTTCAGCTCTCAATATCTCAAACCTTAGAGAGGAAGCGCAAATTCCCCGAGTCACCCTCGAGCCCTTGGCCTGAACGCCAGCATTTCTAAACTGCTGGCCTTTGAAATGCTGTCATTCCGGCTGGTGGACACAGACAGCTTCAAACAGCTGATGGCCATGGCTGTCCCGCAGTATGTGGTTCCCAGCCGCCACTACTTCTCCAAGACAGCCGTGCCTTCCCTGCACATGCAAGTGTCCGATAAAATCAAGTGTGCACTGCGCAACGCCATTTGTGGCAAGGTCCACCTAACCACAGATACGTGGACCAGTAAGCACGGCCAGGGACGCTATATCTCACTAACTGCACACTGGATGAATGTAGTGGCGGCTGGGCCCCGGCGGACAGTTCCTTGGCGCACGTCCTTCCGCCCCCTAGGATCGCAGGGCATCATTCTCTGCCTCCTGTAGCCTCCTCCTCCTACTCGGCTTCCTCCTCCACTGCTTCCACCAGCTCATCCGGTCAGCCACACACCTTCACCACCAACTTCAGCACAGCCCGGGTAAACGTCAGCAGGCCATTCTGAAACTCATATGTTTGGGGGACAGGCCCCACAGCGCAAAGGAGTTGTGGCGGGGTATTGAACAACAGACCGACGAGTGGTTTCTGCCGGTGGGCCTCAAGCCAGGCCTGGTGGTATGCGATAATGGGCGAAATCTCGTGGCAGCTCTGGGACTAGCCGGTTTGACGCACATCCCTTGCCTGGCGCATGTGCTGAACTTGGTGGTGCAGAGGTTCATTCACCACTACCCCAACATGTCAGAGCTGCTGCATAAAGTGCGGGCCGTCTGTGCGCGCTTCCGCCGTTCACATCCTGCCGCTGCTCGCCTGTCTGCGCTACAGCGGAACTTCGGCCTTCCCGCTCACCGCCTCATATGCGACGTGCCCACCCGGTGGAACTCCACCTTGCACATGCTGGAGAGACTGTGCGAGCAGCAGCAGGCCATAGTGGAGTTTCAGCTGCAGCACGCTCGCGTCAGTCGTACTGCCGAACAGCACCACTTCACCACCAATGATTGGGCCTCCATGCGAGACCTGTGTGCCCTGCTGCGCTGTTTCGAGTACTCCACCAACATGGCCAGTGGCGATGACACTGTTATCAGCGTTACAATACCACTTCTATGTCTCCTTGAGAAAACACTTAGGGCAATGATGTTAGAGGAGGTGGCCCAGGTGGAGGAGGAGGAGGAGGATGAGGGCTCGTTTCTAACACTTTCGGGCCAGTCTGTTCGAAGTGGCTCAGAGGGAGGTTTGTTTAAGCAGCAGAGGACAGGTTCACAAGTCGCCAGCCAAGGCACTGTACTGGAGGACGAGGAGGATGAGGAGGAGGAGGTGGAGGGGGACGAGGATGACGCAAGTTCACAGCGGGGTGGCAGCCCAGGCCCATCACTGGTGCGTGGCTGGGGGATACGGTGGACGATGACGATACGCCTCCCACAGAGGACAGCTTGTCCTTACCCATGGGTAGCCTGGCCCACATGAGCGAATATATGCTCCAATGCCTGCGCAACGATCAGCAGAGTTGCCCACGTTTTAACGTGTGCAGACTACTGGGTGGCCACCCTGCTGGATCCCCGGTATAAAGACAATGTGCCCACTTTAATTCCTGAACTGGAGCGCGACCGTAAGATGCGCGAGTACAAGCGCACGCTGATAGAGGCGCTCTTGAGAGCATTCCCACATGTCACAGGGGAACAGGTGGAAGGTGAAGGCAGAGGAGTGGCAAGAGGTCGCCAACGCAGCTGTGTCACGGCCAGCTCATCTGAGGGCAGGGTTAGCATGGCAGAAATGTGGAAAGGTTTTGTCTCCACGCCACAGCTATCTGCACCGACACCTGATACGGAACGTGTTAGCAGGAGGCAGCATTTCACTAACATGGTTGAACAGTATGTCTGCACACCCCTCCACATCCTGACGGATGGTTCGGCCCCATTCAACTACTGGGTTTCGAAATTGTCCACGTGGCCAGAGTTAGCATGTTATGCCTTGGAGGTGCTTTCCTGCCCGGCGGCCAGCGTTTTATCTGAACGCGTATTCAGCACGGCAGGGGGCGTCATTACTGACAAGCGCAGCCGCCTGTCCACAGCCAACGTGGACAAGCTGACCTTCATAAAGATGAACCAGGCATGGATCCCACAGGACCTGTCCCTCCCTTGTGCAGAGTAGTCCTTATTAACTGCCTAAAACATGTCTTGTTGTGCTACGGGCCACTTCTTTATTTGATACAAATTTTATGAAACCCACAGTTGAATGAAACTCTTCTCTGTCTGGGCGCCGGGCCTAACCAGATGAAAGTGGCCGGTTAAACTAACGGGTGACATGAAGCCATAACCTCTGCCATGCTACCTCTGTCTTCTGTCTGGGTGCTGAGGCCTAAGTCAAATAAAGCGGTCTTCTGCTGTGCTGGGGATATGAAGCTAATCTCTGACCTCTCTCCTCTGTCTGGGTCCAAAGGCCTAAATCACTGAAAGAGACCTTCTCCTGTGGTGTGTGATATGATGCCAGAATATGTGCTGTGGGGCCTCTCTCCTCTTCCTGGGTGCAGGGGTCAAATAAACTAAATTGTGGCCTACTCCTGTGGTGGTTGATATGATGCCTGATTCTCTGATGTGGAACCTCTCTCCTCTGTTTGGGTGAAGGGGTCAAAGTAACTAAATGGTGGCTTCTCCTGTGGTGGCTGATATGATGCCAGAATATGTGCTGTGGGGCCTCTCTCCTCTTCCTGGGTGCAGGGGTCAAAGTAACTCAATGGTGGCTTCTCCTGTGGTGGCTGATATGATGCCAGAATATGTGCTGTGGTGCCTCTCTCCTCTTCCTGGGTGCGGGGTCAAAGTAACTCAATGGTGGCTTCTCCTGTGGTGGCTGATATGATGCCAGAATATGTGCTGTGGTGCCTCTCTCCTCTTCCTGGGTGCGGGGTCAAAGTAACTCAATGGTGGCTTCTCCTGTGGTGGCTGATATGATGCCAGAATATGTGCTGTGGTGCCTCTCTCCTCTTCCTGGGTGCAGGGGTCAAAGTAACTCAATGGTGGCTTCTCCTGTGGTGGCTGATATGATGCCAGAATATGTGCTGTGGGGCCTCTCTCCTCTTCCTGGGTGCGGGGGTCAAAGTAACTCAATGGTGGCTTCTCCTGTGGTGGCTGATATGATGCCAGAATATGTGCTGTGGTGCCTCTCTCCTCTTCCTGGGTGCGGGGTCAAAGTAACTCAATGGTGGCTTCTCCTGTGGTGGCTGATATGATGCCAGAATATGTGCTGTGGGGCCTCTCTCCTCTTCCTGGGTGCAGGGGTCAAAGTAACTCAATGGTGGCTTCTCCTGTGGTGGTTAGTATGATGCCAGAATATGTGCTGTGGGGCCTCTCTCCTCTTCCTGGGTGCAGGGGTCAAAGTAACTCAATGGTGGCTTCTCCTGTGGTGGCTGATATGATGCCAGAATATGTGCTGTGGGGCCTCTCTCTCTTCCTGGGTGCAGGGGTCAAAGTAACTCAATGGTGGCTTCTCCTGTGGTGGCTGATATGATGCCAGAATATGTGCTGTGGGGCCTCTCTCCTCTTCCTGGGTGCAGGGGTCAAAGTAACTCAATGGTGGCTTCTCCTGTGGTGGTTAGTATGATGCCAGAATATGTGCTGTGGGGCCTCTCTCCTCTTCCTGGGTGCGGGGTCAAAGTAACTCAATGGTGGCTTCTCCTGTGGTGGCTGATATGATGCCAGAATATGTGCTGTGGGGCCTCTCTCCCTCTTCCTGGGTGCAGGGTCCAAAGTAACTCAATGGTGGCTTCTCCTGTGGTGGCTGATATGATGCCAGAATATGTGCTGTGGTGCCTCTCTCCTCTTCCTGGGTGCAGGGGTCAAAGTAACTAAATGGTGGCTTCTCCTGTGGTGGTTGATATGATGCCTGATTCTCTGCTGTGAAACCTCTCTTCTCCATCTGGGTGTAGGGGTCAAAGTCTTTCAAAGTCGCCTTCTCCTGTGCTGATTGATATAAAGCTGATGGTTGTGCCATCTGACATGGTTGCCAGGGTCTGATTCAATGGGGGCCTACTCCTGTGGTGGGTGATCTAAATGACTGATTCTCTGCTGTGAAACCTCTCTCCTCCGTCTGGGTGTAGGGTCAAAGTCTTTCAAAGTCGCCTTCTCCTGTGCTGATTGATATGAAGCTGATGGTTGTGCCATCTGACATGGTTGCCGGGGTCCCATTAAATTGTGGCCTACTCCTGTGGTGGTTGATATGATGCCTGATTCTCTGATGTGGAACCTCTCTCCTCTGTTTGGGTGAAGGGGTCAAAGTAACTAAATGGTGGCTTCTCCTGTGGTGGCTGATATGATGCCAGAATATGTGCTGTGGGGCCTCTCTCCTCTTCCTGGGTGCAGGGGTCAAAGTAACTCAATGGTGGCTTCTCCTATGGTGGCTGATATGATGCCAGAATATGTGCTGTGGTGCCTCTCTCCTCTTCCTGGGTGCGGGGTCAAAGTAACTCAATGGTGGCTTCTCCTGTGGTGGCTGATATGATGCCAGAATATGTGCTGTGGGGCCTCTCTCCTCTTCCTGGGTGCGGGGTCAAAGTAACTCAATGGTGGCTTCTCCTGTGGTGGCTGATATGATGCCAGAATATGTGCTGTGGGGCCTCTCTCCTCTTCCTGGGTGCAGGGGTCAAAGTAACTCAATGGTGGCTTCTCCTGTGGTGGCTGATATGATGCCAGAATATGTGCTGTGGTGCCTCTCTCCTCTTCCTGGGTGCAGGGTCAAAGTAACTAAATGGTGGCTTCTCCTGTGGTGGTTGATATGATGCCTGATTCTCTGCTGTGAAACCTCTCTCCTCCATCTGGGTGTAGGGGTCAAAGTCTTTCAAAGTCGCCTTCTCCTGTGCTGATTGATATAAAGCTGATGGTTGTGCCATCTGACATGGTTGCCAGGGTCTGATTCAATGGGGGCCTACTCCTGTGGTGGGTGATCTAAATGCCTGATTCTCTGCTGTGAAACCTCTCTCCTCCGTCTGGGTGTAGGGGTCAAAGTCTTTCAAAGTCGCCTTCTCCTGTGCTGATTGATATGAAGCTGATGGTTGTGCCATCTGACATGGTTGCCGGGGTCCCATTAAATTGTGGCCTACTCCTGTGGTGGTTGATATGATGCCTGATTCTCTGATGTGGAACCTCTCTCCTCTGTTTGGGTGAAGGGGTCAAGTAACTAAATTGTGGCTTCTCCTGTGGTGGCTGATATGATGCCAGAATATGTGCTGTGGGGCCTCTCTCCTCTTCCTGGGTGCAGGGTCAAAGTAACTCAATGGTGGCTTCTCCTGTGGTGGTTAGTATGATGCCAGAATATGTGCTGTGGGGCCTCTCTCCTCTTCCTGGGTGCAGGGGTCAAAGTAACTCAATGGTGGCTTCTCCTGTGGTGGCTGATATGATGCCAGAATATGTGCTGTGGTGCCTCTCTCCTCTTCCTGGGTGCGGGGGTCAAAGTAACTCAATGGTGGCTTCTCCTGTGGTGGCTGATATGATGCCAGAATATGTGCTGTGGGGCCTCTCTCCTCTTCCTGGGTGCAGGGGTCAAAGTAACTCAATGGTGGCTTCTCCTGTCGTGGTTAGTATGATGCCAGAATATGTGCTGTGGGGCCTCTCTCCTCTTCCTGGGTGCAGGGGTCAAAGTAACTCAATGGTGGCTTCTCCTGTGGTGGCTGATATGATGCCAGAATATGTGCTGTGGTGCCTCTCTCCTCTTCCTGGGTGCAGGGGTCAAAGTAACTAAATGGTGGCTTCTCCTGTGGTGGTTGATATGATGCCTGATTCTCTGCTGTGAAACCTCTCTCCTCCATCTGGGTGTAGGGGTCAAAGTCTTTCAAAGTCGCCTTCTCCTGTGCTGATTGATATGAAGCTGATGGTTGTGCCATCTGACATGGTTGCCGGGGTCCCATTAAATTGTGGCCTACTCCTGTGGTCGTTGATATGATGCCTGATTCTCTGATGTGGAACCTCTCTCCTCTGTTTGGGTGAAGGGGTCAAAGTAACTAAATGGTGGCTTCTCCTGTGGTGGCTGATATGATGCCAGAATATGTGCTATGGGGCCTCTCTCCTCTTCCTGGGTGCAGGGGTCAAAGTAACTCAATGGTGGCTTCTCCTGTGGTGGTTAGTATGATGCCAGAATATGTGCTGTGGGGCCTCTCTCCTCTTCCTGGGTGCAGGGGTCAAAGTAACTCAATGGTGGCTTCTCCTGTGGTGGCTGATATGATGCCAGAATATGTGCTGTGGTGCCTCTCTCCTCTTCCTGGGTGCGGGGTCAAAGTAACTCAATGGTGGCTTCTCCTGTGGTGGTTGATATGATGCCTGATTCTCTGCTGTGAAACCTCTCTCCTCCATCTGGGTGTAGGGGTCAAAGTCTTTCAAAGTCGCCTTCTCCTGTGCTGATTGATATAAAGCTGATGGTTGTGCCATCTGACATGGTTGCCAGGGTCTGATTCAATGGGGGCCTACTCCTGTGGTGGGTGATCTAAATGCCTGATTCTCTGCTGTGAAACCTCTCTCCTCCGTCTGGGTGTAGGGGTCAAAGTCTTTCAAAGTCGCCTTCTCCTGTGCTGATTGATATGAAGCTGATGGTTGTGCCATCTGACATGGTTGCCGGGGTCCCATTAAATTGGGGCCTACTCCTGTGGTGGGTGATCTAAATGCCTGATTCTCTGCTTTGAAACCTCTCTCCTCCGTCCGGGTGTAGGGGTCAAAGTCTGTCAAAGTCGCCTTCTCCTGTGCTGATTGATATAAAGCTTATGCTTGTGCCATCTGACATGGTTGCCGGGGTCCCATTAAATTGGGGCCTACTCCTGTGGTGGGTGATCTAAATGCCTGATTCTCTGCTGTGTAACCTCTCTCCTCCGTCTGGGTGTAGGGGTCAAAGTAACTAAATGGTGGCCTACTCCTGTGGTGGGTGATATGATGCCTGGTTCTCTGCTGTGGGACCTCTCTCCTTTGTCTGGGTGCTGTGGTCAAAATAATAGTAAGTGACCTTCTCCATTGGTGGGTGACTTGAAGCCTGATTCTGTGCTATGGGACCTCACTCCAATTAATATTGTTTAATTTTTATTTATTTTATGTTAACTCATCATTTCCCTATCTACATTTGTTTGCAGGGGATTTAACTACATTTTGCTGCCTTTTGCAGCCCTCTAGCCCTTTCCGGGTGTGTTTTACAGCCTTTTTAGTGCCCAAAAGTTCGGGTCCCCATTGACTTCTATGGGGTTCGGGTTCGGGTTCGGGATGAAGTTCGGGTCGAGTTCGGATCCCGAACCCGAACATTTTTCGAAAGTTTGGCCGAACTCGTCGAACCCGAACATCCAGGTGTTCGCTCAACTCTACTCACCTCATCACCTTCATAGGATTCCTGCCTTGAACCCCCAAAACCCACAGTAACCAAGGGCACCCAAAACCACCATCATGCAGGAGGCCTCAAAACCAGTGTGTGCCCTGAGGGAACAAGGGTGAGCCCTCACATCAATTAACGGCCCAAGGGCACCAGAGTCAGGACTGCCATCTGAGTACTACTCCCATTCTCGCCACTGCCACTACTTAGTTCCTCCCCGCTCTTTTCTCTACTGGGCCTCACTGCAGATAGGCCATCAATATGAAAAAGTAGAGCAACCCCTTTAAGCTTTATTTCCAGGAAAAAACTGGAAACATTTAACCACCTAACAGTTTTGTCCGAGCACTGCTGGGGCTTTGGGAAAAGTACTTAACTGTTCTGCTCAAGCACAGCTCGGGCAGCAGAGCGGCCACCCAACAAATCAGAGACGCTTTAAGTGTCTTTCACACGAGCGCGACGGATTAGGTTCGGGTGCGTTCAGGGTGCATTCAGTGAAAATCGCACCATTTTGCAAGCAAGATCAGTCAGTTTTGTCTGCAATTGCGTTCAGTTTTTTCCGTGCGAGTGCAATGCATTTTGATGCGTTTTGATGCATTTTTCACTCGCGTGAGAAAAAACTGTAGGTTTACAAACATCTCCTAGCAACCATCAGTGAAAAACGCATTGCATCCACACTTGCTTCCGGATGCAATCCATTTTTTACTGAAGCCCCATTCACTTTTATGGGGCCAGGGCTGCATGAAAAACGCAGAATATAGAAAATGTTGCATTTCTCACGCAATGCAGGACTGGTGCATGAAAAAAAAACGCTCAGGTACACAGACCCATTGAAATGAATGGGTCAGGATTCAATGCGGGTGCTATGCATTCACATGATGCATTGCACTCGCGCGGAAAAACCTGCTCGTGTGAAAGGGGCCTTAGCTGCTCATATCTCCCGATTAGTAGCAACTAGAGATATCACAGCATTATCGCAACATCAGTAGAAGATATACCTGTTGTGCAATTGTGGCCCCCGAGTTCTCTGCCAGAACGATTTACTTCATACAAATATTACAAATTTACATTTTTGGGACGGTTTTGTTAGGAGGTTAAAGGGTTATTCCCATCTTATGAAATTACAGATCTGCCTCCACTTTATGATGGGTGGAGGTCCAACTTCTGGACCCCCCTTCAACCCTGAGAATTAAGTTTGGCGTTGTATTCCCTTCTAAGGTTTTCATGCATGTTGGCATACCTGGCCACCCAACAAATCAGAGAATTACAGCCAGCCTCACCCACTTGAATGGGGTTATGCTGCAGGTCCTTTCCAAATGGGTGGCCAGTGGACTGATGTGCAGGCATAAACACTAAAGGGGATACAGTGCTTTATTCTCAGGAACAATAGGGACCCAGAGGTCAGACGCACACTGATTGTGAAATGAGGCATCAGGGGTGGATTGGGAACTTAAAGTGGCCCTGGGAAAAACCATAAAAGTGCCCCCATGTTATAGGCAGGGCCAAATCATTAGAGGGTGGAGCCAAACCAAGTGGGCAGGGTCAACAAACCATTAGGATGGTTCATATGGCACATTCCCACATATTACCTCCCAACTTTTAAAAAACCCAAGGAGGGATAATAACGGGTGTGCTTAGAGTGCCATAACAAATTTATGCCCCATTTTGTACCCCCTTCAGAGTAGTTATGCTGCTTTCATAACAGTAATGTCCCTTTAGCGCCCCTTCACATTAGTTAGGCCCCTTTGAGCCCCCACACAATAGTAATACTAGTAATTCATTCTGTTGTGACTTCTGTCCAGCCACTGGGTGCCAAAGGATTTGAAGGCAGGTGGCATTAGTAGCCTGTTAGAAGGAGATTGCAGCACGGCTGCCTTTGACCTGGCGCACTCACATCAATACACATGGCAGCCACTGGTGACTCTGCTGCAAAAGGTAGATGGGCCCGAAACACGTTTGATCAAAAATATGAGCAAAGAGCTTCTATTTTTTCATTTATAGTAGGTATAATATCACTAATTGAGAATGATCCCCATTTCTCAGTTCTATTGTTTGCATGTGAAATGTTGTGCAGCCATTTTTATATCAACCATGTTCACTTGATGGATATGCACCTGTGATTATGATTATTAATGTGCTAGTCAAAAATTTCTTGTAGTAGACTCTGCTGCAATGTCATTATTATGCCACAATGTGTGAAGTGAGGGGAGTAACCCACAGGGTATTGGGGCCATCATGTGTACCTGATCTCAGCCACTCTTCTTATAACGCTCCAGCGCTAATATAACCTCCAGAGACATTACATAATATGGGACTGATATCAGCCGCTCCTCCTATAATGCTCCAGCACTGATGTAACCTCCAGAGACATTTGCACCATATGTGACTGATATCATCCTCTCTCCTTATAACACTCCGCCACTGATATAACCTCCAGAGACATTACATCTAGTGATGAGCGAGCATGCTCGGCTGAATACCTGTTCGGCTCGAGCATCGCTATTCTCGGCACATGGCGGTACTCGACCAAGTACCGCATGTGCTTGAGCGCAATGCTCGAGTTTCCGCCCTGCATGTTTCGCTGGTTTTAAACAGCCAATAAAAGGTGCAGGTGACTACTGCCCTCACTGTAATGCCAGTAGCCATGTTGGCTGCTTGCATTACAGTGATTGGATGGCCGAAACATGTTCGGCTCAGATGTAGACAGGGAGAGCAGAGCGTAGGAAGGTAAAGACAGTGTAGGGAGTGATTTTCAGTTTTTATTCTGAGAAAGCTTTTCCAAGACCCAAAAGTCCTTTTAAGGACTACTGTGTGTGTGTTTGTTTTAGAGAAGCCATTTATTTACCTTCTGCAGTCTCGGGGACAGTGCTTCGGAAGGGACAGAGATTTGCTGTTTTTACTACCAAAAGCTTTTCAAAGACCCCAAAGTCCTTTTAAGGACTACTGTGTGTATTTGACGGCAGCTAATATAGTGTCCATAATCTGTGGTGTTCTGTAACCAATACTATACAACATCTGCAAACAGTGTCTGTATTACAAATTCCCATAATCTGGGCCTAATATAGTGTCCATATTCTGTGGGTTTCTGTGACATATACTGTCCTGCACCTGAAAACAGTGTCTGTAGTGCAAATTTAAATAATTTGTGCCACATCTACTGTGCGTCCATTTAATACATATCACTGACATATACTGTACTTAACCGTAGATGGTTTATGCTAGTCTGACATTATCAGGGCTATATCTCCTGTGTAATGTGTGTGCATCCCAAATACCTTTTTTAATTTATTGTTGGATACACTTACAAATCCTACGCTACTGTATGTGTGACATACTTTTTAGCATATATAACATTTAATATTAAGAAGGCTGCCAGTAAGGGCCGTGGAAATAGTTATGATGCTGATGGTGCACGCAGAGGCCGTGGCCCTGGGTGCGATGAAACTGAATAAAAGAATGTAGCTGATGGCTTACAGGTGCGCTAACCTTCAAAAACATTATTTGGAAGGGCCTTCCGGTCAGCTTACCCTCTAAAACATAATTTGCGAGTGCCTTCAGGTCAGCTAACCCTTTAAAACATCATTTGTGAGTGCCTTCAGGGCAGCTCAACCACTAAAACATAATTTGCGAGTGCCTTAAGGGCAGCTGACCCTCTACAACATCATTTGCGAGTTCCTTCAGGGCAGCTGACCCTCTAAAACATCATTTGCGAGTAACTTCAGGGCAGCTGACCCTGTAAAACATTATTTGTGAGGGCCTGCAGGTGAGCTGACCCTAAAAAACATAATTTTCCAGGGCCTGCAGGTGAGCCGACCCTCTAAAACATATGTGAGGGCCTGCAGGTGAAATGAGACTAAAAAATATAAATTGCGAGGGCCTGCAGATGAGCTCACCCTGTTAAACATTATATTCGTGGGGCTGCAGGTGAGCTGACCCTGTAAAGTATTATATGTGAGGGCCTGCAGATGAGCTGACCCTCTAAAACATTATGAGCGAGGGCAGTCAAAAAAGCATGTTGATATGATGGAGGAGGAGAAGTAGAAAAGTTAAGGGCAATTCTGGCCTTGTTCATTTTTATATGAGTCGACCTGTCAGCATTTTCTGTTGACAGTCAAATGCGCTTTCAGTTATTATGCCCCCAGCAACGCTAAATACCCGCTCTGACAAAATGCTGGTTTCCAGCTTGGACATCCAATAGTTGTAAGGCACAGAGGGATCACTGAGGACGCTGACACGGTTTTCTATGTACTCCTTCACCATCTTCAAAAAAAAATCCAGCCTTGTGACACTAGACCGCGCATCAGTGTGAGGGTGCTGGTGGGGTGTCATGAAACTGTTTCAGGCCTTGGAGAGTGTTGTCCTGCCTCTGTTGGAACTGCTGTGTGTTCCCTTGATCTCCCCTCCTGAGTTGCAAAAGAACTATGTACTCTGCCGCCAGCATTGTCAGCTCTAAATTTATCCGCAATGACATTCTGTTCTATTATTATTATTATGGTTTGTGGTTGTATTATTGTTGGTATTATTGTTATTATTATTTATAGTTGTAAAATATGTTATGGTTATTTGGTTATTTATGAGTTAATTAACAGGCCATACCATTGGTTTAACTCCACTCTCGTGTGTTATGTTTTTAGTTATATTAATGTATAAGTTTGTGATGTTTGTTGTGCATGGGACATATATGCTGTATGATTGCCATATGTGTCAAGTTGCCAAGCTCCAAAGCTGCCAAGAAGTTACGGTCATTATCAGACACAACAACCAATCATGCCTGGTTGTAGGTTGAGTGGCGAGAGCCACAGCTCAGTCTGGTCCCTTATATCCTGCTACAGCTCTGCGGCGGTGTGCTGTTTGTCACCTAAGCAAATGAGTTTCAGCACGGCCTGTTGCCGCTTCCCCACTGCCATGCTACACTGCTTCCAGCTACTGACAATGGCTGACTGGTGCTGCAAGATGAGAATTCAGAGGTGGAAGTGGAGTAGGAGAAGGGGGTTTGCTGCAACTAATGTAGGTGGTGGTGAAAATCCTGATGGAATGGGGGCCCGCAATCCTTGGCGTTGGTAGCACCTGTGCCATCCCAGGGTACGACTAGCTACCGGCCTCCACAAGGTTCACCCAGTGTGCCGTCACGGAAATGTAGCGTCCCTGGCGAAAAGCACTTGTCCGTGTGTCAGTCGTTAAGTGGACCATCCCAATAAATGCGTTAGTCAGGGCACGGGACACAATTGCTGGTGTAATGCGGGGACTAGTGGGGACTGAGTAACGAGGGACGTCCGCCGCCATGAGGCTGAGGAAAGCCTCAGTGTCCACAGGCCAAATGGCAACATTTCCATGCCCAGCAAATTTAAGATGTGCATTTAGTGCTGCAGCCGGTGGGTTGGTGGGTGGCTGGGCATCTGAGATTACGTTCAAAGGCCTGGGTTAAGGACATCTGTATGCAGGCCTCTTTGGTGTGGGCCGCCTTCTCCCTTTTGCCATCCTACAGCCTCTTCCAGCCTTTTGCGGTGCTGTGAATTCCTCCCCCTCTGTACTGCTGTCCTCACTTGGCTTGTCACCTTCCCAGGTTGGGTCAGTGATGTCATCGTCCACCACCCCCTCTTCCACTTCCTCACTCGGGTCATCCTCCTGACTTGTGTTGTTGACCTAACAAAACTCTCACTGATTGACAACTGTGTCTCATCCGCATCATCCACCTCATGAAACACTAATTGCCATTCCCCACAGTCATCTTCTTCTGACTGTGGATGTTGAAGAGTTTGGGAATCCATGCACAAGATCTCCTCATGTCCCTCTTCAGGGAGGGTCAGCTGACCTACAGGCCCTTACCTACAATATTTTAGAGGGTCGGCTCACCTGCAGGCCCTCACATACAATATTTTACAGGGTCAGCTCAGCAGCAGGCACTCGCCCAACATTTTTTCAATAGTCAGCTAAGCAGCAGGCACTCGCCCATCATTTTTTGCAATGCTCAGCAGCAGGCCCTCGTCCCTAATGTTTTAGAGGGTCAACAGCAGGACCTTGCTCCTAATGTTTTGGAGGGTCACCAGCAGGCCATCAATGATATTTTTTCAAGGGTGTGTTTGATTCCCCCCTTTATGTGTAGCAAAGTTTGTTTTGGCGTGGCGGTTCCACTTAGTGCATAGTCTTTATGAGTGTAGGAGTCCCACTACCTGAACATTTATACCACAATGTAAATAGGGCCCTCCTTTATGTGATATACAGGCTGTTTTGGAGTGCCTCTTGCTTGTACTTTTTTGCAGCACTTGCATTTTATATACGGTACAATTTATTATACAGGAAAGATTGCTTCAGGTGAAATTGATATTTTCAGGGGGTTTGTGCGTACTTTTGTCAGTCTGTAAAAGTGGCGTACAACTCGGATGACATGGTTCCCAGCAGCGACCTGGGAGTCCATGCATGCATCCCATGCTGTTCCTAATCCATTTTGGTGGTGTTTCTGTCACTTTCTGATCTTTTCCAATGGACCAGGCACCCTCCCCTCTTCAGAGCAGAGGGTGCCTGGTTGTCTCCCGTTGACTTCCATTACACTCGGGTCCTCATTCGAGCACATGAATATAGCAATGTGTTCGGGCCGAACACCCGAATACTTTGGTGCTCGATCATCACTAATTACAACACATGTAAGTGATATCAGCCGCTCTTCTTATAACGCTCCAGTGCTAATATAACCTCCAGAGACATTACACCATATGTGACTGCATATGTGATATCAACCGCTCCTATTACAATATATTAATGTACAGGGTTACATTCTGTTTAGAAAGGATCGTCAAAACCGGAGAGGGGGAGGGGTCTGCCTTTATGTAAAGTCCTATCTAAAGCCTACAGTCCGAGAAGATTTAAGTGAGGGACATGAACATATAGAGTCACTGTGGCTAGAGATACATGGAGCCAAAAACAATAATAAATTACTAATAGGAGTTTACTATAAACCACCTAATATACCAGAGTCCACAGAAAATCTATTACTAAATGAGATAGACAAGGCCGCAAATCATAATGAAGTCGTTATTATGGGGGACTTCAACTCCCCAGATATAGACTGGGAAACTGAAAGCTGTACATCGCATAAAGGAAACAGGTTCTTGGCAATAACCAAAGACAATAATCTTTCCCAACTGCTTCAGGACCCGACTAGAGGAACGGCCATACTGGACTTAGTATTAACCAATAGACCTGGCAGAACAACAGGGGGACACCTGGGAAATAGTGACCATAAAGTAATAACCTTCCAATTATCATTCAAAAGAGCATTTCTACAGGGAGTAACAAAAATACCAAACTTCAAAAAAGCTAAATTTAGCCAACTAAGCGAGGCCATAGGCCTAACTAACTGGGACAAAGTCCTCAAAAACAAAAATACAGCCACAAAATGGGAGATCTTTAAAAGCATCCTAAATTCTCATTGTGAGAGGTACATACCGTATGGGAATAAAAGGTTAAGGAACAAAAAGAAACCAATGTGGATAAATAGAAATGTAAATAAAGCAATAAATGACAAAAAGAAAGCATATACATCACTAAAACAGGAGGGTAGCGAGGAAGCACTGAAAAACTATAAGGAAAAAAATAGAACATGTAAAAAACAAATAAAAGCGGCCAAACTAGAGACCGAGAGATTAATTGCCAAAGAGAGTAAAACTAACCCTAAAATTTTCTTCAATTATATAAATGTTAAAAAGTATAAATCTGAAGGTGTCGGCCCTTTAAAGAGTAATGAAGGGGGAGTTGCAGAGAGCGATAAGGAGAAAGCAAAGCTGATAAATATTTTTTTCTCCAGTGTATTCAATGCTGAATATAAAAATAAATCCCCCATTAAAAGTGTCCTGTCCTACCCAAGAAGAAGTACAACAGCGACTTAAAAATATTAAAATAGACAAATCGCCAGGACCGGATGGCATACACCCCTGTATCCTAAAGGAATTAAGTAATGTCATAGTCAGACCCTTATTTCTGATATTTTTGGACTCTATACTGACAGGGAATGTCCCACAGGATTGGCGGATAGCAAATGTGGTGCCAATATTCAAAAAGGATCCAAAAACAGAGCCCGGAAACTATAGGCCAGTAAGTTTAACATCTGTTGTGGGGAAACGGTTTGAAGGTTTTCTGAGAGATGCTATCTTAGAGGATCTCAAAAGAAATTAGCAAATAACGCCATATCAGCATGGCTTCATGAGGGATCGGTCATGCCAAACGAATTTAATCAGTTTCTATGAGGAGGTAAGTTCTAGACTTGACAGCGGCGAATCAATGGATGTCGTATATCTGGATTTCTCAAAAGCATTTGACACTGTACCACATAAAAGGTTAGTATATAAAATGAGGATGCTCGGACTGGGAGAAAATGTCTGTAGTGGGTAAGTGGGTAAGTAACTGGCTGAGTGACAGAAATCAGAGGGTGGTTATTAACGGTACACACTCAGATTGAGCAACTGTCAATAGTGGGGTACCTCAGGGGTCAGTACTGGGCCCTATTCTTTTCAATATATTTATTAATGATCTTGTAGATGGCTTGCATAGTAAAATATCAATTTTTGCAGATGACACTAAACTGTGTAAAGTAATTAACACTGAAGAGGACAATATACTGCTACAGAGGGATCTGGATAGATCGGAGGCTTGGGCAGAGAAGTGGCAGATGAGGTTTAACACTGACAAATCTAAAGTTATGCACATGGGAAGGAATAATGCAAGTCATCCGTACATACTAAATGGTAAAACACTCTGTTACACTGACATGGAAAAGGATCTAGGAATTTTAAAAAACAGCAAACTAAGCTGCAAAAACCAGTGTCAGGCAGCTGCCGCCAAGGCCAATAAGATAATGGGTTGCATCAAAAGGGGCATAGACGCCCGTGATGAGAACATAGTCCTACCACTTTATAAATCGCTAGTCAGACCACACATGGAGTACTGTGTACAGTTCTGGGCTCCTGTGAACAAGGCGGACATAGAGCTAGAGAGGGTTCAAAGGAAGGCAACTAAAGTAATAACTAGAATGGGGCAACTACAGTACCCTGAAAGGTTATCAAAATTAGGGTTATTTACTTTAGAAAAATGACGATTGAGGGGAGATCTAATAACTATGTATAAATATATCAGGGGTCAGTACAGAGATCTGTCCCATCATCTATTTATCCCCAGGACTGTCACTGTGACGAGGGGACATCCTCTGCATCTGGAGGAAAGAAGGTTTGTACACAAACATAGAAGAGGATTCTTTACGGTAAGAGCAGTGAGACTATGAAACTCTCTGCCTGAGGAGGTGGTGATGGTGAGTACAATAAAGGAATTTAAGAGGGGCCTGGATGTATTCCTGGAGTGTAATAATATTACAGGCTATAGCTACTAGAGATGGGTCGTTGATCCAGGGAGTACTTCTTTCCTCTGGATCAACTAGCAGGATGACAGGCCGAACTGGATAGACAGATGTCTTTTTTCGGCCTTATGTACTATGTTACTATTAAAATTCTCCAGTGCTCATATAACCTCCAAAGACATTACATCATATGTGACTGATATCAGCCTCTCTCCTTATAACACTCCACCGCTGATATAACCTCCAGAGACATTTACACCATATGGGACTGATATCAGCCGCTCCACTCATAATGCTCCAGCACTGATATAACCTCCA